>CM060943.1:565680081-566926298 GCA_030765085.1 Allium cepa
CAAAACTCAAAAATTTCAGAAAATTCCAAAAAAAATATATGTTGAAGTATTCGATACGCGTAAAATACTGGTGAAATTCGTTTTTCAATTGGAGCTGTCGTTCATCCAGAATAAATTCAAACAGCCCCAAAACCGTTCATCATCGTCGCGCAAAACTTCGTCGGATCGAGATTCTGTTTCTGGGTATTGTAGTATGGACGATGGGGAGCACATCTATGTAATTTGTTTGGCGAATGGAGGTCGTGGCAGCTGCAGTTTGGTGGTCAACGGTGGGTGGTTGTCGTGCGTTCTGATGCGACCGTGCGTGAGTAAAGGGATGATGACGTGTGCATATATAGAATGTGAGTGAATATGTGTCGTTTATTTATTTGAATTCAATCATCATTTTTCGCCATAACTTTCTCATACGAAGTCGGATTCACACGAAATTTTTTTTGTTAGGATCGTAATTTAATTTCGGATCTGATGACGCTGGTTTGGACGAATTCTGAGACGGGCGAATTTTTGGGTTTAAATTGGGTTTAAATTCGATTTAAATACAAAATGTGAGTGTTTTGACCCACTCACAATTACTAGAAGCTTTTATGTTTGTTAAATAAATTTTAGAAATGAATAGAAATTTATTTATGAGCTTTTGGCATGTTATTTCATTCATATCTGTTGAATTGCATTTTTTTGAATGTAACTGTTAATTTAATTGATTTATTGCGTGTTAATTAGCTGTTAGAAATTATTGTTTGCATATGAACTGCTAGTTAACAGTTATGTCAATTATCACTGAATATAAATTGTTAGATTAATAGTTGATAAAATTTAATTTGAATAAACTGCCAGTTATCACCTGTTATATATGATCATATATAATTGTTATTGATTGATATTGATCGATGTTGTGATTGGATGATGGATGTGTTGTTGAATGAATGTTTTATTTGGGTATCATTAAACTGCAAGTTAGTATGCATTTACATTTCATTCGGGATTGCGGTTTGAAATGATATACAACCGCAGTTTTATTTTTTTTAAATTTCGGATTGAAATGATAAATATCCGTATCACTTGACCATAGGATAGAAAACTATATACAGGCACCGTGGTCTATATATAACTATTTTTAATGTGATTTCTATGGTTTGGATGGAATACGGTTTATAAAAATCTTAAATTTTATACTGAATAAATGTTTTCTTCCATATTTATATGCATATGAAGTTGAAATTTTGAAATATAAAGGTGAATAAATTTCCTTATTAAAAATGGAAGAAAATTAAGAAAATGGAATTTGATATATTTTATTTTATGTTAAGTTTTGGAAAATCTTAAGATATGATATTTATAACTGGATTTTCCTTAATAAATTTAAGATGAATATTCTAGTATTAAGTGAATTTTGAAGATATTAAATGACTAACATTTGGAGTTTATTTATGGAATTTATGGGAATATTCAAGACTAAATAATAAAACATTGATTTGTTGAAAGAATAAAATCCAAACTTAGTTTTGAATAGGAAATACTCCAATTGGATATATATATATATATATATATATATATATAGGAATTGTAATGGATTTGGGGACATAAAGTGATATTTAAATTATGGTTTAAACTTTAAATAAAGAAATATATTTGTAAAGCTATATAAATTATCTTCTTTACAAAGTAACCATAAAGTTAAACCATTATTCTATATACCGTTGAATATCCAAACCATTTGTGTGTTGGGAGTTATGGTTTTAAAGTAAAAATTCCAAATATTATGTTTTGAAGATATAATTCAAATATTTGGCTTCCAGATATTATAAATTTTAAGCAGTATGGTTTTTGGAAAGAATTATATTTGAATATAACGATATCATATTGTTTTTGGGTTTTAAAATGATATCGTATTTATAATTTTGAAATGGAAATGTTTATTCTGGTTTTAAAGTATAAAATGTTTTAAATGACCACGGGTTATAATAACGATGGGTTGGCAAAGAGACCGGGATCGGATATGGACATACTCTCTGTCGATACCGAAAACCACTTTGACCAACCGTGTACGCGGTGGAGATTCCAGAATGAAGTAGGTCGGTGGTGGCGTTTCCTGTAAGGTAAATACGTGGACCCGACTCCCGTGAGTTGGCATAAGGTGGCTAAAACAGGAGCAATTCCAGGCCAATGAGGTCATTCCTCTGATCGGACGCTCCTCTTCGATATTATACTATGTTTTGGATTGATTCGGTGGCCACCTCTATATTTTGATTTTGGGGAGTTAGTCCGAGGTGGGCGGTAACTGCGGCTACGCGTTTCCATCAGCCTGGATAGCAATTGGTATATCTACCCTGGCATTGCCTAGTTGTGCCGTGTCACCTACCATATCGCGCCTTGTACGAGTTTGGTTTTCTCCCGTAGCCCGTGTGGTATCCTCTAGTGGCTTCCCGATCAGGAGGGGCTATGATATTGGACGGACTACTGGGACTATTACGTGTTAAGGTGGAAAATGTAAAGCCTTAACGCTATTTAAAAGTAAGTTTATTTTATAAATAGACACTATTATAATAGCGCAATATACTACATAGTAAATAGTTTAACGGATCCTTAGGAGATGTAAATCCCGAACATCTCTTGAGTTACTGTACTCATATTTATATTCTGTTTATTTAACTCACATAAGATATTCTAGTCTGACTCGGGTGTTTTGTCTTTTCAAATTCGCTCGGGTCAGTCCGAGCGTTTCAGGATAGCAGATTTTAGCTTTGGAGGACGAAGACGAAGAATAAGTATTATGTTATATATAGTATTACACCACACTCTTTCTATTCCGCTGCATTGCTTGTATTGGTATGTGTAACTCTGATATTTATTGTAAAAGAAGAATCAAGCTTTTGTAAACTGTTTATGAACTGTATATTTGTTATTATATTTTATCCTTCCGCTGTAAGATTCTGTTTTTGTTTTATTTCTTCTCTGTTTTTCTTATTTACCCCATAACAATCCGCCCTTGCGTATGCTTTGAATCGGCATGTGTGTCGGTTTAAAGTATGCGAAAAGGCGGGATGTTACAGTTGGTATCAGAGCTTTGGTTTAGCGATAAACCTTGGCTTTGTGGGGTTTGACTCTTTGTTAATAGGGTAGTAATATCCTATGGGAGTCACTGAGCGTATATATATGAGAGAGCGTACTTGTTAGTGTTATAAAAAGATTTTTATATTGTGTTAATCTGTTCCGCTTTGTATTTATAAATTCTGGTTGATGCATGGGACGCTATGTCATCAATAGGGATTTCTAAACACTTAATAGGACAGACCGACATAATATTTGTTTTTAATATAGGTGAATGAAATAATTTTGCCTATTATATTTTCTATATATAAAAATATTTTTATAAAGATATATATATATTTGGTTGCTATAGATTGGGGGTTAGAAAATAAAAATATCTATAATAACGGAAGCTAAGTTGAAATTATGATAAATCAAATTTGAGATTTTAGAACTTAGGTCCGGGATTTTTCCAAATTTGTTTTCAAAGAATTTATGAAATATAATGATTTGGTTTATAAGTATTTTCTTATATAAATATTTCGTATAATTTGGAAGAATTGTTTTAAAAAGAAGATTTTGGGAGAAATTAAATTCTGTACTTTCCTCTCTGTCGCTGGAAAATAAATTCGGTGATGACGGCCGCATCATCGACTTTCATTTTTCGAGTTCGAAGGGGAAAGGCCACTGTAGTAAATTCTACTGCAGATTTATTTTGAAATTTTCTAAAAAATTTTTTTTTTTTTCTTCTTTTATTGCTCTAACTATAATTAGAGATATTGAGATGTAAGAACTTATTTACCTATTATTTTGAAACAAATTGAAATTTAACCCGGTATTTAATTCTAAATTTTTCCGTTAATTAATTGTTTAAAATTTGTTAGTGAAATAAAAGTTAAGTAATAAATGAATTGAAACCTCTAATTGAAATAAGAGAATAACTGCAAAGCTATAAAGAGGAATTTGCATACATATGAGACAAAGGGTAATATGAGTAAACATTAAATTTAATTAAAAGAATGGAGATTAAACTTGTATAAGTTCAATTGCAATTTCCTTAACATAAATAACTTACCCAAATATAAAAGTTGAAGTGTTAAATGAGAAACTGGAATTGAATATTTTACAAGTAGGAATTTAGGAAAATTGAAGTATTCAATAAATTACTGTTATAATAAGAATTTATTGGTATAAACTTAAGTGATAATTGAAATTTTACCCAAATTAAAGGTGAGTATTATTAATAGGTGATTTTAACTTAAGTAAATAAAATGAAATTCTTTAATAAATAAAGATTGATGTGTAGGGTTATAAACTTAAGTATGTTTTAAAATGCTACTAGTAATATAATAAAAAGTAGGTAATATAAATAAATGTCTGTAAACCCTAGATAATGAAATAATAAGATCCTTTATTTATAAAAATGGAGGTTTTAAGGTTAATAATTTGAGTGTAAGTAGAGGGTTACTGTAATTAAATATAATAAAACGTAAACATTAAATAAAGGAATGAAATTAAGGGTAAGTTGAAATTGTAATTTATAAAACGAATATATATTTATTGAACCATTAATAAATAAAAAGGAATTGAGAAGAAACTTGTAAATTTTCACTTGCATTCTTAAACATACATAACTTACCATATAAAAAAAAAAGTTGCAATGTTAGTAAGAAAATGTAAGGGGAAATCTTACAAGTGAAGCTTGAGGTAATTAAGGTATTCAATAAATTTGCTGTTATAAATGAGAATTAATTGTATAAACTTAAGTTAAATTGGAAATTTTACTATATAAGAAAAGGTAAGTAGTATAAATAGATGATATATACTTTAGTCAATAAATTGGAATACAAATATAATGAATTTTGCAATAAATGGAAAATAAAACTTGTAAGAACAAAGAAATCCCTCATAGAGGAAGGGAAGAAAATCAAACCACTGAAGTATGAAATAAATGTATAATAAGCTATTTTGGTGTTGATTTGAATTGTTTGGTTGATGTATGGTTGTTGGGTAAGGAATTTTGAAGTTGTGGGATGGAGAAATAATCTATCTTTGTTCCATCTAAGACTGTTGAGTAAAGGATGCACTTGATAGTTATTTTACATTTCGTATAATTTCGGAATTTGAACCTAACAACTAATTGTTTGTTTGATTGAATGATTGTCTGTTGGTGGCATGTGCTGTTTGTTAAAATTTATGGTTGTTGCATTTGATTGGATATAAATGATTGAATCTACCCAAACATTTCACTGTAAAATAAATATTTAACCTTTTAGATTATATAAGTGAATACAGGGGTTGGAAGCAACTGCTACTGCTTTTGGTTCCAAAATAATAAGCGTTTTGCCCGACAAATAGGTACGTTTTCGGATTACGATTAAAGCGCTATTTATATATTTTCCCATGTGAGATATTTTATTTTGGATATATGTAATATATTTGTATATTTGGATATTATATTTTCTCCAGAGTCCCTCCGTACAAAGGAGACTCTGCCAAAAATTTTCGTAAATTTTGGACTTAGAATTTTGTTACTGATATTTTTCCAACTTTAATAATTTAAGTATTAAAAGACATAATGATTATAAAAAAAGTGTAATTCATTAAAGGAAATTAATTTAGTAAATTATTGTTATAAGTTAATATTTGAAACTAGATATACTGTTTTATTCTTCTTTCTCCCTTCCTTTTCCTTTTCGGGGACGAAAAGTTTTGAGTGGGGGAGAGTGTAGCGACCCGTAGATTTCATGGATTTAATTTGGTTAAATTAAGTTGTAATTAAATTTAGAAGAAAAATAAATTAAAAACCTACTTATAGTAATTCGAAGTTAATTCAAATGATTTTAAGTAGAGAAAAGAGTTTTACCAGTATATGAGTTGAATATGAGGAATTTGAGGAAATTATTAAACTAATATAATGTAATAAACATTGTTAACAGTAAATGGAATATGATAATAAGAAAAATTGCAAGTTTGTATTTATGGGCGAAATAATATTGATAGGTAATAATTGTTGTAGAGAATAAATTACAAATGTATAAATTGTATAATGGTAACAACTATTGTTCGTTACCAATGCATTTAATTTATAGCGATTAAATAAGAAATAACTGAAAATTTTGAAGGAAAAATCAATAGAAAGGTTAACTACATGCATAAGATGGAAAGTTGAATAGAATTCTAATAAATGATAATAATGGAAAATATATACAATCAATGTAGGTAATTTGAAATTACAAATGATTAAACGTTTCTTGCGATAATGAATAAATAACGAAAGGAGTAAGCATATTTATTTAGAGTATTAATTACTATTGGGTAGAGATTTAAGTAACAACGTTTAATGCAATGTAAGTAATGACATTTTAAGTCAATAATAAGGAATTGGGAATCATATCTATGAAATGATAACGAGAATACAAGATGATAAATGCCAATTAAGGGTAATAATTAAGAAACTTAATGAAATCCCAATTTTATACAAAATAATTTAAAGGTCAGGTTTGGTTATAATTTGAACATAAGTAAATTGAATTTGTAGTATGAAAATATATGCAGAAATTGATTTTTGTAATAAAGGATTTTGTATGTGACAAAAAGGTAACGGTAGTGTTTATGGTAGGTTGCCTATTCATTTATTTAGATTGTTAGTTGGAACTGGAAATAAGTTTGTAATAAATGTAAATAAATGATACATTTATGTAACCAATGTAAATTTTACTTATAATATAGCAAAAGGTGGATTTAAGAAGTGAAATTGTAGAATTTGAAGCTAATTAATAATAGACATAGTAAAGATGGCAATCCAATCAAATGCGTAGGAATCAGATTTATTGGAAGGTAACCTAATTTATAAATAAATGGTAAGTATTAAGATATAATTCTATATAAATTGAAACTGATTGTAGATTTAGTGTAGTAACGTTAAGGCTAACTAAATTTGCTTTATAGATGGAATTAAAATCAAGATGGATAGGTAACGAACTTAAAAATTTAATAAGTGAATTTATTTCAATCAGAGCAATACAAAGAAAGGCAGAATTTTTGAATATAGTAGTTAAGAAAAGGCAAACAAATCCTTCCATCTAAATCCAATTTAAAATAAAGCTTAATTATTGCAGTGGTTAGAATTAAATATTATGCTAGTCGAATACTAACTAATTCATTGAAATACCTATTCATGAAAAACAATTGAAAGGTTTTATTTGGTTATAATTGGTAGATTTGAAATAAACGTAAAGTTATATTAATTGACGTAATAATACGCAGTAAACAATAAGGTCATAGTCAAAGTTAAATTTAAGTAAATTCTTGGAATTTACAATATCTGAATTTACCGTAATTGAATTCAAACACTGAAATTTATAAATTTATTTACTTGACATTGATATCTGGGTTTGTTTAATTTGTTGTAACTAAAGTGAAATTATAAAAATGATCAAATTTTCAATTTTACAGTCAAAAATTTTAAAGATTGAATTTAATTAATTTATTTGCCTATTTATTTAATTAATATAAAAATAGCCATTTTGGGCACGGACTCGGATTTCGACGAAACCAGTTTCATCGGATCCGTAACGGTGAATTATAATAATGTTTCAAGTTTCGTAGCGATCGGACTTGTCGTTTGATCGTACGGACTCGAAACGCCTTGAAATTTACGCATTTTGAAATCAATGTGAAATTTTTGTTTTTTTGGCATAACTTCTTCATACGATCGAATTTGGTCGCGAAACTTTTTCCATCGCGTTCAGAATATTTTAAAACACCTATTTGGATATATAGTTTTAACAAATCCGACTCCGGAGGCATAGCGGGCTTTTTGGACCATGGTTTGTCACGCACGTTCGCGTATCCAGTCTAGCTACCCTACCTCTAGCCTATCTATAAATATACATCTATAAACCCTAGCTCTTTTCTTTTTCATTTGCTGTACGTTCATTTCTTCACTCTTTTCTCTTCCGCAAATGCATACATCTCAGATCCAATTCCAGATCTATCCACAGTTCAAAATCAAAAGTCAAAACTCAAAAATTTCAGAAAATTCCAGAAAAAATATATGTTGAAGTATTCGATACGCGTAAAATACTGGTGAAATTCGTTTTTCAATTGGAGCTGTCGTTCATCCAGAATAAATTCAAACAGCCCCAAAACCGTTCATCATCGTCGCGCAAAACTTCGTCGGATCGAGATTCTGTTTCTGGGTATTGTAGTATGGACGATGGGGAGCACATCTATGTAATTTGTTTGGCGAATGGAGGTCGTGGCAGCTGCAGTTTGGTGGTCAACGGTGGGTGGTTGTCGTGCGTTCTGATGCGACCGTGCGTGAGTAAAGGGATGATGACGTGTGCATATATAGAATGTGAGTGAATATGTGTCGTTTATTTATTTGAATTCAATCATCATTTTTCGCCATAACTTTCTCATACGAAGTCGGATTCACACGAAATTTTTTTTGTTAGGATCGTAATTTAATTTCGGATCTGATGACGCTGGTTTGGACAAATTCTGAGACGGGCGAATTTTTGGGTTTAAATTGGGTTTAAATTCGATTTAAATACAAAAGGTGAGTGTTTTGACCCACTCACAATTACTAGAAGCTTTTATGTTTGTTAAATAAATTTTAGAAATGAATAGAAATTTATTTATGAGCTTTTGGCATGTTATTTCATTCATATCTGTTGAATTGCATTTTTTTGAATGTAACTGTTAATTTAATTGATTTATTGCGTGTTAATTAGCTGTTAGAAATTATTGTTTGCATATGAACTGCTAGTTAACAGTTATGTCAATTATCACTGAATATAAATTGTTAGATTAATAGTTGATAAAATTTAATTTGAATAAACTGCCAGTTATCACCTGTTATATATGATCATATATAATTGTTATTGATTGATATTGATCGATGTTGTGATTGGATGATGGATGTGTTGTTGAATGAATGTTTTATTTGGGTATCATTAAACTGCAAGTTAGTATGCATTTACATTTCATTCGGGATTGCGGTTTGAAATGATATACAACCGCAGTTTTATTTTTTTTAAATTTCGGATTGAAATGATAAATATCCGTATCACTTGACCATAGGATAGAAAACTATATACAGGCACCGTGGTCTATATATAACTATTTTTAATGTGATTTCTATGGTTTGGATGGAATACGGTTTATAAAAATCTTAAATTTTATACTGAATAAATGTTTTCTTCCATATTTATATGCATATGAAGTTGAAATTTTGAAATATAAAGGTGAATAAATTTCCTTATTAAAAATGGAAGAAAATTAAGAAAATGGAATTTGATATATTTTATTTTATGTTAAGTTTTGGAAAATCTTAAGATATGATATTTATAACTGGATTTTCCTTAATAAATTTAAGATGAATATTCTAGTATTAAGTGAATTTTGAAGATATTAAATGACTAACATTTGGAGTTTATTTATGGAATTTATGGGAATATTCAAGACTAAATAATAAAACATTGATTTGTTGAAAGAATAAAATCCAAACTTAGTTTTGAATAGGAAATACTCCAATTGGATATATATATATATATATATATATATATATATATATAGGAATTGTAATGGATTTGGGGACATAAAGTGATATTTAAATTATGGTTTAAACTTTAAATAAAGAAATATATTTGTAAAGCTATATAAATTATCTTCTTTACAAAGTAACCATAAAGTTAAACCATTATTCTATATACCGTTGAATATCCAAACCATTTGTGTGTTGGGAGTTATGGTTTTAAAGTAAAAATTCCAAATATTATGTTTTGAAGATATAATTCAAATATTTGGCTTCCAGATATTATAAATTTTAAGCAGTATGGTTTTTGGAAAGAATTATATTTGAATATAACGATATCATATTGTTTTTGGGTTTTAAAATGATATCGTATTTATAATTTTGAAATGGAAATGTTTATTCTGGTTTTAAAGTATAAAATGTTTTAAATGACCACGGGTTATAATAACGATGGGTTGGCAAAGAGACCGGGATCGGATATGGACATACTCTCTGTCGATACCGAAAACCACTTTGACCAACCGTGTACGCGGTGGAGATTCCAGAATGAAGTAGGTCGGTGGTGGCGTTTCCTGTAAGGTAAATACGTGGACCCGACTCCCGTGAGTTGGCATAAGGTGGCTAAAACAGGAGCAATTCCAGGCCAATGAGGTCATTCCTCTGATCGGACGCTCCTCTTCGATATTATACTATGTTTTGGATTGATTCGGTGGCCACCTCTATATTTTGATTTTGGGGAGTTAGTCCGAGGTGGGCGGTAACTGCGGCTACGCGTTTCCATCAGCCTGGATAGCAATTGGTATATCTACCCTGGCATTGCCTAATTGTGCCGTGTCACCTACCATATCGCGCCTTGTACGAGTTTGGTTTTCTCCCGTAGCCCGTGTGGTATCCTCTAGTGGCTTCCCGATCAGGAGGGGCTATGATATTGGACGGACTACTGGGACTATTACGTGTTAAGGTGGAAAATGTAAAGCCTTAACGCTATTTAAAAGTAAGTTTATTTTATAAATAGACACTATTATAATAGCGCAATATACTACATAGTAAATAGTTTAACGGATCCTTAGGAGATGTAAATCCCGAACATCTCTTGAGTTACTGTACTCATATTTATATTCTGTTTATTTAACTCACATAAGATATTCTAGTCTGACTCGGGTGTTTTGTCTTTTCAAATTCGCTCGGGTCAGTCCGAGCGTTTCAGGATAGCAGATTTTAGCTTTGGAGGACGAAGACGAAGAATAAGTATTATGTTATATATAGTATTACACCACACTCTTTCTATTCCGCTGCATTGCTTGTATTGGTATGTGTAACTCTGATATTTATTGTAAAAGAAGAATCAAGCTTTTGTAAACTGTTTATGAACTGTATATTTGTTATTATATTTTATCCTTCCGCTGTAAGATTCTGTTTTTGTTTTATTTCTTCTCTGTTTTTCTTATTTACCCCATAACAATCCGCCCTTGCGTATGCTTTGAATCGGCATGTGTGTCGGTTTAAAGTATGCGAAAAGGCGGGATGTTACAGTGTTAAGCTAAAAGAATAAATTCTCCGCCACCAACAGAAATATATTTGAATGAAATCGGCTTTATATCTCAACTTGTAATGTCAGACACACAATCCATACAAGTCTGTTCTGGGATCGAACAAAACCGAAGGCACTTACAAAGAAGTCCTTGCAATCCGGATATTCACAATCCTGATCGGATTTCCCATCACTTAGGGAGTCTCTATACCGCTGCAACTCAGTGCAGAGACAATCGACAGGTCATCCTATCGCTCTCGCAAATACCGGGTCTTCAACACCGATCTTCAATGCAATTCACAACGACGTATCACATATTCGGAATGGGTTATACGACCCCATGGTCCTTTCCCGGTTAACCCGAATAGTGAGCGCTTATTCAAAAATAAGTGTAGCATTCACATTCAAACAAATCACATCAAATACCCATTCAAAGGGAAATATTGATAGTCAGTTATTGAACTATCAATGGATATGCACACATCACCAGTTTCCAAATAATTTTCCAAATTATTTATTTTCCAAAATATCTTCACTAGATATATAATTTCATACTTCAAAAATAAATCAATATTTATTTTTAAACCAATTCCACTTTCTTTTATAAATTCAATAGTGAATTTACATTCCAAAGTATTAATGAATATACGACTTCAATTCGATTTATAATATTCATTTTCAATTTATCTTCATAAAGATAAATTCTCTAATATTCACTTTATATTGGAAAAACATTTCCATACTTATTTATTCATAAGTAATTCACAATTTTTATTTATTTTCAACACTTGGAAAATATTAAATATACTTCAATCGAAATTAAGTATATATTTCATTCTTTAAGGAAATCATTCTCTTAAACATATTTATTTGGGCCAAAACGAATGTTACGTAAAACATCGTTACGACAACCCAAAATCACTAGTATAGCGATTCGAAATTAAAATAGATATATAAATCCCAATACTATGCAAAACATTTCCTTTCGGAAATCATTTACTATAACAACAGTGTTATAGTCTACTATTTCCTTTTCATTTCTCGAAAACGTCTATTTCAACAATGAATGTTGAAATCTATGGTTTCAAATCTCAACATATCTTAAAACATCATTAGATCGTTTTAATTCTATTTGAAATATCACATTCAAAACAATTTCTTTAACATATTATTCACTATTCAAAAACGTGAATATACTACGTTAATCAATTTCATCATTTCTATACATTTCATTTTAAAGGGTTATTCACAGTCAAAACATGAATATAACTCCATAAATAAATTATAACAATTTACTTATCAAAATAAGTCGTTTGTGAATTTATAAAAAAAACATTTATAAATTCTATTTCTATTTATTTATAACTACTTCCTTTATAAATCTCCTTTATTAACCTATTCGATTTATAACTCAATTATAAACCAAAAGTTCACATTATAAGTTAAATGCTTATAATTTATTCGTTTACAAAAATCGTTCCTTTGAACTTCATAATCATAAATCTTATAACTTATAAGATTCAATTATTTATCTAGATATATTCTTTAATAATTTCACAAATTTTATAAATCTTACTATTTATAAATTTCATTTATAACTTCACCATTTATAATTTTATAAATTCCATTCATTTACAAAATTCATTTCACTTCATTCAAACACTTATAAAAACTCGTTTTATAATGTCAATATTTCAATTTATAAATATACATTTATAAATCTCTTAATATAAATCAATTTATATTATTCTTTTAAAAACGTCTTTAAACTCCTTTATAATTTCATCATTTTGATTTATAAAATAATCAAATTTTATAAATCCTATATTTAAACTTTTCACAATTATTTCAGAAATCCCAATTTAACTATTTTATAAAGTCATTAATTCCTTATTTTCAAAAATCAGCTTTTAACTATATTTCTTAAAAATCATAATTTTTATAACTTTAAAAATTATAACGTTTATTTATATAAAATGGATCAATTCCAAAATATAGTATATTCTCAAAAATCACTTTAGAAATCATTTTAAAATTCCAAAACTTGGTCCAATGATGCTACACACCAAATAGTCAATCACGACTACAACGATATCATATATCAATATGAAAATCCATCAAATATCAAAATATCTGCAATCAAATAAAAACTGTTGAGGAATCCAGTTGGATCCCTCCAACCTGTTTTCCTGCATCCACAAACATTAGCACAATACCAATTTCGTTCCAGTACGAAATTATCGCGGTATATGTTCTTATTAAATATTATCCGCTTAATAACAGCGCAATAGGGTCTCATCCGCTAAACAAAAAATGCGGGAAATCAATAACTCCAATATATACATATGCCAATATATATATATATTGCTATTATATATAATACCAATTTCACTGTTTATGAAATATTCGCGGTATATGTTTTTAATAAATAACATCCGCTTACTAACGGCGCATAATGTCTATTTTAACAATCAATAGATATCAATCAACATTCAAACATGCATTCAAATATTTTAAATCTAACTATTTAAAATAAAATCGAAACTGATTCGATTGAGTGAGAAGTTCTCACCTTGATTTTAAATTCCGTTTTAGCGATTTATTTCGAATAAAATTAAACGGACGTTTAATTTTACCCAAAATTCTCACTAACTCCAAACGACTCCAATCCAATTCCATCACGTAATGCTCGATGATACGATTCCAACGCAACTAGTTTCGCGCGTTTTCGACCTCGTATGAAAAAGTTATGCATTTATGAAGTTACACGAATTTATTTAAACTAATTACAACATTAAATAACTAATTTTATAACCTAACTAATTTCTGGCCACAAGATCCAAGCCCAATGCATCTCTGCCGTCCCCTGCATCCTCTTCTTCCCCATATTCACGCGCGCAACTCACCTACAGGCCGACATCAACAAACCCACTACACATACTAGGGTTTCATATTGCAACCTCATCTCTCAACGAAAACACGATCAGCAACTTGCATTTTGAAGAGCACGATGAGGGCAACACTCGGCTGCAACCTCGGCACACTCGACCCCCTGTAGCACATCGACGTGCGTGCGCAACGTACTGCAATCGGCCCCTCCTATCTCCCAATTTATAGCTCTAAACACGATCTCAACCGTTGATCTCTTAGAGCACACTCCCCTCTACAACTTTGTAGTTGAACACGAAGCTTGAAAGTGAATGGATCGAGAGATAATCGAGGAAGAAGGAGGAGAAATACTGGCCTTTGGTTTGTAACTGGCGGCTAGGCAGTTGAAATTAGGGTTTAGTATATATATATTTTTTTTAATTTGTGTGAGGGCTATTTATAGAGAAAAACGAAACACTATTCATTCCGGAAATTCCGAACTCCGATTTACGCGCCGTAACTAGCGTTCCTAGGGTTTATCCCGCGTTCCAGACACAATGGAATAGGTTTCGGAAGCTAATTCGGACATCTGTGCGAGTTATGGCTGTAAACGCTCAATTTGAATTAAACCGATTTAAGTCGATTTCTAGGCGTTTTAATTTGTACAGGACAAATGGTAAATCCAATTGATAAGAAATTTGAAACCTTACAATAATATCACATTATGGATCCGATGAAACTGGTTTCGTCGAAATCCGAGACTTTTTGAAAAATGGCTATTTTCACTCGCCAAATTAAAATTAAAAATAATTCGATGCGTTTCGAGCTGCCACGATCAAACGACAGCTCCAATTGACACGAAATTTGAAATCCGGTAGTAAATGACTATTACGGATCCAATGGAACTGGTTTCGTTCAATTCTGAGACTGTTCAAAAATTGGCTATTTTCACTAGTCGATTTAATTATTAAAATATTCAATTTTCACAAATTAACTTTTAATTCGATTTTAAAAGTTCTAAAATATCGTTCTAACTCCCATATGATAAAATAAAATTTTACAAATCATTTTCAATCATATTTAACCCAATTTTCAATTATCTCTAAAATTTAACGTATTAAATTATCGATTTAATTATTCAATTAAATCCAATAATTCAAATAAAACTTTATTCGACTTATAAATTCACTCATTAATATTTAAAATAAATTAAATATTCAAATTTTAATAAATAAAAATTCTGGGTCGTTACAATTAATTAAAATGAATTAATCAGTAATAAGTGACTTATGGGAAGTTAATTAGTTTAAGCAATTAAGGATTAATGTAATTAAATAAATAATTAATTCATGAAGAAATTAAGGTTTCTTAATAATCTCGGTGGAGACTAATGAATATTGTGAAGTTAATTTAAGAGAATTACTTGAAGGAAATGGGAAAATAATTAATCCAGGGTGATTAATTAAGATGAATAGTGAATGGTTGATTAATTAATTGATTTTGAAGTAATTAATGTTGAAGGAAAGGAATCAAGTGAATGTGGTTAGAAATTCAATTAGAAAATTGAATTAATTTGTATGTGATTAAAAAATTGCTTATGGATGACTGAATGATATTGGATGCTTTGGATGAGTTGATTTCTCTGATATGAAATGTTGTGTATTTTCATTTGGATAACTTGGGATAGGATGATATGAGATACGAAGAGACCGGGTCGGGTATTGGGTAAATACCCGAAACCACTTCGAATGTTTATAGATTGATATATGAAATATATATGCTTGAGTAAGTGAATTTGATGAATTGGACTATTTGAAATTCTAAACCTTTGGTATTGAGAAACTTATATGTGGAATAAGTGTTGTTTGTAATAGAATGTGGCCGTGTGAATTGATATATGTTACCCGGGTTTATATGAGATGTACACTTTTGTATTCCTTGATAGATGAGTTTACTCACGCTGGTTTCCAGCCTGACCCGAGTGTTACTTTGGTGTAATGCTCGGGTCAGACCGAGTATTACAGATTTTCAGGTAGGTTCGTTCTGGAGCTCAGGAGGCGAGCTGGATGGCATTGGCGATAAAATATTTCCGCTGTATATAAAATTGTTAATCTAAGACATGATAATTGTACATATTCTGCGACTATATATATATATATATATGAAACTTTGATGTATATTAAATGTAATCGATAGATGTAGAATTCTTTTGTAAACTGTTATTATTTATTATTATATTTTATCCGCTACGAATGTGAGATGTTTGGTGTTTCTGTTCTTCTTCTTCTATCTCTTTCTTCTTCTTCTTCATAACTATCTGGAATTTTCGGGTTCGAAAATTCCGGGTCGTTACAAAAACAAAATAAACCCTAATTGTAATTAAGAGCCTTATATAATTTTAAAACCCCAAAAACTAATATATCGGCCGGCCCAATAATTATTCTTTCTCTATATCTTTTATCGGCCCGTTCCTTTGTTTGTTATGGCGGCTGTTGTTTCTTCGTTCGTTCTTCTTCCTTTAAAAAAATTAGGTCTTTTCAAAAATTCAAAGGATGCCGACTTGAAATATTCGATTGAATATATGATTTAGCGTTCCCTTTTGTCAATCGATGGTCTCTTGGATTTGCTTCGACTGCTTCGAATTTGATCGAGTTCGAGATGGCTTTGGTATGTAATTTATTCCTTTTTGCTTTTCTATTATGCTTGATTGAACTCGATGATTAATTTCCGATGATGATTGTGGGTTTTATATGCGTTCGATCTCCTTTATTTGTGTTCGTATATATTTGTCTGAATTTGTCAATTGATTTGCTATGTCGTTCGATTTCGTTTAGATGTTGATAATTTCTTTGACTTAATCAAATTCGTATACTTGGTTGACACGGTTTCAATTTTGAGTTGTTCAATATCCTTGGCCATCACGGTTTGATTTTCATTTGACTCCGGTCTTGATTTTGTGTATGCGAATCCACGACTTCGTTTAGTAACACACAGTTTCGACTTTGCACTGCAGTTGTCTTCGACTGTAAACTTGATTTTGTGATGTAAAAAAAATATTGGTCTTGTTCGACTTTTGCCATGTTATTCACTGTCTCTGGTATCATTTTTGTTTTTCATTGTTTTGTTACTTCGAGTTGTATTATTGAAAACTGTAACTTGATGGTTTTGTGGCACTGCTTACTGTCATACTCCCATGGTATTGTTGCAGACCACTTTTGTACCTTCCTCTGAGCTTCACTGATATTAGAGTTATTCCTCTTTATATTGTTGTTAATTGATGTTATGGCTGTCTTGAACTCCATGTATTGCCGTAGTGTGTTTGGTTTCGCCTTGAACTATGCAGTATGGTCCATGAATGTAAGATATCGAACTCGTATATGTTTTTTACTTGGTTCATGCCATGGTTTCACTGCACTGTTCACTTGTATCATTTTGAAATTCCTGATGCTCATTTTCGGCCTGATCTTGGTTAATGTTGATGTATCATTTTGAAATTCATGACATTGTGGTCTGGTTCCTTCAAGTTGTGTGCTATGCCTTGGTCTTTGTTGATCTCTTTGTATTGCTGTTAGATTTGTGTTTGTTGTATATATGAACTTAGTTCATATGTATGCTGTGCACTGTATTGGTTTCATGTGTTGCTTCATGTATTGCTGCCCTTGTATTTGCAGTTTGCATTTTATGCATTTGTGATTGACTAGTTGTCTTGGAGGTCTTGTTTCATGTTGGCTTGAGTCTGGGCATGTGTACTATCTATGATATGTTGCTCTCGACCATTTTACTGCATTTGGATTGATTTTTGAATTGCATCTGAGTTGAATCCAGCTTGTAGCTCGGATTTGGCCTTGTGCTGAAAGTTGTGACATTATTTTATTGCACTTGTGTTGAATCCGGTATTTTGGGTTTGACCTGTGCTCACCTGCCCCTCTAAATTTATCAAGTGTATACATCGGTGTTCACGGCCTTGTGGCATATACAATGATACACTGTGTATGTCACAAGCTATTTGTGTATGATGAATTGAAAATTAAATGATGACGAACAACCTAAATAACTGAGGCAAACATTATTTTCAAAATTCACATTTTGTTTTTTTTACTGCAAAAATATTTCCTTTTCAATTTTACTGCATCAATATTTATTTTTGCAGATTGCTCAGATGCTGGATTCATATTGGAAGTGAAGTTGAAGATAAAATACGAGTTGAGTGAATGAATGATGTGTAGTGCGGTCGAATGTAAATGTGAATCGTGATGTAGTCAAAGTTGTACTCTAATTATATATATATATATATATATATATATAGTGGGAGCTTAAACTTTGTACTATTCAAAGATTGTAAGAAATATTTGTTCGAATAAAAATTCTGTTTGAATTCAAATTCTGTTTTATTTATTTTTATTCAGCAAATATTTATTTAGTCCATGAAAAATAAAATAGTACATTAACAAATACATTTACACGAATATATATATATATATATATATATATGTTTATTATCATCAAACAAAAATCATATAATCGCATATTCAACATTCTACTAGTCAACATATGTATAATTTAAATTTAAATTCAAATCGTCTCGCTTACGCAACTCAAAATCTTAACATCCTATCGAGGCGTGCCGCTAGGCGTTTATAATGTTAAACCCCTATTCTGAGTGCAATGGAAAGGATTTTGAGTCCAAATTCGATGGTATGGAGAAGATAGTCTTTTGGATCCGGTTATAATATTAAAGTTTCAATATAGATTTTTAGCGCGTTTATCTACCATACGATCACATGACACCACTGAATACTACAAAAATTGTAATTCGATAATAACACACTATCACAGATCCGATGGAACTGGTTTCGTCGAAATCCGAGACTGTGCCTCGGAATGCTATTTTAAATATCGATTTAAACGATATAAATTCAAAGCTGAACAAAACACCCTCAAACTCAAATTTAACACTTCTACTATTTCCAGTAAAATCAATGTAAATTTATATGCCATTGAGATATTTTTAACCAGCTTAAAACTCAAGATTTAATATTTTACCCAATCTCCGATTATTCAATTTAATAATTTAATTGCCAAATAATAATGATATTTGAAATTCAAGTTAAACCAACTTCCAAATATTTAAAATAAATTAAATATTCCAGTTCAAATATCTAAAAAATTTGGGTTGTTACATTTCTCCCCCTTTAGAAGAATTTCGTCCCCGAAATTACTAGTTAAAAGGAATGGTCCACAACCCGACAACTATTTTCCTCAAAACCAATAATTTTCCAACAACTTCCCTGAAACAAATCTTTTTATTAAAGACACAATCACTCTTACTAACTTCCTAAACTCATCCATCACTTCCAAATAATATTATTTACTCATCAATTCAAATATAAATTTGAAATCAAAAATCAAATTTTACATTATCAAAATTTTCTCAAAAGTTTTCTAACTCCCTAAATTTTTGAAATATTTCGTCAGTGTCTCCTTTGCTTGGCTAGCTCGGTACAATTACAAAATGCCTCTACAGGCCCACAAATTTCAAAAGAAAACAAAATGCCAAGTGGCTAGATCAGCAATACAAAATGCCTCTACAGGCCCACAAATTTCAAAAGAAAACAAAATGCCAAGTGGCAAGATCAGCAAATCATCAAATTTCATATAGAAATTTAAACACATCCTTTTGTCGAGCGAATTTCATTTTATCTTCAAAAATCAAAAATTCCAATTCCCTTTTGCTTTTTAACACCTAAATATCCTTCTTAGCAATAATATCCAATTACAACATTCAAAATCATTTTACATTTTTCTCTACAAAAGTTTCAATATTTGATTTACTTAAGACGTACGATGCACATATATTATACGTACGCAATACCAACTCTGATCGCTCGATCAAATAATTTCACTTCCGAACTAGTATCGTCCCCGACTTCCTAGTATAGACTCAAATCTGGTTTCCTGGTCAGAAACCGTCATTCTCCTTGCATAGCCATAACTAAGAGAATTTCCAGAATCAATCAAAAAATCCATATCCAGAGTTCTTCGTCGAAAATCGAGTGAAAAATCCCAACTCGGATCGGTATAACTACTTAGAAATTCTGTGCTCGAATCCCGATCAAATCGCTATGCGAATAAAATAATATATGTACATCTTACGCATTTATATCCATTGATTATTAAATATATCACTTCTCTTTTATTCACATTCATTGGATTTCTATCTACTTATTCACAACCATCCCATTTTAACACTTTACTTAATTTTCATTCCAATATTACTTAGTATATTTCCAATACCAAATTTACTTAAGAATTTCACCATTCCTTCTTAAGTAATATAGATGTTTTATATACCTCTTATAACTATTTTTACTTCACCACTTTTGTTTATCTATACTTTTACTCAAATTTTCTTTTTCAAATTCATTTGAATTCAATTTCTCTTTTATTTTAAATATTGAATTCTATCTACATTATCTCAATCCCTACTTATTTAACCATCTCTCTAATTAGTTCCACTTACTAATTTATTCCTATCTCAAACCATTTTTACTTCCAATCTTTCATTAGTTTAGTTCGCTTAGAACTAGTTCTGCAACTTCACTCTACCCAGTTAAATTTTAAATTTTAATATTCAGTTCTCAATTTCATTCAGTTACAACCAAATAAATTTCCAAATCTCAATTCATTTATTCAAATTTCCATTATCAATTCAACTTGAATTAAATTTTCCTTCCTTCCACCTATTTATTCCAACACAAATTTAATACTTTATTTTATACAACAAGATTCAAATCAAATCTCATTCTAAATCATTTTCTTACCTACTTAAATCAATTAGTTTGCTTACTAATTTATTTCAGTCCAACACAACTATATTTTACATTTTACTTTATTTAACACCATTCAAATTTAATTTCAATATTCAGTTCCTTTTATTTAACTTGGTTTAGTTACATTCTAATTAAATTCAACTTTCAAGCTTTTATAAGTTCTCCAATTTGTTTACCTTCTATTGGCAACTTCTTTTAATTAGCTTACCTTTTAGCTTATTTTGTTTTCACATTTTTTTTCAAACTTTTTTTTTACTCTTCTTCAGGTTAAATTTTTCTAACAGATTCCAATTTATACGTTATAACCCATTTATAATTCCATAAACATTTCCAATTTACTTCCAGAAATTTAAATAATTTCACAACATTTCAAAATCGCCTTTGAAATCAATTATTCCTTTGAATCTCAAAATCAAGCCTAGTTTTGCAAATAACTCCAATTTAAAGTCTCCAAGCAGCAATTTCTCCTTGGAAACTCGAAAATGAACATCGATGATGCTTCATCACAGAAGTTATTTTCCAATGAATGAAGTGAGTTCAATGCTTCTATCATTTCAAAAAAATTCCAAATATTTTTAAATTCCAAATCTCACCAGATTTCATTTCCAATCCAAAAATATTTTCGAAACAATATCACTATAATTTCTCCAAAACCTTTGAAAATCACTTTCAAATTCAAAGGAATTTAAATTTCCCAAATTTTCAAATTTCATCTCCTTTTAATCCCTATTCAACAATTACTCTAGCATCTTATTTCGATTCATAAATCACATTTAAAATTCTCACTTACAAATCCCATTTGTATATGAATTTATTTCTTAGCTTTTAGTTATGATTTCAATTTCTTATTTAATTTTTACACAACAATGATGATAATTTAATTTTATCACTTCCCAACAACCTAGAACCATATATACTAAAAAATTTAAAAAAATTATGTCTTTTATATACAAAAATAATTTTGATAAAGTTATTTCATTTAGCCTATTTAAATACAATACTGTGTCGGTTTATCTTGGTTAAGAGTTTAGAAACTCCAATCGATGACATGACGTCCCACATATCGACTGTAACGACCCAGAATTTCTGTTAATTATAATTTGTATATTTAACTGAATTTAAATATTAATAAGTGAAATTAATAAGTCGAATAATTTTATTTCGAATAATGGGATTTAATTGGATAATTAATCGATAAATTAATAGTTGAAATTTCAGAAATAATTCTAAATTGGGTTACAAAATGATAGAAAATGATTTGTAAAATTTTATTTTATCATGTTGGAGTTTGAATGATGTTATAGAACTTTTAAAATCGAATTAAAAGTTGATTTGAGAAAATTGAATATTTTAACATTTAATTGACGAGTTAAAATAGCCATTTTTCAAACAGTCTCGGATTTCGACGAAACTAGTTTCATCGGGTCCGTAATGTGATATTATTGTAAGATTTCAAATTTTGTGTCAATCGGATTTACCGTTTGTCCGGGGCAAGCCAAAACGCGTAGAAATTAGTTTAAATCGATTTAATTTAAATTGATCGTTTATCGCCGTAACTCGCACATATGATCGAATTAGCCTTCGAAACCTGTTCCATTGTGTTCGGAACGCGGGATAAACTCTAGAAACGCCGGTCATCGTGCGCAAATCGGAGTTCGAAAAATCCGAAATGAATAGTGTTTTTCGTTTTTTTCTATAAAAGGAATCCCACTCTTTTCATTTGCCAAGCCCTAGCCATCTTCTTACAGCCGCTAGTGACAACATTCAATGGACGAAATTTTCCCTTCTTCTTCCTTTGATTTCTTCTAATCCAAGCATTAATTCAAGAAACTGCTAACTAGAAAATGTCGGGCTCGTCGAGACGAAGATATCCAACGGCTATGATTTGATCTAACGTTATAGATTGGCGGCATTTCGTGTTAATCCGTGTGACGCCCCACCTCTATACCCACGCTAGCCAAGAACACTACGAAGTAATGTTGCAACTAGCATGGAGAATAAGGCTGTTGAGGAGCGACCATCCGTGTAATTGCTTTGTGCGAGCATCGATATGCCAGATAGTATAACATGCATTTCTTTATAAAGAGGGAAATCCGACATACCGACACAAACTCAAAGCTACTACACAGTGGCTATAATATCTTTGGAAACAAATATAGAAATAAACATAACATAAACCAGTCTCAGACAATCCATATCACAAAGGCGGAAATAGATATGAATACTACACTAGGAAGTGTACATCAGAGTAGTGGTCTAAAAAGATCCACAATATCACAAAAGAATAGTTACATGAACTACACAAAAGAATAAGTATACATTATGGAGTCTATATCTCGAATGTATACACCAAAATAAACTACTAATCTTAGTAGTTAGCCAAAAGTCAGAGAAATCAATCCCAAGAGAGAAGTCAAGCAGAAGCACCTGTAACATCTCGGTCTGACCCGAGTATTATTTAATAAGAAAATAATAAACGGATCAGTCTAACTACAGATATCAGATGAAACGATATAGAATAAGAGATATGACTAAACACATAATAATCACAATGCCAAGCTGTGATATACATAAGTAATTGAAAACCAACAAGAGATTAATCAATATCACCAAACCTACACAAGGAACAAAGAAATGTCATACTCCAAATTTCGTTCACCAAACCATACATATGGACGATTATATCAATGTCAATCACAAAAGTCAATGACACACAAATTCACCGATGCACAAATATTGATAAAACTTATCAATGGAAATCACGAAAATTGGTGAAGCACAAATTCTAGAAATCATCTCAAGAAATCCAGTAAATGACACACAAATTCACCTATGCATAAAAATTGATAAATCATATCAATAGAAATCACAAAAATAGGTGAGAAGGAAATTCCAGAATTCGACACACGAAAACCAGAAATCACACAAAATAGGGGGGAGGCCTATCACACGAACGGGAGCATGAAAACTCACCAACAGCTGTAACACATGAACGAGAAGCTATCTCGTGGTAGCTAGCCATTAATTTGACACACGAATGGTCCTAAGACCTGACACACGAATGGTCCAAAGACCGTGGGTTGCTACCCCACCAATTTGAGTCGAAAATCCACAAAACGGGGTTTAGTCTCCCGCGCAGTCAAAGAGACATCGCACATTGCTAGTCTAAATCACAAAAATGATCGTCATGATCATCGAGAAGTGTCAATTACACTAAACTAGTAAATATATGAGTTTAGCTCCATGTCCCATAACCACTTGCTTAACTTAAATATTTACGAACAAACTGTAGATCTCCACTATAAAATTATCACAAGAGATTCAATCGAACAAGTCCAAGAATTAACCGACAAAGTGAACGCAAGCGTTTCATACCACTTGTTTTACTAAGTCGTTTAATTAGATTTCTCATACGAGTGAGGTAAAGGTTTATATATATACTAATAGATTGGAAAACGGTTTTGTAAACGAATTTGGTATTAAAATAGTATTGAAATCGTTTGAGGAAAGAGTTTTGATATTTACTACTAGTATAGAAAACCTTTATATTTTTAAAGTGACAAATCACAAAGAAGATTGTAGGAACAATCAATCACTAAAATTCACAGACGAAGATGTGAATAAAAATCCAAAGAAATCGATACCGAATCCATCGAAACGGATATTCACAGAATTCCCAAAGAAAGTAAGTCATCAAAGTCAATAGCAACTGATAACAACAAATAGGGAAACAACATAAATCAATTAGAGTTGGATATTCAAGCAACAAGGCGAAGCAGGCAAAAATCATCAGGTCGGTCGGCCGGACTCCCTGAGTTGGTCGACCGAACCTTAAAACAGAAAGTGCTTATGCACTTGGAAGCAGGTCGGTCGACCGAACCAGGGGGTCGGTCGGCCGAACCAGAAACAGAAGTGCAACTGCACATTTGGAAGTAGGTCGGTCGACCGAACCAGGGGGGTCGGTCGGCCGGACCTGTTTCCAGCCTCTTCCCTGCCTATACAAATGAGGTTCAATCTTGACCAAATTGCATTCTCTCAAGCAACGGCGCTAATGGATTATGCCAATCGACTACCCGGCTCTATAAGCTCTTCGATGCATCACCAAAAACATGTTCAAACGTAGAAGTTAGGATTTTTAACGAATTGAACTCAAAACACTAAAAATTGGAATATACACCAATTCAATCCAAACAAAAAGCAAATGCTCACGAATAAGTGTTAGGAATTCATACCTAACAATCGAAGATCAGTATAAGCATAGATGTGAGATAAAAATCTCACCTTTTCACAAAATGAAACAAGAAGAAGCTTGAAAGCAAATGGAGAATCAACCTCTCTTCAACACAACCCAATTGAGCTTGAATCTAAGCTCAAAAACAAGAACATTCCCAAAATTAGGTTTAGGAATTTCTGAAATTGGTAAGAGAATGAGTTGGAGAAGAAGAAGAGAAGCTTACCAATGGGTTCTTCTTGAGTTTGGAGCTAGGAATTTGATTTACAAGAGGAACTAGGGTTTTGGAGTTTTTAATTTCCAATCTCTCCCACCATTAATACACTAAAAACTGAAATGAGAAGAGAATGAGGGTGAGTAGGGAAGAGTGGCTCAGATTTGAGCATAAGTTAACATAGGGCTGAGCCCAAACCAAACCCAAAGTGAAAAGTAGCAAAAATCAACTTTTTCCAAACATATCGAAGCTTATACTCAAAAAGGTGGCAAACGGCATTTTAAACTCAATGGGAGAGGTCTCGAGTCCTAATTCGGCTGTTTGCAAAAAGTAGCTTTTCAGACCAAAATCCGACTAATGATAAAATATTTAAATAAAATATTTAAATATAAAAATCGATAAATATGCGGGTTGTTGTAGACTCCCCTCCTTAAAGAAATTGCGTCCTCGCAATACTTAAGAGGAAAATAAGAAGTAACAACCATGGAAGCATATCAACACAAAAGAAGATTTGAAATAGGGAGTTCACCATAAAGTGCACGAAAGAGTTGGCAAAAAAATCTGGTGAAACTTCAACTTCCACAATATTACCGGGCTCAAGAATAGCAGAAAATTGAGCCGGTGCAACGGCGTAGTACAAAAGCTGTACGCCCAATGAACCAAACCAAAGACATTGATGTAGTACATACGGTACATCCAATAAATCAAAAGCAAAGTCATTGATGTAGTACAACGGTACATCCAATGAATCAAAAGCAAAGACATTGGTGTAGTACAACGGTACATCGAATGAATCAAAGCAAAGACATTGATGTAGTACATACGGTACATCCAATAAATCAAAAGCAAAGTCATTGATGTAGTACAACGGTACATCCAATGAATCAAAAGCAAAGACATTGGTGTAGTACAACGGTACATCCAATGAATCAAAGCAAAGACATTGATGTAGTACAACGGTACATCCAATGAATCAAATGGAAAGACATTGATGTAGTACAACGGTACATCCAATGAATCAAAAGCAAAGACATTGATGTAGTACAACGGTACATCAAATGAATCAAAAGCAAAGACATTGATGTAGTACAACGGTACATCCAATGAATCAAATGGAAAGACATTGATGTAGTACAACGGTACATCCAATGAATCAAAAGCAAAGACATTGATGTAGTACAACGGTACATTCAATGAATCAAAAGCAAAGACATTGATGTAGTACAACGGTACATCCAATGAATCAAAAGCAAAGACATTGATGTAGTACAACGGTACATCCAATGAATCAAATGGAAAGACATTGATGTAGTACAACGGTACATCCAATGAATCAAAAGCAAAGACATTGATGTAGTACAACGGTACATCCATTGAATCAAAAGCAAAGACATTGATGTAGTACAACGGTACATCCAATGAATCAAAAGCAAAGACATTGATGTAGTACAATGGTACATCCAATGTATCAAAAGCAAAGACATTGATGTAGTACAACGGTACATCCAATGTATCAAAAGCAAAGTCATTGATGTAGTACAATGGTACATCCAATGAATCAAAAGCAAAGACATTGATGTAGTACAACGGTACATCCAATGAATCAAAAGCAAAGACATTGATGTAGTACAACGGTACATCCAATGATCCGAACACCATAAAAGAACACTGGACACTAATCCATAAAAGGAATGAGATAAAGCTCAATAGAACGAAGTATATCAAAACGTGCGATGAACTTGATAAAAAGATAATTCCAAAGATTTATGATCGAGGTGGAGAACAAATTTCTCCCCCAAAAATAATGATGCCAAATTCCAAAAGTAAAAACAATAGCCGCGAGCACTAGATCATGAGTGGCATATCTAGTCTCGATAAGCTATAATGATTTAGAAGCACAAGTGATAGCACGTTCTCCTTTGCAAGAGAATGACATCTAAACCAATACAACTAGTGTCGGTACAAATAGCAAAGTCTTGGTTCCCCTGCAGGAATCACAAGAATAAGAGTATCGAAAGGAAGAGTTCTTTTAAATAATCTTCTTTCTTGAAAAGCTAAAACTTTTTAAAATTACATTTATCTTTATGTAATGATCTTTCTAGAAAAAATTGCATTTTACAAGTCAATATATCGTGTTTGATTGTCACATCAAAGCGTTTAGGAAATTCCTATCGATAACGTTGATCAAGCGCATCGACCAAAATTCTTAAAACACTCAATGGGCAATACAATGACAAAATCATCTTTTATAGGATAAGTAAATCTCTTAAAAAGTTTTAAGAATATTCTTTGTTCATTTCAAGAACAAAAATCCAGTTTTACTTATAAATAAATCTTATGAAAAAGATTTGCAAAATTTTTAAATTTCTATTTCCATCCAAAATCAATAAATACAAGAACGGTCTCATCGAAATATTCATAGAATATTCGATTTATAAAGTGGATGAAATAAGCTGGACAAATTGAATGACATAATAAGTCATTCATAAGAATCATAACGAGTGCGGAATGCGGTAAGTGGAATGCTAATTTCCGCAACTCGTAGCAAACGAAAACCGGTGGTAAAGTCAAACTGAAAAGACCTTAACACCACACAAAAGATTTCTTAGGTGAAAATCCTAAGACAAACTCAAAAATACCGGAAAATTTCTCAAACTACATGAATGAGAGAAATAACACTTTCCTTCTAAGTGGGCTTAAGGAATAAAATGATGCCATCAAGTTGGAATCAAAATCATAAAGGAAGAATAGAAATCTGCTTAACAGATTGAAAATGTCAAAGATGAATAGTCCACACGGAAAATAGGATATGAGCTTCACAATGATTAAGCCAATCCTTTCAAAAAAATCAATTCCGAAGCCTAAGTAAAAATATCGGCTCGGAAAGAAAAATCCCATAAAATAAATTTCGACATCAATAAAGACAAATTGAGTGTTGCGGATCTACCATCCGGACCCACAATCCTCAAAGAAGTCATCAAGCCCAAAATATTTTCAAAGAAAAGAATCGACAAGTTCTTTTGATATAAAATAGTGAGATGAAACCCATATCAAGAAGAACTCAAATAAGAAGATCACGAAATAAATGTAGTCAAGGATTAAATGAGAAATACCTTGACCAAGAGAAGAGTTGCCAGGGCAGACATAAATACTCCATCCTGGGGAGTTGCACTAGATTGACCGGCGCTGGGACGGCCTGGTCTAACCATTTCTCTTCTTTACGAAAGAAAGAAAGAAAGAAGAGGAAAAAGTTACTCTCAAAATAAATATCAAGCAATCTTGATAGATAAAACAAGGAATCATAAAAGAAGGTAGGATAGAACGGTACGAAGACCGGAATAAAATCCTAAAGCACAACTCCTAAGAAAGACTCAGGACATGATCCTTGCTAAATTATTCTATATTGTTCCGAAGTTTTGCTCTGATACCAAGCTGTGACGCCCCACCTCTATACCCACGCTAGCCAAGAACACTACGAAGTAATGTTGTCAACTAGCACGGAGAATAAGGCTATTGAGGAGCGACCATCCGTGTAATTGCTTTGTGCGAGCATCGATATGCCAGATAGTATAACATGCATTTCTTTATAAAGAGGAAAATCCGACATACCGACACAAACTCAAAGCTACTACACAGTGGCTATAATATCTTCGGAAACAAATATAGAAATAAACATAACATAAACCAGTCTCAGACAATCCATATCACAAAGGCGGAAATAGATATGAATACTACACTAGGAAGTGTACATCAGAGTAGTGGTCTAAAAAGATCCACAATATCACAAAAGAATAGTTACATGAACTACACAAAAGAATAAGTATACATTATGGAGTCTATATCTCGAATGTATACACCAAAATAAACTACTAATCTAAGTAGTTAGCCAAAAGTCAGAGAAATCAATCCCAAGAGAGAAGTCAAGCAGAAGCACCTATAACATCTCGGTCTGACCCGAGTATTATTTAATAAGAAAATAATAAACGGATCAGTCTAACTATAGATATCGGATGAAACGATATAGAATAAGTGATATGACTAAACACATAATAATCACAATGCCAAGCTGTGATATACATAAGTAATTGAAAACCAACAAGAGATTAATCAATATCACCAAACCTACACAAGGAACAAAGAAATGTCATACTCCTCATTTCGTTCACCAAACCATACATATGGACGATTATATCAATGTCAATCACAAAAGTCAATGACACACAAATTCACCAATGCACAAATATTGATAAAACTTATCAATGGAAATCACGAAAATTGGTGAAGCACAAATTCTAGAAATCATCTCAAGAAATCCAGTAAATGACACACAAATTCACCTATGCACAAAAATTGATAAATCATATCAATAGAAATCACAAAAATAGGTGAAGAAGGAAATTCCATAATTCGACACACGAAAAGCAGAAATCACACAAAGTAGAGGTGAGGCCTATCACACGAACGGGAGCATGAAAACTCACCAACAGCTGTAACACATGAACGAGAAGCTATCTCATGGTAGCTAGCCATTAATTTGACACACGAATGGTCATAAGACCTGACACACGAATGGTCCAAAGACCGTGGGTTGCTACCCCACCAATTTGAGTCGAAACTCCACAAAACGGGGTTTAGTCTCCCGCGCAGTCAAAGAGACATCACACATTGCTAGTCTAAATCACAAAAATGATCGTCATGATCATCGAGAAGTGTCAATTACACTAAGCTAGTAAATATATGAGTTTAGCTCCATGTCCCATAACCACTTGCTTAACTTAAATATTTACGAACAAACTGTAGATCTCCACTATAAAATTGTCACAAGAGATTCAATCAAACAAGTCCAAGAATTAACCGACAAAGTGAACGCAAGCGTTTCATACCACTTGTTTTACTAAGTCGTTTAATTAGATTTCTCATACGAGTGAGGTAAAGGTTTATATATATACTAATAGATTGGAAATCGGTTTTGTAAACGAATTTGGTATTAAAATAGTATTGAAATAGGTTGAGGAAAGAGTTTTGATATTTACTACTAGTATAGAAAACCTTTATATTTTTAAAGTGACAAATCACAAAGAAGATTGTAGGAACAATCAATCACTAAAATTCACATACGAAGATGTGAATAAAAATCCAAAGAAATCGATACCGAATCCATCGAAACGGATATTCACAGAATTCCCAAAGAAAATAAGTCATCAAAGTCAATAGCAACCGATAACAACAAATAGGAAAACAACACAAATCGATTAGAGTTGGATATTCAAGCAACAAGGCAAAGCTGGCAAAAATCATTAGGTCGGTCGGCCGGACTCCCTGAGTTGGTTCGACCGAAACTTAAAACAGAAAGTGCTTATGCACTTGGAAGCAGGTCGGTCGACCGAACCAGGGGGGTCGGTCGGTCGAACCAGAAACAGAAGTGCAACTGCACATTTGGAAGCAGGTCGGTCGACCGAACCAGGGGGGTCGGTCGGCCGGACCTGTTTCCAGCCTCTTCCCTGCCTATACAAATGAGCTTCTATCTTGACCAAATTGCATTCTCTCGAGCAACGGCGCTAAGGGATTATGCCAATCGACTACCCGGCCCTATAAGCTCTTCGATGCATAACCAAAAACATGTTCAAACATAGAAGTTAGGATTTTTAACGAATTGAACTCAAAACACTAAAAATGGGAATATACACCAATTCAATCCAAACCAAAAGCAAATGCTCACGAATAAGTGTTAGGAATTCATACCTAACAATCGAAGATAAATATAAGCGTAGATGTGAGATAAAAATATCACCTTTTCGCAAAATCAAACAAGAAGAAGCTTGAAAGCAAATGGAGAATCAACCTCTCTTCAACACAACCCAATTGAGCTTGAATCTAAGCTCAAAAACTAGAACATTCCCAAAATTAGGTTTAGGAATTTCTGAAATTGGTAAGAGAATGAGTTGGAGAAGAAGAAGAGAAGCTTACCAATGGGTTATTCTTGAGTTTGGAGCTAGGAATTTGATTTGCAAGAGGAACTAGGATTTTGGAGTTTTTAATTTCCAATCTCTCCCACCATTAATACACTAAAAATTGAAATGAGAAGAGAATGAGGGTGAGTGCGGAAGAGTGGCTCAGATTTGAGCATAAGTTAACATAGGGCTGAGCCCAAACCAAACCCAAAGTGAAAAGTAGCAAAAATCAACTTTCTCCAAACATATCGAAGCTTATACTCAAAAAGGTCGCAAACGGCATTTTAAACTCAATGGGAGAGGTCTCGAGTCCTAATTCGGCTGTTTGCAAAAAGTAGCTTTTCGGACCAAAATCCGACTAACGATAAAATATTTAAATAAAATATTTAAATATAAAAATCGATAAATATGCGGGTTGTTACAATCCGCGCGCCGTTCGCATGCATTTTCAAGGCAAAGGAGGCGACCGGACCTGCCATGGTCGTGGGAGATGGTCGAGCACGTGATGGGCTAGGGGACGGAGGTCGCCGATCGTGCCAAAGGTCGACGTAGGCGGGGCGACATCAAGCCTTAGACGGCGGCCATATTGGGTTCGAGTGCGATCTTTTTTACTGGGTATCACGTAAGAGGAAGGAGGGGGCGACTCTGATCTCAGGAAGGTGTAACGAACGGCTGTGATTTCATGAGGTTGAAAATATAAATAGAAAATTGTAAATTGAATTTTACAAATTTGTGTGATATTCAAAACATCATAACTTTCTCATACGAGGTCGGAATTGAACGAAACAAGTTGCGTTGGGTTCGTATGGACGAACAATACGCTATGGAGCTGGAATGGAGTCATTTGGAGTTATTGAAAATTTTGGGTAAAATTAAATGCACGTTTAGCTTTGTTCAAAATAAAATGCTACAGCTGTTATCGGAAACTCAAGGTGAGAACTTCTCACTCAATCGAATCACTTTCGATTCAAATTTTAAATAGTTATATTTAAAAATTGTTGATTGTTTGATTTGATGATTAATTATTATCTACTGATTGTTAAAATAGACATTATACGCCGTTAGTAAGCGGATGTTATTTATTAAAAACACATACCTCGAATATTTCACCGTATAGTGAAATTGGTATTATTTATGTACTTGGAGTTGATTTCCCTCATTATATAGTGGATGAGACCCTATTGCGCCACTATTAAGTGGATAATATTTTTATAAATCCCATATACCGTGATATTTCGCCTTGAAGCGAAATTGGTATTGTGCTAACATCTTTGGATGCAGTGAAACAGGTTGGAGGGATCCAACTGGATTCCTCAAACATTTGAATTGGTTTCAATGTTGTGTGTTGATCTATTTATAATCTGCGTGATTATCTTTGTGATTGAGATTGTTAAAGACTAAATTTTAGCCGAATATATTTTGGTATCGTTAGATGCCGAAAATAAATAAAATTAGATTTTTGAAAACTTAAGTTGAGAATTCAGAATAAAATTTAATTTTGGAATTTATTCATTTTAAATAAATAAACGTTATAATTTTTATTATGATAAAAATGATATTTTTGGAAAATAATACTTAAGTATGATTTTGGAGTTATATTAGCTTTAATAACAATTTGTAAATTATTAAAAGGATTGGTTTATTTAAATTGGGATTTTTGAATTATTATAAATGATTTATATAAAAGATTTATAAAACTGATATTTATAAATTAAAATTATTGGAATTATAAAACAAGTTTTTATAAGTGTTAAAATGGAATATGAATGGATTTCATAAGTGAATGAAATTCACAGTTTTATAAATTGTGAAGTTATAAAATGAATAGATTTTATAAAATAAAAGATTTATAAGTATTAACTTATAAATTGGATTTTTGCATGTAAATGGAATATGGATAGAATTTGTTAATAAAGTGATTTTAAAAGTTGAAGTTGCCATAAAATATAAATGGAATTTATAAACGTTTTTTTATAAATCCGAAGACGACTTATTTTGATAAGTTAATTATTATAGCTTATTAAAGGAAATATATCCACGATTTTGGACAGTGGATAATCCTTTAAATAAAATATGTAGAAATGTTGAATTTGGATAAGGAAATATATTCACGATTTTGGACAGTGAATAATATATTAAAGAAATATTTTGGAAAAGTGATGTTTTAAATAGAATTAAAACGATTTAAAGATGTTTTAAAATGTATTAAGTATCGAAACCATAGATTTCAACATTTATTGTTGAAATAGATGTTTCGAGAAATAGAAGGAAATGTTGGACTATAACACTGTTGTTAGAGTAAATGATTTCTGAAAGGAAATGTTTTATATTGTATTGGGATTTATATATCTATTTTAAGTTCGAATCCCTATATTAGTGATTTTGGGTTGTCGTAACGATGTTTTACGTAACATTTCTTTTGACCCAAATAAATGTGTTTAAGAAGATATTTTCCTGAAAGAATAAAATATATACTTAATTTGAATTTAAGTACATTGAATATTTTCAAAATGTTGAAAATAAATAGATTGGTGAATTACTTATTATTAAATAAGTATGGAAATGTTTTCCCAATATTAAGTGAATGTTTGAGATATTATCTTTTAAAGATAAATTGAAAATGAATATTAGAAATGGATTTAAAAATCGTATGTTCATAGATATTTTGGAATTGTAAATTCACTATGGAATTTATAAAAGAAAGGGAAATTAGTTAAAAATAAACATTGATTTATTTTGAAATGTGGAAATTAATTTACGGATTTGGAACGTAAATTTAATAAATCAGTAAGGATTTATTTAATTGGTTTAAATGAACCATTTTGAAATGAAAGTTGTAAGGGTGTAAATTTATTTGAAATTGGTTTTCAAATGGTTGAAGTGTAGGATATATATCTTATAAAGATATTTTTCGAAATAAATAATTTGGGAAATTATTTGAAATCGGATGATGTTGTGAATATTGATTGATAGTTAAATAACCGACTATCAAATATTGACCTTCAAATAGGTATTTGTTGTGAATTGGTTGAAATTGAAATGCTATACTTATTTTTAAATTATTGCGCTCGTTATTCGGATTACCCATTCCGAATAGTGATACGACGTAATGGATAGCGTTGAAGACCGGTGGTGAAGACCGGGTATTTGTGAAAACGATAGGATGACCTATCGATTGTCTCTGCACCGTTAGCTACGGTATGGAGATTTCCTTTGTGATGGGAAATTCGATCGGGATTGTAAATACACGGATTGCAAGGGCTTCTTTTGAAGTGCCTTCGGTTCGGTTCGAACCCGGAACAGATTTGTATGGTTACGTGTCTGACATTACATTTTGAGATATAAAGCAGATTTCTTTCAAATACCTTTCTGTTGGTGGCGGAGAATTTATTCTCTTAGCTTAACACGCCTCTCTGAGACGTACGCGCTTAGAGGTTATGTAGTTGAAGGTTATCAGCGATATATTCCCAATTTGGTAATGTGGCATGCTGAGTGTTGCTGTGTGATGATTATTTATCGATCATTTGTTGATCAAAGCGTGGCTTTGTGAAAAAGCTTAGCTTTGTGGACGAGACTTCGTCAGACCTCACTCCCCGGAAATGGTCAAAACAAGAATATGCGGCAAGGTTATGAGGGTCAAGCCCTTTAGGGTATGTCATTTCCTTCGGGAAAGGGTGGTACCATGGTATGGAGCCCAGATACTTACTCATGTTGACACACTATATTTATTACTATGTGATGTTGGTTATCGAGCGCTCGGATAAAGGTCCAAAGGGACCGGGGGATGGCATATTCGTGTAGTAGTTACCTAGTGACAAAGGTAACCCGGCCTTGTGTTGGCAGAGAGCTGGTTAAGTTCTCGGGACGTCCCGCCAGAGGCGATCCCATGTGGCAGCAGGAAGTTCCATAGCCTGACCATTTGTTGGAAATCCAAATAAAACAATACGCACCTTGTACGGTTTTAGTTGTACAACCTATCATTCACTTATGGTGGCGCCCCACTGCTTGGATGGTAGCTATAGTAGGCATAAGTGCGGAATGCCTATGCTGGCTAAGATTTATATCTTTACTTTCGAAATGTTTTCCTACACTTTGCACTAGTAATAATATCAAATTCTTCTTTTTAATGTGTATCAAGCATCTTTGACTATCATAAGAAGAAATCTCCTCCAATTCTGTGTTTGCATTGTGTGTGTGGCGGGAGGTCTTATGGTAGTCTCATTTTCCAAAAGCATTGCGAATTGACTTTAAAATTATCTTTGTTGTTCTTGTTTTAAAAGATAATAACTATTCTAAGTTCTCACACCAGTCCCATGACTGACCTGGAGTTTATTGTTTTCCTTCCTAAACTCTGGTTGCCCGTAATTTTCCACACGGGCAGTCAAGAGTCAGGTTTATCAGGATATTCTGGAATTCAGGAGTTGCTGGAGGCAAGCTGGATGGCATGGCGTATTCACTAGTGTATAGTATTTCTTTTCCGCTATTTTTTGTTGTACACTCTGATGATGTAATGTAATGTGATGTGATAACTGAGATAGTTCTTTGTTTTAAAGATTATTCATTTATCTATTATATGTTGTTCCGCTGCGATATGTGAGATTCTGATATTGTTTCTGTTCTGTTTTCTTACTTCTTTTATCTTTTTCTTCTACCTCTTCTTCTTTAACCCTAACAATTCGGTTTTCCGGCATTCGATTATGCGGCATTTGATACAGTGGAAGTAAGAAAGCTGACCTTCGGATCCCGATAAAATCGTAACGTTATAGCTGGTATCAGAGCATATGGCTAAGCGACAACCATGGCTCTGTTGGGTGTTACTCATTAGAGATAGAGTCAGTAGTGCTCTAGAATGAGTGTGAGTGTAATAATAAATATGAGCGCGTATTTGTTAGTGAATATAAAATTATTTTATATTGTGATGATTGGTTTGTTGAGTGGTATATGGATTCTGGTCGGTATAGTCTGTACAACTCTATCGATAGGTGTCTCTAAACACTTATACAGAACAATTCGACACGATATCGTTTTAAATTGGGTAAATGAAATAATTTTACCTTGATTATATTTTATATATAAAGGAATAATTTATCAAAATTATCAAAGTGTATATAAAATTGATTGTTTCGTTGTTGAATAAGTTAAATAAAAACAACAGCTGTAAAAGAATGAATTGTATGAGCAAATGAATTATAAGTATGGAATTATAGTTAAAATGATTTACAATTGTCAAATAATGTTATATCTAAATAGTGAAATTGTATGAGGAATATTTTTTTAAAATGTGATTTATAAACAATGAAAAGGAAATTTTTTGAAAGAATTTAAAAGTACCGAATTCACTATTGTCACTGGGAAATAATAAGGATGATGGCTGCAGCATCATCATTATCATTTTCGAGTTTCTATGTGATGGATTTGCTACCATAGTAAATTGAAAATTTGAGTTTTGTTGTAATAAAAAAATTTGAAAATTTAAAAATCCAAGTTGAAATTGATGAATATAAGTGAAATGAATTGAACTTATAGTATGAGATAATAAATTTAGCCTTGGATAAGTAAATGGATTTAGAAGTTTAAATATATAAGTTGTATAACTTAGAAAATGAGAAAATGTAAGTGAAACCAATAGTTCAAATGGTTAAACAATTTTGTTAAGTTAAATGAAATAGAATTTGAAATAAATAAGAAGTGTTAATTCTTTAAAAGCTAATGTTATTGGAAGTTGAATAATTGAATGAAAATCAATTTAACATAAACCAGTTGGAATTAAAAGTGTTAAAACCAAATTGAATGAATGTAAGAGAAGTAAATAATTTGGTTATGTTGAAGATACATTGTTTGTCATATGGATGTTAGTTAATTGTGTATAATTCATTAAGTGTTGATGAAATTGAATTAGCAAAATTGAGGGCTATGTAATTGAACTCAAATTGGAAGTAAATGAATTTGAATAGAATTGAATTTGATTTGGAAGTGAACTGAAATGAATGTAAACTAGCGAATGTATACTAATTGGAAATGAATAAATGAATATTTGTAAAGCCCAATGTTAACAAATCAAATGTGATTAAAATGAGACAAAACAATTCATTGAATATTAATGAGAAATGAAAGAATATTGATTTGGTTATTGATTTGTTGGATGTTAATTGTACGATAGTTGTTTGATGGTTGCATTTGTTGTTTTTGTTGCATTTGCCATATTGGCATATGTAGTTGTTATGTTGCTATATATTGTATATTGATATTATTTTTACATATGCATATTTCTCATGGTTTGTTGAGTGTATAGTAGGTGCGGATGGCTTATGCTTCGCATTTGGAGCTCGCTTTCGCGCTATATTAGCCGTATATGCTCGCTAATAATAAATAAGGTACATATCTCGGATTAAATATCGTACTTTTACACCTTTTTCCCTACGGGATGCCTCATCACTTGATGAGATGTATATTTGTGATATATATACCGTCATTTTTTTTCAGATCGAGCAACGCAAAGGAGACCCTGGCGAATTTTTCCGAAAATTTAAGGCGTTAGAAATTTTTTGAGAAAATTGGAATTTTTTTGAAAACTAAGTATGATTTGAAAACTTAGTAAAGATTTTGTAAGAAGTTTAACTATGAATTTTGGGAAAGTTAAACACTTAAGAGATTTGAAAAATCTAAATTGAACGGTTTGTTTTGGAAAGTTAATGGATTCTGTAACTTTTTCTTACTTGGTAATTTTGAGGACGAAATTTTTTTAAGGGGGGAAGTTTGTAACGACCCAGAATTTCTGTTAATTAAAATTTGTATATTTAATTGAATTTAAATATTAATAAATGAAATTTATAAGTCGAATAATTTTTTTTCGAATAATTGGATTTAATTGGATAATTAATCGATAAATTAATAGTTGAAATTTCAGAAATAATTGGAAATTAGGTTAAAAAATGATGGAAAATGATTTGTAAAATTTTATTTTATCATGTTGGAGTTAGAATGATGTTATAGAACTTTCAAAATCGAATTAAAAGTTGATTTGAGAAAATTGAATATTTTAATATTTAATTGACGAGTTAAAATAGCCATTTTTCAAACAGTCTTGGATTTCGACGATACCAGTTTCATCGGATCCGTAATGTGATATTATTGTAATATTTCGAATTTCGTGTCAATTGGATTTACCGTTTGTCCGGGGCAAGCCAAAACGCGTAGAAATTAGTTTAAATCGATTTAATTTAAATTGATCATTTATTGCCATAACTCGCACAAATGATCAAATTAGCCTCCGAAACCTGTTCCATTGTGTTCGGAACGCGGGATAAACCCTAGAAACGCTGGTCACCGTGCGCAAATCGGAGTTTGAAAAATCCAAAATGAATAGTGTTTTTCGTTATTTTCTATAAAAGGAACCCCACTCTTTTCATTTGCCAAACCCTAGCCATCTTCTTACAGCCGCCAGTGACAACATTCAATGGTCGAAATTTTCTCTTCTTCTTCCTTCGATTTCTTCTAATCCAAGCATTAATTCAAGAAACTCCTAACTAGAAAAATATCGGGCTCGTCGAGACAAAGATATCCAACGGCTATGATTTGATTTAACGTAATAGATTGGCGTCAATTCGTGTTGATACGCGCGCCATTCGCATACGTTTTCAAGGCGGAGGAGGCGAACGGACCTGCCATGGTCGAGGGAGATGGTCGAGCACGTGATGGGCTAGGGGATGGAGGTCGTCGATAGTGCCAAAGGTCGACGTAGTCGGGGCGACATCAAGCCTTAGACGGCGACCATATTGGGTTCGAGCGCGATCTTTTTTTCCTGGGTATCACGTAAGAGGAAGGAGGGGGCGGCTCTGATCTCAGGAAGGTGTAACGAACGACTTTGATTTAATGAGGTTGAAAATATAAATAGAAAATTGTAAATTGAATTTTATAAATTTGTGTGATGTTCAAAACATCATAACTTTCTCATACGGGGTCAGAATTGCACGAAACAAGTTGCGTTGGGCTCGTATGGACGGACAATACGCTAAGGAGCTGGATTGGAGTCGTTTGGAGTTAGTGAAAATTTTGGGTAAAAATAAACGCACGTTTAATTTTATTCGAAATAAAACGCTACAGCTGTTATCGAAAACTCAAGATGAGAACTTCTCACTCAATCGAATCACTTTCGATTCAAATTTTAAATAGTTATATTCAAAAATTGTTGATTGTTTGATTGGATGATAAATTATTATCTATTGATTGTTAAAATAGACATTATACGCCGTTAGTAAGCGGATGTTATTTATTAAAAACATATACCGTGAATATTTCACCGTATAGTGAAATTGGTATTATTTATGTACTTGGAGTTGATTTCCCGCATTATATAGCGGATGAGACCCTATTGCGCCGCCTATTAAGCGGATAATATTTTTATAAATCCCATATACTGCGACATTTCGTCTTGAAGCGAAATTGGTATTGTGCTAACATCTTTGGATGCAGGGAAACAGGTTGGAGGGATCCAACTGGATTCCTCAAACATTTGAATTAGTTTTAATGTTGTGTGTTGATCTATTTGTTGATCTATTTATAATCTGCGTGATTATCTTTGTGATTGAGATTGTTAAAGGCTAAATTTTTGCCGAATATATTTTGGTATCGTTAGATGCCGAAAATAAATAAAATTGGATTTTTGAAAACTTAAGTTGAGAATTCAGAATAAAATTTAATTTTGGAATCTATTCATTTTAAATAAATAAACGTTATAATTTTTATTGTTATAAAAATGATATTTTTGGAAAATAATACTTAAGTATGATTTTGGAGTTATATAAGCTTTAATGACAATTTGTAAATTATTAAAAGGATTGGTTTATTTAAATTGGGATTTTTGAATTATTATAAATGATTTATATAAAAGATTTATAAAACTGATATTTATAAATTAAAATTATTGGAATTATAAAACAAGTTTTTACAAGTGTTAAAATGGAATATAAATGGATTTCATAAGTGAATGAAATTCACAGTTTTATAAATAGTGAAGTTATAAAATGAATATATTTTATAAAATAAAAGATTTATAAGTAATTAACTTATAAATTGGATTTTTCCGTGTAAATGGAATATGGATAGAATTTGTTAATAAAGTGATTTTAAAAGTTGAAGTTGCCATAAAATATTAATGGAATTTATAAACGTTTTTTTATAAATCCGAAGACGACTTATTTTGATAAGTTAATTATTATAGCTTATTAAAGGAAATATATCCATGATTTTGGACAGTGGATAATCCTTTAAATAAAATATGTAGAAATGTTGAATTCGGATAAGGAAATATATTCACGATTTTGGACAGTGAATAATATATTAAAGAAATATTTTGGAAAAGTGATGTTTTAAATAGAATTAAAACGATTTAAAAATGTTTTAAAATGTATTAAGTATCAAAACCATAGATTTCAACATTTATTGTTGAAATAGATGTTTCGAGAAATAGAAGAAAATGTTGGACTATAACACTGTTGTTATAGTAAATGATTTCCGAAAGGAAATGTTTTATATTGTATTGGGATTTATATATCTATTTTAAGTTCGAATCTCTATACTAGTGATTTTGGGTTGTCGTAACGATGTTTTACGTAACATTTGTTTTGACCCAAATAAATGTGTTTAAGAAGATATTTTCCTGAAAGAATAAAATATATACTTAATTTGAATTTAAGTATATTGAACATTTTCAAAATGTTGAAAATAAATAGATTGGTGAATTACTTATTATTAAATAAGTATGGAAATGTTTTTCCAATAAGAAGTGAACGTTTGAGATTTTATCTTTTAAAGATAAATTGAAAATGAATATTAGAAATCGATTTAAAAATCGTACATTCATAGATATTTTGGAATTGTAATTCACTATGGAATTTATAAAAGAAAGGGAAATTAGTTAAAAATAAACGTTGATTTATTTTGAAGTGTGGAAATTAATTGACGGATTTGGAACGTAAATTTAATAAATCAGTAAGGATTTAATTAATTGGTTTAAATGAACCATTTTGAAATGAAAGTTGTAAAGGTGTAAATTTATTTGAAATTGGTTTTCAAATGGTTGAAGTGTGGGATATATATCTTATAAAGATATTTTTTGAAATAAATAATTTGGGAAATTATTTGAAATCGGATGATGTTGTGAATTTTCATTGATAGTTCAATAACCGACTATCAAATATTGACCTTTAAATAGGTATTTGTTGTGAATTGGTTGAAATTGAAATGCTACACTTATTTTTAAATTATTGCGCTCGTTATTCGGATTACCCATTCCGAATAGTGACATGACTTAATGGATAGCATTGAAGACCGGTGGTGAAGACCGGGTATTTGTGAAAACTATAGGTTGACCTATCGATTGTCTCTGCACCGTTAGCTAAGGTATGGATATTTCCTTCATGATGGGAAATTCGATCGGGGTTGTGAATACCCGAATTGCAAGGGCTTCTTTTGAAGTGCCTTCGGTTCTGTTCGAACCCGAAACAGATTTGTATGGTTACGTATCTGACATTACATTTTGAGATATAAAGCAGATTTCTTTCAAATACCTTTCTGTTGGTGACGGAGAATTTATTCTCATAGCTTAACACCCTTCTCTGAGACGTACGCGCTTAGAGGTTATGTAGTTGAAGGTTATCAGCGATATATTCCCAATTTGGTAATGTGGCATGCTGAGTGTTGCTGTGTGATGATTATTTATTGATCATTTGTTGATCAAAGCGTGGCTTTATGAAAAAGCGTAGCTTTGTGGACGAGACTTCGTCAGACCCCACTCCCCGGAAATGGTCACAACGGGTATATGCGGCAAGGTTATGAGGGTCGCGCCCTTTAGGGTATGTCATTTTCTTCTGGAAAGGGTGGTATCATAGTATGGAGCCCAAATACTTACTCATGTTGACACACTATATTTATTATTGTCTGATGTTGGTTATCGAGCGCTCGAATAAAGGTCCAAAGGGACCGGGGAATGGCATATTCGTGTAGTAGTTACCTAGTGACAAAGGTAACCCGGCCTTGTGTTGACAGAGAGCTGGTTAAGTTCTCGGGACGTCCCGCCAGAGGCGATCCCATGTGGCAGTAGGAAGTTCCTTAGCCTGACCATTTGTTGGAAATCCAAATAAAACAATACGCACCTTGTACGGTTTTAGTTGTACAAGCTATCATTCACTTATGGTGGCGCCCCACTGTTTGGATGGGTAGCTATAGTAGGCATAAGTGTGGAATGTCTATGCTGGCTAAGATTTATATCTTTACTTTTGAAATGTTTTCCTACACTATGCACTAGTAATAATATCAAATGCTTCTTTTTAATGCGTATCAAGCATCTTTGACTATCATAAGAAGAAATCTCTTCCACTTCTGCGTTTGCATTGTGTGTGTGGCGGGAGGTCTTATGGTAGTCTCATTTTCCAAAAGCATTGCGAATTGACTATAAAATTATCTTTGTTGTTGTTGTTTTAAAAGATAATAACTGTTTTAAGTTATCACACCAGTCCCATGACTGACCTGAAGTTTATTGTTTTCCTTCCTAAACTCTGGGTGCCCATAATTTTCCACATGGGCAGTTAAGAGTCAGGTTTATCAGGATATTCTGGATTTCAGGAGTTGCTGGAGGCAAGCTGGATGGCATGGCGTATTCACTAGTGTATAGTATTTCTTTTCCGCTATTTGTTGTTGTTCACTTTGATGATGTAATGTAATGTGATGTAATAACTGAGATAGTTCTTTGTTTTAAAGATTATTCATTTATCTATTATATGTTGTTCCGCTGCGATATGTGAGATTCTGATATTGTTTCTGTTCTGTTTTCTTACTTCTTCTATCTTTTTCTTCTACCGCTTCTTCTTTAACCCTAACAATTTGGTTTTACGGCATTCGATTATGCGGCATTTAATACAGTGGACGTAAGAATGCCGACCTTCGGATCCCGATAAAATCGTAACGTTACATCGACCAGAATTCATAAACACTCAACCGATAAATCATCACAACATAAAAACAATTTTTTTATTCACTAACAAATACGTGCTCATATCTATTAATACTCTCAAACTCATTTTAGAGTACTACAGACTCTATTTCTAATGAGTATTCCCCACCAAAGCCAAGGTTTTCGCTTAACCTTCAGCTCTGATACCAAATTTAACGACCTGATTTTTCGACGCTCGAAAATCGACTTTTATACGTCCACTGTATCAAATGCCAAACAATCGAATGCCAGAAAACAAAACCATTAGGGTTAAAGAAGAAGTAGATAGAAGAAAAGAAAACAAAATAACAATAGAATCTTACCATCACAGTGGAATAAAATATAAAAGATAATAACCGATCTTTACACAAAAAAAACTATATAAGTTTTATACATACATCATCAAAGTAGAATACAAATCAACATCACAATTTAGGATGGTTATAATATCCTATCCTCAGAAGCTGAATATACAGTGTAATATTCATCAAATACGTCGGATATGTTTCGCCATCCAGCTCATCTCCTGAGCTCCACAACAGTCCATCCAAAATCTATACTCTATAATACTCAGTCTGATCCGAGCATTATAGTTAAATAACACCCGAGTCAGTATGGAAAACCAGCATGAGAAAACACACTCAATGGGATTATTAAAGTTTCAAAAATCCTTTGAAATCAAAGGTGTCTTATAAGACCATGCCATAAATAAACATGTCGGGTTTTTACCTTACGATAACCAAAACATTTTTACCAAATTCGTCTGACATTAATAATGTCTATAGAAAGTAAAACAGAATCTAGCTGAAATGCTTGCATCTTACGTTTCAGCAATAGTTGGGCACAATCAAAACCGTACAGACGCTTATTGGAGATTGGATTCCATACACTGGCAGGGCTACTGGGGTATTGCCCGTCACAGTACCTGGTCTAGATCAGAGTACCGAAGATCCCTCCCGATCCCCTGCATCACAAAGCCGGAGCTACCCATTACTGGATAGTCCGAATAAGTTCCCCCGTAGTTAGGATCAGCAACCGCCACACAGCCGAAATATAAAAAGGGACATCTAGACAGGGGAGACCTTACCCTAATTGGTTTCTAGCGACTTATCCTTGTGTGCATCTCCCATGTTTTAGATATTCCCGGTTGATGAGGCTCGAGGCTGTGCGTTAACTTTTTAGCACACAATCGCTTAGAATGCTCATCGCCCTCTTGACGACGTTTTGAAAGCATTCGTCCATACAAGTTCATTCCGTGTTCGAACGGAATCGAAGGCACTACTCCTACTACATCCATTGTGGAATCACCCTCAAGATTAGTAGCGATTAGCCCTTGCATTTCATTGCTCCATCTTCGACTCCAAACTCTCGTCTTCCTCACGAAAATGTTCAAACCAGATCGAAGTGGTTTTCGAAAATTAATTTCGATCCTCGTCTCTTTGAAATGAATAGCGCATTGTCCAATGTTGATAGTCGGTTATTTAACTATCAAATAATATTCACAAACAACCATCGGACATTAGTAATTTCTAAATTATTTATTAACCTCAAAATATCTTTGCAAGATATATTTCCACTTTTCAACCTTTTGAAAACAGTTTTAAACCACCCTTCTCTCACGGAATAAATTTCTCTACAATTTATTTATTCCAAATTATTTATTATTCAAAATATCTGCGTAAGATATCTTCTTCACTTCAATCCTTTGAAATCAGTTTCAAAACAGGTTTCACTCGCAGAATAAATTCCCAAAACTATTTATCTCCCACTGAAAACAACCAAGTCCAAATACTTTAGATTTTTAAACAATTTAAATCACTTTATTCTAAATTATACTTTAAAACATTTAAATTAAAACTACTTAAACACTTTATACAAAAATATATACTTAAAGAAATAATTAAAATAAAGGGTACTTTTGGCACAGGTCCTCATTAAGGTTCAAAATAGAAGAAAAGTCCTTCACTAAATTTCAGTGTAAATTAGGTCCCTATTTTTTATTCACGATTATTGCAGAGCATGATGCATCTTTTCATAAAAGTTGCCGACATTTCCGCAACTTTTCTGTACACTGTGAACATAGTGTATGAAAATTGCTGAAATATCAGCACTTATTTATAAAAGTTGCTAACATTTCAGCAACATTTATGTACATTGTGAATACGGTATATGAAAATTGCTGAAATATCAGCACTTATTTATAAAAGTTGCTGACATTTCAGCAATAATTTTTCTTTGTTTCTAGAAAATAGAGACCGGATTTACAATGAAACTTTGACAGGGAAAGTTGCTGAAATATCAGCACTTATTTATAAAAGTTGCCGATATTTCAGCAATAATTTTTTTTTGTTTCTAGAAGACAGGGACCGGATTTACAATAAAACTTTGACAGAGACATGCTTTACAATACGAAAGTATGATAGGAATGCCTTCCTAATTTCCACTAAAATAACACTAAAATATAAAACTAATTTTAAAGTAAAAGTTACCCCAAACTAAAATATTAAATAAGAGTTATGAAATTCTATACAAGTTTTCAAATAAAACTTTAACCAAGCCATCTTTAAAAAATAAATTGATTTATAAAACATAAATATTTATAATTATCTTTTCAAAACATAATACTAATTAACTTTTGAAATAATTGCCACTATAACTAATTTAATAAATTTTTACCTTTAAAATTTAACAAATTAATAATTATTTCTTAAATATAACGCTTTAAACAACATAAAAACTTTTAACATATACTTAAAATTTGCTTTGAAAACAAACTTTGTTTTCCAATAAAATACACTTCTCTTTCACACCTTTTAAAAGTATACCACTATTTATTTTTAAAACAAATTTACCCATTTCTTTATAAATTCCAACTGTTAATTTATCCTTCGAAATATCCAATGATATCTTATTTCAATTTATAAACCCAATTTATAAATTCCATGGTCTCATCTTCTTTTAAAACACAGTTTCAAACATTTAATCTATTTCCAAATTGATTTCCCAAAAATTACACCATTTAAAATTTATTCCTTGACTTACTCAATTTATTTCAAAACCCATTAACTTCAGATTTTACTTCTTAATTATGATTTAAAAGCTTATTTAACTGAAAATACCAATTTCATACCTTTTCAAATTCCTTCTTTTTTCTTTTCCAATAAATTTAAACATTGAATTTTAAAAATAAATTCTTTACTCCATTTAAATATTATCACTTGAATTCATTTATTCCAATATCGCTTTTCCCAAACTTTGGATTTATTTGTTACAATTTAAAAATCAACTTTTATTCTTCCAAATCATTTTAATTGCCCTATTTCCTTATAGTTATTTTATTTAAAATTTCCTTTATATTTACTTTAAAAATCCAAACTCCGTATATATTTAAATCCTCAAAATTCGAATACATACATATGTGTGTGTGTGTGTGTGTGTGTGTGTGTGTGTGTAACTAAGCCAGAGTATTCAATAAATTCCAATTCCTAGTATGATCAATATAGATCATCACATATTAACACATAATCATAACGCGGAATATATAAAATAATTTAAACGTTTTGAGGAATCCAGTTGGATCCCTCCAACATGTTTTCCCTACATCCACAGGTGTTGCACAATATAAAAATGTCAATTCCACTTCGAGGTGGAATATCGCGGTATATGGGATCATATTATCTCATCCGCTATTATGCGGCACATAGGGCCTCATACGCTATATAATGCGGGAAATCAATCACTCCAATATATATATATACACCGCTATATATAATATACCACATCCAATCAATTCAATCATTCAACCAAATTTAAATTTAACTATTTAAATTTAAATAAAACCCAAACGAGTGAGATTAACTCGCCTTTGATTTTTTTTGTAATCCGATCAAAACCGGCTTGTCGCTCCACAATTTTAGACCTTGTATGACAATTTACGATTTAGATTTATTAACATTTGAATAAATTAAACAGTTAATCACTATTTATTTACTAAATTTTAAACTAATAGTTTACTTTTAAACTAACATTTTCCTTTTGAAACTACCCATATATAAATATACTCATTAAATAATGTATAGATCTAAAAATCTAATTTATACAACTTTAAATCTTTAAAAATTTCTGTTATATATATATATATACATACATACATATACATACATATACATATACATATATATATATATATATATATATATATATATATATATATATATATATTTCTTCAAAGCGGAACCACAAATATACTTTTATAAAAATAAACTATAGAGTTCAAAAATGAATTTTCGATGTTTTAAAATTCCTATTTATTTCCTAAAATCTTACCTATATGAATACATTAAATTATACGTGCATATCTATATAGATACATAGATATTTAATTTCCTTACTTCCCACAGGCATTTAAATTAAAACAAGAACAACTTTAAATCCATAAATCTACTTTACACATAAAATTCACTCACTATAATAAACTGCATGTTTTTAAATTGACGAGAAAATCATATATGTGTTTAAATGAATAAATTAACACTGAAGAATCAAGAGCAAAAAAAACTCACCTCGACATTAACGTGTCGTCGATACCCAACTCATGATATCGATGACAACCACCCACGAAGCCCCTTGACCAAAGCAGATTGACAAACCTTTGAGTCAAGTTGCCTCCGTCGTGCGACAACCCTAAAGCCGTGAGCCTCCCCTCAACGCAACGACGACTACGACTGCCACCATAAACGAGGCCATCCCTCAGTTGAATGCGAACGAACCAACGACCCATCCAAGCAAATGACACCATGCTATCGATTGCTCTGCTCCCCTCCGATCCGTCGCGACTAGAGCGTTCGACCACTTGCTTGCCACAAATCGAAGTCGTCAGAACCCTAAACTGGAACGACGATCCCCAACCCGAACACCTTGTGTGCGCACGGGGTCACGCACCCCTTCCGATGCCTATTTGAACGCGGTTGTTGTCGTCCCTCTCTCTATCTATTTTGTTTTGAATTTGGTTCGTTTTTTTATTTCCCTTGATGAACTACCATCGGCCATTTTTTATTCAGGTTTCTCTGAGATGAAATGTTCTGCCTCTATTTGCTTTTATTTCTTTTCTTTATTTTAAAAGTATGCTACGCGCTTTAGATTTCTATGCATGATAGACAGATGGCAGAAAGGTTGTTTCTTATTGTACAGGTGTTGGAAAGATATAACTAAAAAAACCGATGTGAATAAATTCTACTAGTCAATTTATGTATAAGTTAAATTCAAATTCAAATTCAAATCGTCTAGTTACGCAAATCAAAATCTTGACATCTTGTTGAGGCATGCCACTAGACGTTTATAATGTTAAACCCCTATTCTAAATGCAATGGAAAAGATTCCGAGTCCAAATTCGATCTTATGGAGAAGATAGTTTTTTTGATCCAGTTATAATATTAAATTTTCGATATAGATTTTTAGCGCGTTTATCTACCGTACGATCACACGACAACTCCGAATGCTATGAAAATTGAAATCCGATAATAATACACTATTATGGATCCAATGGAACTGATTTTATTGAAATCCGAGACTATGTCTCGGAAGGCTATTTTAAATATCTATTTAAACGATATAAATTCAAAACTGAACAAAACACCCCCCAACTCGAATTTAACACTTATACTATTTCCAGTAAAATCAATATAAATTTTATAAGCCATTGAAATATTTTTAACCAGCTTAAAACTCAAGATTTAATATTTTACCCAATCTCTCATTATTAAATTTAATAATTTAATTCCAAATAATAATGATTTTTGACATTCAAGTTAAACCAACTTCCAAATATTTAAAATAAATTAAATACTCCAATTCAAATATCTAAAAATTCTGGGTTTTCCTATAACCCATCTATAAAATCCATAGATATCGAATCCTAATTCCAAACTAGAATACCTAAATGTTGGAGCAACCCACCAGGCTTCTGATGTTCAGCTTTCACTTATTGATAGTTTGCACACTGCCTAACCCAAAAGCTAACATCCTTCTTCATGCCTTCCCAATAGAAGCTCTTCTACATATCTCGATACATCTTGGTTTCTCCAGGATGAATCACAAACTTGTATCGATGACATTCTTCAAGAACTTCTTTCCTTAAGTTTTCCACATTCGAAAAACACAACCTTTCCTTCTTTCTTAGCCATCCTTTCTAGTCAAGGCTAAAATCCTTTAAATCATTAATCTCTGTTCCAACCTCCAGTCTTCTGTTCCTTTCAGCTAATACTGGATCCTCCTTCTGCTTAGAAGCAATTTTATTCAATCAATACTGGTCCGACTTTTGAACAACACAGCTTGGCCAGACTCTAACTAGATACAACAGTTGTTCTTAACTGCGCATCGCAACTGAATAAGGCTTCTAAATCCTTCCACTCTGCCAACATTCTTAACACCACATTTTAATGTTTTCTACTGAGAGCATCTGCTACCTTATTACCTTTCCCTGGTGTGTACCCTATACCAAAATCATAAGCGACCAAAAACTCCAACCACCTCTACTGTCTCATATTCAACTCCTTCCGAGAGAATAAATATCACAAAGACTTATGATCGACATACAACTCAAATCTCTCTCCTAAGATGTAATGTCTCCAAATTCTCAATGCGAAGATCACTACCGCCAACTCTAAGTCAAAAGTAGGATATCTAACTTCATGTGGTCTATGCTACCTAGATGCATAGGCAATAACTTTACCATTTTGCATCAATACTGCTCTTAATCCAGTTCCACATGCATCAGTATATACCACCAACCCTTTGTTTTCGGCATTAGTCAACAAATGCTTTAACTTAAGGAATGCTTCCTCACATTTGTCGGACTAATTAAATTTCACTTCCTTCCTGGTTAGCTTAGTGAAGGGTGCTGCGATCTTCAAGAAATCCTTAACGAATCCATTGTAATAGCTAGCAAGTTCAAGGAAACTCCTGATCTCAGTCACCGTCTCTGGTCTCTTCCAATTATCTACAGCTTCGATCTTATTTGGATCGACTAACAATCCTTTCTTCGAAATCACACGACTAAGAAACTTAATATGTTTCTTTCAAAAATCAAACATGGTAAACTTAGCCTTTAACTGATTTTGCCTCAGCATCTCAATCACTACTCTAAGATGAACTTCATGCTCTCTCTCATCCTTAGAGTATACTAGAATGTCATCTATAACAATAGTACAAATCTGACCAAGTACTCTCGAAAAATTGGTTCGTCAAATCTAGAAGAAAGAAGGTGCATTTGTAAATCCAAATGGCATCACTAACCACTCATATGAACATATCTAGTTCGAAATGCTGTTAATGGAATATTTTCCTCTTTGATTGTTAACTGATGGAACTCGGCCGCTGAAGCCAACTAGGAAAACACTCTGGCTCCATTCAACCGATCGAACAGATCATCAATTCTTGGCTAAGGATATCTATTCTTGATCGTCCTTTCGTTCAACTTACGATAGTCGATGCACATCCTCAACGACCCATCTAGTTTCTTCACAAACAACGCGGCCGCTCCCCAAAGAGAACTGCTTAGTCTAATAAAATTCCTTCCTTCTAGATCTACTAGCCACACCTTCAATTCCTTCATCTTAGGAGGTATCATCCTGCTAAGTGGTCTACTCACAGGTTCAGCTCTGGGAATATGATCTATTCTAAACTCAATTTCTCTTCTTGGTGGTAATCTAGTGACTGGCTCAAAGTCATCTACAAACTCTCTTGCTACCTAAACCTAACTTAACTCATCTTCTATCTCCATAGCATTAAGCAAGGCACTAACACTTCGGTCAGTATTCTCTGCTGAGAATATCACTTGATTATGACTATCAGGGTGTCTCAATGATATCTCTCTATCCTGGAAAAATATTCCAGCCTCATACCTACCCAACCAATCCATACCCAAAATCATCCCAAAATCTACGAAATCAGTAACATACAAACTACATGAAAATTTATGACCTAAAAATCAAGTTTAAACTGGTCACATCTTAACCCTAGAGTTGCATACCTTCCTATTGGATTTGCAACCCTTAAGGAAGTAACAAGGTAGGCGGGTTCTAAGCATAATCTATCATGAAAACACTAGGATATAAATGAATGTGATGCTCCAGTATTAAAAAGTACTCTAACAAGCATGCTCTAAATAAAATGTGTACCTTCCATCACAGTCTTTCCTTTATCAGTTGCAGTAGGCCTAGCTGGTCCTACAGGCAAGACTTTTCCTTTGTCCTCCCTAACCGGCTCTGGACACTGATTCTTGTAATTCCCAACTTGATCATAGTTGAAGCAGTTTACATTCTTCTAATTTGCAACATTCTTCCCATTTCCTGATCGACACTCATTGGCAAAGTGACTCTTCTTGTCATGTTTATAACAGACTACATCTGCCTTTGACTTCTTTGCAGCATCTCCCTTCTAGGCTCTCTTCTTTTTAAAGAACTTCCTCTTCTTCCCCTGAGAACCCTGACTTTCCACCGACTTCTCTTTTGCCCATCATTCAGGCCCAAATCAGTAAATATAAGCTTACAATTAGGGGTGGGCGCGGTCGGTTAAACGTTTCAATCGGATAAATTTTTTGGTTAACCGTTAAAAAAGGAGCGGTTCAGTTAATCGATTTCGGTTAATTTTAATTGCGTTCCACCGACCAAACCGGTTAAAATTAACCATGGTTAACCGGTTAATCAGTTAACTTAAACGATTAACCGTTGACCGGTTAACTATTTATATTTACCGGTTAACCGAATAAACAAACCGGTTAACCAACCAAACAACATCATATGTTCATTAAACTAGTAATGATAGCAAGCATTATTGTTTGATTGCCACTACTTGCCAATACAGTTACACACATACATTACTCCATATACATCACACACACACATACATACATGTATTAGTTGCATGCTTCCCTTGAAACTTAAATTCTAGAGTTGGCTACTCCTACATACTTCATTAGTTAAATTCTCACCAGCAGTTCATAACTACATCACAATACAAGCATCAATTATAGTTATTAGTTATTACGTTACATTGCTAATTTAGCCCAAAGTCCAAACTCTAAAGAGATAATATAAATACATTAATACAAAAAATACAAACATAACTCTAAGTCTTGTCTCCACTCTCCATTTTTCGAATTCACTTCTTCGGCCTACACTATCAATCTTCAAGTCTTCCCAAAAAAACTTAATATATTAGTTAATAGATCAATTAATATATATATGATAATCAAAATTAAACATAGTTATACATTCTCTAAGTCTTTCCATTAGGACCATTATCATGTATTAGTATAACAATTCATATATCAGTTAATATATATGGTATATAACAGTTTATATATATAGTATTTGCATAATACATGGTATAAACTAATAATATTTATACCCTACACATGAACTGATATGAAAATATATTTAACAGTTCATATATATGATATATATCAGTTAATATATCATATAATATTTATCCCATACAGGTGAACTTATATTTAACAGTTCATATATATGATACGTAACATATATACTGTTATATTAGTTCATATATATGATATATATCAGTTCATATATATATATATCCATTTAAGAAAAATACATAAATATCTCATATATCAATGAGGCGTGCATGCAGTACACAAACATATACACACAAATTCTTTATATGTTAACAAACAATCTAATAATTATTTTATGTGCTAAAATGAGAATATTTTGTAACTGAATTGTTGTAGGTACAGTTTTGATAATAGCCAGAACAGAGCATGAGCTAAAACTGGAGTAAAATGGTAGTGGAGGCATTGGATAGCGAGCTGATGAATGAAAGCTGAAAGATTATATGCAAGTCGAAGGTGAGTTGATGTATGTAGCCTAAAGCATTCAATTCTAACTACAAAAGTTGAGACTAAATACCTCAACATCAGAATTAATATATATATGTATGTGTGTGTGTGTATATGTATATATATGTATGTATATTACTACTGTGCATACATGTTCATGAGAACTGAGTTATACAACTGATATATGTCACAACATCATGATTTATGCAGTTTATATATGTGTGTGTGCATATGTGTTCATATTACTTCATAACATTCATTAAATTCATAATATTATAAATCATATACCATATATCAGTATAATAGTTCATAAATCAAATATGGTATGTAACAATTCATATATATTCATGATATATGGTATAGACTGGTACATACATGTATACACCCCACGCAAAAAAATAGGACTCATATATGAACTATTTTCAAATGCAACTATTTGAGTACAAGTAGCCATGTAATACCGATATGGGTATGAACTAGTGAAAACTTTATGCTTGTTAGCAATAAAGATTGACATATCCAACTATTTCTCGGATGTTTACATCAATTTATTCTGTATATTTCCCTGAAATAACAGTTTTAGTTTTAGTTCGTAATAATATCTATCAAAATAATAATTTTAGTATCTTAAATTTGTTATGCATATATTAAAATTAATGAGTTCAAAGGGTAATATGAATCTGATTATTGATGATCATATGTGTCAAAATTAGGTTTGCTAGTTGACATGTATGCATGCCTGAACTACATAAGCTAGGAACAATTTCTACACCACCATCATTATGGAATTACAACCAAATTAGTAAGCACATGTGTACTTATCTAGGAAACAAGTACCTAAATACAGTCAGCCTACATGAAGATATGATGCAAAACCATAATATTATGCCGAACAATTTTCCTTTACTTTGTTGTATATACGAAGGATCATCTACAGTTTACAATACATATATGAGTAAAAAGACTTGATTTAAATACTTTGAACTGAACTATTTTCCTTTACTTTTTTTTATATGACATTAAATTATATTTTCAGTATTTTAAATAATATATACTTTATGTTAAATATACTTTATTTTAGTTGCATTTGTTTGAAAATTTACCTTTAACTAAACCAATAACTAAATAACTGCTAAGATTTTACATCATTGATTAGTTACCGGCTATTGCTTATTTTCTGCCATCGGATTTTCAATATGCATGTAATGTAAAGTTGTTAACAATCCCAGTTTGACCTTGTAAAAGAAACATCTACACAATTTAATTCTTATTAGCAGATCTTACTCTTACAATAAAACCCATAGGCTATAATATTTTAATATTGCATAAAGTCTCCAAAACAACCAAGCCAAACACCCTAATAGTTACAATGATCTTGCTTGAAAATTTGATAAAAGGAAAATAACTACAGAGAAACCAAGTGCTTAAAGAAGGCATTAAATTATATATTAAGCTGATTATATAGGTTATTCATGGATAATTTGTAAGCAATTTTTTCAAACTAACCACTCTAATTTGCTTAAATAGACGATCAACTATTAAAGATAATAGGAATTTCAAGGATAAGAATTCATAATAATTAGTTGGTTTAGATCTAAACAACATAAATGGAGAATCTAGTAAACTATAAAGAGCAAGAGCTTATGTAAAATCGAGAATGTGAATCATACCCACAAATAGCTTTGGCTGTTAAGCATTAGCCCTAACACCAACACCACAGTATTGCCTCCGTAGTTTTTGTGTTCATCGATCTAAAATTGGAAGTTTTTAGGAGCGACGAAATTTGTAGATCTAGGTTTTTTAGCAACGAGACAAATGCAGAAAGTTGCGAATGGTGAACATGAACAAAATATTTAGGGTTATGCAATATTGGGTGGGTCAGGTTCTTATTAAAGTCCTATTAGGTAAATGAGGAAATTTATCTTCGGTTAATGGTTAACCGAAAATCATGATGTGGTTAGCCGTTAACCAAACTGACTTTAGTTGGTTAACGTTAGCCGATTAACCGAATGTTCGGTTAACTGGTTTTATCAGTTAATACGGTTCGGTTAACTCGGTTAAATGCCCACCTCTACTTACAGTGCAACAGCCAATTCTGAACCTCTTTGGTACTCTTTCCAAGAATAGATTCCCACCCAAACCGGCGTAATCTCTACTCACTAAAGAAATATTCCCAACTAGAGCCATAGGATTAGCTCTTCCCGTATTTCAAGCAACTCCAGTAGCTACCCCTGCTTGCATCAAACCAGCAAAGAACTAATACATCACCATCATATCTACTGGTGGCTTTCCAGCACCCACATTGGCTTCAGCATTTTGGTTACTAGCATTAGCCAGTCGACCCGGGTTCGTTGTAGTAGTGGGTCAAGCATTTCCATTAGTTATGGTTCTTCCTCCATCGAGATTTCCACTTCTGTTTCTTGCTATCTATCTCCTTTCTCGTAAATCTACATACGAGCCTTAGTAAAATACAGAAGAATTGTCTAAGAGAACGGGGAATACGTACTTATATATAGCAAATACAAATATGTTACTATAACATTAACCCAAACCTCAATCTTATTATCCGATTCATTGAATTATGATTGGAAAAATCTTTTAGGTTTAAGTTTCTAATAAAGTTTCATAAACCTATGCTCAAATACGAACTTGTATCATCTCCCTGCTCTGAGACTTAAAACTAACGGTTACAAATGCTGCAGTCATCCATATTTGTTAATCCTCAGCGGCCAAATATGGCGACATTAGATATATTGGTAAACAAAAACACAAGAATATGGAAAAAATTAAACAGCAAATAAATCCCATATTCCATGTCAAAATATTACAAATTGATTAAATTACCCAATTCGCAGACCACATTCAGATAACATATAATTATTATGAAATATGCCAATGGAGATATATGTAGATGCTTCCTCGGTAGATCAGAGTATATAGATAGGCAAGAAAACAATTTGCCTTTATATATAAAACACACAATGGAAATAAAAGAACATTAATAACAAGCTTGCCTCCTGCCTGTCCTTGGAAGCTTTATTCGCCTAAAAGAACACTTGGAAACCTTAACTCTCAACCTATTGAAAATCAATTCAGTACCCAAGAGTTTAAGGGGATAAAATATTCGACGTAAAGCCTGGTATGAACAATAATTTTCCATCTCAAACCATAAGATATCCAGTGAGACCACGTCACTTAGAGGAATGGGTTTTCACTTCACTAGTATCTTAAAACATTTATAAAACCATATACTTTGCTCCTGCATCCACAATGGTTAAAACAGTGTATTTCAAAAACTTTATGATGATGTGATAAACAAGTAAATCAAATCAGGATTACCCATCCCCATTCATTCTGACTATCTGTCTTAGTTATAGTTTCTAGGATTACTATTAACCTGTTAAATGTTTATAGACTATCTGTCCAATATTATAGTTTTCATGGGATCACTAAAAATCTCTCAGTAACTCCAATATCTTATCTCTTATCTCAGTTTTCATGGGCTAACCAGGAAACTGTTAACTGACTATCAATATCTCAATCTGGATATAGTTTCCATGGGCTAACTACAAACCTACTCGAACATCAAATCATAGATTTTATGGGCCGACTATGAACCTATTGGCCTGTCATAACCCGAAGTTCAGTGTTCAAAAATCGACATCAAATACCTCACTTGTATTCGACTGTCGGAGATTCGAACGTCGAATTCCAGTTCGGATGGAGCTTATAACAACAATTAGATGAATATAAACAGTGGAAACAAAATAAACTGCCAACATCCATATCCCAGATATAACATCATCACAATATTCATTACAACAACTTTACTAACATCAGAGTATTTTTATATATATACAACACAACTTCAAAATAGACCATCATGACAAAAACACAAGTGATTGCATTTCAAGAAAGTCTTTAAAGATATAAGGCGATAACGAACTTCCAAACTGAGAACCTTTGAGATCCAAAAGTTTTCAAAATAACTCCAAGTTAAAAACCTTCAAAAAACAGTAGCCTCCAAACCACACGACTTCAAAAATCCAACTAGTTCCAAAACACGGAAGAACTGCTACTAGGCTGCCCATGTGGAAATTATGGGCACCCAGAGTTTAGAAAAGAAACAATAAACTCTGGGTCAGTCATGGGACTGGTATGAGTAAACAAAACAGTTGTTTGAAATAAAAGCAGTTTATTTAAATCAAAAGCAACAAAAGAATTTGAAAGAAATTCACAATGCTTTTTGAAAATGAAACTGCCATAAGGCCTCCCACCACACACACAATGCAAATGCAGACTTGGGGGAGATTTCTCCTTATGACAGTAAAAAATGCTTAATACGAGAAAACACTTTAATATTATTATTAGTGTATAGTGTGAAAACATTTCGAAAGTATAATATTAATCTTAGCAAGCATACGTACGATTATAGTATGCCTACTATAGTACCATATTAGATGGCAGGTTCTACAACTAAAACCATACTGGGTTCGTATTGGTAATTGGATTTCCAACAAATGGTCAGGCTAAGGAACTTCCTGGGCCACATGGGTACGCCTCTGGAGGGACGTCCCGAGAACCTAACTGGATCTCTGCCAACACAAGGCCGGTTACCTTTATAACTAGGTAACTACTACACGAGTATTCCATCTCCTGGTTGTAACCAACCTTTATCCGGGGCCCCAAAAACAATAATCACAATGTAATATATATATTTTCAATATCCACATAAGTTAAATATTTGGGCTCCATACCATGATACCACTTCTATCCAGAAGGAAACGCACATACCCTAAGGGGCGCTACCCCCAATAACCTTGTCGCATCTTTCCTGTTTCGACCATTACCGGGTTGTGAGGTTCAACGAAGTCTCGTCCACAAAGCTACGCTTTTCACAAAAGCCATGCTTTGATCAAAAAATGATCAGCAATTGATCATCATCACGCAGCAACACTTAGCGTGCCACACTACCAAATTGGGAGTATATCGCTGATAACCTTCAATTACATAACATTTGAGCTCGTACGTCTCAGAGAATGGTGTTAAGCTAAGAGAATAAATTCTCCGCCACCAACAGATATGTATTTGAAAGAAATCGGCTTTATATCTCACAGTGTAGTGTCAGACACACGACCACACAAGTCTGTTCCGGGTTCGAACAGAACCGAAGGCACTTCGTCCAATAAAGGAAGAAGGCCTTGCAAATCCGGGTGTCTACAGTCCCGATCGGACTTCCCATCACTTAGGGAATCCCTATACCGGAGCAACTCGGTGCAGAGACAATCGATAGGTTATTGTTAACTACGCCTCGACCATGACTTACCGATCTAGTGCATCAAGAGGTTCCGACCTAACAGTTAGAAGCATGCCGACTTAAGGCTTAACAGGGGTGCCGACCTAAGGCCTAAGGGGTATGCCGACCTAACACTCAACATAGATACCGACCTAACTGCCTTATCAGGGAGACCGACTTAAGGCTCAAAGGGTTACCGACTTAAGGGTTTGAGAGGCATACCGACTTAAGAAATACCGAGTTAAGGCTAAAACAGTGGACGACCTAACGTGGGTACTGGCTTAAGACTCAGAGGATGCCGACTTAATAGGAAGGCCGACCTAAGGCCTAAAAGAGATGCCGACTCAGTGACTTGACCGAGTTACCGATCTAATGTTTTACCAAGCTGGCGACCTAGAATAGTTGCCGACCCAAGTCACAACCGATTTAGGACCAATGTTAGCTCGTTCACGACTCAAGAAAAGGAAGATGAGTTCAATGCAGCTATTCAGCACAGCAGCCTCTTAACTCATGCACGATTCAGCTCCCAGTTATCTCGGTCACGACTCACGACCTAATTTGAGTCGTGAATGACTTAAAGCTATTAAATGCAAACCCGAGGCCATATTACTAAGAAGGGGTGGTGTTGACTCGGAGGCGACCTAGGACTTGTGCAAGTGAACTCTTGTGAAGCCATGAAGGGGCCAGATGGACCGGCCACGACTCATATTAAGTCGGCTACGACTTAACTTAAATCGGCCACGACTTAGGACTTGGCAATAATTCCAGACCGGAACTTTCTATAAATAGACAGCCACCTCCAACATTGAGGGGACTTTTTGGGGCACATTCTCTTCATACACCGTTACCTTGCTGCATTGAGAACTTCATCAACACTTAGAGCTTTCAAGATTAGAGGAATACATCAAAGAACTTCACGAAGAAACCACACATCTTCAACATGAATTTAAGGACTTTAATCGACATTGAAGCTTAAGACTTGTTCCAAATCACTTGTAACTTGAAGTATTTTGTACTTGAGAAGAATTGTATCAGCTTGTAACGGGATTATTAATAAAAGTACTTAGAGTGGACGTAGGCTATGCCCTTAAGCCGAACCACTATAAAATTGTTGTTGTTTACTGCTTTTCTGCTATTACTTGCTTGTAATTCTTTCCCGATCTATCGGGTGGTGCTTTCACAACTACACTTCACACACCGGGGTGTTAGCGTTCACATTTTAGCGTTAACATTTTTGGTGCTTTCACTGAGAGTTGAACTCAGGGCAAACTTCAACCATTGTTCAACAAAATTCTAACAGAAATCATGGCTTCCGAAAGGAAACGAAAGTTTTTGAGGTTTGAAGGTACTTGCAGCAATGCCATTGCTCTTCCCACGCTAAGTGAAACAGCTTCAAGTATTGGAGTCACAAGGGCTGAATTAAACGCCGTGATATATGGAATATATCAACACATGGAAGTTCAAAGCAATAGGATACTGGATAAGATGAACGCATTGCAGGAAGAAGTCCATCAACTAGAAAGTGATATAAAAACCATTGCCAAAGAGGCCCAGGTTTCAGAAGAATGGAATACTCCTCAACGAGCAACTGGCATTACTATTGGAACATTCCCCCAAACAGAGAATTCATGGCCACGACCAACTATCCACGAACGTTTGTCAAGGCGAACTTTTGAAAGAATAGTTGACGATTACCCATTGAGTCCTGGTAACGATGAAGAATACATACCGGAAATGATTGAACAGAAAGAGAAGAATGGGGGAAGGAGAAAGCAGAAACTCTTGAAAAAAGCTCGACGCTTCATACCCTCCGACTTCACTCCCTTGACCGACACTCCGGAAAGTATCTTCTTGGCAACAAAGGATGTTGTTGTGTATCCCAAACCATCTCTGATGAGGAGAAGCGCGACAGACAATGGGAAATTCTGTCAATTTCACAATCAACCTGGCCATGAAACTAACCAATGTCGCCATCTAAGGAAGGAGATTGAAGAATTGATCAAGCAGAATGAACTGCGACAGTATGTGAAAAAAGATGGAATTAACTACTCCTCATCCTCTAAGGTGCAGCTGGTTCCCGCTCAACAATGTAGCTCAAATAAAAGAACCGTGGCACAGGGAGATGAAGGTCCTATCATCAGTATCATCACAGCAAGCCCTCACCAGGCAGGGAAAAATTGGATGAGGCGGGAAGACGTGCTCACGCTCCAAGGAGACCTTCAAAGTGAAAGGAAGTTTCGATTCTGAAAGATGTTGCCATCCAGTCCTCTTATGCCAAAAGATTCAATCCCTAAAGCCTGGGGCAGCAATTGCTTCCATACCTTACTTGAACATTTTGCTTCAAATTTATAAAAGAGTGCTGATCCAATGATTCTTGTATCAAAATCTGTTGTAGAAACAATGCCAATAAATAATAAAAACTATAAGTCTTGCTTTCCCTATTATTACAAGTCGCTTATTTTATTTCGATATGTGAAATACTCTGAGAATATCACTAAGATTATCGATCTAAATTTGCAGGCAATCAATACCAAGCTGATTCATTGCAATATCAAGCAACCCTTGGTAGCATTCAAAAGCAAGCCTTAAACAACAGAATTCCAGGGTCAAATCCTGGATAAGAAGTACTCTAAGCAAACAAATAAGATTTGGCTAGAGTATGTTTCTTCAGTTAAAACCACCTGCCAACAGAAGAAGATGATGCACACTTAAAGATGGGACTAAGGAATTGCTAATATAATCAATCAAATTCACAACTGTGAAAAGAGAACCAATTCCAAGAACTTGGAACAGCAACCATTTACATCCATATTTTACATGGAAACTTTGCTGAAATATTGCAAAGAATTTACAAATATATGATTCTCTTGTTAAGGGCAATTGCAAGGCAGGCGAATAACAAAAGCTATAAAGTGGATATAGGCCCAGTTTCGGCTAAACCGCTATAATTCTTGTGTTCCCTACTACTATAAGCGGCTTTGTTTTATTTTGGCATATGAAATACGTTAATCGTGTTACTAAAGAGTTGATTTAATAATGCAGGCCATAAAAACAAAGCTTACCGGTCACAAGACCTCAAGCGATCCGCGACATCGTCCAGTAGTCAAGCACTGAGCCATTCAAAATTCCCATATCCAAATCCTACAAAAGAAAAACTTCAAATGAAAGTGAGCAATGTGGATAGAAGCGGATCATATATAGCTAACTGCGAATGTTCGAACAAACAAACAGCAAGTTAAAGAACCTATATCTGCCACCACTAATTTGCTTGACTATTAAATATACTCCTTTGGGTAAGGGAAATGATTGGCAGCTAAAAGTGATGACATTTGCGAAGCAATGGGGATCGTCAACATGAATCAATGGCAAAGAGACATGCGAGAGCAAGCATCAGCCAGCAAAAGACCATTTCAGAAGCACAAGCCCCTTTTGAAGGCATAATTCCTCAGGGAATAGAGACCTCAAACAGGCTTCTTTTTTTTTTAAAAAAAAGAGAGGCGTCTTTCTCATTACAAAGTCGTGGAGTTATCGGTCGACACACCCCCGAGAATCCATCCAACCGAGAAAAGGAAACTCCAAACTTCTTAACAATAACCCCATTCAGGGGCACACATTTCACCACAACCGATCGACATACTCTTGTAAGATGAAATGTGCGAAGCCCTCTTCGGAGGCAAGATGCTTCTCTACGGAGACCGAATGCTTCTCCTCAGAGACCGAAGCCCTCTTCGGAGGCAAAAAGCTTCTCTACGGAGACCGAATGCTTCTCCTCGGAGACCGAAGCCCTCTTTGGAGGCGAAATGCTTCTCTACGGGGATCAAATGTTTCTCCTCAGAGACCAAAGCCCTCTTCGGAGGCGAAATGCTTCTCTACGGAGACCAAATGCTTCTCCTCAGAGACCGAAGCCCTCTTCGGAGGCAAAAAGCTTCTCTACGGAGACCAAATGCTTCTCCTCAGAGACCAAAGCCCTCTTCGGAGGCGAAATGCTTCTCTACGGAGACCGAATGCTTCTCCTCAGAGACCGAAGCCCTCTTCGGAGGCAAAAAGCTTCTCTACGGAGACCAAATGCTTCTCCTCAGAGACCAAAGCCCTCTTCGGAGGCGAAATGCTTCTCTACGGACACCGAATGCTTCTCCTCAGAGACCGAAGCCCTCTTCGGAGGCAAAAAGCTTCTCTACGGAGACCAAATGCTTCTCCTCAGAGACCAAAGCCCTCTTCGGAGGCGAAATGCTTCTCTACGGGGATCGAATGCTTCTCCTCAGAGGCCAAAGCCCTCTTTGGAGGCGAAATGCTTCTCTACGGGGACCAAATGCTTCTCCTCAGAGACCAAAGCCCTCTTCAGAGGCAAAATGCTCCTCTTCGGAGGCACAACTCTTCGGAGGACAAAGACCTCTAATGGGACATATGCTACAAAAAAGAAAGTTCTCTACTCAACAAAAAAGATTGGAGGAGTCATGACCCACCAACCATGAGAGAGTAACTTCCAGGCAATGTAAACCATCTCTGGGGAACATTTCACCAGGAGTTGAAGTGTAACAGCCGCTCTTCGGAATTACACTTCACCAGAGTTGAAATGCAAACAAAATAAAGACCTCTTCGGGGGCACATTTCACCAGGAGTTGAAGTGTAACAGCCGCTCTTCGGAATTACACTTCACCAGAGTTGAAATGCAAACAAAATAAAGACCTCTTCGGGGGCACATTTCACCAGGAGTTGAAGTGTAACAGCCGCTCTTCGGAATTACACTTCACCAGAGTTGAAATGCAAACAAAATAAAGACCTCTTCGGGGGCACATTTCACCAGGAGTTGAAGTGTAACAGCCGCTCTTCGGAATTACACTTCACCAGAGTTGAAATGCAAACAAAATAAAGACCTCTTCGGGGGCACATTTCACCAGGAGTTGAAGTGTAACAGCCGCTCTTCGGAATTACACTTCACCAGAGTTGAAATGCAAACAAAATAAAGACCTCTTCGGGGGCACATTTCACCAGGAGTTGAAGTGTAACAGCCGCTCTTCGGAATTACACTTCACCAGAGTTGAAATGCAAACAAAATAAAGACCTCTTCGGGGGCACATTTCACCAGGAGTTGAAGTGTAACAGCCGCTCTTCGGAATTACACTTCACCAGAGTTGAAATGCAAACAAAATAAAGACCTCTTCGGGGGCACATTTCACCAGGAGTTGAAGTGTAACAGCCGCTCTTCGGAATTACACTTCACCAGAGTTTAAATGCAAGCAAGAAGAAAGACCTCTTCAGAAGCCCACGTTTCACCGAGATTGAAATAAAACTTCCAAGTTTTGAAATGTGAAAAGGCTTTCCTCAAAGGCACAACTCTTTGGAGGTACACGTTTCACCGAGATCGAAATAAAACTTCCAAGTGTTGAAACGTGAAAAAATTCCTCCACAGAGGTACAACTTTCTATATTAAAAAAAAAAAAAAATCCTCATCAAGAGCATACTTTAACTTCCAAAGGAAGAGTAATTTACCTATTCTGAAAAATGATCTTCCTCAAAAAAGAAAAAGAAAAGAAAGAGTTAAAGTACCCTTCAGAGGTCCGCTTTACCACGTAAAGGAATTCACTTGGCAAAATATGTACATAAGCAAAAGAAAGAAGTGATTTCTTCGAAGGACAAAGCGTAAAAACTTATACGAAGGGAGTTGTACTCTACCAAAATTTTCTTTAAAGAGTAAAATAATTATTCTTCAGCAAGTAAGAGTGCAAGTCCCCTCGAAGTATAAAACATTGCAACGAGCTTATGGTATGGGGGCCACATGGTATAGTTATATACAAAACAGTATGGCTGCGACGGTAAGGTAATACTCAAACAACATACCATAAGCCCGTTGCAATATCATAAGTAAACTTGTGCAAAAATGAATAATAAATGCATTCTCAAATTCAAACAGAAGTCTGTACAGACAAAGAATCATTTTATTCAACTATGATGCAGGTACATGTTTCAAAATAAAGAAAAGCGGGGGCCGGTATCCGCACAATTCTCGGCCAGTACATGCAAAAGATAAGAAGCTAAAATCTTCACTTCTTCTTACTCCCTTTGGACCCTTTACCCGGTCGAATGACTAACTTTTCAGGTCGGTCAGTGGGCATAAGGGAAGAAGGAGAGGTAGGCGCAGCTGGTGCAATTCCCGGTCCCTCTTCTGTGGTGATAATTTTCTTCCCCCTCCTCTTCGATGTCCCATGCTTCTTCCTTTTCTTCGAAGAAGACTCACTCCCCGGAGTAAAGAGAGCGGACAAAACTACGTCGTCAGAAGGAGTCCGCTCCGGAGAGATCTCGCCTCCTTCGAGTCCCTCATCTTTTTGCTCCTGCGAAGCAATAGGGTCATCCAAACCATGAAGAGCCTCAATTTTCTCCTCTTGTGACCCAGGTTGTGAAGCAGAAGGAGGAGTCACCTGAAGAGATGGAGGAGGAATAACCAGAGAAGGCGAAGTCTGCACGGCACTTGTTGTTTCAACTGCAGAAGAAGAAAATTTGAAAATGTTAGTATCTTCCCGAAAGAAGGGAGATATGGGTTCATCGAGATTCAAGAGGTAATCGAGAAGCTCATCAAATTTTTGAGGAATAAGCAGGTAATCCACCTGAATCGGACCAATGTCGAAATTACCTGAAGATATTGGCTTCGTCAGTTCAATCTCATAATTCTGAGCCCCAATGTCCTCCAAAGCCTCTTCATCAGTAGGGGTAATTACCCCGGTTTTTGTAGGAGGCGGCGAATGAGCACTAGAGCCTGTAATGTCCACCTCGGGAGAAACTAGAGGACGTTCAGAGGTAGTAGGCGGTACTTCTTTTTCAGAACGCTCCTCTTCCGCCATCCCGGCCCGCGCTCTGGCAAGCTGCTCCTTTCCCTTGGCAAGAGCGGCACGGGCTTCATCATCAAGATAATGCTCTTCAAGGGCTGACTCAGCATATCCAGCACCTTTACCACCGAGCATATCAAGTGCTGCCTCCCAAACTTCAGCCAGTGTGATTTCATACTTGGGGCCTAGAAAGGCAAGGCTGCCACGTCCCAAAATGCTGTGCAGATAAAAATCGAATAATGTGGAGCTAATGTCAGCTTTGGTTGCTTGATGAGCCTCTTCGGCCGCAAGTTTACCAGCAACAGCCTCGTCGCGCTCCTTTTCGGCCATAGCAAGTCGAGTTTTTAACAACTCTATCTCCAAGCTTTGAGAGCCGGTCTGTTCTCGCAGTTGTACAGTTTCAGCACGGTATTCTTCTATGACCTTTTCCTTGTATGCAAGCTTATCTTCGACTGCTCTTTGACTGGCATGCGCATCTCGTACTTGTTGCTGAAGCATGCTCTCCTTTTGTGAATGGAAAGTAGATGAAGTAGCTAATTCTTCCTTAAGTTTTTCTACTTCCGCTTCCAGTTTTTCATTGTAGGAAGCAATACTTCTCATTTCGGCGTCATGCTGTTCGAAAGTTTTCTGCCACTCAGCCTTATCATTCTCCATTGTTAGCATGGCCTCGAGATTGGCTCGGTTAACCCTCTGAAGTTCATCGACGAGTTTTTGCCAGTTCGACATTCTTTCGATATCGGTCCTGACAGTATCAAGATTTCGCAGCATAGCCGGTTTGTCGAGAGGAACCAAGTCGAGATCAAATAGAACCCCTCTCAGGCACCACTGAGGAAATCGACTTTGAAGAGTGGGAGGACCTTGCCCGACTTGGTATGCGGGCCGGTTGATGATTGCTTGAATGTCGGAGCGAACGGGAGCAGGAGATTGAGCAGGGACATGTTCAGAAGCTGAAGGAGTTGTTTCTTCAGTAAGTCTAGCCCGCTTGCTAGAAGAATCGTCTATGTGACTCTTTCCTCTCTCATCATGAGCTTTTCTCTTTTGGGTATCATCATCTCTGTGGGGAAGATCATGTCTTTCTTGTTCCCTTCGGCGACGTTCTTCATACGCTCGTCTCTCGTCGGCTTTCCTGATGGCCCTCTCTTCATCCGACTCTCTGTAAGAAGGAAGGTAACGCCTGTAATCATACTGGCTACGCCTCCCATAGCGCTGGAAATCATCATAGTACGAGCCACTGCGCCCCATAGGAGAATCTGGAATTAAAATAATAAGCTTTAGAAATCTTTAAAGTACAAGAAGATAAGTGCATAGAAGTGATGAGAAATTCTAAGTGTGTGTGATGTGCAAACTACGCGCATTAATCTACGAACCACTCTTTATTTGGGGAGTGGTTGTGGGTGTAATAGTTAACGCCAACTCTTGAGTCGACGGCGACTGTTGCAAAATAGAAGTAGCTTCAACTACTGAAGAAGAAATCCCGGCAGTAGTAGGGTCATCTCTGGAGATCTCTTGTGAAGTAGCGAAGAGGTCACTCAATCCTTCGAAGGTATCGTCCCTGCTTTGCTTGACAGGACTGGATTTCTTAGCCTTTTCACCAGAATCTTGTGAATGATGGGAAGATCCCAGAGGCTCTTCTTCTTCGATAACCGGGGCAAGTTTATCAGATGGCCCCGCAACATCAACAGAAGTGGAGCACTTCACTAGCGAAGACTCAGGAGTCTTTATCGGAGAATCAGGGACTTTCGTTGGAACTTCATGAGCATGCATAGAGCGAGAAGCGTGTAGAAGCCCATGTTGATGTAAAAATTCATCCCTCAATAGAAATTTTATGCTCCTCTCTTCTGCGGCCACGGCACTCAACCTCTCAAAAACTTGCTTATGAATTGGATCTCTAGAAGGGAAAGGAAGTGCTGAAAGGAACAAAGAATGAAATTAGCAACTGAAAGTTCGGATCTCGAAAAGGTTTCAAAACGGAAAAAATAGAAACACTAATCTTACTTCCTACTCTCCAGATGGCATAAAACCCTGGGGGACAGCGAGCAAAGAAAAACTGATTCAAAAATCCATGAACACTTTCAGTAAGATCGGAAATGAGCTTGCGGTTTCTGGCACTTCTCACAATAATAAGGGAAGGATGATCTTTACTCTTTGCAAAAGAGCACAGATAACGAATTTCTTCAAAACTCGGTAGGCGATCAAGAGTTCTTCTGAATAAAACACACAACCCCATCAAGATGGCATAGCCATTAGGATGAAGTTGGAACGGAGAGATCGTCAACCGAAGGAGAAGAATTCGAAGGAAGTCGTTAAAAGGAGGAATCGCCCCACTTAAGCACATTTGGCGGTTGACTGCAACAAAACCATGGGGAGGATTGTCAGCAGTATCACTTGGCCCAGGGAGTAGGACATCACTTTCAGCAAAGCCAAATTGAGTGCGCAACTGAATAAATGCTCTCGAAGTTAGAATAGTCGAGGTTCTCTCCGGAGGATTCTCTATGGGAACAGCTATTGGGAAAGTTTCTTCCTCTTGAGTCACCACTTCTTCTTCTCGGTGGGAAGTCATTCTACATAAAAACCTGGATATTCAAACATGAAGGTGCACGTTTCCTAAAGTGTGTGGAGTGTTGTGTAAAATCAATCAAGCAGTAAACAAATGTAATTGGAATAAAAGCTAGCAAGCATTTGTCAGTTATAAAGTCCAAGATTCATTGTTTTAATATGCAAGTGTAATGTTGATGCAAGCAAATCAGTTCAAGTTAGCGATGCTTTGCATTAATACTTCACTTTAGTTGAACGGTTCACAGCATTTCATACAGTGTATTTAAATTGATTACTTTATGTCAGCTAATCTGTCATTTGATGTGGGCAGTCAATGGCAATATATTCGCCTTGGTCTTTGTGATTGTTGTTTTCAGCAGGTTGTTAGCCTATGAGATAATGTGGTCTGTGAAGTAAAGCAACAAGGTTAAAATGATCCAAAATTTAAGCTGTTTAGCACAGTAGATCAAGTTAAGAATTCAAATTGGAACTATGCTTTTAAGTGGGAATTCGAGTTGGGCATCTAAGTGTTAAATCGGCTGCGACCCAAGGAATTTCTCGCGAGTTAAGGTTAGGTTTCTGGTTCCTTAAAGCGGCAGTTCTTTAGGTCGTGGAGGATAGTAAGAGAGGAAGGATCTGGTTCAAGAAGTGGTGTGAAATTCTCTAAGTGTTAACTCGGCAACGGTCTAAGTGTTAACTCGGCAGCGGTTTAAGTGTTAACTCGGCAGCGGTTTAAGTGTCAACTCGGTCACGGTTTGAAGGCTTAACTCGGCTACGATTGAAGGATTAACTCGGCCACAGTTTTAAAGCTTAAATCAGTAGAAGATTAGGTTGGCAGATTTTCCCAAGAATTAATTCGGCTACGATCTAAGGGTAAGGTCGGCCAAATGTTAAGCTACCCAAATTCACTGAGTCGCTTCCGGACTAACATCTCACTACATTCAACCCGTTAACCCAATAACCATTCCATCAACAGCCGCCTTCATTCACGTAATCCAATCACCCAATAAAACAATTTGAAATTGTTACAGATCCGATGTCCTGCCATCAAAGACCATCGAGCCTGAGGCGATAAGCCACCTTCATTGTATCAATGATCATCTCAAGCAACCTAAACTTCATCAATTACGAAAACAATGGTATTCTTGATGGAGCATCACGCAAAGAGGCGATTCGTGTTCGAGCGATAGGATTCATGAATCGACAGTAATCTACAATCAAAAGAGGAATAGAATCACTTACGCAATGGATGGTAGAGGTTATCGGTGATTAGTTGGAAGGAAATCGCTTCTAGGAACTTGAGAATACTTTAATGGCGGAATCAGGCAAGAGAGTAAGTGACGAAGAAAGAGGAAGAAAGTCAACTTATACCCTGCGGTGGAGGACTTGGAGCAATGCATACGGTCTAACTGTTAGTTTTCATACGACCTACCGACCTAAGAAGGGATGGGTTAAGGGCTATCGAAGCACACGACCTAACATTTAGGCGTATACTTCGAGGGGCAAATGTTAACTCCGCCTCGACCATGACTTACCGATCTAGTGCATCAAGAGGTTCCGACCTAACAGTTAGAAGCATGCCGACTTAAGGCTTAACAGGGGTGCCGACCTAAGGCCTAAGGGGTATGCCGACCTAACACTCAACATAGATACCGACCTAACTGCCTTATCAGGGAGACCGACTTAAGGCTCAAAGGGTTACCGACTTAAGGGTTTGAGAGGCATACCGACTTAAGAAATACCGAGTTAAGGCTAAAACAGTGGACGACCTAACGTGGGTACTGGCTTAAGACTCAGAGGATGCCGACTTAATAGGAAGGCCGACCTAAGGCCTAAAAGAGATGCCGACTCAGTGACTTGACCGAGTTACCGATCTAATGTTTTACCAAGCTGGCGACCTAGAATAGTTGCCGACCCAAGTCACAACCGATTTAGGACCAATGTTAGCTCGTTCACGACTCAAGAAAAGGAAGATGAGTTCAATGCAGCTATTCAACACAGCAGCCTCTTAACTCGTGAACGATTCAGCTCCCAGTTATCTCGGTCACGACTCACGACCTAATTTGAGTCGTGAACGACTTAAAGCTATTAAATGCAAACCCGAGGCCATATTACTAAGAAGGGGTGGTGTTGACTCGGAGGCGACCTAGGACTTGTGCAAGTGAACTCTTGTGAAGCCATGAAGGGGCCAGATGGACCGGCCACGACTCATATTAAGTCGGCTACGACTTAACTTAAATCGGCGACGACTTAGGACTTGGCAATAATTCCAGACCGGAACTTTCTATAAATAGACAGCCACCTCCAACATTGAGGGGACTTTTTGGGGCACATTCTCTTCATACACCGTTACCTTGCTGCATTGAGAACTTCATCAACACTTAGAGCTTTCAAGATTAGAGGAATACATCAAAGAACTTCACGAAGAAACCACACATCTTCAACATGAATTTAAGGACTTTAATCGACATTGAAGCTTAAGACTTGTTCCAAATCACTTGTAACTTGAAGTATTTTGTACTTGAGAAGAATTGTATCAGCTTGTAACGGGATTATTAATAAAAGTACTTAGAGTGGACATAGGCTATGCCCTTAAGCCGAACCACTATAAAATTGTTGTTGTTTACTGCTTTTCTGCTATTACTTGCTTGTAATTCTTTCCCGATATATCGGGTGGTGCTTTCACAACTACACTTCACACACCGGGGTGTTAGCGTTCACATTTTAGCGTTAACAGTTATCCTATCATTTTCGAAGACACCCGGTCTTCACCACCGGCCTTCAATTGCTCTCCATTCGTCGAATCACTATTCGGAATGGGTTATATGACACAAAGGTCCTCTCCCGGCTAAACCGAATAGTGAGCGTCAGTTTTAAAAACATGTGGATACGTCATTCACAAAGATTCACAGGTACGACGTAGGTTTCGGATAACCAACTGGAATCCGACTCCCTGCCGCATCTAAATTTAAGTGTCGTTTTATGGGCAAAAAGGGGTTTCATATTCACATAGAAAATACAGGATCACAGCTCAGCACAAAACAATTTACAGCATCACAATTACAATAAGAGATATCAATCAATACCCATCATACAATAGTTATCAATCTTACACAGATACGATGAATCAATCGTGTGAATTAAACTAATTAATCTTAAAATTAATTTTCATTAATCATTCTTAAATCAATGATTAGTTATCATTAATTAAAATTTATTAAGTCTTTAATCATCTTCATAATTTAATCATTCTTAAACAATTTTTTATATTAATTAATTCCAAATAAATTGATCTTAGTTATTAATTAATTAATCTTAATTATTTTTATTTATTAATTATTTCTTAATCAATAATTGATTACAAATAAATAAATCTAAATTGTTTATTAAATTAATTATTAATTAAGTAATTCCCTTTAAAATAATTGATTTAATAAAATCATTAATTATTTAATGAATCAAAAGATAAATTAATTTTCTTGATTATCTTTATAAATCTTGTTCAATAACTTACTTTTATCACATTAGATACCTTAAAAGATTAAGATTTAGTTTCAAACAACATTTGTTTTAATTTTCTTTATTACAAACGACTTTATAAAATGATGTATCAAAATTAAATAAATTAAAATTTAATTATTTAGAAACATCTTACTTAAATCCTTGATTTATCCAACTTAAGTCTAAGGTATAAATTAGAAATATGGTTAACATTGTTTAAAAGTTTGAAAACTTTTAAAGGAAAAAGGAAAGAAAAAACTATTTTCATATAAATCACGAGACTCGCTTCGAGTCACACCCGAGAGCTTCTCTCCTTTGCTTCGGGTATATCAGGAATTCAACCCGAGTGCCCCCTGTTCCAACTTAAAAATTTCTTAAGTACTTTCAACCTGGTGCACCACAAAATTTACTCGAGATCAAACTCGAGCCACAACATGATTATCCCGAAGCCTCCTTCGAGTCGAACCCTGCTTCTTCATTTATCAACTACTGACACCCATTCAAGTGCCGTGCACCTGCATCGATCGACGTCACCCGTCCGACCCCTAAGACCACCACCAGTAGACGACCTTCGACCCACACTTGCTACCCAAACACTAAAAAGCACAGATGAAACTGGAAAACAAAATCGAGTTATCTCGATCAACATGGGTACAGCAGCATTCATCAGAGAATCATTTCGTACGCCCCACGCTGACCACCGGACCGCCTAAGATTCCGACTACATCTAGATAACCTTCTCCACTATAATTTCCCAAAACCTTGTATAACTCGATCAAACAGAGACTCGGCACGGCTACAATTTCAATCGCAACCTATTTTATGGCTTAAACCCTTGTTCATTGATCTACAGACACCACGATGATTTAAAAATCATTCAACAATTTTTAAGATGACCCCAGATCTTCATGCTATCATCTGCCATGGTCGTGAGACAAACTTTGTCTCCGATCATCAGAGTTTCATAAAAACTCGCGCCACGTTCAACTTCAAGTTTCACATTGAATACGTAATTTAAAATCTTGATTTTAATCATAAAAAAAAAAAATTCAAAGGCGATTTAGATCATATAATCAAATTGAAAAATCAGGGAAATCAAATTTTAACTTTAGATTAATCTTACTGTACTACTTCTTGTTCCAGGCATGTATTCTTGGTTTTAGTTTATAATTTTTTTTAAAATTTAGTTTTGGTGAATCTAAACACTTTTTTTTTCTCTGATCTCACAAAAACTAGAGGTAAAGAATTTTGTTTTCGACAGTTTTTTTTCTAATATCCTGGAACTGGAATAGGATTTACAACCCTGTACATCAACATGCACATACAAATATACACTTATTTGCAAGCATTTTTTTACTTACATTCAGACATGATCTCAAACAACAAGTTCAAAAAAAAATTACTCACCTTTTTTTTTTTCAGAAGTCCTGACAGTGTTCAAACAGAGATGAACCTGAATTCCTTCTTCTTTTTCTTACTTTAATTCTTTTTAACCTTAGATTTGCAAATTGATGGTTACAGACCAATAATTACTCTTGTTATTTTCATGCATTTAACTAATTCGTGACCAAAATTTTAATTTACTTACAGTAACTTCCTAGTTTTGAACAGGGGAAAGAAAAGCTCTGGCCTATACTTTAAATTTGTATTTGCTAATAAGTTTTTTTCTTTTTTGAGTTGAGTCCCAAATCTTCCCCCTAATCTCTGAAGTTTCAGCTTGATTTTGTAGTGTTTGTTGAAGACTGGAATTATCCTTGCATTCTTCTTCTAGCTTGAGAAACTAAAGGGAAATTTAATATAGATTTTTTTTCTTTTCTGGAATGTGTTTTCTTGATTTAATTGTTGAGGCAAAGTAGGTTGCTTTTTATGAATAATTTTTTTCTTTTCTGATAAATTTTTTTTTTTTACAGTTTTTTTTCTTTGAAATGAATTAGAGGAGAAGAGTTGTATAAGTTTATTTTTTTCCTTTTCTAAATTTTTTTTACAATGCCACTTGTAATTTTTTTCCTCTCAAGATTTACACTTGTCACCTTAGTTATCATTAGTTTAACACTTGTAAGAATTTTTTTTCTTTCTTTATATTATATAAATTGTATTTAGACTTATATTTTCCCATTAACAAATATTAACTTTATATTAATGCATATTATCAAAAGAAAGTGTTTTGAATTTTTTGAATACATATTATATAAATTGCATAGATATACATTTATAAATCAAATTATTTTACAAAACATTTATTTTAAAATTTAAATTCAAATTAAAAATCAAATTCAATATATGAATTTCAAATTTACCCACATATGCACTAATACATATATTTTCACATATATGAATCAAAATTTAGATTTAAATGATTTTAAAAACTTTTAATATTTCCAAAATTTTAAACACAAAAGAAATTTGAAATTTTTATTCATTCAAATCATCACTTATTATTTATTTATTTATCTTGCAACTTTTTAAATTATATTGTTAAAGTTCAACAATAATCAAATTTAAATTGATAAAATTTTGATACGTTACATATTTCCCCCCTTAAGGAAATTTCGTCCTCGAAATTTGAAAGAGAGAGAAAAGCAAACAAAGAATATAAGAATTCAGAAAAGAATAGAGAAATGGCTTACCGGTTTAAGCCAGGATATCCACTCTGCAATTGGGATAAGACTTTTGCATACTGTCTTCTGTCTCCCACGTACAGTCCTTTGGATCTCCGCTCCACTGCACTTTAACCAGTTTCACAATTTTGTTCCTTAATTGCTTTTTGTCCCGATCCACAACCTTAATTGGTTCATTTTTAACTGATAAATTTGGTGTGATCTCCAGATCCTGCCGTGCTATCTCTTCGATAATACTGCTAGGATCGGGCACGTACGTTCGAAGATGTGAAACGTGAAATACATCGTGTACGCCAGATAACCAGTTAGGTAGCTGCACTCGATATGCTAGGGGACCAATCCTTTCCAAAATAGGAAAAGGACCAATGTATCGTGGTGTCAATTTACCGGTTTTCCCTAATCTTAACACATCCAGCATTGGAGATACTTTCAAGAAAACAGAATCCCCAACTTGAAATTCCAAAGCTCTTCTTATGCGGCCGTAATAACTCTTCTGGCGACTTTGAGCAGTTATTAAATTCTTCCGAACAAAATCAACCTTTTCAGTGGCTTCCTTAGTCATGTCTGGTCCAAGGACGAGTCTATCATCGGATTCAATCCAACATGTCGGTGATCGACACGGTCGACCATATAAAGCCTCAAAAGGAGCCATTTCGATACTGGCTTGATAAATCTTATTATATGAAAATTCAACCAAATGTAAATAGTCTTCCCAAGAACCACCAAAGTCGAGAATACAAGCTCGTAAAAGATCCTCTAATATTCGATTTATCCTTTCAGTCTGCCCATCAGACTGTGGGTGATAAGCAGTGCTGAAGTTTAGCTTTGTTCCCAACGTGGCCTAAAACGCCTCCCAAAATCTACTAGTGAAGATCGGGTCACGATCACTCACTATACTACTTAGTATACCATGGAGACGGACGATCTCTTTGATATATAGCTCAGCCAAACTTGCTGCTGTCTGAGTGGATTTCACTGGAATGAAATGGGCAGTTTTGGTTAGACGGTCCACTATAACCCAAATTGCTTTATTTCCCTTCTTGGTTTGTGGCAATCCGTCGATAAAATCCATTGATACCTGATCCCATTTCCATTTTGGTACCTCCAAAGGCTGGAGTAAACCCGCCATCTTCTTCTGGTCGCTTTTAATTTGCTGACAGGTAGCATAGTGACTCACATATATGGATATATCTCCTTTCATTGTCTTCCACCAGAAGGTTCTTTTGATATCTCTATACATTTTATTAACTCCTGGATGGATACTGAGTTTTGATTTATGGCATTCATCTAAAAATTCACGCTTAATTTCAAGGATATCAGGCACACATAACCTGCCTTTCAACCTTATAACTCCACCATGATTGGTTTCAAAACTAGTATCTTCGTCTCGAAGAATTCTCCCATAATTATCTCAAAGAAATTTGTCTTCATTTTGCTTGCTGGCGATTTTCTCAAGGAGAGTAGGAGGGACAACAAGAGGAGCATGCTTTCTACTTAAAGCATCAGCAACTACATTGGTTTTACCGGGCGTATACAGAATATCTAGGTCATATGACGCTAGAAATTCTAACCATCGATGTTGCCGTAGATTTAAATCTTTCTGGGTGAAGAGATACTTTAAAGATTTGTGGTCGGTGAATAATTCAAAATTTTCACCTAAACAAAGTGAGTTCATTAAGTATATTTATTAGTTAAGTTAAATTTCTTATATCGTTAAGAAAGTTGAAAAAGTTCTTACTCAAAAGATAGTGTCGCCAGATTTTCAAAGTGAAAATAACAGCTAAAAGCTCTAAATCGTGTGTTGGGTGATTTCTCTCATGTGGTCATAATTGTCTACTCGCGTAGGCAATTACTTTCCCATTTTGCATTAGTACCGCACCCAAACCATCTCCACAAGCATCAATATTGACAGATAACCCTTGGTTCCCATTAATGATAGCGAGAACGGGAGGGTAGTTAATCTCCTTTTCAATTCCTGGAAAGCTTCATCACACTTTGGAGTCCAATCGAATTTAGCATTCTTCATTGTGAGCTTAGTCAGTGGACTGGCCTACTTAGAAAAATCCTGGACAAACTTTCTATAATATCCCGCTAAACCCAGAAAACTTCGAACGTCTCTAGGAGTAGTGGGTCGCTTCCAGTCCAAAATTGCCGAAATCTTGCTTGGATCAACAGAAATCCCTTCTTCATTAACAATATGACCGAGAAATCTAACTTTTTTGACCCAAAAGTGACATTTTGAGAATTTAGCGAATAGGATATTCCTCCTCAATATCTCCAAAACAATTTTGAGATGTTTAGCATGCTCCTCTTCCGTTTCGGAGTAAATAAAGATATCATCAATAAATACAAGGACAAACTTGTTCAGTACTTCTCGAAACACTCGGGTCATTAAATCTATGAAATATGCGGGAGCGTTGGTTAGTTCGAAGGGCATGACTAACCATTCGTAGAACATGTTAGGACCCCTAAAGGCAGTTAAATGAACACATTCCACAGCTATTCGCAGTTGATGGAATCCTTGAGCTAAATCCATCTTAGAAAAGAATCGAGCGCCATGAAGTTGATCGAATAGATCGTTGATTCTAGGTAAAGGGAATTTGTTCTTGAGAGTTTTTTCATTGAGATCGCGGTAATCTATACACAATCTCAAAGGTCCGTTTGATTTAGCCACAAATACGACAGCTGAACCCCATTCGGAAACACTAGGGCGAATCAATCCTTTCTTTAGCAAATCTCGAGTTTGATTGACTAATCCAATTCATTTCCTAGGTGTCATCCTGCGACTTGCGTGGACGACAGGACATGCATTGGGTACTAAGTGAATTCGGAATTATATTTCTCTGTGTGGGGGTAAGGATTTTACTTCTTCAAATATGTCTGAGAATTCCCAAACAACAGGTATAGACTCCAGACTAGGTTCAGGATATCCCAAAGTATACGTCAATTTATATCTCTGGGGACTCGGATCGTCACAAGAGATTTCAATAAAATTTCCAAAGTTTGTTTTGATCGAGATCGTTCGATTATTACAATCTAATTTGGCATCGTACTTTGTTAGCCAATCCATTCCGAGTAAAATTTCGAATTCATTAAAATTAAGAACAAAGAGACTGATAGGGAATCGGTAACAAGAATACGAGATAGGGATGTCTCTACATCGTAGACAAAGGTTTGCGACCACCTACTGGGCTTTTCACACAAATAGGCTCGTCGACAAAATTAGGTTTAAGTTTTAATTCATTTACGGTTTGTTGGGAGATAAAGCTATGTGTAGCGCCCGTGTCAAATAAAACTCTAACAACTTTATCATAAATAGTAAGGTTACCTTCGAGAACACCTTTTCCTTTATCATCTTTCGAAGTTGAAGGGTCTTCCTTTATCGCATAAACATTTTCCAGCTTTGCTTGTTTCATCATTGGGCAATTCTTAACAATATGTCCAGGCTTGTGATAATTATAGCATTCTCTAACTCCTTGAGTCGTAGGTTGTTCCTTCTTAACTTGCTTCTTCGGGTTTTTACAGTTGTTTGCATAATGGACCTTCTCTTGGCAATTGTACCAAGTTACATTTCTAGCCGAATTTCCTCGACTGCTCCTCTTATCCTTGCCATGATGTGGCTTCTTGCCCCCAAAATTCCTTTTATTCCAATTCTGATTACTTGAATTTCCACTTTCCCTTGGAATTTCCTGCATATCCAGGGTGGCATACCTATATCCCATATCAATAAGATCAGAAAAAGATTCATTGATGTGTGTTGTCATCCTTTCGTGATACTTCTTGTTCATTCCACGAATGAACCTTTCATTTTTCTTTAGAGGCGTATTCACCAACTCCGGACCGAAACGGGATAGTTCGTTGAACTTGTTTAAGTACTCCTCAAAAGACAAGCCTCCTTACTTTAAGTCTAGAAATTCTTAATACATTTGGGAAATTCCTACCGACGGCACATAGCGCTTTTCAAACACCTCCTTAAATCGACTCCAAGTAAATTCTTCTTCCGGTTCATCTATTGTGACTGTTTCCCACCAGGCTGAGGCTTCATCTTGTAGTTGCCAAGAAGCAATTAGACGCATTTGATCATCTTGCAGCTTAAGCCCTTTAAAGATCTTTTCACATGATCTTATTCATGCCTGGGCCTCAATAATTGACTCTTTTCCAGTGAACGGCCTACCACCAAGTCTTGTGAAATTCTTATACAAATCAGCCACATTCGGTTGATACTAAGTAGGCATAACTGCTTCAGCTGAAGGAGAAACTTGACTAGCTGTTGTAGCATTCCCTTGACCCCTAGCTCTACCTCTTTGCCCGCTCATTCTTACTACATGTAATTAGTAAGAAACTTGATTTAGAGATTCGGACGAGATATCTTAAGGAATATCAGCAGTTAAGGAAAATAGACTAAGAAAATTTTGGGGTTTTAGTCTCGGTTTATACTCATTCTAGGGTATACTTCACCCTATCCCTAATGAGCCATCTAGTGTGTTATACTCCGTAGCTAAAGTTCTTACTCAATCTTTAGCTCTGATACCAATTGTCACGACCCGAAGTTCAGCGTTCAAAAATCGACATCAAATACCTCACTTGTATTCTACCGTCGAAGATTCGAATGTCGAATTCCAGTTCGGATGGAGCTTATAACAACAATTAGATGAATATAAGCAACAGAAACGAAATAAACTACCAACATCCATATCCCAGATACAACATCATCACAATATTCATTACAACAACATTACTAACATTAGTGTATTTTTATACATATACAACACAACTTCAAAATAGACCATCATGAAAAAACCACAAGTGATTGCATTTCAAGAAAGACTTTAAAGATATAAGGCGATAACGAACTTCCAAACTGAGAATCTTTGAGATCCAATAGTTTTCAAAATATCTCCAAGTTAAAAACCTTCAAAAACCAGTAGCCTCCAAACCATACGACTTAAAAAACCAGCTAGCTCCAAAACACGGAAGACCTGCTATTAGGTTGCCCATGTGGAAATTATGGGCACCTAGAGTTTAGAAAGGAAACAATAAACTCCGGGTCAGTCATGGGACTGGTATGAGTAAACAAAATAGTTGTTTGAAATAAAAGCAGTTTATTTAAATCAAAAGAAACAAAAGAATTTGAAAGAAATTCGCAATGCTTTTTGAAAATGAAACTGCCATAAGGCCTCCTGCCACACACACAGTGCAAACGCGGACTTGGGGGAGATTTCTCCTTATTACAGTCAAAAATGCTTAATACGATAAAACAATTTAAATATTGTTATTAGTGCATAGTGTGAAAACATTTCCGAAAGTATAATATTAATCTTAGCCAGCATATGTACCATTATAGTATGCCTATATAGCTACCATATTAGATGGCAGGTTCTACAACTAAAACCGCACTGGGTTTGTATTGGTAAATGGATTTCCAACAAATGGTCAGGCTAAGGAACTTTCTGGGCCACATGGGTACGCCTCTGGAGGTACGTCTCGAGTACCTAACCGGATCTCTGCCAACACAAGGCCGGGTTACCTCCATAACTAGGTAACTACTACACGAGTATGCCATCCCCCGGTTGTAACCATCCTTTATTCGGGTCCCCAAAAAAAATAATCACAAAGTAATATATACTTTTGCGATATCCACATAAGTTAAGTATCTGGGCTCCATACCATGATACCACTTCTATCCAAAAGGAAATGCACATACCCTAAGTGGCGCTACCCCCAATAACCTTGCCGCAATTTTCCTGTTTTGACCATTACCGAGTTGTGAGGTTCGACGAAGTCTCGTCCACAAAGTTACGCTTTTCACAAAGCCAAGCTTTGATCAACAAATGATCAGCAATTGATCATCATCACACAGCAACACTTACCGTGCCACACTACCAAATTGGGAGTATATCGCTGATAACCTTTAACTACATAACCTCTGAGCTCGTACGTCTCAGAGAAGGGTGTTAAGCTAAGAGAATAAATTCTCCGCCACCAAGAGATATGTATTTGATAGAAATCAGCTTTACATCTCACAGTGTAGTGTCAGACACACGACTATACAAGTCTGTTCCAGGTTCGAACAGAACCGCAGGCACTTCGTCCAATAAAGGAAGAAGGCCTTGCAAATCCAGGCGTCCACAATCCCGATCGGACTTTCCATCACTTAGGGAATTCCTATACCGGAGCAACTCGATATAGAGACAATCGATAGGTTATCCTTCAAGTCGAACCCTACTTCTTCATTTATCAACTACTGACACCGATTCTAGTGCCATGCACCTGCACCGATCGACGTCACCCTTTCGGCCCCCAAGACCACTAACAGCAGACGACCTTCGACCCACACATGCTACCCAAACACTAAAAAGCACGGATGAAACTCGAAAACAAAATCGAGTTATCTCGATCAACATGGGTACAACAGCCATCATCAGAGAATCACTTCGTACGCCCCACGCCGACCACCGGACTGCCTTAGATTCCGGCCACAGCTAGCTAACCTTCCCCACTACAATTTCCCAAAACCTCGCACAACTCGATCAAACAGAAACTCGGCACGGCTACAATTTCAATCGCAACCTATTTTAGGGCTTAAACCCTTGTTCATTGATCTGAAGACACCATGATGATTTAAAAATCATTCAACAATTTTTATGATGACCCCAGACCTTCATGTTATCATCTGCCATGGTCATGAGACAAACTTTGTCTCCGATCATCAGAGTTTCACAAAAACTCACGCCACATTCGACTTCAAGTTTCACATTGAATACGTAATTTAAAATCTTGATTTTAATCTTAAAAATCAATATTTTAAAAGGCGATTTAGATCATGTAATCAAATTGAAAAATCAGGGAAATCAAATTTTAACTTTAGATTGAGCTTACTGTACTATTTCTTGTTCCAGGCATGTATTCTTTGTTTTAATTTATAATTTTTTTTTTTAAATTTAGTTTTGGCGTATCTGAACACTTGTTTTCTCTCTGATCTCACAAAAACTAGAGGTAAAGAATTTTGTTTTTGACTGTTTTTTTCTCTCTCTAATATCCTGGAACTGGAACAGGATTTACAACCCTATACATCAACATGCATAGGTTAGATGCATATACACATTCATATACAAATATACACTTATTTGCAAGCATTTTTTTTACTTACATTCAGACATGATCTCAAACAACAAGTTAAAAAAATTAATCACCTCTTTTTTTTAGAAGTCCTGACAGTGTTCAAACAGAGATGAACCTGAACTCCTTCTTCTTCTTTTTCTTACTTTAATTCTTTTTAAACTTAGATCTGCAAATTGATGGTTATAGACCAATAATTACTCTTTTTATATTCGTGCATTTAACTAATTCGTGACCAAAATTTTAACTTGCTTACAGTAACTTCCTAGTTTTGAACAGGGGAAAGAAAAGCTCTGGCCTGTACTTTAAATTTGTATTTGCTAATAATTTTTTTCTTTTTTGAGTTGAGTCCTGAATCTCCCCCCTAATCTCTGAAGTTTCAGCTTGATTTTGTAGTGTTTGTTAAAGATTGGAATTATCCTTGCATGCTTCTTCTACCTTGAGAAACTAAAGGGAAATTTGCTATAGATTTTTTTTCTTTTCTGGAATGTGTTTTCCTGATTTAATCGTTGAGGCAAAGCAGGTTGTTTTTTATGAATATTTTTTTTCTTTTCTGATAAAAATTTTTTTTACAGTTTTTTTTCCTTTGAAATGAATAAGAGGAGAAGAGTTGTATAAGTTTATTTTTTTCCTTTTCTAATTTTTTTTTACAATGCCACTTGTAATTTTTTCTCTCATGATTTACACTTGTCACCTTAGTTATCGTTAGTTTAACACTTGTAAGAAATTTTTTTCTTTCTTTATATTATATAAATTGTATCTAGACTTATATTTTCCCACTAACAAATATCAACTTTATATTAATGCGTATTATCAAAAGAAAGTGTTTTGAATTTTTTTAATACATATTATATAAATTACATAGATGTACATTTATAAATCAAATTATTTTACATAACATTTATTTTAAAATTTAAATTCAAATTAAAAATCAAATTCAATATATGAATTTCAAATTTACCCACATATGCACTAATACATATATATTCACGTATATCAAAACTTAGATTTAAATGATTTTAAAAACTTTTAATATTTCCAAATTTTTAAACTCAAAAGAAATTTGAAATTTTTATTCATTCAAATTATCACTCATTATTTATTTATTTATTTTGCAACTTTTAAAATTATATTGTAAAAGTTCAACAATAACCAAATTTAAATTGATAAAATTTTGATATGTTACATGGCCGTTGTTGGTATCATATAGTTTGCATGGGCTTACTTTAAACCTATTAGCCCCTTCCGATATCTTCAATTAAGATTTTAACATTTGTTAAGATATATTGACTACTGGGTCAACCTTGGTGGCTACTCTGCCCTTTATCCAAAATACAATTATGGGTTAATAACAATGTGAATAATATTTCCAAAATCTCTATTTATGCCATAGTTTTTCCTAAAAAAATGTGAATGGGTTATTTGTTTTGAAACTTCAAAACATCAGTTTCAAAACCATAAGAAGACCTCCTTCGAAAGCATAGAAAACCTCTTTTCAAAACTCTAAGTATGTACCTTTCGAAACCAATGATACCTCTCGATGGCATCGAAATACATTCTTTAAAACATGGCTTCAAAACAAATAATATAACCTTTCGAAAGCATTGAGTTTACCCTTTAGAAACAACATTTGGGTCAAAACGGTTGTACAAAAGTATCACTTTTGAACCCAACTAAAATTAATTTGGGAAAAGTTGATGGCGTTGGAACCATCTAGTCAAAAGCAAAGACCTTTAAAATTAAAACTTCGAAGGTCAATGTATAAACCCGCTTTCGACTCCACTACCTCCGAAGCCATCAACCCCTTTCGAAAGAAATTAAGAAGCAGCTTAACCTAGGTAAAAGCAAAGATATCCTTTCGAAGGTATTGATGGCTTTAATACTTCGGAAGGAAAATAGCGGCTAGGTTTCGGCTAGGTCAGAACCAACCCTTTTGAAAGCCCTTATTTAAAGGAAAAGGACACCCCTTCGAAATTTAATACTTTGACACAGTATGACGACCTTCTTTGAAAGCTATTTAAAATGCCCTTTCGAAAGCTGGTATTTCGACTATGTCGAAGGATTTAACTTCTGAAAACAAAGCAGGGTTTCGACCCCATCGGAAGCTTACCTTTCAATGCCAAGGCTTCCGCCTTCCTTCCGTTCCACTATGTACAACAAGGTGATACCTTGTGTATTGCTTTCGGCTATATATGTAGGTTTTGACTACGTAGGTTTCGACGAGGAAGTGGCAGAATCATTGAAGTCGAAAGGGCTACTAATTGAGGCGGAACTCTCTTTTTGAATTAAAGGCTAAATTTTTTCTTCTTTAGTAATTGCTTTATAGCAACTTGCTTATTGTAAACCATTGATTGGCTGCCATAAACTTTTCAAATACAATACATTTATAACTCCCACATTTATATGTGAATTAAACCATAAAAATATAACGTTTAAGCCCTTCCATATACCAAAACCAATTAATTCAGATGAGTCCTTCTTTTAAAATAATTTACTTTCCTTAGTAAATCAATTAGGAAAAATCCATAAAAATCGAAGAAATTCGATTTCATCATGTAATCAAACATATTAAAAATTTAGACCCAATTTCTATCTAAAATATTCAAAATAAATTTTGAACCCAATTACATCATATTTATCATCAATTGTTCATAATAAAATTTCCATAGCTTCGAAAATTCCAAAACTTAAAATTCATCTCCAAAATCATGTTTTAGTTGACACAAAATTTTTCCATGGCATTTTAAAATCAATAACCCACGGTTTTTCCCCTAAAACCTTACGAATTTCATGAACTGATAAATTGTTTAAATAAAGCAATTCATAAATTAAGCATATCATCATCCAATACAAAATAAATACTCAAATCCGAAATCATAAGATTATAAAACTAAAACGAGATGGATGAGTAATTATTGGCCTTAAACTTGATAAGGAATTTGAGATATGTTAGTTGATCCTTCCTAGCCTTGATCCTTAGTTTTAGACTGAAATTTCTTCTTTATCCTCCTTGTTAATAGTTGACTCTATTTAGTTTTGATTTGCGTTTGATGAAAGATGAAAATTAAATGTGAATGGGTAACTACAAAAGGTCATACCGTGTATAATAGATTGGCTAATTTACTTATATTCCCATGTGTAATTTAATTAACCTATAAACCAATTTAAGCCCATTAAATACTATTATTAAGCATGACCCATCATATAATTTTATTCAAATCTCAATCCCTTTATCATTGTTTGACTTAATTTATATAATTAAATTTCTTGAATAATGTTATCAAAAATTAGGGATGTTATAGCTGACCCGAGCATTATAAGAAAATAACACCCAGATCAGTCGGGCAAACTAGCATGAGAAACTCAAGTTATCTGAATTATTTAATTCCATAAAATCGTTCAAAACAAAGGTATCTCATAAGACCTATAACATTCCAATTTTTATCAAATTTAAAATTAATAATTAATATAAATTCTAGAATTTAATTTGAAAGTAATTTGAATTTTTTTCAAAACAAATAGAATAAGTGTTTAATTTTATATATATATATATATGAATAGATTGTAATTTGAATTTGAATTTGAATTTGAATTTAAAATTTAAATAAATATCTTAGTAAAATAATTTGGATTTAAGAGTAATATATATGTGATTTATTTTGTTTTTAATTAGTTTAAAACATTTTCTTTTAAATTGTATATAATAATAATAAAGGAAATGTATTTATGAAATAAGAAAATGTAACATAAAAATTTATTTAAAATATTTAATTCATGCATAATATAAGTATAAGCTAAGTTACATAAGATGTAACAATTGTAAACCATGAAACAAGAAAATTAACAAGTGTAAATCATTTTATCATATAAATGAAGAAGTGTCAAAAATTTTATTTTCTTTTCATTTTCAAATTAAAGAAAATCAAGGCAGTATATATTTCCATTTCTTTCCTTTCTCATTTATTTTATCCTCATATTCAAACACAAGCCTGTAAAAATCAAAAACCAGAAAATTTAAAAACTAATCAAACCTGAGTAAACAAAGTAAAAAAAACAAAAATCTGAAGCAATCAAAGAAACAAAGATACAAAGATTCAAAGCTCAAGTCTGTAAACAAATTGCAAAGCAAAGATTACCTCCAATAACAACCTGAAGCAAGCATATCAAAGTTCATTTCGACTAGTTAAACAAATCAAAATCTTCAACATCGAACAAAAAAGATCAAAACAAAGAAACCATTTCCAGATTTTCGAATTTCGAACATTTCTAGGTTGTTTTAATACCTAGGCGAGTAAGCCTCCTTGATCTGTTCTTTAAACTTGATGCAGCATTAAATATGTGAAGTAGGGTTGTGGTAAAATGTTTCTTGAGTGAAATTATGTTTATATATATATATATATATATACACATACAAATATGAATATGTTTGCTTATGCATGTCGGTTACAGGCATAAATGCCCTCTGTTCGAGGTTTGCAGGTATCAAGCCTGTTCAAAAATCAACTTCTCTTCCTCTGATTCATTTTAGGCTTTAAAATCTAAATGAAATGTGTTTATAGAATCAACATTTAAATTCTAAAAATATTTTCAAGTTGAAATTGAAGTAAATTGGGGCTGGGAAGAAGATAAACGGTAGAATTTAAATATATGTCTAAATTCAGGCATCCTAATTTGTTGATTCAGCTATATCATCCAATATGTCTTTGAAAAACATGATTTTTAAAAGTAATTCAAGATTTTTAGTATGGTATCAAGTAAGAAATGCATGGATGAACGGAATTGCAAGTTTCGTCAAATTTTGGTGATCGGCGACATAATTCGTCTCGTGGTCGATTGGAGCACGCTTGGTGGTCAAGGATCATTAGAAAAAAGCTTGGTGAATTTATAATTCACCGAGGCGGCGGTGCGAGATCTATTTAGGGCTTAATACTCATATTTGGTCGTGGTCGGAACATGTATTGCTGCAACATCGTCAATGGACCGGAGCTGTTCGCACCGGTAGGATTCGAAGCGTAAGGTTTAGACGAAGCTTTGTTTAGAATTTCATGATCGTTGGTGGCTTGTGGCGGTGGGTCGAGGAAGATATGTCGATCGGTGTTGTTGTTCCAGTTTGGGTTGAGTAGTTCGATTTTGAATTCGTCAATTTGGGCGTGCGTGGTGCTCGAGTGGGTTGACGTTGACTTGTGGAAGGTGGTGGCAATGGCTAGAACGTCGGCGACCGGCGGTGCACGTGCACGAGTTTTGGGTTGTGTTAGCAAGTTGTGGTTTGGGAAAGAGAGGTTGTGACTCGATGTTGTCTTCGATAAATCATGTTGCTGGCTCGAGATTGGAATCGGGTGGTTGTGTATATGTTCCGAGTATTAAAAACTTAAACAAAAATCTAAGTTTTAAAAAGCAAATTATGGGTTGACCCGGGGATGACTAGAAGTAAATAGCGTTTTTTCTCGGGTGACACTCGGGGAGGTCTTGGGTCTAACATAAAAAAGTTTTTAACTTTAAAACCAAATTCAAAATTTAAATATTTTTAACCCATGTCTTTAAACAATTGTTTGGATTTAAGTTTGGATAAATAAAGGTTTTAAGTAAGTTATTTTTAAAAGTAATTAAGTTTAATTTATTTAATTTTATGACATTATTTATTAATTAAATTCTTAATTTATTTTAAATAAATAATGTAATCAAGGAGTTAATTAAGATAAATTATTTTTAAATTATTAATTAACCTTAATTCCTTAAATTAAGTTATGGTTAAATGTAGTTAACTACAAAAGTTTTTAATGATAATTAAATGATTAATTAAAATGAATGATTCATCTTTTAATTAATTAATTAATTAAAGTTTAAGTAATTAAAGATTAATTAATTAATGACAGTAATTAAAAGATAATTACTTAAGGAATAATTACTTAATGACAGTAATTAAAGAATAATTCATTAATTATTAATGATTAAAGATAAATCAAATAATATTTAAAGATTAATTAAATAATAAATAAGATTAACTAATAATTAATTAAGGCTAATTAATTAAAAATCAAGTATAAATAATCATTAATTAAGGATAATTAATGAAAATAATTATGTGATTAATTAATTATAATCACACGATTAAGTAATCTTGCTTATAGATGATTTATTATTATTCAATGCCTCAGATGGGTTGATACCTCTGTTATGTGATTTGTGATACTTTGTGATATGAATTGTTGAGAATTGAACTGCGATATCTGTGATATATTTCTGTGTGAATATGAAAACTATTGGCCTTTAAACGACACTCGAATTTCGATGCGACATGGAGTCGGATCCCAAATGGTTATCCAAAACCCACATCGAATCTTAATGGTGAAACTTTATGACTTGTATATCCACGTGTTTTAAAATAAACGCTTATTATTCGAATTAGCCAGAAGAGGACTTTGTGTCATAAAACCCATTCCGAATTAATGATACGATGAATTGGAGTGCATTTGAAGATGGTGGTGAAAACCAGGTATTTTCGAAAACGAAAAGATGACTTATCGATTGACTCTGCACTGAGATGCTCCGTTATAGAGATCTCCATATGTGATTGGGAGTTCGATTGGGATGTGGAATCCCAGATTACAATGGCTTTTTCCTTTATAGGATGAAGTGCCTTGGGTTCCATTCAGACCTAGGATGGACTTTTTTGGTTGTATGTCTGACATTACACTTTGAGATATAAAGCTAATTTCTATCAAATACATTTTTGTTTATTGTTGGAGAATTTATTCTCTTAGCTTAACACCCATCTCTGAGACATACGAGCTCAGAGGTTATGTAGTTGATGGTTATTGGTGATATACTCCCAATTTGGTAGTGTGGCATGCTAAGGTTTGATCATTTGTTGATCAAAGCATGGATTTTGTGAAAAACGTAGCTTTGTAGGACGAGATTTCATCGAACCTTACACCCCGAAAATGGTCGAAACGGGAAAGATGCGAAAAGGTTATAAGGGTCACGCCATATAGGATATGTGCATTTCCTGCTGGATAATAAGTGGTATTCTGGTATGGAGCCCAGATAATTTGCTTTGTGGTTGTTGGTGTTGAGGGCCCTCGATAAAGGTCGGTTACGACCAGGGGTTGGCATACTCGTGACAGTTAGTTACACAGATACAGAGGTAACTCGGCCTTGTGTTGGTAGAGATCCGATTAGGTTCCTGGGGCGTCCCTCCCGAGGAATACCCTTTCGGTTAAAGGAAGTTCCTTAGCCTAGACCATTTGTTGGAAATCTAATCACCCAATAAGCGCCCTTTGCGGTTTTAGTTGTAGAACATGCCATTTAACATGGTAGCTATAGTAGATATGCTATAATGGTACGTATGCTGGCTAAGATTAATATTATACTTTCAAAATATTTTCTACACTATGCACAAATAATAATATCAAAAGAATTTCGCATATCAAGCATGTTTGACTATCATAAGGAGAAATCTCCTCCAATTGTGCGATTGCATTGTGCGTGTGCGGGAAGGCCTAATGGTAGTTTCATTTTCCAAAAGCATGAACGGATTTCTTTTATACATTGTTTTGTACAAACAACTATTTTTGTTTACTCATACTAATCCCATGACTGACCCAGAGTTTATTATTTCCTTCCTAAACTTTGGTGCTCGTAATTTTCCACACGAGCAACCTAGAAACAGGTTATCTGTGTTCTGGGGCTAGCTTGGATAGTAGATTTGGATTTAGAAGTCTTTTGGAAGCTATCGAATTTCGGAAGCTTTTGGTTTGAAGTCTTTGGAGTTTGGTTTGGAAGGTGCTTTTGGTGGATTCTCGCTCTCGATCTCTTTCTTTTGCAAACCCTGTTGCTATTGTTCCGCTGTGGTGTTATCATTCTGATGTTGTATTATGTATATAGCACTCTGATATTGGCGATCGTTGTTGTAATGAATATTGAATCAATGTTGTATTTGTGTGTTGTTTATCAATGAAACCATCTTTTGTTTTCGTTGTGTTTTATCATCTAATGTTGTTATAAACTCCACCGAACTGGAGCCCGACGTTGAATCTCCAGCATTCGAATACAAGTGAGGTATTTGATGTCGATTTTTGAACGTTGGATTTCAGGTCGTGGCAAGTGGTATCAGAGCTAAGGGTTGAGTAAGAACTTTAGCTATAGAGTATAACACATTAGGTGACTTATTAGAGATAGGTTTAGAAATACCATAGAATGAGTATATCCCTAAGATATCTCGTCCGCCTGAATCAAGTTTTCTAACTATTTACAGGTAGTGAAAATGAGTGCTAGAAGGGGACGAGGTAGGGGATGGGGAAGTACCACTACAGCTGGTCAAGGCCTGCAACAATGGAAGCAGCTATTCCTACTCAACCTTAGCCAAATCTGGCTGATTTGTATCGAAGTTTTTCCAGACTTGGTGTAAAGCCATTCATAGGAAAGGAGTCTATTATCGAAGCACAAGCATGGATTCGATCGTATGAATTTTTTTCAGAGGATTGAAGTTGGAGGATGATGATGAGATTGATAGCTTCTTGGCAACTACAAGAGGAGCTCTAGCCTGGTGGGAGACTGTTATAGTGGATGAGATGGAGGATGAGTTCACTTGGGATCGATTCAAAGAGGTGCTTGAGAAACGTTATATGCCATCTGGTGGTATTTCCAAAATGTACCAATGGCTCACTGACTTAAATCAAGGGAGCCTATCTTTCAAAGAGTACTTGAACAAGTTTAACGAGTTATCTCGGTTTGGTCCGGAATTGGTGAACACCCCTCTGAAGAAGAACAAAAAATTTATTCGAGGAATGAATAAGAAGTTCCATGAGTGAATGACAGCCCACGTGAAGGAATCATTTTCTGATCTGATAGATATGGGTTACAGATAGATTACCTTGGATAAGCCGGAAGTTTCGAAGGAGAAAAAAGTACAAACAACCCAAATTCGGAGAAAAGGTAAGTTTGAAGGAAAGAAACCATATCAAGGCAAGGAGAAGAAGAAAAATCAGGAGAACTAAACGAAGAATATTACTTGTTTTAATTTTTTGGTAAAAGGCCATTATTCGAATAGTTGCAAGAAGCCAAAGAAACAAGGAAAGAAAGATCAATCTATAAAGATAAGACACAAGCAATGCTATTACTGTCATAAGCCAGGACACAAAGTTAAATATTGTCCGAAAATGAAGCAAGCTCAAGTAGCGAAGGTGTATGCGATCAAAGATAAACCTTCAACCCCTGGAGCAAACGAAGGAAAAGGAGTTTTACAAGGTAACCTTCTTATTTATGATGGAGTTGTTAGAGTTTTGTTCGATACGGGAGCCACACATAGATTTATCTCCCAGCAGACCGTAAACGAATTAAATCTTGAACCCAAAATTGTCGACGAGCCCATTTGTGTGAAAAATCCGGTTGGTGGCCCTGCGAATCTTTGTCTACGATGTAGAGAAGTTCCTATCTCATATTCTCATCACCAATTTCATATTAGTCTCTTTGTTCTCGACTTTAATGAATATGAAATCTTACTTGGAATGAATTGGTTAACCTAGTACGAAGCTAAACTAGATTGTAAAAATTGAACGATCTCGGTCAGGACTAAATTTGGGAATTTTATTGAAATTTCTTGTGAGGATCCGAGTCCAAAGAGGGATAATTTAATCTATACTTTTGGGTATCCCGAACCTAGTCTGGAGTCCATACCTATTGTCTGGGAATTTCCCGATGTATTCGAAGAGGTTAAATCTTTGCCTCCGCACAAGGAGATTGAATTCAGAATCGATTTAGTTCCCAATGCTTGTCCTATTGTTCATGCAAGCCGCAGGATGGAACCAAGGGAAAGAATAGAATTAGTCAAGCAAACTCGAGATTTGCTAGAGAAAGGATTAATATGTCCTAGTGTTTCCAGTTGGGGTTCGGTTGTGGTATTCGTAGCCAAGTCTAACAGATCTTTGAGATTGTGCGTGGCCTACTGCGATCTAAATAAATTGACTCTTAAAACCAAATTTCCTTTGCTCGGAATCAATGACTTGTTAGTTCAATTCCATGGCGCTCGATTCTTTTCTAAAATGGATCTAGACCAGGGATTCCATCAACTAAGAATTGCTGAAGACTTTGTTCACTTAACAGATTTCAAGGGTCTTGGCATGTTCTACTAATGGTTAGTTATGCCTTTCGGACTAACCAGTGCTCCCACATATTTCATGGACTCGATGACCTGTGTATTCCAAGAAGTGTTGAATAAGTTCGTTCTTGTGTTTATTGATGGTATTCTGATCTAATCCAAAAACGTAAAAGAACATGCTGAGAACTTGAGAATAATTTTGGAAATATTGAGGAAGAACATTCTGTTTGCCAAATTTTCTATGTGTCATTTTTGGGTCAAGGAAGTTAGATTTCTCGGACATATTGTTACCGAAGAGGGAATTTCTATAGACCTGGGCAAGGTTTCCGCTATTCTAGACTGGAAGCAACCCATAACTCCGAAGGAAGTTATGTGACGCCCCACCTCTATACCCACGCTAGCCAAGAACACTACTGTGAATGCTATCAACTAACACGGAGAATAAGGCTGTTGAGGAGCGACCATCTGTATAATTGCTTTGTGCGAGTACCGATATACCGGATAAAAATATAACTTTTCATCTCAAGAGGAAATCCGACATACCGACACGAACTCAAAGCTACTACACAGTGGCTATAAAGGTCTTCGGAAACAAATATAGAAATAAACATAACACAATCAGTCACAGACAATTCATATCACAAAGGCGGAAATAGATATGAATATTACACATAAAAGTGTATATCAGAGTAGTGGTCAAAAGATCCACGATAATACAAAAGAATAGCAACACGTGCTATACAAAGGAATACAAATATGAGTCTATATCTCAAGTGTATACAACAAAATAAACTACTAATCCACGTAGTTTGCCAAAAGTCAGAGTAATGATCCTGGATGAGAAGTCAAGCAGAAGCACCTGTAACATCTCGGTCTGACCCGAGTATTATTTAAGAAGAAAATAATAAACGGATCAGTCTAGCTATAAATATCAGAAGAAATGATATAGAATAGGAGATATGACATAAACCTATAATAATCACAATGCCAAGCTGTGATAAATAAGTAATTGAAAATCAACAAGAGATTAATCAATATCACAATAATCTACTCAAGATAAAAAGGAATGCCATACTCCTGATTTCATTCACCAAGCCACGATAAGTGACATATATATATATATCCATGCCAATCGTAAAAGTTGGTGAAACACAAATTCCAGAAATCAACACACGAAATCCAGAAATCACAATAAAAAGGATGGCCAATCCCAGAAAAATGAGTCGGAGCTCCTCCAGACAGGGTATAGTCCCCCATTGCGGACGTTGAGCCGAAGCTCCTCCTGGTGAGTCAAAAACTCCTCCTGACAGGGTGTAGTCCCTCATTGCGGACATTGAGCCGAAGCTCCTCCTGGTGAGTCAAAACTCCTCCTGACAGGGTATAGTCCCCCATTGCGGACATTGAGCTGAAGCTCCTCCTGGTGAACCGAAGTTCCCCATGACAGGGTATAGTCCCCCATTGCGGACATTGAGCCGAAGCTCCTCCTGGGAGCCGAAGCTCCACAAAAAAATGAAGTATCGTCCTCGACATAGACAAAGAGACATCGCACATTGCTAGTCTAAATCACAAAGATGATCGTCATGATCAATGAGAAGTGTCAATTACAATAAGCTAGTAAATATAAAAGTTTAGCTTCATGTCCCATAACCACTTACTTAACTTAAACATTTACGAACAAACTGTAAATATCCACTAGAAAATTGTCACAAGAGATTCAATCGAACAAGTCCAAGAATTAACCGACGAAGTAAACGCAAGCGTTTCATACCACTTGTTTTACTAAGCCGTTTAATTAGATTTCTCATACGAGTGAGATAAAGGTTTGTATATACTAATAGATTGGAAAACAGTTTTATAAATGAATTTGGTATTAAAGTAGAGTTGAAATCATTTGAAGAAAGAGTTTTGATATTTACTGCTAGTATAGAAAACCTTTATATTTTTAAAGTCACAAATCACAAAGAAGATTGTAAGAACAACCAATTACTAAATTCACATTCGAAGACGTGAATAAAATCCAAAGAAATCGATACCAAATCCATAGAAATGGATATTTCCAAAAAGATCCATAAGAAGAAGTCATCAAAGTCGACAATAAGTGATAACGATTAATAGGATCGCTAAAATCGATAAACAATGGAAATTCACACAAAACAGCCTAAATAGGCAAAAATAAACACCTCCAGACGTCTGATTTGGAATCCAGACGTCTGGATCTGTTCTCTGGAAATAACCCAGAGAACACTCAGACGTCTGAAACCTCAAGTCAGACGTCTGAGACCTATCCAGACGTCTGGTTTGATGGTTCAGACGTCTGAAAATAGTCTCTGGCTTTTTTTTATATAATATGCGTGCATACATTTTTACTTTCCAGGTCCAAACCAGACGTCTGGACTTGGTCACCAGACGTTTGGTCACCTGGTCTAGGCAATAATTTGCCTAGGCCAAAGTGGCCAAAACGTATCGGGAGCGATCGGACGAGCAACGACGACTAAGGATTTATGCCCAGCGACAACCCGGCCTTAAAAGCTCTCCGAAACACCTACTAATGCATGATCAAACATCGATGTTATGATTTTTAGAGAATTGGCTTCAAACACCAAAAATTGGAATATTTACAAATCTAATCCAAATCCAAAGCAATTGCACATCAATAAATGTTAGGGATTCATACCTAACAACAAAGATAGATATAGACATAGATGTGAGATTAAAAATCTCACCTTTGAACTAAATTTATGAAGATGAAGCTTGAAAGCAAAGGAAGATCAACCACACTTCAATCTCAACACTAGAAGCTTGAATCTAAGCTAAAAACAAGAACATTCACTGAGTTAGGTTTAGAAAATTTCTGAAATTGGAAGGAGAATGAGTTGGAGAAGATGAAGAGAAGCTTACCAATGGGTTCCTCTTGAGTTTGGACCTAGGAGATGGATTTGCTAATGGAAACTAGGGCTTAGGATTTCCTAATTCTTTTTCTCTTCCACCATTGTTGAAAGCTTGAAGAGTTAGGAATTAGAAATGAAGTAATGAAGAGTTGGAGTGGGTTGGGACTGAGTTAGTAAGTGGTTAATTGGCTCAACCCAAACCAAAGCCCTAAGTAAAAAGCGGCAAAAATCAACTTTCTCCAAACATATCGAAGCTTATACTCAAAAAGGTTGCAAACGACATTTTGAACTCAATGGAGGTGGTCTCGAGTCCTAATTCGACCGTATGCAAAAAGTAGATTTTTGGACTAAAATCCGACGAATGATAAAATTTTTAAATAAAATTTTTAAATATAAATTCGATAAATATGCGGGTTGTTACAGACTTCCCTCCTTAAAGAAATTGCGTCCTCGCAATAATTAAGAAGGAAATATAAGAAGTAACAACCATAGAAGCATATTAACACAAAAGAAAATTTGAATCAAGAAGTTCACCATAAAGAGCACGAAGGAGTAAATCCGAAAGTTTTCGTTCGATGAATTCTCAAGATTTCACATGAGAAATCCTTAGGATTTGAGAACCATTGAACTTCTATCAAAAAGAATATCTTTATATCGAAGGCGCTCAACCTCCGAAGCAATGACGCGAATGGAATAGTGCTCAAAAGTCAAATTTGGTGAAACTTCAATACCTCAATAATACCGGGCTCAAGAATAAAAACCGAAAACGTAAAAGCATTTCCATAGTTAAAAGACGTGGAGAACGTCAAGAATAGCAGAAAGTTGAGCCGGTGCAACGGCGTAGTACAATCACGGTACGCCCGAGAAACTAGAAACTCGAATAATTTGGAACACCGACGTAAGACGATACGTCCAATGAACCGAAAAGGCAAGTCATTGATGTAGTGAAAACGGTACATCCAATGAACCAAAAAGCGAAGACATTGATGTAGTACAAACGGTACATCCAATGAATCAAACAGCAAAGTCATTGATGTAGTACAAACGGTACATCCAATGTATCAAACTGCAAAGACATCGATGTAGTACAAACAGTACATCCGATGTATCAAACTGCAAACACATGATGTAGTACAAGCGGTACATCCGATGAATCAAAAGCAAAGACATCGATGTAGTACAAACGGTACATCTGATGAATCAAAAGCAAAAACATCGATGTAGTACAAACGGTACATCCGACGAATCAAAAGCAAAGACAACGATGTAGTACAAACGGTACATCCGATGAATCAAACAACAAAGACATTGATGTAGTACAAATGGTACATCCAATTAATCCAAAAAGAAAAGACATTGATGTAGTACAAACGGTACATCCAATGAAAAACCCAAATAATTCGGAACATTGACGTAGTACAAAAACGGTACGTCCAATGAACCGAAGCCCGAATGATTTTTGGAACACCGACGTAGTACAAAAACGGTACGTCCAATGAACCGAACACAATAAAAGGACATCGGACGCTAGTCCTTAAAAGGAATGAGATAAAGCTCAATAAAACAAAGTATACCAAAACGTCCGATGAACTTGATAGAAAAAAAGATAATTTCATTTGGTCATCAACAAAGAAACAACCCCTTATTGCTTACGACTAAACGCATTGGCAACAAGATTTGCCCTCGGGAATAAAAAGAATATCAAGATCATAGGAAGCTAGGAACTCGAGTCAACATGCAATTCCTTAAGAGAACATAAATATTCCAAAGATTTATGATCGAGGTAGAGAACAAATTTCTCATCCAAATATGATGATGCCAAATTCCAAAAGCAAAAACAATAGCCACGAACACTAGATCATGAGTGGCATATCTAGTCTCGATAAGCTATAATGATTTAGAAGCACAAGTGATAGCACGTTCTCCTTTGCAAGAGAATGGCATTCCAAACCAGTACGACTAGTATCGGTACAAATAGCAAAGTCTTGGTTCCCCTTCAAGAATCACAAGAATAAGAGTATCGAAAGGAAGAGTTCTTTTAAATAATCCTCTTTCCTGAAAAGCTAAAACTTTCAAAAATTGAAATTATTTCGATGTAAAAATATTTCTAGAAGAATTTACATTTTACAAGTCAATATATCGTGTCTGATTGTCACATCAAAGCGTTTAGGAAATTTCTATCGATAACGTTGATCAAGCGCATCGACCAAAATTCTTAAAGCACTCAACGGCCAATACAATCACAAAATCATCTTTTATAGGATAAATAAATCTCTTAAAAAGTTTTAAGAATATTCTTTGTTCGTTTCAAGAACAAAAATCCAGTTTTACTTATAAATAAATCTTATGAAAAAGATTTGCAAAATTTTAAATTACTATTTTCATCCAAAATCAATAAATACAAGAATGGTCTCATCGAAATATTCGTAGAATATTTGATATATAAAATGGATGAAATAAGCTGGACCAATTGAATGACAAAATAAGTCACTCATAAGAATCATAACGAGTGTGGAATGCGGTAAGTGGTGCTAACTTCCGCAACTCGTAGCAAACGAAAACCGGTGGTAAAGTCAAATTGAAAAGACCTTAACACCACACAAAAGATATTGCTTAGGTGAGATCCTAAGACAAGCTCAAAATTACCAGAATTTTTTTTTTCAAACGATATGATTGGGAGAAATCATACTTTCCTTATCATGCGGGCTTAAGGAATAAAATGATTCCACCAAATTGGAATCAAAATCACAAAGGAAAAATAGAAATCTGCTTAACAGATTGAAAATGTCGAGGATGAATAGTCCACACGGGGCAAAGGATATGGCCTCATAATAATTAAGCCAATCCGTACAAAAGTAAATTCCGAAGCCAAAGTAAAAATCGGCTCGGAAAGAAAAGTCACATAAAACAATCTCGACATCTAAACAAAAGCAAATTGAGTGTTGCGGATCTACCATCCGGATTCACAATCCTCAAAGAAGTCATCAAGCCCAAAATATTCAAAGAAAAAGAATCAACAAGTTCTTTTGATATAAAATAGTGAGATGGAAACTATATCAAAAAGAACACGAACAAGATAATCACAAAGCAAAGGTCATCAAGGATTGAATGAGAAATACCTTGACCACGAGAAGAGTTGCTAGGGACTTGCAGCTTTCCTTCTCTCTTGCTCTGACGCTTGGGACACGAAGATATATAATGATCCGCACTTTTGCAATAGCGGCAAGAAATAGGCCTTGGACACCTATTTATATAGTGGTCCCTAGAGCCACTATTGTAGCATTCTCCGCGATTAGGGATAGGAGTATTTTCTATAGAAGTCTCTTGCTTCGCCCTCTTGTTAGGATTAGGACTTCCGAACCTAATAAAGGGATGCCTCTTCTTGGTGTTGTTGGAGTTCGGTTTGGCACTCCCAACCTTGACATCACTTTCTCTATCGGCCTCTTCAAGACGAAGAGCGATATCTATAAGCTGATCAAATGAAACCTCAAGTTTCAGGAGTAATGGCTTCTTAAGATTCTTATTCAAGCCATAGAAAAACCTCTGATTTTTCTTCATCGGGGTATTAATATACTCAATCCCGTATTTAGAAAGAGATTCGAAAGATGTGACATAATCTGTCACAGAAGATTCACCTTGAACAAGGTCGATAAAACGCCGGGCCAAAGTTACTTTTTCAGCCTCCGGCACAAATTTCAATTCGAATATTTCCCGGAATTGATCCCAAGTGAGAACCGCTTCAATGATTTCAGAAATTAAAAGCTCATACCAATCTAACGCTCTTTCTTGGAGCATGCTAGAAGCCACTTGGACTCGATGTAGATCAATAAGGTTCATGCGAGAAAAGATGCGATCGCATGATTTGAGCCAAGCTTGAATTTCTATAACACTCTCGGATCCTTTGAATGGCCTTCCACCCAAATCGGTATAGTCTCTGCACAAGCGTGCAAAACCGGATCTAGGATGAGTAGGCTCTGGATTGGGACCGGCTGCTTGAGCATTCTTAACAAGATCTAGAAGCTGCTGGGCAGACATAAATACTCCATCCTAGGGAGTAGCACTAGATTGACCGGCGCTGGGACGGCCTGGTCTAACCATTTCTCTTCTTTAAGAAAGAAAGAAGAAGAAAAGTTATTCCTAAAACAAATTTCAATCAAACTTGATTGATAAAACAAGGAATCATAAAGAAAATAGGATAGAACGGTTCGAAGACACGAATTAAATCCTAAGGCACAACTCCTAAGAAAGACTTAGGACATGATCCTTGCTGGTTTATTCTACATTGTTCCGAAGTTTGGCTCTGATACCAAGCTGTGACGCCCCACCTCTATACCCACGCTAGCCAAGAACACTACTATGAATGCTATCAACTAGCACGGAGAATAAGGCTGTTGAGGAGCGACCATCTGTATAATTGCTTTGTGCGAGTACCGATATACCGGATAAAAATATAACTTTTCATCTCAAGAGGAAATCCGACATACCGACACGAACTCAAAGCTACTACACAGTGGCTATAAAGGTCTTCGGAAACAAATATAGAAATAAACATAACACAAATCAGTCACAGACAATTCATATCACAAAGGCGGAAATAGATATGAATATTACACATAAAAGTGTATATCAGAGTAGTGGTCAAAAGATCCACGATAATACAAAAGAATAGCAACACGTGCTATACAAAGGAATACAACTATGAGTCTATATCTCAAGTGTATACAACAAAATAAACTATTAATCTAAGTAGTTTGCCAAAAGTCAGAATAATGATCCTGGATGAGTAGTCAAGCAGAAGCACCTGTAACATCTCGGTCTGACCCGAGTATTATTTAAGAAGAAAATAATAAACGGATCAGTCTAGCTATAAATATCAGAAGAAATGATATAGAATAGGAGATATGACATAAACCTATAATAATCACAATGCCAAGCTGTGATAAATAAGTAATTGAAAATCAACGAGAGATTAATCAATATCACAATAATCTACTCAAGATAAAAAGGAATGTCATACTCCTGATTTCATTCACCAAGCCACAATAAGTGACATATATATATCCATGCCAATCGTAAAAGTTGGTGAAACACAAATTCCAGAAATCAACGCACGAAATCCAGAAATCACAATAAAAAGGATGGCCAATCCCAGAAAAATGAGCCGGAGCTCCTCCAGACAGGGTATAGTCCCCCATTGCGGACGTTGAGCCGAAGCTCCTCTTGGTGAGTCAAAAACTCCTCCTGACAGGGTATAGTCCCCCATTGCGGACATTGAGCCGAAGCTCCTCCTGGTGAGTCGAAACTCCTCCTGACAGGGTATAGTCCCCCATTACGGACATTGAGCGAAGCTCCTCCTGGTGAACCGAAGTTCCTCATGACAGGGTATAGTCCCCCATTGCAGACATTGAGCCGAAGCTCCTCCTGGTGAGCCGAAGCTCCACAAAAAAATGAAGTATCGTCCTCGACATGGACAAAGAGACATCGCACATTTCTAGTCTAAATCACAAAGATGATCATCATGATCAATGAGAAGTGTCAATTACAATAAGCTAGTAAATATAAAAGTTTAGCTTCATGTCCCATAACCACTTACTTAACTTAAACATTTACGAACAAACTGTAAATCTCCACTTGAAAATTGCCACAAGAGATTCAATCGAACAAGTCCAAGAATTAACCGACTTAGTAAACGCAAGCGTTTCATACCACTTGTTTTACTAAGCCGTTTAATTAGATTTCTCATACAAGTGAGATAAAGGTTTGTATATACTAATAGATTGGAAAACGGTTTTATAAATGAATTTGGTATTAAAGTAGAGTTGAAATCATTTGAAGAAAGAGTTTTGATATTTACTGCTAGTATAGAAAACCTTTATATTTTTAAAGTCACAAATCACAAAGAAGATTGTAAGAACAACCAATTACTAAATTCACATTCGAAGACGTGAATAAAATCCAAAGAAATCAATACCAAATCCATAGAAATGGATATTTCCAAAAAGATCCATAAGAAGAAGTCATCAAAGTCGACAATAAGTGATAACGATTAATAGGATCGCTAAAATCGATAAACAATGGAAATTCACACAAAACAGCCTGAATAGGCAAAAATAAACATCTCCAGACGTCTGATTTGGAATCCAGACGTCTGGATCTGTTCTCTGGAAATAACCCAGAGAACACTCAGACGTCTGAAACCTCAAGTCAGACGTCTGAGACCTATCCAGACGTCTGGTTTGATGGTTCAGACGTCTGAAAATAGTCTCTGGCTTTTTTTTTATATAATATGCGTGCATACATTTTTACTTTCCAGGTCCAAACCAGACGTCTGGACTTGGTCACCAAACGTCTGGTCACCTGGTCTAGGCAACAATTAGCCTAGGCCAAAGTGGCCAAAACGTATCGGGAGCGATAGGACGAGCAACGACGACTAAGGATTTATGCCTAGCGACAACCCGGCCTTAAAAGCTCTCCGAAACACCTACTAAAGCATGATCAAACATCAAAGTTATGATTTTTAGAGAATTGGCTTCAAACTCCAAAAATTGGAATATTTACAAATCTAATCCAAATCAAAAGCAATTGCACATGAATAAATGTTAGGGATTCATACCTAACAACAAAGATAGATATAGACATAGATGTGAGATTAAAAATCTCACCTTTGAACTAAATTTATGAAGATGAAGCTTGAATGCAAAGGAAGATCAACCACACTTCAATCTCAACACTAGAAGCTTGAATCTAAGCTAAAAACAAGAACATTCCCTAAGTTAGGTTTAGGAAATTTCTGAAATTGGAAGGAGAATGAGTTGGAGAAGATGAAGAGAAGCTTACCAATGGGTTCCTCTTGAGTTTGGAGCTAGGAGATGGATTTGCTAATGGAAACTAGGGCTTAGGATTTCCTAATTCTTTTTCTCTTCCACCATTGTTGAAAGCTTGAAGAGTTAGGAATTAGAAATGAAGTAATGAAGAGTTGTAGTGGGTTGGGACTGAGTTAGTAAGTGGTTAATTGGCTCAGCCCAAACCAAAGCCCTAAGTAAAAAGCGGCAAAAATCAACTTTCTCCAAACATATCGAAGCTTATACTCAAAAAGGTCGCAAACGGCATTTTGAACTCAGTGGAGGTGGTCTCGAGTCCTAATTCGACCGTATGCAAAAAGTAGGTTTTCGAACTAAAATCCGACGAATGATAAAATATTTAAATAAAATATTTAAATATAAAATCGATAAATATGCGGGTTGTTACAAGTTAGAAGTTTTCTGGGTTTAGCCGGATACTATAGAAAATTTGTCCAGGATTTCTCCAAGATGGCCAGTCCGTTTAATAAACTGACTATGAAAAATGCTAAGTTTGATTGGACTCTGAAGTGCGAGGAAGCGTTCTAGGAGTTGAAAAGGAGATTGACTACTGCTTCCGTTCTTTCTATTATTAACCGGAATCAAGGTCTATCTGTTTATACTGATGCATGTGGCGCGGGTGTGGGTACTGTGCTAATGCAAGAAGGTAGAGTGATTGCCTATGCGAGTAGACAATTACGTCCACATGAGAAAAACTACCCGACCCACGATCTTGAGCTCTTGGCCGTTATTTTTGCTTTAAAAATCCGGCGTCATTCTCTTCTAGATAAGAATCTCTTTCAGCTTTCCTAAAAATTTAAAAGTTTAACCTAATTTAATACATACACTTAATAAATCCTCCTTGTATTAGGTGAAAAATTCAAATTATTCACCGACCGTAAGTCCCTGAAGTATCTCTTTACCTAAAAAGATTTGAATTTATGGCAACAACGTTGGTTAGAATTTCTAGCGTCATATGACCTGGATATTTTGTATACGCCCGGAAAGCCAACGTGGTAGTCGATGCTTTGAGCAGAAGACATGTTGTTCTCTCTTATCTAGTTGTCACTCCTACTCTTATTAAAAAGATCGCTAACAAGCAGAAAGAAGACAAGTTTCTTCAGGAAATGTATAGGAGGATTTGTCGAGGTGAAGATTCAGTTTGGAATCGATAGTCATGGAATTATAAGACTGAAAGGCAGGATGTGTGTTTCAGATATTCCGGGTCTAAAATGGGAAGTGTTGGACAAGTGTCAGAAGTCCAAACTTAGTATCCATCCAGGGGTTAATAAGATGTATCGAGATATCAAAAGGACCTTCTGGTGGAAAACAATGAAGTGAGATATATCTATTTATGTCAGTCGTTTTGTGCAACTTGTCAACAAACCAAAAGTGATCAAAAGAAGATAGCGGGTTTACTTCAAATATTCGAGGTGCCTAATTGGAAATGGGATCAAGTATCTATAGATTTCATAGATTGGTTGCCACGAACTCAGAAAGGTAATGAGGCAATTTGGATTATTGTGCATTGTCTGACTAAGATTGCCCATTTATCCCAGTAAAATCTACCCGAACGGCGAAAAGTTTGGCAAAGTTGTATATGAAAGAAATTGTTCGTCTCCATGGTGTACCGAGTAGTATAGTGAGTGATCGTGGCCCGATCTTCACTAGAAGATTTGGGAGGCACTTCAAGTCACACTAGGAACCAAGCTAAACTTCAGTACTACTTACCACCCGCAGTCCAATGGGAAAACAGAAAGGATAAATTGAATCTTAGAAGACCTTTTGCATTCTTGTATTATATACTTTGGCGGTTCATGGAAGAACTATTTGCATCTGGTTGAATTCTCATATAATAATAGTTATCAGGCCAGCATCAAGATGGTTCCTTTCAAAGCATTATATGGTCATCCATGTAGATCACCTGCATGTTGGATTGAGTCAGATGATAGACTTGTACTTGGTCCGGATATGACAAAGGAAGCTACCGAGAAGGTTGATTTTATTCGAAAGAAGTTGGAAATGCCTCAAATTCATCAGAAAATTTATGCTGATCTCAGGAGAAGAGATTTTGAATTTCGGGTTGGAGATTCCGTTTTCCTAAAGATTTCTCCAATGCGGGGAGTGTTAAGATTTGGAAAGACTGGTAAGCTGGCACCATGATATATTGGTCCTTTTCCTATACAGGAGAGGATCGATCCTTTTGCTTATTAAGTGCAGCTACCCAATTGGTTATCTGGAGTACACCATGTATTTCATGTTTCACACCTTCGAAAATATATGCACGATCCAAATTGTATCATTAAAGAGGCCGCTTAGCAGGATTTGGAGATCACACCAAATCTGGCAGTAAAAGGAGACCCATTAAAGATAATTGATCGAGATGAAATGCAGTTGAGAAATAAAGTGGTGAAACTAGTAAAAGTGCAACTGAGTGGTGATCCAAATGATTGTACTTGGAAAACAGAGGATAGATGCAGAAATCCTATCTCAGGTGCAGAGTGAATATTCTGGCTTAATCTGGTAAGCCATATATCTATCTTTTTATGTAATCATATATTCTTTGTTTGTCTCTCTCTCTTTCTAATTTCGAGGACGAAATTTTCTTAAGGGGGGAAATCTGTAACATCCCAATTTTTATCAAATTTAAAATTAGTAATTAATACAAATTCTAGAATTTAATTTAAAATTAATTTGAATTTTTTTCAAAAAAATAGAATAAGTGTTTAATTATATATATATATATATATATATATATATATATATATATAAATAGATTGTAGTTTGAATTTGAATTTAAAATTTAAATACATATCTTAGTAAAATAATTTGGATTTAAAAATAATATATATGCGATTTATTTTGTGTATAATTAGCTTTAAAGCATTTTGTTTTAAATTGTATATAATAATAAAGGAAATGTATTTATGAAATAAGAAACTGTAATTTAAAATTTTATTTAAAATATTTAATTCATGCATAATACAAATGTAAGCTAAGTAACATAAGATTTAACAAGTGTAACCATGAAACATGAAAATTAACAAGTGTAAATCATTTTATCATATAAATGAACAAGTTTCAAAAAAATTATTTTCTTTTCATTTTCAAATTAAAGAAAATTATGGCAATAAATATTTCCATTTCTTTCCTTTCTCATTTCTTTTATCTTCATTATCAAACTCAAGCCTGTAAAAATCAGAAACCAGAAAATTTAAAAAACAAATCAAACCTGAATAAACAATGTAACATAAAACCAAAAATCTGAAGTAATCAAAGAAACAATGATTCAAATCTCAAGTCTATAAACAAATTCCAAAGCAAAGATTATCACCAATAATAACCTGAAGTAAGCATATCAAAGTTCATTTCAACTAGTTAAACAAATCAAAATCTTTAATATCAAACAACAAAGATCAAAACAGAGAAACCATTTCCAGATTTTCAAATTTCAAACATTCCAAGCTTTCTGTTTTAATACCCAGGTGAGTAAACATCCTCTATCTGATCTTTAAACTTGATGTAGTTTTAAATGTGTGAAGTAAGGTTGTGATAAAATGTTGCTTGAGTGAATTATGTTTATATATATAAAAATGTGAATATGTATGCTTGTTAGGGGTGCGCATTTACCGACCTAACCGACTTAACCGATCCAACCGACCATAACCGAACCGCATTAATAGATAAATTCCGTTAACCGAACATTCGGTTAACGGATCGACGTTAACCGATAAAAGTCGGTTCGGCTAACGATTAACCAAATGTTATTTAATGGTTAACCGTTAACCAAAAGTAATTTGCATGTTTATTTTAAACTTTAAACTAAAGGATGTAGTTAACTATGAAGCCAATCTACCCGGCCCATCATTAATACCGCGTAATGAAAAATAATAGAAACCCTAGTTAGTGTTCGCCGCTATCACAATTCACAATTCAGCGACTGCTAGTGCTTATCGAATATCGATCTTGTTCCCAAATTTATTAAACCTAAACTACTAATTTCTAAATCTATCGAATATCGATTTCTCAATCTCAGATCGGGAAAAACCCAGACCAACACAAAGCCTCTCCACGGTTCAATTACCTAGCCGATCAACATAAATTCAGTCTACTCAGATCGATCTAGTATCTACTGATCTACAAATTCAAATATGGTGAATACTAGCAGGAAAAGAAAAAATGTAAGCTTGCATTAATCATTTGATTATGTTTATTTTTAGTTTTTATATATTTAGTTTGTATGGACTGCTTAATTCGTAATACTCGATAGGCTGAAAATATGACAAAGTTGAACTTCTTTATAGTTGATATTAAGTTCAGATTGAATCATTAAACTGCTTTTAAAATATACAAATTCAAGTCGATCCATACAGAGTTTCAGAACATATTTTTAGTTGATAACTGACATTAACTTCGATTAAATTTTGCAATTATTATATATTTCTATACTTGAAATTATGTTTATTAAACTGTTAACTGTGTAAGTGTTATTTACATTTAATTAAACAGCTTGAATTTTGTTTAAAATGCTAATTGTTATCAATTTTACAGTTAGCTTGCTGCTAGTATGAAAATGCTAATTTGTGCTATCAGTTTAACCTGACTACTTTGTATTACTGTGTGTGTTATAGTCCTAGTGCAAAACTGTAAATAGGAGTAACACAGTAGGTGAATGCTTAAGTACCTATGCATGTAGGTGTGTACAGATGTGTTTGCTAAATATAAATGTAAATACGAGTTAAGTTCAGTAAATAAACAAACTTTAGTAAGTGAAAATATAAAGTGATACTTAGTTGATGCTTTTTAGTGATTAGAACACTCCCTTGTTGCACTTGCACACCTGAGTGCATGTCTGTGTATGTCTTGCTCACTTTGCGTGATATTGATTATAACTGATATTAATTATAACTGATATTGATCATATGCTTAATTTTAGTTGATATTAAGTTCGATTAAATTGTGTAATTGTTATATATTTCTATACTTGAAACTAAGTTTATCAAAGTAACTGTGTAACTGTTATTTACATTTAATTAAACAACTTGAATTTTTATTTAAAATGCTAATTGTTATCAGTTTTAAAGTTTGCTTGCTGCTAATATGAAAATGCTAATTTGTGGCATTTGTGCTATCATTTTGACCTGACTAATTTGTAGTACCGTGTGTGTTATAGTTCCAGTGCAAATAGGAGTACAACAGTAGGTGAATGCTTGTACCTATGCATGTAGGTGTGTACAGATGCGTTAGCTAAATATAAATGTAAATACGAGTTAAGTCAGTAAATAAACAAAATTTAGTAAATGTAAATATAAAGTGATACTTATTTGATGCTTTTTAGTGATTAAAACACTCCCTTGTTCCACTTGCATACTTGAGTGCATGTCTGTGTAGTGTGTATGTCTTGCTTACTTTGCCTGATATTGATTATAACTGATATTGATTATATGCTTAATTTTAGTTGACATTAAGTTCGATTAAATTGTGTAATTGTTATATATTTCTACACTTGAAACTAAGTTTATTAAAGTAAGTGTGTAACTGTTATTTACATTTAATTAAACAACTTGAATTTTTATTTAAAATGCTAATTGTTATCAATTTTAAAGTTAGCTTGCTGCTAGTATGAAAATGCTAATTTGTGCTATCATTTTAACCTAACTACTTTGTAGTACTGTGTGTGTTATAGTTCCAGTGCAAAACTGCAAATAAGAGTACAACAGTAGGTGAATGCTTAAGTACCTACGCATGTAGGTGTGTACAGATGTGTTAGCTAAATATAAATGTAAATACGAGTTAATTTCAGTAATAAACAAACTTTAGTAAGTGTAAATATAAAGTGATACTTAGTTGATGCTTTTTAGTGATTAAAACACTCCCTTGTTCCACTTGCACACCTGAGCTCATGTCTGTGTATGTCTTGCTTACTTTGCCTGATATTGATTATAACTGATATTGATTATATGCTTAATTTTAGTTGATATTAAGTTCGATTAAATTGTGTAATTGTTATATATTTCTATACTTGAAACTAAGTTTATCAAAGTAACTGTGTAACTGTTATTTACATTTAATTAAACAACTTGAATTTTTATTTAAAATGCTAATTGTTACCAATTTTAAAGTTTGCTTTCTGCTAGTATGAAAATGCTAATTTTTGGCATTTGTGCTATCATTTTAACCTGACTACTTTGTAGTACTGTGTGTGTTATAGTTCCGGTGCAAATAGGAGTACAACAATTGGTGAATGCTTAAGTACCTATGCATGTAGGTGTGTACAGATGTGTTAGCTAAATATAAATGTAAATACGAGTTAAGTTCAGTAAATAAACAAAATTTAGTAAATGTAAATATAAAGTGATACTTAGTTGATGCTTTTTAGTGAGTAAAACACTCCCTTGTTCCACTTGCACACCTGAGTGCATGTCTGTGTAGTGTGTATGTCTTGCTTACTTTGCCTGATATTGATTATAACTGATATTAATTATAACTGATATTGATTATAACTGATACTGATTATATGCTTAATTTTAGTTGACATTAAGTTCGATTAAATTGTGTAATTGTTATATATTTCTATACTTGAAACTAAGTTTATTAAAGTAACCGTGTAACTGTTATTTACATTTAATTAAACAACTTGAATTTTTATTTAAAATGCTAATTCTTATCAATTTTAAAGTTAGCTTGTTGCTAGTATGAAATTGCTAATTTGTGCTATCATTTTAACCTGACTACTTTGTAGTACTGTGTGTGTTATAGTTCCAGTGCAAAACTGCAAATAGGAGTACAACAGTAGGTGAATTCTTAAGTACCTATGCATGTAGGTGTGTACAGATGTGTTAGCTAAATATAAATGTAAATACGAGTTAAGTTCAGTAAATAAACAAAATTTAGTAAATGTAAATATAAAATGATACTTAGTTGATGCTTTTTAGTGATTAAAACACTCCCTTGTTCCACTTGCACACTTGAGTGCATGTCTTGCTTACTTTGCCTGGATTCACACCGTGAATACAACCTAGGTTCACTATTTACCGTATTCTAGAATAATTAGAAGAGATTAGCTACTTATTTCTGTGTAAACAATAAAATATATTATTTTTGTGTTTAGTGTAAACAATAAAAGCTTTTATTTTTGTTTTTCATGCACTATAACAGGTACAAATATGTAGCTCTAGAGAAACAAGAGATGATGATGAGTTTGTGGAAGAAGCAGATGATGAGGAAACCGGCGAAGATGGCATCAATAGTAGAAAAACTCCTCTACACCAGGTGCGCAAGCCTTCTTCTAGAAAGCCTTCTCCGGTATGGGAACAATTTACTAAAGACGGTAATTTCAATTTTCAGAAATGTATATGCAACTACTGTGGTCAAAAATTTGCATGTGATTCCAAATCAAATGGCACTACACATTCAAATTACCATATAAAACATTCATGTTAATCCATTCCACGTGATAGTGATAAGAGACAAAAAACTTTAGCTTTTGGAACAAATAGCGATAGTGAAGGTAGTTGAAATCTTATCGCATGGTCATTCAATAAAGAGGAATGTAGAAAAGCATTAGCTCGAATGCTAGTTATTGATGAACTCTCTTTTAGTTTTGTGGGGGGTGAAGGTTTTCTTCAATTTTGTCGGGAATTGTGTCCTAATTTTGAAGTTCCTTCACATAGAACAATTTGTAGGGATGTACTTCAATTATATTGGGATTCGTTAGAATTTCTTAAAAAAATGTTCAGAAAATCATTGCATGTTGTTTGCCTAACTACCGATACATGGACATCTATTCAGAATGTGAATTATATGGTTTTAACTTCACACTTTATCCACGGAGATTGGAAGTTACATAAAAGGATTATAAATTTTTGTGTGATTACTAGTCATAAAGGAGAAAACATTGGAAAAGTTATTGTTCACGGTATCAAAAAATGGGTATTCAAAAGAATAGTGTCTATCACGGTCTATAATGCTAGCGCAAATGAAGTGGCAATTAATTATGTGAAAAGCAAATTAAATGATTATAATGATGGTTGTGTTTTGAACAGTGATTTCATGCATATTCGTTGTTGTGCTCATATAACCAATTTAATCGTCAATGACGGGCCAAAAGAAATTAGTAGTACTATAGCTAGAGTTCGTACTGCAGTCAGATTTGTGAGATCATCTCCATCGCGATTGAGTAAATTTAGAGAGCTATGTTTAAATTTGGGAATTGACAATAAATTTATGCTTATTTCAGATGTAACTACTGGGTGGAATTCAACGTATTTGATGCTGGAAGCGGCTTTAAAATGCAAAAAAGTTTTTGATGATATGATAAAAAATGATGGTATTTTTGTTGCTTACTTTGATGATGAAATTCATCCTCCAGGTCTATCGAATGGAAAAATGATGAATTATTTGTTAAATTCTTAAAGTATTTTTATGATATTACTTTAAAGTTTTGCAAAACTTTGTCCATTACTGCAAATGTTTATTTTGCCGAGCTTGGTGGAATTCAAGAAGAACTTAAAGGACTGCTTGACAAAATGAATCCTTATCTTGCTAAAATGGCATCTAGTATGAAAATGAAGTTTGATAAATATTAGGGAAGTGAAGGTAATATGAACAAAATCTTATTTGTTACGTGTGTGCTTAACCCAAGGTATAAATTCCAATTTTTGAAGTTATGTGTTGAAGACATGTATGAAAAAACTATTGCGGAAAACATATTAAAAAGTGTGAAGAATATTGTAACGGCCCACTTTTCCATACCCTTTGAATCGACAATAAACCACACATGTCAAACTCAAATTGCACGAATAAGCGGATCATTAAGGGTAGAAAGAAAATAAAGACAGAACAGAATCTCACACGAATGGAATAACATATATTATTTCAATAATAATCTTTACAGCGGAAAATTTTAAATACAATATCAGAGTCTAACCTAAATTCAGCTTGGACAGTTATAAACATCTGTCCTTACAATTGCTGACAAACATTAAACAAAATACACTAAGCAAAGCGGATAAAGATAGAATACGTCCATACGATGATGAAGATCTCCAGTTCTCCTCTGGAAACTCCAACCGTCTTCAACTAAACCTGAAACTACTCGGATCTGACCCGAGTATTAAAAATACCCGGATCAGGCTTGATAAAACAGCGTGAGATACTCGAAGTTTAAATGACTATATTATCAAAACCTTTGAAAAGAATGGTATCTCATAAGACCACGACCATACATAAACACGGACGGGTTTTTACCTTATGATAACCAAAACGCTTCATACCAAAAATCACTTGATATTATTTTTAATGACATTCTTTTGAAAACACTTTTCAAATAAACTTATTCAAATAAGGTACCAATATCTGGACTAAGTCTAACAGAATATATCCGGACTGGGTCAACGGAATATACCGAACGGAATATATGATACCAGAAGGGGGTAGCTGAAATGTTTGCAAGTCATTACAGCTATTTTGGGAATACAATCAAAACCGTATGTACCGTATTGGGTTTGGATTTCCAACATGATAGGAAACTAGTGGAAAGATCAATCTGTATCCACGGCTTACGTCCATGACTCAGACGCCGTTATACAACAACATAAATGGCTAAAAGTGGATGCAATCTGCGAATAACATCCAATGACTCAGACTTCGCACATCCCTGCCATGAGGCCCAGATGCATCTGGTACCTAGGGCTCAGAACATCTGATAACCCAAATCACTACTACCTGAAATGCGAGCATACATCTGACCACATAGAATCCCATCATAACCGGGGTGTGAGGCTCGCGAGGCTACGCTCAATTCAAACAAAGCCACGCTTTTTTTCATACAAAGCCACGCTTTTTCATAACAAGTTCCACTTTGAATGCCACATTGTCATTCCACGTCACACGACTGATTTCTAGAAAAGTATAACTTCCTAAGCTCGTATGTCTCGGGAAAGGGTGTTAAGCTAAAAGAAGTTGCCTTCTCCGCCACCAACTGATATACATTTATAGAAACCACTCAAATGTGATTTAGAATACAATGTCAGACAAACATCTATACAAGTTCGTTCTAGGACTGAACGAAACCGAAGGCACTTTCCTCGGCCATTACTAGGCGAGAAGCCCTTGCAATCCGAAAAAATCTCCATCACGAGGAGACCACTGCTATAAATAACTCTATAATGGTGGCCAACCAGAGCATGTTCAACAAGCAGTCTTCACGCTATAAAGATCCACGGTCTTCAATAATCATCATCTTCAACATGTCTTCACTTTCGAACGTATACATTGGTTCGAAGTGGTTTTCGGATAGGAATTAATCAAATCCGACTCCGGTTCCTTCGAAACCAATCATCGCTTTAAAAGATGTTAAGTTCATAAGTGGATATCAATCATCAATCAATTACTCCATCTTTTATCAAATCAAATATCTATCTCAGATATAATCTTTTCAATTTATTCCATTTTCATTTCAAATGTATATGGAATCATTAAGCCTCATTTATCAATCATTTGATTTATTTAAACCTTTCTTAAATCTTGGAATAATTCTAAATCATTTTCTTCTTTACTTAGGAAAATCTTTCCAAATCATTCGTTTAATCTCAATCAAAGATTTCTTACACTTAAGTTATAACTTTTAACTTAGGGAAAATATTCCCAAATCATTCATTAAATCTAAATCAAAGATTTCTTTCTTAACTTCAAATCATATTCTTGCTAATCAAAGATTTTCATAATAGAGCACTATTGCCATCATAAATATGGTAAATTTCACCTCCAGGGACTAATGGAAAGTTTCACCTCTAGGGACTAATGGCAAGTTTCACCTCTAGGGACTAATGGCAAGTTTCACCTCTAGGGACTAGTGGCAAGTAATCCTACATTTTGAATATCTTTGTCTTTAACTATTTTTATCTTCGATATATTTTATCTCGAAAATTATTTTGAAGGGGTTTTCTTTTCTTTTATCTTAGAAAAATTTAAATATGATCTTTTTAGAGCATCCGGGCTTTCCTTTCGATCTATTCCACCCCTCGCCTAAGAAGAGAAAACATAGGCCAGGTAAGTTCAGGGCACTGGTTGCTCCATCCCTAACCTTAGTTAAACACCTTGTTTACCTTCCCAGATCTCACAGGTGGGACAAATGTACTAGTCGTTTCCGCATACTCAGATTTTCAGCTTTATTTTAGAATTGCTTATAAATATTCCAAATTATCTTTTCAAAATTCTTAATTATCCTTTCCAAAACATTCACAATTGATTCTGGGAAACGTCGTTACATTTAAACTCATATTCCAAAAGTTATAGAATTCACAGCATAAAAGTGCTGCGGAAAGTGCTATATAAGCTTATTTGATTTAAACAACTTTTAAAACATTCGATAATTCATATTTTCCAATCCAAATCTCTTTTAAATCATTTAAATAGATTTATCAAATTTATTTCATATTTTTAATACTTTAAAAATATCATTTATAAAGAAATCCCGTTTTGGATTCCGAACTGCAAAACCGCGATGTTTTTAGAAAATTGTTTTGGACATATTTTAAAATCTACTTGACGAAATCTTGATTTTCTTTCTTCGTTGGAAAACTATTATCATTGTAAACCAAATAATTTTTATTTCGAAGAAATCCGAGTTATAAATCATTCTCTACATCAATTTGAAGTTACGGGTCGAAATTTACGAACCGCCACTACGCGACAAGCTCGGTTTTGACCAATTTTGAGAATTGCTTCGGAACTTGTCCGAAGCACTTCGAATTCTTTTTAAACCATATTTAAACTCTTTTAACTTATTTAAAATCATTAAGAGGCTAAATATTTCCACACACATTTGTATGGATTTTAATTCTCATGTAATTAACTTTGCTTACTAACCATTTCTCTTATCATTTATCAAACCAAGTTATCAATCACATAAACAATCATATAATCAACCAATTTTGCAACCAAGTTATCAAACATTCAAACATTCAACATGTTTATACTTTCAAATCATTATACTTGAAATAACTTATGGATTAATTAGTAAATAAGAGTACTCACCTTTTGACCAAAAGATTAACTTCCTACCAACATTCATTTACAAACAACACTTCACTTAAACTCTCTTATCTTCACCAAATCTTTTCCGTAGACTTTCCTTTTGATTCCGACAACACTTCCTTCCCTTTTTCTCGCTTCGAAGCTTCACAACTTGCTCCTCCTCCACTATAGGTTCGGCCACACCTTCCTCCTCCTCTTCCTCTTTGTTTCTTCACTTTTTAGATGCTAAACCATGTTCTAATGGTATTCTAAGGTCTTTGGCAAGGTTTGGTGGTGTTTGGAGTTGATTTGATATGGTTTTGAAAAAGTTAGTAAGGATTTGGAAGAGAAGAAGAAGCCATTAAAGAGAGCTTCAAGAAAGAAGAAGAAGATAGAAAATGGTGTAAAATAAAGTGGAAGAATGGTGGTCTTATTTATAGAAAAAGTTTTGGATTAAAATAATATTTTGTAAAAAGACCAAAATACCCTTACTTACTTCTTAAGCATTCTTATTTTTTTTCAACACTTAACATCACATTTCAAATCATTACTTTATGTCATTTTCACTTAGATATTAAGTAAAGAATATCATAATTATGTTGGCTTTGATTTGATATTGATTTGATGTTTACTTTTGACTTTTCTTACTTACTTTTCTTAATTCTTACTTACTTTTCTTAATTGCTTCTAGAAGTTTCTAACCTTATTTAGTAAAAGTAAACTTGATTAGTAAATTAATTAATACTTATACTATTTGAATATATGTTCCTATATAAGAAAATAAAGATGCGGCGACGTTGCGACAACTTTTAATCGACAAAACGTCGTTTTCCGACAAAATATTTTACGGTCATATTTTGACGTTTTAGTTAAACTATTTATTTATGTAAACCAAATTTAAAAATGAACTTTTTACTTCTTTAAATAAATTAAAACAAGTCTCTTTATATTTTAAAATCATATTTAAATAATACCAAAATCTCTAATTTTACGGTGTATGTAAAACTGACAAAATGCGACAAAATTTGGTTATTTTTGTAAAACAATTATTAACATACTTATAAGTATTTTAATATACTTTTATTATCTTTATTAGATGTTTTCAATAAGATTTATATTTTTAAATAAACATTTAGACCTATTTATTTAAGCATTTATTTATACTTAGCAAAACTTAACTTTTGTTGATTTGTTCTAAAATCCAAATTTATACTTTTTAATTTATTATCTATAAGAATAAATAACTTCTCTATCATTGTCTATATATAACTTGTTTATTTAGGTTTTAAACCTTTTTTAACTTTAAAACAAACGAAATCTCTCATTTTCGAAGTAGCGAAATTACGGGTCGTTACATTCTCCCCTACTTAAAAGAATTTCGTCCTCGAAATTGCCCAAACAAAAGTTTGCCTAAAACATTTATTTTTAAACTTAATTCCATATAATATACACAGATCATCCGTATAAAAATATCTTATTCGATCTCCTATTCGAATACACAACTTTATTTCCGAACTAGTATCGATCCCCCGATCCTCTAGTGCGGACTTTAATCAGGCTCTTTGCTCAAAAACCTTTGCTTTCCTTGCATAGTGCTAAACTATGATAGAAAACTCAAGTACCCAACCATAAACCCTAATCAATGTTCGTCGTCAAGAATCGAGTGATAAATCCTTTTTCGGATCGGTGTAAACACCTCAAAGTTCCAAACTCGAATATTAGATCAACATTTGTGTGACGAAATGATCTACATATAACATATGTATTAATTAACTCTCAAAAAAAACTTTCTAAACTTTTATCTTAAGCTCAAACACTTTATAAAGGTGCTTCTTTATATAATCCCTTTAATTATTTATTTCCAAATATTTTTATTAAAGGAAAATATTCCAAAGAAACCATTTTTCACCCAAAAGATGATTTTTCTCTATTATAATTTTTCTTCCCACGATTTTTCAACTTAGTATATTTCTTTTAACACTAATATTATTTATGAATCATTTCATAAAACTATCGCTTAAGTTGATTACATCTTATAACTTATGCAAATCAATCACTTTTAAAGACTTAAGTCCAAATTCTTAATTAATGTTGGACTTTATTAATAAAACATTTTCTAGGTTATAACTTCCCCTTTTTTATTTATAATCACATTTATACTTATCCAATTTCATTTACTCAGAATATTTCACAACCTTTTTACAAAAGTTTTCACAAATTCTTAGATTTGAGTTTGGTGTGATTCGGAAATTTTCGACTGTCCAAAATCGTCGAGAATCCCGCTTTTATCTTATCAATTAGCGATTCCAATTTATCTTTAGTTTAAACACTTTTATAAAGATTACTAATTAATGATTCACATTATTTTAACTTAAGAAAATTATATAGATTGAGTAACTCCAAAACAATCCAAGGAACTGGGTACTACCAATAATATCATATATCCTCTTCACAAGAAGAGTAATACTTAAGAGAAGTGCTTACCATCCGAACACATCACTTGCCCATTTTTAGTTTATTTTCGAGTCAATCGAATTAGTTATCATAAAACACCTCTTTTTATATTTGAAATAATACCATTTTCAAAATCCTTTAGAGATTACTTTGTAAAACCTATCTTATAAATTCATTTTATCTTATATTAATTAATCTTCATTTAAATTACCACAATTGTTTTACTCGAACTTAAATTCTCATTCCTTAAACAAATCTTACTATCAAACACCCTATAGTCAAATCGTGAAACTTAATTCACAAGGTATTTGTACTTAAACCTTTAAATCAAACAATTGATCAATTTATGATAGTAACTTAACATTATCATTTCTTAATTTGTTATTTTAGAATAAGTATTAAAGATCTTAATTACCTTATCAGATTTCTTGCTTATCGATTATCTTTATGAAACATCTTATAGTCAAACTGTGAAATTCTAATCACAAGACGTTCATATTTAAATTTCACTAATCCTGATTTCTAACTATACAGCTTTTCAAAAAAATGTACTTTATATTCAAAATATAATCCTAGGTAAAATTATTTCATTTACCATTTTCTTCAAAATTAGTGTGTCGGTTCGCCTTGTTTAAGTGTTTAGGAACCCTCATCGATAACGGTGATCAAGCGCATCGATCAGAATCTATAAATCACTCAATAGATAAATCAACACAAAACATTTTATTAGTTACTAACAAATACGCGCTCATATATAATACACTCAAACTCATTCTAGGGTGTTACTAACCCTATCCCTAATGAGTTACTCATCCTAGGGTATTACTAACCCTATCTCTGATGAGTCTTTACCCAACCAAAGCCAAGGTTCTCGCTTAACCTTCAGCTCTGATACCAAATGTAACGGCCCACTTTTCCATACCCTTTGAATCGACAATAAACCACACATGTCAAACTCAAATTGCACGAATAAGCGGATCATTAAGGGTAGAAAGAAAATAAAGACAGAACAGAATCTCACACGAATGGAATAACATATATTATTTCAATAATAATCTTTACAGCGGAAAATTTTAAATACAATATCAGAGTCTAACCTAAATTCAGCTTGGACAGTTATAAACATCTGTCCTTACAATTGCTGACAAACATTAAACAAAATACACTAAGCAAAGCGGATAAAGATAGAATACGTCCATACGATGATGAAGATCTCCAGTTCTCCTCTGGAAACTCCAACCGTCTTCAACTAAACCTGAAACTACTCGGATCTGACCCGAGTATTAAAAATACCCGGATCAGGCTTGATAAAACAGCGTGAGATACTCGAAGTTTAAATGACTATATTATCAAAACCTTTGAAAAGAATGGTATCTCATAAGACCACGACCATACATAAACACGGACGGGTTTTTACCTTATGATAACCAAAACGCTTCATACCAAAAATCACTTGATATTATTTTTAATGACATTCTTTTGAAAACACTTTTCAAATAAACTTATTCAAATAAGGTACCAATATCTGGACTAAGTCTAACAGAATATATCCGGACTGGGTCAACGGAATATACCGAACGGAATATATGATACCAGAAGGGGGTAGCTGAAATGTTTGCAAGTCATTACAGCTATTTTGGGAATACAATCAAAACCGTATGTACCGTATTGGGTTTGGATTTCCAACATGATAGGAAACTAGTGGAAAGATCAATCTGTATCCACGGCTTACGTCCATGACTCAGACGCCGTTATACAACAACATAAATGGCTAAAAGTGGATGCAATCTGCGAATAACATCCAATGACTCAGACTTCGCACATCCCTGCCATGAGGCCCAGATGCATCTGGTACCTAGGGCTCAGAACATCTGATAACCCAAATCACTACTACCTGAAATGCGAGCATACATCTGACCACATAGAATCCCATCATAACCGGGGTGTGAGGCTCGCGAGGCTACGCTCAATTCAAACAAAGCCACGCTTTTTTTCATACAAAGCCACGCTTTTTCATAACAAGTTCCACTTTGAATGCCACATTGTCATTCCACGTCACACGACTGATTTCTAGAAAAGTATAACTTCCTAAGCTCGTATGTCTCGGGAAAGGGTGTTAAGCTAAAAGAAGTTGCCTTCTCCGCCACCAACTGATATACATTTATAGAAACCACTCAAATGTGATTTAGAATACAATGTCAGACAAACATCTATACAAGTTCGTTCTAGGACTGAACGAAACCGAAGGCACTTTCCTCGGCCATTACTAGGCGAGAAGCCCTTGCAATCCGAAAAAATCTCCATCACGAGGAGACCACTGCTATAAATAACTCTATAATGGTGGCCAACCAGAGCATGTTCAACAAGCAGTCTTCACGCTATAAAGATCCACGGTCTTCAATAATCATCATCTTCAACATGTCTTCACTTTCGAACGTATACATTGGTTCGAAGTGGTTTTCGGATAGGAATTAATCAAATCCGACTCCGGTTCCTTCGAAACCAATCATCGCTTTAAAAGATGTTAAGTTCATAAGTGGATATCAATCATCAATCAATTACTCCATCTTTTATCAAATCAAATATCTATCTCAGATATAATCTTTTCAATTTATTCCATTTTCATTTCAAATGTATATGGAATCATTAAGCCTCATTTATCAATCATTTGATTTATTTAAACCTTTCTTAAATCTTGGAATAATTCTAAATCATTTTCTTCTTTACTTAGGAAAATCTTTCCAAATCATTCGTTTAATCTCAATCAAAGATTTCTTACACTTAAGTTATAACTTTTAACTTAGGGAAAATATTCCCAAATCATTCATTAAATCTAAATCAAAGATTTCTTTCTTAACTTCAAATCATATTCTTGCTAATCAAAGATTTTCATAATAGAGCACTATTGCCATCATAAATATGGTAAATTTCACCTCCAGGGACTAATGGAAAGTTTCACCTCTAGGGACTAATGGCAAGTTTCACCTCTAGGGACTAATGGCAAGTTTCACCTCTAGGGACTAGTGGCAAGTAATCCTACATTTTGAATATCTTTGTCTTTAACTATTTTTATCTTCGATATATTTTATCTCGAAAATTATTTTGAAGGGGTTTTCTTTTCTTTTATCTTAGAAAAATTTAAATATGATCTTTTTAGAGCATCCGGGCTTTCCTTTCGATCTATTCCACCCCTCGCCTAAGAAGAGAAAACATAGGCCAGGTAAGTTCAGGGCACTGGTTGCTCCATCCCTAACCTTAGTTAAACACCTTGTTTACCTTCCCAGATCTCACAGGTGGGACAAATGTACTAGTCGTTTCCGCATACTCAGATTTTCAGCTTTATTTTAGAATTGCTTATAAATATTCCAAATTATCTTTTCAAAATTCTTAATTATCCTTTCCAAAACATTCACAATTGATTCTGGGAAACGTCGTTACATTTAAACTCATATTCCAAAAGTTATAGAATTCACAGCATAAAAGTGCTGCGGAAAGTGCTATATAAGCTTATTTGATTTAAACAACTTTTAAAACATTCGATAATTCATATTTTCCAATCCAAATCTCTTTTAAATCATTTAAATAGATTTATCAAATTTATTTCATATTTTTAATACTTTAAAAATATCATTTATAAAGAAATCCCGTTTTGGATTCCGAACTGCAAAACCGCGATGTTTTTAGAAAATTGTTTTGGACATATTTTAAAATCTACTTGACGAAATCTTGATTTTCTTTCTTCGTTGGAAAACTATTATCATTGTAAACCAAATAATTTTTATTTCGAAGAAATCCGAGTTATAAATCATTCTCTACATCAATTTGAAGTTACGGGTCGAAATTTACGAACCGCCACTACGCGACAAGCTCGGTTTTGACCAATTTTGAGAATTGCTTCGGAACTTGTCCGAAGCACTTCGAATTCTTTTTAAACCATATTTAAACTCTTTTAACTTATTTAAAATCATTAAGAGGCTAAATATTTCCACACACATTTGTATGGATTTTAATTCTCATGTAATTAACTTTGCTTACTAACCATTTCTCTTATCATTTATCAAACCAAGTTATCAATCACATAAACAATCATATAATCAACCAATTTTGCAACCAAGTTATCAAACATTCAAACATTCAACATGTTTATACTTTCAAATCATTATACTTGAAATAACTTATGGATTAATTAGTAAATAAGAGTACTCACCTTTTGACCAAAAGATTAACTTCCTACCAACATTCATTTACAAACAACACTTCACTTAAACTCTCTTATCTTCACCAAATCTTTTCCGTAGACTTTCCTTTTGATTCCGACAACACTTCCTTCCCTTTTTCTCGCTTCGAAGCTTCACAACTTGCTCCTCCTCCACTATAGGTTCGGCCACACCTTCCTCCTCCTCTTCCTCTTTGTTTCTTCACTTTTTAGATGCTAAACCATGTTCTAATGGTATTCTAAGGTCTTTGGCAAGGTTTGGTGGTGTTTGGAGTTGATTTGATATGGTTTTGAAAAAGTTAGTAAGGATTTGGAAGAGAAGAAGAAGCCATTAAAGAGAGCTTCAAGAAAGAAGAAGAAGATAGAAAATGGTGTAAAATAAAGTGGAAGAATGGTGGTCTTATTTATAGAAAAAGTTTTGGATTAAAATAATATTTTGTAAAAAGACCAAAATACCCTTACTTACTTCTTAAGCATTCTTATTTTTTTTCAACACTTAACATCACATTTCAAATCATTACTTTATGTCATTTTCACTTAGATATTAAGTAAAGAATATCATAATTATGTTGGCTTTGATTTGATATTGATTTGATGTTTACTTTTGACTTTTCTTACTTACTTTTCTTAATTCTTACTTACTTTTCTTAATTGCTTCTAGAAGTTTCTAACCTTATTTAGTAAAAGTAAACTTGATTAGTAAATTAATTAATACTTATACTATTTGAATATATGTTCCTATATAAGAAAATAAAGATGCGGCGACGTTGCGACAACTTTTAATCGACAAAACGTCGTTTTCCGACAAAATATTTTACGGTCATATTTTGACGTTTTAGTTAAACTATTTATTTATGTAAACCAAATTTAAAAATGAACTTTTTACTTCTTTAAATAAATTAAAACAAGTCTCTTTATATTTTAAAATCATATTTAAATAATACCAAAATCTCTAATTTTACGGTGTATGTAAAACTGACAAAATGCGACAAAATTTGGTTATTTTTGTAAAACAATTATTAACATACTTATAAGTATTTTAATATACTTTTATTATCTTTATTAGATGTTTTCAATAAGATTTATATTTTTAAATAAACATTTAGACCTATTTATTTAAGCATTTATTTATACTTAGCAAAACTTAACTTTTGTTGATTTGTTCTAAAATCCAAATTTATACTTTTTAATTTATTATCTATAAGAATAAATAACTTCTCTATCATTGTCTATATATAACTTGTTTATTTAGGTTTTAAACCTTTTTTAACTTTAAAACAAACGAAATCTCTCATTTTCGAAGTAGCGAAATTACGGGTCGTTACAAATATTTTGATCAGGTTGTTTGACTTTTATGTTAACGATTCTACATTTAGAACACAAACGCGTGAGGAATCACAACCTAGTACGCTCATTGCTAGTAGTAGTGAACATGTTGAGGATGTTAGTGATGTTCTTTCTAGAAGAATGAACACTTTTCTAAGACAGGTTCAGCAACACGATAATGAAGGCAACGAACTAGAAAAGTATTTAAATGCACCGATTGAGGGTACACCAAATAATTTTGATGTTTTGCTATGGTGGAAGGTAAATAGTTCCAAATATCGTGTTTTATCTTTAGTTGCTTGGGATCTTCGTGTTATTCCGGTATCCACGGTTGCTTCCGAATCTGCTTTTAGCACCGGAGGAAGAATTATAGATCCTTTTCGTAGTACTTTGAGTTCACGGATGGTGGAGGCATTGGTTTGTACTCAGAATTGGTTAAGGTCCAAACCAATTTTTGTCGATAAACGGATTGAGGTTCCTATCGATGATGTTTGTTATTATGATGAACTCCTATCAGCTGATATTTGCAATTGTAAAATAACATTGTTCTTTATTTGTTGGATTTGAAATACAATGGTCGAATTAACTTGTTTGCCATGTAGGTTTTGTACATGGATGTGAACGTGACTCGCCATCAAATTTTATGTTTGCCATGGATGGTCCATGTTCGTCAGCATTGCATTCACCTTCACCACGGTTAGTTTCATTTAGTAGAAATGTTCATATAGTTTTAGTGTTTACACTTTCAAAACAATAATATACTTTCAAAACAATCATATACTTTCATATACAATCATGTAACTTTATATTGACAGTTAATAGTTCCACAGATATAGTAATGGTGTATTTGATATTGTAACAATCAATGATATTTTCTTTTTATTTATTCACTAACTGGATTATTTGACTATATGATTTCAGGTGATAAGTGGATGCTATATCGACGATGACCTATAATTCAGAATTAATGATATTATTATTTCAGGTAGGAGAAAGAAAAATTAAACAGCCTGTGCATCATGATTGTTATCTACACACACATATATGCAACTGATATATTGCATTTTAATGTTTTAAACTGTATTATATTTGCAATTGATATATGTAACTAATATATTATTAAACAGAAACTGTTATATGCACTACATAGTCATACACAGCTACACAGTCACAGTTATACACAATCATACACAACTACATAGTCACAGTTATACACAGTCATACACACTACACAGTCATACACAGTCACAGTTATACACAGTTATCATGAATGTCATCAACTGATTTACATGGATAAATGATTATGCCGTGTCGGTGTGTCCAATGTCCATATAACATGCATTGATTAACCGATTCAAGTTCAACACCTTATATTTTAGGTTGCATTTTGCGTTATGTAGTGAAAAATGGCTTGGTGTTAATGTTTCTATAAGTTTTCATTTTGCAGAGGAAAATGGATTGACTTGGTCACTTGAAAGTTGAAGCTCAGGCATAGCTATGGAAATTGGAATTTTAATCTCCATGTTATTTGCATTAAGCTATTTGGATTGTGGATTAATGTTGCAATGTGTGATGATATGTGACTGTAGTATGTGATCTTTATCTTTGTTTTGCCGTGCTCTTAACTTAGTTAGTATGCCTATATTATGAGTGCAGTTTCTAACTTTCACTTAATATATTCTATGCTATGTTATTTGGATTTAGGACTTGAGTTGTATTATTGTATGTTATTTGGACTTTGTTTATGTTTATGTTTTTGTTGCAGCTGCAATTTGCGACTCTTCACTGATGTAAATGCATTGCATTTTCAATTTTGAGTAGAATGTTGGTTAATCGGCTAAACATCTTTATATTACCGATTAACAAAATGGATAATCAATGTTATTTCGATGGTTAACCGGTTCATCGATTGACCGTTTAAATCCACAGGTTAACCGTGCAAACAAAATGGTTAATCGTGGTTTAAATTTACCGGGTCGGTCGGTAGGACCTATCTAATATTAACCGATTACGGTTAACCAAACCGTTACTTATTTTCGGTTAATCGAAAATATTAACCGATTGGTCCGGTTAACCGACCGTGCCCACCCCTAGATCTGGGTATGCGTGGTGCTCAAGTGGGTTGACGCTGACTTGTGTAAGGTGATAGCGATGGCGAGAACGCCGTCGATCGGCGGTGCACGTGCACAAGTTTTGGGTTGTGTCATTAAGCTGTGGTTTGGGGAAGAGAGGTTGTGACTTGAAGTTGTCTTCGAGAAATCATGTTACTGGCTCGAGGTTAGAATCGCGTGTTCGTGTATATATTCCGCGTATTAAAAATTTAAACAAAAATCTATGTTTTAAAAAGAAAATTATGGGTTGACTCAGGGAAGACTCAAAGTAAACAGCGTTTTGGCACGGGTGACACTCGGGGAGGTCTTGGGTTTAACATAAAAACAATTTTTAACTTTAAAACCAAATTCAAAATTTAAATATTTTTAACCCATGTTTTTAAACAATTATTTTGATTTAAGTTTGGATGAGTAAAGGTTTAAGTAAGTTATTTTTAAAAACAATTATGTTTAATTTAATTAATTTTGTGACATTATTTATTAATTAGATTCTTAATTTATTTTAAATAAATAATATAATCAAGGAGTTAGTTAAGATAAATTATTTTTAAATTATTAATTAACCTCAATTCCTTAAATTAATTTATGGGTAAATGTAATTAACTACAAGGTTTGTTAATTAAAGTTTTTAATGATAATTAAGTGATTGATTAAAATAAATGATTCATCTTTTAATTAATTAATTAAAGTTTAAGTAATTAAATATTAATTAATTAATGCAATAATTAGAAGATAATTATTTAAGGAATAATTACTCAATGACTAATTTGAGAATAATTAATTAATGATTAAAGATAAATCAAATAATAATTAAAGGTTAATTAAGTACTAATTAAGATCGACTAATAATTAATTAAGGTTAATTAATTAATAAATAAATATAAATAATCATTAATTAAGGATAATTAATGAAAATAATTATGTGATTAATTAATTATAATCACACGATTAATTAATCTTGCTTATAGATGATGAATTATTATTGAATGCCTTAGATTGGTTGATACCTTTGTTATATGATTTGTGATACTTTGTGATATAAATTGTTGAGAATTGAACTGTAATATCTGTGATTTCTGTGTAAATGTGAAAATTATTGGCCTTTAAACAGCACTTGAATTTTGATGCGACAGGGAGTCGGATTCTAAATGATTATCCGAAATCCACATCGAATCTTAATGGTGAAACTTCGTGACTTATATATCCACGTGTTTTAAAATAAACGCCCATTATTCGGATTAGCCGGGAGAGGACTTTGTGTCATAAAATTCATTTCGAATTAATGATACGACGAATTGGAGTGCATTTGAAGACAGTGGTGAAGAACAGGTAATTTTTAGAACGAAAGGATTACCTATCGATTGTCTCTACAACGAGTTGCTTTGGAATACAGATCTCCGCATATGATGGGGTGTCCGATTGGGATTATGGATTCTCAGATTGCAAGGGCTTCTTCCTTTATTGGACGAGGTGCCTTCGGTTCTATGACGACCCGCCCTTCTCGACCCACGAAAATCGACACAAAATACCCCACAGTATGATTTGCCGGTGATTAAGTGCCGGAAAAGACAGATTGTGAGGAAAAAGAACGAAGGTAGAAGAAGAAGGAACTAAACAATATCAGAATCTAACCATCGCAACGGACTAAAATATAATAGATAATATCAGCTCTTTACACAAAATGAAAACTGTATCTGTTTTATACAATATCTCATCAGAGTATCTCAAACAAACAACAATTACCAGTCTGTCAATCTCAAAAAATCACAGCAACGTATTTATACAAGTACGAATAATACCTCTCAAACTCCAGCTCCTCTCCTGCTCCATAGCATCCTATCCTGAATATATAATACTCGGTCTGACCCGAGCATTATAATGAAATAACACCCGAGTCAGTCTGGAATACCAGCTGATAAAGTTACATCCAAATTGATTATTAAAGTTTCAAAAAATCCTTTTGAAAACAAAAGCATCTCGTAATACCATGCCAGAAATAAACATGTCGGGTTTTTACCTTACGATAGCTAAAACACTTTTTACAAAAATCCTCTGATATTATAATAGGGTCTATATATAAATACTTATAAAATAGCCGAAATTGTTACATCTATTAAATTCCAGCTAAGCCACAAAGTGGGCAATACAAACAAAACTCGTAAAAGGTGCATAGGGAGAATGAATTCCAACTAATGAGTAGGCACTGGGGTACCACCTGTCACAGTACCTGGTCTAGATCAGTGTACCGAGGACCACGCCCGATCCCCTGCAACACAAGGCCGGGACTACCCCTTACTGGATAATCTCGAGTAAGATCACCCCATGGTTGGGATCAGCAACCACACCACTAAGCCGAATAAAAAGGGACATCTAGACAGAGATGACCTCACCTTGAAATGGGTGCTACCCAACTAGCCTGCTGCATAACCCCTGATTTTCAGTCATTCCCGGTTGATTAGTCTTGAGGCTAAGCGTTACCTTTAGAACGTTTCACTTAGAATGCCCATCGTCCACCTGACGATGTTTCGAAAGCATTCATCCGTACAAGTCCGTCCCAGGTTCGAAACCAAAGGCACTACTTCTACTACATCCATTTTGGAAATATCCTCAGGATTAGTAGCGACTAGCCCTTGCACTTCGCTGCTCCATCTTCGACTCCAAACTCGTTTTTCCTATGAAATCGTAGAAACCGAATCGAAGTGGTTTTCGAAAAATTAATCCCGATCCCAGTCTCTTCGAAACGATCATCGCATTTGTCCAATATTGATAGTCGGTGATTTAACTATCAATTAACATCCACAACATCCATCACACAATAAATAATTTCCCAATTATTTATTTTCCTCAAAATTATTTTTGCCAGATATGTTTCCATTTTCAAATCTCATTGAAAACACTTTTCAAACCCATCTCTTCTCATGGAATAAATTCCCCAAATTGTTACTTCCCTTGAAAAACATCCAAGTACCCATACTTAAGATTTAAAATAATTTAAATTCTTTATTCTTGAAAATACATTGAACATTTATATTAAAACTTCTTACATACTTGATTTAAAATATATATATTTTAAAAATATTTCGAATAAAACTGCTTTATAAAATATAAACTATTTTCTTTAAAATAAAGCTAAGTCATGCTAATTTTAAAATAAATTTATGAAATCCTATACAAGTTTTCAAATAAAACTTTAATTAATTATCTTTAAATAAAACCATTTTATAAAGTAAAAATAATAATAATAATACCCTTTAAAACATAATTCTAATTACCTTTTTAAAATAATTACTTCTATAATTACTTTGATAAATGTTCACTTTTAAAATTCTTACAACTTAAATAATTACTTGCAACCATTCTTTAATATAACTTCAAAACTTCTAACTTTTCAAAAATCAACTTAAAAGCATACTTGGCTTTTCAAGGAAATACACTTCCATTTAAGGATAACCCAAAGAATTCTTTTTATCAACTCAACATAATTGACCCCAATTCAATTTTATATTCATCCCGTAAATTCCTTCCATATTTTAAAATTAAACTCCTTTATTTTTAAACACATTGCTATTTCCTGGAAATCATTTTCAAAACATATGTTTAAAATATTTAAAATAAAGCTTTTAGAAATTTCTTCATTGAAAATAATATGCTTAAGGAAATATATAGAGGTTTCCTAAGTAATTTAAGCCAACTTAACCTTTAAAATAAAGTTATTAAATTAAATATTTATATTATAATTTTCTTTTGAACACTTAATACTACTTTACTTTTAAAATAATTAAATACCATAATTACTTAAATAAATATTTACTTACATTTTAAACAATTTAAAATAATATTTCTTTCTAAAATATTCTAAACATATTTAAACCGCAAATTTATATTTTGAAAGCTTTTCTTAAAAACATACTAAAATTTCCAGGAGAAAGCACACTTCCCATCCTTTAAAAATAAATCTCGCTATTATTTTAAACAATTCACATTTCCTTTATAAATCACACTTTCAAACACTTCAAATTATCAACCAATTTCTTGAATTTAATTCCTTCTAAATTCTTTACGTAAGAATTTCTTTAATTTCCTTTAACCCCAATTTATTTATTTATATTTAAATTTCCAGGTTGTATGCACCCAATCATAGCACGACACAATTTAATTTTCAATATAATCTATCACAGTATATAAATATGATGCAGCATAACAAAATCTAAAACAATTTATCACAGGATATCAATGAGATATATCGCAGAATATAAATAAAATTTCTATTTGTAAGGAATCCAGTTGGATCCCTCCAACATGTTTCCCTGCACCCAGAGATATTAGCACAACCAATAAATATCGATTCAATTTGATAATAATTATCATATTCAGCTAAACAACCAATCAAACATTTAAATATTAGTTATTTAAATTGCTGGTATCCAAATGTAAGTGAGATTAACTCACCTTGGGTTTTCAACGAGCACTCAAATTTAAGTTAAATCGAACAGCGTTCGGTTTAACCTAAATTTTTACTTGCTCAGAATGATCCCAGAATTGCTCCACTGTGTAGTACTCGCCTCTGCGATTCCGGCTTCGCCAGTTTCGATAAAATCTGATAATGCATGCGAAAGATATTCAAGTTTAAAGGTTTGTATATATAACCAAGACAAAAATTCTATATATATATATATATATATATATATATATATATATATATTATACCAACCAATCACGGCCGCACCATCATAACTCGAGATCAAGGCCGCACATCCCCATCTTCCCAAATACGATCGTCTCCAGGTAATTAAATAAACCATCGTCGGCCTCTTAGGGTTCCAAAACGCTCCTCCATCGACCAACTTGAACACAATCAGGACCCAAAGCTCTGAAGTCCATTGCTTCCTCTACCATCACTCAAGTTCCGGTCAAGCTCGGTCATTACAAAGCCACGAAAATCGCGCACGAACGTGTGGCGAACGACAACGAAATATGCCTCCAATCGACGATGATTCTCCAGATCTACCGTTGGATAGGTAGATGTCGAAGTGTTCTCCAACTTCCTAGTTAAAAGATTTTTGTAAATGCGAGTGGATTGAAGAAAATCGAAGAAGAAAGTGGAAGCAATTTGCCCATTAATTGTATAAGTGGCGGCCGAAGGAAATAGCTAGGGTTTTGGTCCTTTAAACGTGAATATATCTACGTATATACATATTAATTTAATATTAAATCCAATTTTAAAGCAACTTTTTCACACGATCTCCAAATGATGCGTGCCGACGGGTGTTTCTAAGATTTTACCCACGTCATAATGGAACGTGTTTCAGAGGCTAATTCGATTATATGCGCAAGTTACGGAAATAAATGATCAATTTTAAATTAAATCGATTAAAATAGTTTCTATGCATTTTAAGCTGCCAGGGTCAAACGACAACTCCGATTGCTACGAAAATTGAAATCCGATAATAACTAACTATTACGGATCCAACGGAACTAGTTTCATCGAATTCCAATACTGTGCCTTGGAAGGCTATTTTAACTTGTCGATTAAATCGAGCGATTTCCGAAATTGTCGAAATCACTTAAAATTTCACTTTTAAAATTTTATTAACTCTATATTAAATCGTATAGAATTTATATTCACATTAGAAATCATTCTGATTCAGTTTAAATCAAAATCTGATTATTTGCATCATTATATTATTAAATTCTATTATTAAATTAATATAAAATTCCAAATTCAACATATCGACTTTTAATTCCATCCAACAGTCCAATATCACTGTCTAAATCCAAATAGACTTAAAATAAATTTTAGAATCTATTTTTATATCTATTTACACCCAGAATCACCAATTATCCCAATTCTAATATTAAACTATTATTATTCAAATTTCAATTAAATTACCATATTTGAAATTTAACTAATTCTATTAATTTAACCAAAATCTTTTTACTTCGAAATCAATTCAAAATTCACATTTAACATTTAAAATGAACTAAATGTTCAAAATTAACGACTAGAAATTCTGGGTCGTTACATTCCTCCCACTTATAAAAATTTTGTCTCTTAAATTTGCTAAGGTGGAAAGAATGTTCCAAACCCAATAGCAAAACCAACTTAGCAAAAATCTCAATTTCACTTTGCCTTAATTCATTAGTCTCAAATCAAAACTGCTAGTTCTGATTTCTATTCCCAAAATCCTTTTTATTTTAATTTTCAATTGAAATTATTTTTTCATTAATGTAACGTTTTCAAAACATTTCTAACTTCCAAAATTTCCGGAAATTTTTGGCAGAGTCTCCCTTATACGAAGGAGCTTTTGCAATATCACAATAGATATAAATATATATACACATCGACCCACACGGTCGGAAACAAAAAACAGTTCATATTTCCTATTTTTATTGCATAGGCGTACCTTTGTTAGCATTTTTAAAAGCAAGCAGCTAAATAATATTGCATATACGCGCTCCAACTCTATCTACTGCCTCCTGTACCTGTACTTACTTAAACAAACACATCGGTTTTCAACAATACGAGAATTTGTCAACATTCTTCTCATTAAACTAGCCAAACACATTAATTACATAATTCAAACAAACAAATTTCGTAATTTTGCATGTTAACTTTCCTTATAAGCAATTCACAAGTTCAACACCATTTTAATCCTCTTTACAAATCCAAACTTCACTTTGTTTCACACTAATAATTTACATATAAGTTTACTACATATAAGTCATATTTAACACGACCAATTCATCTTTGTACCAGTTAAGCTCATATTCACATCAAATTAGTTTATAAGCCTTATTTACATAAATTTACTCCTATTCAATTTCCAATTTGTTGGCAATCAATTTTATTTCTATTTGATTCATTCGCATCTCTTTTATGATTCATTTTCATTTATACACAAATCCACTTAATGAGATCTCAGTCCATTCCAATTGATTTAAAAACCAATTTCATTTACTTCTTTAAACCAATTCAATTCCTGTTTACAACGATCGACCAATTTCAATGCAAATTTAAAGTTATCCAAGAAAGTAACAATCACTTAATCTTATAACAATTTAAAATTAATTCCAGTTTAAATTTATATAAATTTTATTCCACTCAGAATTTTTCACAATCCCAAATATTCCTATTTCCTTGAAATTTTTAAATCAAATCCTTATTCTCACTTCAAGTTCATCATCCAACTTAAGTCTATATTAATATCATTCCATTCTATATTATTTACAACTCATACATTCTGATTTCATCACAATAATTAATTAAAATTCTTTCACTTGCATTTAAATTTTATTATCTAAACAAATTATCCAAGACCACATATAAAACTCAACCACAATCATTTTTTTTTCAATTTGCTTAAGTTCTTTCCCAACATATTATTTCTTCTTAAATAAATTTTATTTCTTTTTCATTTGATTCTCATTCAATCAAATTCCAATTCATTTACGAATTTTAATTCATTTTGTTTACTTACTAAATCCATTTTAAATTTTAATTCATCTTTTCAATACATATCTGAATTTATTATTAACATGACCATTTCAATTATTCTAAATCAGAACTGGGTTTTATTTTTCTTTTCAAAAAAGATTTTTTTTAACAAGCTACCAAATTTTTTTATCCATCCCATTACCCTTTTTATTTAATTTAGCTTATGCCAAATTTATTTCCAAACAATTCTTTTTGAAATTAGTTGAGTGAGAATTTAATTATTCAATATCATTTCAATTAAATTAAACTTTCTTTCAACTCAACTCTTTTCCAAATTAAATTCAAGTTTTAACTAAATTTATTCAACCAACTTAAATTCATACTATTAACTTTAATATTTTAAATAAGAATTCTAATTCTTTTCAAAATTATTTGTAACACAACTGAATTTTGATTTTAATTCAATCCCAATTCAACTCAATTCCATTTAATCGAAGTTAAATCCAATTCATTCCAATTTTAGTTCTCCATACACAAGTTCAGAACTTATTTACTAACTTAAGTTCATTCACATCTTTTGTATTTTATATTTCCTTCACCTTATTTAAATTCACATTTCATTTGAGATTAAGTTTGAATCCACCATACCATTCAACTATTTCCCATTTGTGATTATAATTCGATTTCCTATTTATAAGTTCACCAACTTATTTACGTAAAAGTTTATATTGCTCATTTTAATCCATTTACATCTTATAATCCCAATTCCAAATTATGTGTATATATATACCACTTAATAACTTAAGGATATAAATTTTCATTTCACATTTATAACCCACACTTATATAATCATTTTACATTTCAACTTTACATCCAGTTTAAATCAATTCCAAATTCCAATTTTATTTAACTTATCCTGAGTTAAATTCAAATATATTTTATTTACCTCATTCACACCAATCAAATTTTAATTCCAGGATTAAAAATTTTCATTTCTTTCTTATTAATATCAACTTCACTTAATAAGTTAAGTAGTTGATTCATTTTAACTTTACACATTATTTAAATAGGATTTTCCAGAATTCAATTGCCCGGTTTTATTTCAAAACCATTTTGAAATAATAATCAACTCATACCTACTTGGTATATCAAATCAAATCTCCAGATTCCAAATAACTTCTTTATACCAAAACAAATTTCCTCCTTTGAAATTTCTAAAATCACTTGTATCTCAAACAAGTCCAACAAATATCATAATCACTCAACATGGTAGCGATCCATCACCTTAGCAACTCGAAAATGAATTCTATTGATGTGGCCATCATCATCCGGATTATCTTCTAGCGACTGAAATGAGTTCAGTGCTTCCTTAGTTTCATAAATTCATTTCAAAACAATTCTCATTCAAAAATACTTCCCAAAATAATACTCCATCATTGCCTTCAAATCTTTGGACAACATTCCCAAACATCCTCAAGATTTTAAAATTTCCAAACTTTTGTTTTCAATACATTTAAAACACTTTTCAAAATTTCCGAGATTAAAATTCTGGTTTAGTTCAAATTTAGTTATTCTCCTTTTGTATAATTTATACTCATAGACTTTTATTTGGTTATAACCAATTCAAATTTTAGATCAAATTTTAGATTCTTATTTGATTAAGATATCCACATCCAAACAATTAAATATATGTAATAATTTCAGAAAATTATTTCTTTTATATCAAAATATAATTTTGGGTAAAATTATTTCATTTACCCATTTTAAAAATAATACCATGTCGGTTTATCTTGTTTAATAGTTCAGAAACCCCTATCGACACGGTTGTTCATCCTGCACCGACCAGAATTCATAAGCACTCAACCGATGAGTCAACATAGTATGAAAACAATTTTTATATTCACTAACAAGTACGCTCTCATATCTATTATTACACTCAACTGATTATTGAGTACCATTGACTCTATACCTAACGAGTAATTTCCCCATCAAAGCCTAGGTTGTCACCAACCTAAGCTCTTATACCAAATGTGACGACCCGCCCTTCTCGACCCTCGAAAATCGACACAAAATACGCCACGGTATGATATGCCGACGATCAAGTGTCAGAAAAGACAGATTGTTGAGGAAAAAGAAAGAAGGTAGAAGAAGAAGGAACTAAACAATATCAGAATCTAACCATCGCAGCAGAATAAAATACAATAGGTATATATCAGTTCTTTACACAAAATGAAAACTACATCTGTTTTACACATATCTCATCAGAGTATCTCAAATAAACAACAATTACCAGTCTGTCAATCTCAAACAATCACAGCAGCGGATTTATACAAGTATGAATAATACGTCTCGGACTCCAGCTTCTCTCCTGCTCCACAACATCCTATCCTGAACATATAATACTCGGTCTGATCCGAGCATTATAATGAAATAACACCCGAGTCAGTCTGGAATACCAGCTGATAAAGTTACATCAAAATTGATTATTAAAGTTTCAAAAAAAATCCTTTTGAAAAAAAAGCATCTCGTAAGACCACGCCACAAATAAACATGTCGGGTTTTTACCTTACAACAGCTAAAACACTTTTTATAAAACCCTCTGATATTATAATAGAGTATATATACAAATACTTATAAAATAGCCGAAATCGTTACATCTATTAAATTCCAGCTACTAGCCACAAAGTGGGTCATACAAACAAAACTCGTAAAAGGCGCATAGGGAGAATGGATTTTCAACTAATGACTAGGCACTGGGGTACCACCTGTCACAGTACCTAGTCTAGATCAGTGTACCGAGGAGCACGCCCGATCCCCTGCAACACAAGGCCGGGACTACCCCTTACTGGATAATCCCGAGTAAGATCACCCCACGATCGGGATCAGCAACCGCACCACTAAGCCGAATAAAAAGGTACATCTAGATAGGGATGACCTCACCCTGAAATGGGTCCTACCCACCTAGCCTTGCTGCATAACCCCTGATTTTCAGTCATTCCCGGTTGATTAGGCTTGAGGCTAAGCGTTACCTTTAGAACGTTTCACTTAGAATGCCCATCATCCACCTGACGATGTTCCGAAAGCATTCATCCATACAAGTCCGTCCCGGGTTCGAACGGAACCGAAGGCACTACTCCTACTACATTCATTTTGGAAATATCCTCAGGATTAGTAGCAACTAGCCATTGCACTTCACTGCTCCATCTTCAACTCCGAACTCGTTTTCCCCACAAAAACGTACAAACCGGATCGAAGTGGTTTTCGAGAAATTAATCCCGATCCCGGTCTCTTTGAAACGATCAACGCATTTGTCCAATATTGATAGACGGTGATTTAACTATCAATTAACATACAGAACATCCATCACACAATAAATATTTGCCAATTATTTATTTTCCCCAAAAATATTTTTGCCAGATATGTTTCCATTTTCAAATCCCGTTGAAAACACTTTTCAAACCCATCTCTTCTCATGGAATAAATTCCCCAAATTGTTACTTCCCTTGAAAAACATCCAATTGCCCATACTTAAGATTTAAAATAATTTAAATTCTTTATTCTTGAAAATACATTAAACAATTATATTAAAACTTCTTACATACTTGATTTAATATATATATATATACACACACACACATACATACTTTTAAAAATATTTCGAATAAAACTGCTTTATAAAATATAAACTATTTTCTTTAAAATAAAGCTAAGTCGTGCTAAATTTTAAAATAAAGTTATGAAATCCTATACAAGTTTTCAAATAAAACTTTAATTAATTATCTTTAAATAAAACCATTTTATAAAGTAAAAATATTAATAATATCCTTTAAAACATAATTCTAATTACCTTTTTAAAATAATTACTTCTATAACTACTTTGGTAAATGTTCACTTTTAAAATTCTTACAACTTAGATAATTTTTTGCAACCATTCTTTAATATAACCTCAAAACTTCTAAATTTTCAAAAATCAGCTTAAAAGCGTATTGGGTTATTTTGGGAAATACACTTCCATTTTAGGATAACCCAAAGAATTCTTTTCATCAACCCAACACAATTTACCCCAATTCAATTTTACGTTCATCCCGTAAATTCATTCCCATATGTTGAAATTAAAATCCTTTATTTTTAAACATATTGGTATTTCCTGGAAATCATTTTCAAAACGTATGTTTAAAATATTTAAAATAAAGATTCTAGAAATTTCTTCATTGAAAATAATATGCTTAAGGAAATATATAGAGGTTTCCTAAGTAATTTAGGCCAATTAAACCTTTAAAATAAAGTTATTAAATTAAATATTTATATTATAATTTTCTTTTGAACACTTAATACTACTTTACTTTTAAAATAATTAAATACCATAATTACTTAAATAAATATTTACTTACACTTTAAACAATTTAAAATAATATTTCTTTCTAAAATAATCTAAACATATTTAAACTGCAAATTTATATTTTGAAAGCTTTTCTTAAAAACATACTAAAATTTCCAGGAGAAAGCACACTTCCCATCCTTTAAAAATAAATCTCGCTATTATTTTAAACGATTCACATTTCCTTTATAAATCACACTTTAAGACACTTCAAATTATCAACCAATTTCTTGAATTTAATTCCTTCTAAATTCTTTACAAAAGAATTTCTTTAATTTTCTTTAACCCTAATTTATTTATTTATATTTAAATTTCCAGGTTGTATTCACCCAATAATAGCACGACACGATTTAATTTTCAATTTAATCTATCACAGTATATAAATAGAACGCATCATAACAAGATCTAAAACAATTTATCATAGGATATCAATGAGATATGTCACAGAATATAAATAAAATTTCTATTTGTGAGGAATCCAGTTGGATATCTCCAACCTGTTTCCCTACATCCACAGATATTAGCACAACCAATAAATATTGATTCAATTTGATAATAATTATCATATTCAGCTAAACAACCAATCAAACATTTAAATATTAGCTATTTAAATTGCTGGTATCCAGATGTGAGTGAGATTAACTCACCTTAGGTTTTCGACGAGCATTCAAATTTAAATTAAATCGAATAACGTTCGATTTAACCTAAATTTTTCCTTGCTCATAATGATCCCAGAATTGCTCCACTGTGTAGTACTCGCCTCTGCGATTCCGGCGTCGCCAGTTTTGTCAAAATCTGATAATGTATGCGAAAGATATTCAAGTTTAAAGATTTGTATATATAATTAAGACAAAAATTCTTTATATATATATAATATATATATATATATATATATATATATATATATATATATATATATATTATCCCAACGAATCACGACCGCACCATTAGAACTCGAGATAAAGGCCGCACATCCCCATCTTCCCAAATACGATCGTTCTAGGTAATAAAACAACCCATCGTCGGCCTCTTAGGGTTCCAAAACGCTCCTCCATCGACCAACTTGAGCACGATCAGGACCCACCGCTCCGAAGTCCATTGCTCCCTCTACCATTGCTCAAGTTCCAGTCAAGCTTGTTCATTACAAAGCCATGAAAATCGCGCACAAACGTGCGGCGAACGATAGTGAAATTTGCCTCCAATCGACGACAATTCTCCAGATCCACCGTTGGATAGGTAGATGTCGAAGTGTCCTCCAACTTCCCAGTTAAAAGTTTTTGTAAAAGTGAGAGGGTTTGAAGAAAATCGAAGAAGAAAGTGGAAGCATTTTGGCCATTAATTGTATAAGTGGCGGCCAAAGGAAATAGCTTGGGTTTTGGCCCTTTAAACATGAATATATCTACGTATATACATATTAATTTAATATTAAATCCAATTTTAAAGCAACTTTTTCACACGATCTCCAAACGACGCGTGTCGACAGGCGTTTCTAAGGTTTTACCCACATTCCGAACACAATGGAACATGTTTCAGATGCTAATTCGATCATATGTGCAAGTTACGGAAATAAACGATCAATTTTAAATTAAATCGATTAAAATAGTTTCTATGCGTTTTAAGCTGCCAAGGTCAAACGACAACTCTGATTGCTACGAAAATTGAAATTCGATAATAACTAACTATTACGGATCCAATGGAACTGGTTTCGTCAAATTCTGAGACTGTGCGCCGAAAGGCTATTTTAACTCGTCGATTAAATCAAGCGATTTCCGAAATTGTCGAAATCACTAAAAATTTCACTTTTAAAATTCTACTAACTCTATTTTAAATCGTATAGAATTTATATTCACTTTAGAAATAATTCTAAATTAGTTTAAATCAAATCTTATTATTTGCATTATTATATTATTAAATTCTATTATTAAATTAATATAAAATTCCAAATTCAACCTATCGACTTTAATTACATCGAACAGTCCAATATCATTATCTAAATCCAAATAGATTAAAATAAATTTTTGAATCTATTTTTATGTCTATTTACACCCAGAATCACCAATTGTCCCAATTCTAATATTAAATTATTATTATTCAAATTTCAATTAAATTACCATATTTGAAATTTGACTAATTCTATTAATTTAATCAAAATCTTTTTACTCCGAAATCAATTCAAAATTCACATTTAACAATTAAAATGAATTATATGTTCAAAATTAACGACTAGAAATTCTAGGTCGTTACAGGTTCCATTCAGACCCAGGATGGACTTATATGGTTGTATGTCTGACATTACACTTTGACGTATAAAGCTGATTTCTATCAAATACATTTCTGTTTGGTGACGGAGAGTTTATTCTCTTAGCTTAACACCCTTCTCTAAGACGTATGAGCTTAGATGTTATGTAGTTGATAGTTATTAGTGATATACTCCCAATTTGGTAGTGTGGCATGCTGACTGCTGATCATTTGTTGATCAAAGCATGGATTTTATGAAAAGCGTAGCTTTATGGGACGAGACTTCATCGAACCTCACATTCCGGAAATGGTCGAAACAGGAAAGATGCGGCAAGGTTATGAGGGTCGCGCCCTTTAGGGTATGTGCATTTCCTTCTAGATAATAAGTGGTATTCTGATATGGAGCCCAAATAATTTGCTTTGTGGTTGTTGGTGTTGAGGCCCCTCGACAAAGGTCGGTTACGACCGAGGGATGACATACTCGTGACAGTTAGTTACCTAGTTACAGAGGTAACCCGGCCTTGTGTTAGCAGAGATCCGGTTAGGTTCTCAGGCGTCCCCCCAGAGGCGTACCCTTTCGGTTGAAGGAAGTTCCTTAGCCTTGACCATTTGTTAGAAATACAATCACCCAATACGCGCCTTGTACGGTCTTAGTTGTAGAACCTACCATTTAATATCGTATCAATAGTAGGCATACTATAATAGTACGTATGTTGGCTAAGATTAATATTATACTTTCAAAATGTTTTCTACACTACACACTAATAATAATATCAAAATATTTTCGCATATTAAGCATGTTTGACTATCATTGTAACGTCCCTCCTTTTTGCACGCTTTAAATCGACGATAAACCACACATGTCCGACTTAAATCATACAAAGGACAGATTGTTATGGGGTGAATAAGAAGAAGTAGAGAAAGAAAAAGAACAAAACAGAATCTTGCAGCGGAACGATAAAATATAATAATCAAATATACAGTTCATGGAGCTGTTTTTCAAAATATTTGATTATACTTATACAACAAATATCAAAGTTACACATACCAGAGAATATTAATAATGCAGCGGAACAATATGATGCAGTGGAACACTGTAGTAAATAATAGTAACAATAAAATCTTCGTCTTCGTCCTCCAGAAATAAGGCCTTCAAATCCTGACATGCTCAGGCTGATCCGGGCGAATTGAAATGACAAAGCACTCGAGTCAAAAATAAAAGATCTTATGTAAGTTAAATCAACAGTAAAATATGAGTGGATGGCGTCAGATATGTTTACGGGATTTGACATCTCCTATCCAGTGTCTAACGTGAGTGTAGTAACTCAAGAGATGCTCGGGATTCACATCTCCTAAGGATCCGTTAAACTATTTACTATGTAGTAATATTTCGCTATTATAATAATCTCTATTAATAAAATAAACTTACATTTAAATTGCGTTAAGGGATTTCCCATATAGCCGTTACCACATAATAGTCCCAGTAGTCCATCCAGTATCAGCGCATCTCCAGATCGAGAGACTACCCTAAATACACCACGGGCTACGGGAGAAAAACAAACTCATATAAGGCGTGATAGGGTAGGTGACACGACACAATTAGGCAATGCCAGGGTAGATATAACAATTACGCTTCCAGGCCGGTGGTAATGCGTAGCGCGCAGCTACCGCCCACCTCGAGCCACACCCCCAAATCAAAAAAATCAAAAGTGGCCACCAAATCATCCAAAAGTCAGAGTATAATATCAAAGGGATGTGTCCGATCAAAGGAGCTACCTCATTAGCCCGTCAATCGCTCCTGTTTTAGCCACCTTATGCCAACTCACAGGAGTCAGGTCCACGTATTTACCTTAAAGGAAATGCCGCCACCATCCTAGTTCATTCTGGAATCTCCACTGCGTACACGGTTGTTAAAGTGGTTTTCGGAGTTGGCAGAGATTATGACAACTTTCGGTCCTTCTCTTCAACAACCAAACGTTATTGTAACACCGCGGTCATTTCAAAATAATTTATAGTCCAAAACTAGAAAATAATATCCATTTCAAAACCATATAATTACGATATCATTTCCCTTTTTAAAACCAAATCAATATGTTATCGTTTTCAAATATATCCTTTTCTAAAACCATAACATTTTCAAAGTTATAATATTTCGAAACCAAACGCTTGAAATATAGCCTTCCAAAACATAAAACTTTGAATTTCATAACTTTGAAATATAACTACACTACTTAAATGGTTTAATATTAAATTACTTTATAAAATAAAATAGCTTCTTTAATTTCACAAATAAATTCAAAATCCCGATTTGAACCTCCAATTAAACCATTTCAAATTCAATATATTTCAAAGCTTAAATTTTCAATATTTCAAAACTTAATTTTATAATTCACATATATATATATACCAATTTCACTTTTTCTATTATTTAGTTTTGAAATATTTGCTTACTAAATCCAATAACCTTTAAATAAAATTCAAATTTCAATAATTGAATATTCCTCAATTTATTCACTTAAATCACCTTAAACCTGAATTAACTTATAAAACCATACTCTATTAAAATCTAAATGCCAATAAGTTCCAAATGAATTCTTATTAAATATAATTCTTAATTATATAAACCCCAATCAATTCAACTATCTTCTCAACCTTGATTTATAAAAATCAATATAAACTCTATATTAAAATATAATTTAAGTAAATACTTATCTATATTATATTTAATAAAATCAAACTTTGTTATTAAACTTATTTTAAACTTTAGACAAATTTCATACATAGCTTAAACCAATAATTTAATAATATATAAAATAACATTTATAAAGTATCCAAATCCATATCTCATAAATCATATATTCTTTACAAAACCATAGAAATCATTTCAAAATATTTTTATATATATAGACCGCGGTGTCTGTATATAATTTTCTATCCTATGGTCAAGTGATACGGATATTTATCATTTCAATCCGTAATTTAAAATAAAAATTACGGTTATATCATTTCAAACCGCAATCCCGAATGAAATAAAAATGCATAACAACTTGCAGTTTATAATAATATATAATACAACATCCATTCATCCATCACAGTCATCATCCAAACAACAGTCAATATCAATATATAACTGATTATATATAACAGCAAATTAACTGGCAATTATATTCAATAATAAGTTAAATAACGATTTAATTTAAATAAATGCAATTAACTGAGATGATGATTGGAATACACAAAACAGACATAAATAAATTCAAAATCACAACATAAGTTAAATTTAACGAACATAAGAAATTTTAGAAGCTGTGAGTGGGTTAAAACACTCACCTTTGGAGTTTAAATTGAATTTAAATCCAAATTAAACCCAAAATTTTAACAGCCTCAGAATTCGTCCTAACCAGCGTCACAATGCCTGAAATTTTAGTATGATCCTAACGCGAAAACCCGTGCATAAATTTGACCTCGTATGAGAAAGTAATGATTATTATATGAATTGAAATAAAAACTAAAATAAAAAAAATAAAGAAACAAACCAGCGTTGGCCACGTCATCGTCCTGTCAACACATGCGTTTCTTCCTACACATACATGAAAGAACGCAAAACCCTAGCCAAAAAATCGCGCACGCACGAAGAAAGAACGATGGCTGATCGCCAACTACGGCCAGCCGCGGTTACCACCAACGACCCCCATAGCCCACGACCTCACCCTAAGTCACCGCGACCTCAGCCCACTCACTGGTCAACCCCAAAAGCCGTAGTCGCAGTTAATTCCTTAAACCCTAATTCGCAAATTCCCATTGCCATAGATCGAAATAGCACTGGTGACTACCACCATTAGCCTCCCCTCCCCGATCTCCACCAAACCCAGAAACTGATTTTCCTATAGTCGCTCTAATCAAAACACCCAATTCGACTTTGACCGCGATTTCTCATCGATTCGGTCACTGCCTTGAAAAATGAACACCAGATGTAGGTTCGTATCGATGAGATCTTCGTTTCACATTTTTTTCGAAATTTTTCGAGGAGGTTGAATTTTCAATTTGATATTTGAATTGATATTGGATTTGAAATTGATTGTCTGCCATTGAGGAGTAGATATAGTTGAATTGTACGTACAGACAAATGAGAAATATAGATAGGCTAGGGTTTACAATCGGGTATTTATAGACAAAGCTGAAATGGAATTGATGGACCCGATTTATGAACGTGATGAACGATGAATGGCCCGAAAAGCCCATTCTGACTACGGAACGAAATTGGGTCAACCCGCATATCCAAATAGATGTTTTAAAATATTTCAAACGCAATGGAAAAGGTTTCACGTCCAAATTCCATTGTATGAAGAAGTAATGCTAAAATCAATATTTTTCAAATTGATTTCAATTGATTTCAATTGAATCGATTTCAAGGCGTTTTGTGTTCGTACGATCAAACGACAGGTCCGATCGCTACGAAACTTGAAATCCTACAATAATTCACTGTTACAAATCCGATAAAACTAGTTTTGTCGAAATCCGAGTCAGTGGCCAAAATGGCTATTTTTACATTAATTAAATAAATTAATAATTAATTAATTAAATCAAATTTTCAATTTCAATTCTAAAATTGAAAATTCTTATCATTTTTATATTTGCAAATCATTTAGACTAATTTACCTAAATTTAAATGTCAATTTAGAGTTGATTGATTTATCAATTTCAGTATTAACCACACTTTCATTAAATTCAAAAATTATAAATTTAATTTCCAAAAATTCTATTAAATTTATTTTTCATTCTACTATTCAATTCATTATTGTCAACGGATGAAATAAATATTAGATTCAAAATCTTTTACGTTAATATTATCACAATTCGTCTTCATTTCAATTAGCGTAATAAACTAAATTCCATTTAGAATAAATTCATTTATTAAAATTTTAGTTCCAATTAATTATAATAAATTCCAAATAACTTTGATTTGATTAGTTTCAATCTTTATACTAAGTCCATTATCACTCTATACCTAGTTCCTATTGTTTACTATTCATTTGCTTGACATTTAAACAAACTTGATTCCAATAAATTCATTGACCAATTAATTAGGTAATTTATAATAATTGTTATCATAACCTTAAATTTACCTTTAGGTTTATGTTATATTCAACTAATCATCATAACACTGAATAAAATTTACGTTATTCCCAATCAGTACCCTAATTTACATTAACGTAACAATTAATCCAGATTTATTGCAACTGGTTACCCGTTTTAATTTAATAGACTAAATAAATGGTTAACTTAAAACAATCGTTATCATAACTTATAATTACATATATGAATCCACTTTCACAAACAAATGTTACAATTCTTATATAATATTGATTTTATTTAATTTATTACGTATTACTTCCTTAGTTAATAACCTTTGAATTCACTCCCCAATGTACTAATTCCATCAATACTAATTTAAATAGATTCATTAATTGTCAATTTTCATCCCAAATAAATCCATTCATTTGAATTTTTCCTTATTATAAATCAATTATAAACTTACCATCTTAAAGGTGATGTCAACATGGGTACTTATCTATTACACTAATCTACGCCTATTCACATCTTACATTTGCATAAATGCTACATTAATATATTCAAATTTATAACTCCTTTGTTATTAACCATTCTATTTCCATTTATTATATCTTTGCCAATTATATACATTAATTACGATTAAATATTCTAAATAAATTTATTCACTTGGTTTCATGCTTTTTATTGCATCATTTACTGCCTTATAAATAAATTTACGTTTCTATTCAATTCACATTCACACTTTCATTATTATTTTAATTATCATTAAAGTAACTTTTATTTTAAATTAGTGAACCACTGGTAACGACCACCATTTGTCTCCATTTTCCCTTTATAATACATATATGTTTATTCTTCACAAATGATTCCCATCTATTATCATTTGTTTTCTCATATTCCATTTATAATTAAGTCATAACATTTAAATTATTTTATTTAATTGGAATTTCATTCAAGTTCATTAATTATTAACTTTAATTAACCTTGTTACGTTTCCTTTTAGTTAATTTCCATTACATTGTCACAACTTTTATTAATAATTCACAAATTGCTACTTCCTTCAATATTAAATTTTCAAAAATCTCAATAAAGTAGAAATTTAATTATTGAAAATTTACGGGTCGTTACACTGTCCCCCACTCAAAACGTTTCGTCCCCAAAATGGAAAAAGAAAGGAAAAGAAGAATTAAGAGATCAATATATCTTACTTAAAATATTAACTTTATAAACAATTAAATTTACAAAATTAATTACCTTTAAATAAAATATACAAATTTATAACCATTAGATCTTTTCATACTCAAATTAATAAAGTTTGGAAAACATTTTCAGAATTTTCTAAGTCTAAAATTTATGGAAAATTTCGGTAGAGTCTCCTTTGTACGGAGAGACTCGGGAGAAAATATAATATCAAATATAACAATATATAACAGAAAAAATATATTTCCCAAAATAACATATATCCCTACAAGGGAAAACAATATAATAGCGCTATAAACCGTAATCCGAAAACGTACCTATTGGTTGGGCAATTACTCTTAATTATGAAACCAAAAGCAGTAGCAATTGCTTCCATAACCTGTATTTCACTTTTATAATCCAAAAAGGTTAACAATTATAAAAAAAATGAAATATTCAAAGTGGTTTCAACCATAAGCGAACAAGTCAATACAACAAAAATCTCTTGCAACAAGGCATACAACCATCACATAGAATCAATACATATCAATTATTCACTGATATCGAACAAAAAAATAGTTATTCGGGTTCAATCTTTAAATTGCATAGAATGGAAAATAAACTACTTAGCGCATCATTTACTCAACAGTCTTAGATGAAATTAAAAGATTATTCATTCATCCAAACAATTTTAAAGTATCCTTGCCCTAAACATCCTTAAACCAAACAAACAACAATTTCAAATAATAAATCAAGCTCCTTCTTATAAATTTCATTTATTACTTACAATTATTCATTTTCATTCATTCAGGTCATGTAAGTTTCTTTTTACTGCATTACACTTATTCATTTCTCAATTTCACTTATTAATTTAGTGCTTACCTTTCTATTATATTTAATTATAGTAACATTTCAATTACAACTTAAGTTATAACTCTATAACATCAATTCTTATAAATAAAAGCAATTTATTGAACACTTTCATTACATAATTTTACTTATACAATTTCCATTACATTTTCTTATTAAACATTTCAACTTTTAATATTTTGTAAGTTATATATATGCTTTTTAAGAAAATAATTGAAAGTTATACAAGTTTTCTCATTTCTTTTAATTAATTTACTGTTCAATAATCATATCATTTGTTTTATAGATTATAATTTCAACTTTCTCATAGTTTCATTCATAACTTAGCATTTAGTCTCTTATTTCATTTAAAGGTTCCAATTATTAGTTAAATTCCATTTCACTAAAGCAATTGAAACCACTAATTGATGGAAACTTTAGAATTTAAATACCGGGTTTAGTTTCAAATCATTTTAAAATAATAGATAAACGTATATACTTACACTTTAAGTGTCCAATTATATTCAAAACAATTTAAAATTACATTTTCTTATCAAAATAAATTTGCAGTAAACTACTACAGTGGCCTTTGCGCTTCGAAACTCGAAAATGAATGTCGATAATGCGTGCACTCATCGCCGAAATTATTTTCCAGTGACAGAGAGGGGAGTACAGAATTCATTTCTTCCAAGTTTCTTTAAAATAATTCTTTCAAATTATATTGAAATATTTATATCAGAAAATACTTCTAATAATATTATTATTATATCCCAAAATCATTTGAAAGAAATTTTTAAAACACCAGAAATTAAGTTCTAAAATTTCCAAATTTCTTTTATTTCATTTCAAATCTTATTTCAACTATTATTTAAGAAAAATATTACCTAACAACCAATATATTGCACCCAAATATATATCATTTATTTATAAAAATTTATTTTATATATAGAAAATATAATAGGCAAAATTATTTCATTCACCTATATTGAAAACAAATATTGCGTCGGTCTGTCCTATTAAGTGTTTAGAAATCCCTACCGATGTCATCGCGTCCCATGCACCAACCAGAATTTATAAATACAAAACGAAACAAATTAACACAATATAAAAACCTTTTATAACACTAACAAATACGCTCTCTCATATATATACACTCAGCGACTCCCCATAGGGTATTACTACCCTATTAATTAAAGAGTCAGACCCCACAAAGCGAAGGTTTATCGTTAAACCAAAGCACTGATACCAGATGTAACGTCCCGCCTTTTTGCACGCTTTGAATCGACGATAAACCACACACGTCCGACTTAAATCATACAAAAGGGTGGATTGTTATGGGGTAAATAAGAAGAAGCAGAGAAAGAAAAAGAACAAAATAGAATCTTGCAGTGGAATGATAAAATATAATAATCAAATATACAGTTCATGAAGCTGTTTTTCAAAATATTTGATTATGCTTATGCAACACATATCAGAGTTACACATACCATAGAATATTAATAATGCGGCGGAACAATATGATGCAGTGGAACACTATAGTAAATAATAGTAATAATAAAATATTCGTCTTCGTCCTCTAGAAATAAGGCCTTCAAATCCTGAAATGCTCAGACTGACCCGAGCGAATTGAAAAGACAAAACACTTGAGTCAGAACTAAAAGATCTTATGTAAGTTAAATCAACGGTAAAATATGAGTGGAACGACATCAGAGATGTTTACGGGATTTGACATCTCATATCCAGTGTCTAATGTGAGTGTAGTAACTCAATAGATGCTCGGGATTCACATCTCCTAAGGTTCCGTTAAACTATTTGCTATGTAGTAATATTTTGCTATTATAATAATGTCTATTAATAAAATAAACTTACTTTTAAATAGCATTAAGGGGTTACACATGTAGCACTTACCACATAATAGTCCCAGTAGTCCATCCAGTATCAGCGCATCTCCAGATCGGGAGACTACCCTAAATATTCCATGGGCCACAGGAGAAAAACAAACTCGTACAAGGCGCGATAGGGTAGGTGACACGGCACAACTAAGCAATGCCCGGGTAGATATACCAATTACGCTTCCAGGCCGGTGGTAACGCGTAGCGCGCAGCTACCGCCCACCTCGAGCCATACCCCCAAATAAAAAAAAATCAAAAGTGGCCACCGAATCAATCCAAAACTCAAAGTATAATATCGGAGGGATGTGTCCGATCAAAAGTGCTACCTCATTAGCCCGTCAATCGATCCTATTACAGCCACCTTATGCCAACTCACGGGAGTCGGGTCCACGTATTTACCTCAAAGGAAACGCCACCGCCATCCTACTTCATTCTGGAATCTCCACCGCGTACACGGTTGTTAAAGTGGTTTTCGAAGCTGGCGGAGAGTATGACAACTTCCGATCTCGGTCTCTTCAACAACCAAACGTTATTATAACACCGCGGTCATTTCAAAATAATTTATACTCCAAAATCAGAAAATAATATCCATTTCAAAACCATATGATTACGATATCATTTCCCCTTTTAAAACCAAATCAACATAATGCCATTTTCAAATATATCCTTTTCTAAAACCATAACATTTTCAAAGTTATAATATTTCGAAACCAAATGCTTGAAATATAGCCTTCCAAAACATAAAACTTTGAATTTCATAACTTTGTAATATAACTACACCACTTAAATGGTTGAATATTAAATTACTTTATAAAATAAAATAGCTTCTATAATTTCACAAATAAATTCCAAATCCCAATTTGAACCTCCAATTGAACTATTTCAAATTCAATATATTTCAAAGCTTAAATATTCAATATTTCAAAACTAAATTTTATAATTCATATATATACACACCAATTTCGCTTTTATTATTATTTAGTTTTGAAATATTTGCTTGCTAAATCCAATATCCTTTAAATAAAACTTCAAATTTCAATAATTGAATATTCCTCAATTTATTCACTTAAATCACCTTAAACCCGAATTAAGTTATAAAACCATATTCTTTTAAAATCTAAATTTCAATAAGCTCCAAAAGAATTCTTATTAAATATAATTCTTAATTAAATAAAACCTCAAATCAATTTCAACTAACTTCTCACCCTTGATTTATAAAAATCAATATAAACTCTATATTAAAATATAATTTAAGTAAATACTTATCTTATTATATTTAATAAAATCAAACTTTGTTATTAAACTTATTTTATACTTTAAACAAATTTCATTCATAGCTTAAACCAATAATTTAACTATATATAAAATACCATTTATAAAACATCCAAATCCATATCACATAAATCATATATTCTTTACAAAACCATAGAAATCATTTCAAAATATTTTTTTATATATAGACCGCGGTGTCTGTATATAATTTTCTAACCTATGGTCAAGTGACACGGATATTATCATTTCAATCCGTAATTTAAAATAAAAATTACGGTTATATCATTTCGAACCGCAATCACGAATGAAATAAAAATGCATAACAACTTGCAGTTTATAATAATATATAATACAACATCCATTCATCCATCATAAAATCATACATCCATCACAATCATCATCCAAATAACAAGCAATATCATTATATAATTGATAATATATAATAGGAAATTAACTGGCAGTTATATTCAATAATAATTTAAAAAACGATTTAATTTAACTAATGCAATTAACTGAGATGTGATTGGAATATACAAAACAGTAATAAATAAATTCAAAGTCACAACATAAATTAAATTTAAAGAACTTAAGAAATTTTAGAAGTTGTAAGTGGGTTAAAACACTCACCTTTGGAATTTAAATTAAATTTAAATCCAATTTAAACCCAAAATTTTAACAGCCTCAGAATTTGTCCAAACCAGTGTCACAATGTCTGAAATTTTAGTACGATCCCAATGCAAAAATCTGTGCGTAAATTTGACCTCGTATGAGAAAGTTATGATTATTATACGAATTGAAATAAAAATTAAAAATAAATAAAAAAATTAAAGAAACAAACCCAGCGTTGGTCATGTTATCATCCTGTCAACACGTGCATTTCTTCCCAGACATACACGAAGGCATGCAAAACCCTAGCCAAAAACTCGCGCACGCACTAAGAAAGAACGACGACCGATCACCAACTACGGCCAGCCGATGCTACCACTAGCAACCCCCATAGCTCGCGAACTCACCCTAAGTCACCGCGACCTCAGCCCACTCACCGATCGACCCCAAAAGTCATAGCCGCCGTTAATGCCTTAAACCCTAATTCGCAAATTCCTGTTGCCGTAGATCGAAATAGCACTGGCGACCACCACCATTAGCCTCCCCTACCCGATCTCCATCAAACTCAGAAACTGATTTTCTTATAGTATCTCCAATCAAAACGCCCAATTCCACTTTGACCGCGATTTCTGATTGATCCAGTCACTGCCTTGAAAAACGAACACCAGACATAGGTTCATATCGATGAGATCTTCGTTTCATATTTTTTTTGAAATTTTTCGAGGAGGTTGAATTTTCAATTTGATTTTTGAATTGCGATTGGATTTGAAATTGATTGTCTGCCATTAAGGAGTAGATATAGTTGAATTGTATGTACAGACAAATGAGAAATAGAGATAGGTTTATAACCGGGTATTTGTAGACAAAGCTGAAATAGAATAGAAGGACCCGATTTATAAACGTGCTGAACGATGAATGACCCTCTAGAACGAAATTGGGTCAACCCGCATATCCAAATAGACGTTTTGAAATATTTCAAACGCAATGGAAAAGGTTTCACGTCCAAATTCCATCGTATGAAGAAGTTATGCAAAAATCAATATTTTTCAAATTGATTTCAATTAAATCGATTTCAAGGCGTTTCGCGTTCGTACGATCAAACGGTAGGTCCGGTCGCTACGAAACTTGAAATCCTACAGTAATTCCCCATTACAAATCTAATGAAACTGGTTTTGTCGAAATCCGAGTCAGTGGCCAAAATGGCTATTTTACATTAATTAAATAAATTAACAATTAATTAATTAAATCAAATTTTCAGTTTCAATTCTAAAATTTACAATTCTTATCATTTTTATATTTCCAAATCATTTACACTAATTTATCCATATTTAAATGTCAATTTAGAGTTGATTAATTTATTAATTTCAGTATTAATCACACTTTCATTAAATTCAGAAATTATAAATTTAATTTCAAAAAATTCTATTAAATTTATTTTTCATTCTACTATTCAATTCATTATTGTCAACGGATGAAATAAATATTGGATTCAAAATCTTTTACATTAGTATTATCACATTCCATCTTCATTTCAATTAGCGTAATAAATTAAATTTCATTTAGAATAAATTCATTTATTAAAATTTTAGTTCCAATTAATTATAACAAAATCCAAATAACTTTTATTTGATTAGTTTCAATCTTTATACTAAGTCCATTATCACTCTATACCTAGTTCCTATTGTTTACCCTTCATTTGCTTAACATTTAAATGAACTTGATTCCAATAAATTCATTGACCAATTAATTAGGTAATTTATAATAATTGTTATCATAACCTAAATTTACCCTTAAGTTTATGTTATACTCAACTAATCATCATAACACTGAACAAAATTTACGTTATTCCCAATTATTACCCTAATTTACATTAACGTAACATTTAATCCAGATTTATTGCAATTGGTTACCCGTTTTAATTTAATAGACTAAATAAATGGTTAACTTAAAACAACCGTTATCATAACTTTTAATTACACATATGAATCCACTATTCACAAACAAATGTTACAATTCTTATATAATATTGATTTTATTCAATTTATTACGTATTACTTCCTTAGTTAATAACCTTTGAATTCACTCCCCAATTTACAAATTTCCATTAATTATAACTTACTAATTTAAATAAATTCATCAATTGTCAATTGCCATCCCAAATAAATCCATTCGTTTGAATTTTTCCTTTTTGTGAATCAATTATAAACTTACCATCTTAAAGGTGATGTCAACATGGGTACTTATCTATTACACTAATCTACGCCTATTTACATCTTACATTTGCATAAATGCTACATTAATATATTCAAATTTCTAACTCCTTTGTTATTAACCATCCTATTTCCATTTATTATATCTTTTCCAATTATATACATTAATTACGATTAAATATTCTAAATAAATTTATTCACTTGGTTTTATGCTTTTTATTACATCAATTACTGCCTTATTAATAAATTTTACGTTTCTATTCAATTCACATTCACACTTTCATTATTATATTAATTATCATTAAAGTAACTTTTATTTTAAATTGGTAAACCACTAGTAACGACCACCATGTGTCACCATTTTCCCTTTATAATACATATATGTTTGTTCTTCACAAATGATTTCCATCTATGACACTATTCCATACATTAATCCAATAATTTCATTTGTTTTCTCATATTCCATTTATAATCAAGTCATACCGTTTAAATTATTTTAGTTAATTGGAATTTCATTCAAGTTAATTAATTGTTAATTTTAATTAACCTTGTTACGTTTCCTCTTAGTTAATTTTCATTACATTATCACAACTTTTATTAATAATTCACAAATTTCTATTTTCTTCAATATTAAATTTTCAAAAATCTCAATAAATTAACAATTTTAATTATTGAAAATTTACGGGTCGTTACAATCATAAGGAGAAATCTCAACCAATTGTGCGATTGGATTGTGTGTGTGCGGGGAGGCCTTATGGTAGTTTCATTTTCCAAAAGCATGAACGGATTTGATTTATAAATTTTTTTGTACATACAACTGTCTTTGTTTACTCATACCAGTCCCATGACTGACCCGGAGTTTATTTTTCCCTTCCTGAACTCTGGGTGCACATAATTTTCCACACGAACAGCCTAGTAACAGGTTATCCGTGTTCTGGAGCTAGCTTTGATAGTAGATTTGGATTTAAAAGTATTTTGGAAGCTATCGGATTTTGGAAGCTTTTGGTTTAAAGTCTTTGGAGTTTGGTTTTGAAGGTGCTTATGCTGGATTCTCGCTGTCAATCTCTTTCTTTTTTAGACCCTGTTGTTATTGTTCCGCTGTGGTGTTATCATTCTGATGTTGTATTATGTATATAGCACTATGATATCAGTAATCGTCGTTGTAATGAGTATTTATAAATGTTGTATCCGTGTATTATTTATCAATGAAATCATCTTTTATTTCCACTTTTTGTATCATCTTATTATATGCCCCACAGAAATGGAGTCCGACGTTGAATCTCCAGCATCGAATACAAGTGAGGTATTTAATGTCGATTTTTGAACGCTGGATTTCAGGTTGTGACAAGACCACCCACCAAATAGATACCGATGGTTTTTTTAATTTACAATAACCAAACCATTTCTATTAAAAAATCCAATGATATTATAATAATGTCTAGAGTTGAAAATACATAAGAAATAGCTGCGTTGTGAGTGAGTGTACAACACAGTAATAATAGGTATGCAAATCAAATCGCTAAGGCATGTTTGTTAATTGGGTAGGATACTGTGAAGATGCCCACATTGCTATGAGGTGGATCTCCTGCACAAGGATCAAAGATATCCTTTCAAGCAGCATAAATCCTTAGTTATGTACCACAAGGTTAACACAAATGGCCAGGTGCTAGAATACTATTGTGAACTACGCGGCCACTAGATATCAACAACTCTAGGCCTAACAATTGAACGCATATTCTAGATAATGGAGTTGATGTACTCCTTCTGAGTTAGATAAACCCTTAGATTGTGCCTCCTTACTCAGGTTTTATCAATATTGATGATGAGACTACATCCAACATTTTGGTACATAAGCCATAACTTGAATAGATCTTAGAACCATGCATGGATTCCCATAACTCAATAGGTCTCAAAATCATACATAGATTCCCACATCTCAAAATAGATAATGAACAACTATGAGCATCTAAATAGATCTTGAATCCTCACATAGATTCCAACATCCCGAACCAATCATGAATATCTTCCAAAGCATAGAACACATACATAGTTTTGGAGCGGTTATGCTTCCAAATCATTTTATATAAGTACACTCACCCACTTATTGGGCGCTCCCAAACCAGTCGATAGTCTCTGGTATCTCAACTCTGCTTCTGTATAAAATAAAAAAATAAAAATAAGATCCAAGATCATCTCCTAACCATTTAAGCGGAAGGATTTCCTTATCATTCGTCCTAGTAGAACAAAACAAATTTATACGTGTAGTATAGCATCATCGAGGATAAATATACCACATAATTTTGGTGTTTCTTCTAGACATATCCACATTATATATATGGTCAAGTTTTGATAGTTGGTTATTAACTATCAAATAAAAATGGGCAATCAATTCAGAGGTTTAATTTCATAAGAAACCATGCACAATTAAACATATTATCAAGATCAAGTCATATAAATGACCACCAATCCATTTTTAATTAATTTATCCTCTATTGATTGCAAACCCTTTTTATTAGCAAACACCTTTTTATCTAATAAAACTTCTTTCATTAGTCAAAACTTCCTTTACAAATTACTACCCCTTTATTACTTAAAACTTCTTTATGTATATACTTTCATATATATTTAATTTCTCTTCATAAGAGGAATATACTTGTATTAGATACAAAATTCACTTGTACTCTTTTCAATGCTTGAGAAGTATTCATATACTTATCTCTGCGGGATAAGTATATTCACAAATCACTTAGCAAAGTTTTCATTACTTAAAATATAATCAAAGAAGTTAACAACAATGTTACTAAAACATTGTTACTATAAACCCCTTCCCATTTATAAATTAAACAAATAACTTTTTCTATCTTTTTAGAGTTCAGTACTAGTTATTATCTTTAAAATTTCATTATTAAAGATTTAATTATATTTCTTAAAGATTTAATTATATTTCTACTTTAAAATATCATTCAAAGAAATAAAAATAGATGTTACTTAAACATTATTACTATAAACCCAAAACGCTACACAATTTAATCATTTTCTTCAAACGCTATTTTAAAGGTTTAATTACATTTATAAAGGCTTAAGATAAGTGTTACTCAAAAAATGTTTCAACAAAACCAAAGTAATTCGTACTTTAAAAATATTTCTCTTTAAACTTGCTTTTAAATATTTAATTATATTAAAGGTTAAAGACATATGTTATTTAAAACATTGTCACAACAAACCCAGATCATTTCATACTTTGAAAAAATTCACTTATAATGATCTTTAAAATATTCAATAGTAAATATCTTATTACACCCCTAAATATAATTAGTAAAAAGGATTACAAATAATTCATACCAAAACAATGTTTACTACAACCCAAAAACCTTTTACTAATATTCATCACTAACTTTAGAACACTTATTTTGAAGTTCAAAGCATGTCCACACTTATTAATTAAGATAATACACTTTTAATTAATTCATCAATCCATGGATTTTAACTTAAGTATTAAAACCCAAACTTCCATTATTAAATTTATGGAATAATTAATTTAATAATTAAAATTTATATATATATATACACACATACATAGGAATACCTTTAAAATACTTACTAATATGTTAAAAAACTTTTAAAACTACTTTAAAATATATGATAATTACTTATATAGAAAAAATAAGGAATTTTAAAATAAATAGTAAAATAAGAAAAAAACAAGTTTAAATTTAAAAGACACTTAATTTAAAAATTCATAATTAATTGTTAAAAATATATTTAAACTTGAAACCAATTTTTAAACATTCTATTATAAGTTAAAAAACAAATATTAAAGGAATAGATAAAAATATATAATTTAAATATCATTTTTATGCAATTTATAGTTTCAAATAGTAAAGACAAGATTTATAAAATGCTATCTAATGTTCTGTTACATGTTTTAAACCTGTTTTGTTACAACTTTGCACCTAATTTTCGACACCATAAAAAATGATTTTAGATTCATTCTTTTTACCATAGTTAGCATACTTTGGGTACTTAGAAACCATGAAGAAAATCCCAAATATTATTTTCTATTTATTTTATAGAAATTTTCGAAACAAGATATTTTGCTGAAGTGCTCATATAGCGACTATTTCGCTATAAATTTTGCCACTTCGTTCAACTAGCTAACAAATGATTTAAGTTTCAAAGTTTTTACAATAATAATAATATATTATTTAGTGGTTAAAATAGTAAAGAAATCTCTAAAAAAGCTTTCATAAAAATATGTGTTATTTCCTAAAAACAAAGAATTTAAAAGCATCGTTATAGCGACAATTTTGCTATTAACTTTCAAAACTTTGGTTTGCATTTTAATAACTTCTTAAACATATCCTTTGGTTTTTAAAAAACTTATAGAAATGTATATAACTACCAAAATAAGTTATATTAAGATATGTTGAGAAATCTCCAAAGTACATAAGTTAAAGTTAAGGGATTCAAAGTTCGTTTATATTAATTATCGCTATACAGACAATTCAGCATTCAATTAAATATCTAGTATCATTCAATTTCATACACATATATTATTCCCAAACTCAAAACACATCACTACAAAACATGTATTAACATATGTATTTAATTAACACGTCCATATTAAATGTCCAAATGTACATAATTTAAACAACACCTTTCAAAACCTTTTAAGGTAAACTAATTAAACAAATCACATGCTTTATCGAGGACATAATTAAGGGTCATAACTTTAACTAGTTAGTATATATTATTATCAAAAATAGTAAGCAAATTAACATGTTCATTAACAAGTAATTATCAAGTTATTAGATTCGTTCAAAGTGAGAATAGCTCACTTTCATTTAAACCATACACTTCCTACCAATATTGAAACAATCACCTAAAACCATTTTCCCCTTCCATTTGCTCACAGCCGCCATCGCCCTCCATTTAGCACAGGTCAAATACCACCTCATTCACTATAAATGCTCATGGCTATGACATGGAGGAGGGATTTTTGCTCTTTTTCTTCCATCTTTAACTTGCTAAGAGGTGTTGTAATGTTTATTAAGGATATAGAAAAAGATTGAAGGAGAAAGGAGTTGAATTGATATGAGTTTAAGAAAGTTGGAGAATGAAGAAGCTATTGATTTGAGCTTGAGAACTGGTAAGGAATGAAGAGGCCTTACCCACTTATTTATAGCCTTAGGAAATGTGGTTATGGATCACAAAACCTCTTCCTTAGCTATGAAGAAAAAGGACTTTCAACATTGCAAAGCCATGCACTAACACACCTTACCTTCCTTAAATTACTCCTTGATGTAAGAGTCATTTGTCCACTCTTACTTTTACTAATTTAACTAGTAGTTTAATTAATTTTGGCTTTGGATGATGCATGGTCCAATAACTTGTTAAGATGTTTATATGTTAACATACAAATGCACATATATTTAAACGACTTTTATTTAACAAAAAGGTGATTTTTAGCAAAACATATTGCGATCACATTTTCAATATTTATTCATAGTGTAAATTTTTGTAAATACATTTCAAAATTAAGTTTTCTGACATTAGTTATTAATTAAAAAGGTTTAACAAGGTTATAAAATCATATTTAATCACATTAAATCTTAGATTCAAATATTTAAATAATTCAGATATTTGAATACGAAGCATTCGAAATTTTTGGTCATTACATTCTCCCCCTTTTAGAATATTTCATCCATGAAATTCGAACATAAGCAACAAAGTAGGTAACCGAACATTAATACTTAACAATATTACTATCATTAGCAAACAAGGCTAATGGTTTGCCTAGTTCACAAATCCTCTCATTGCACAAGGATGATAAATGCACTACTAAGTGTACCTTCTACTTGACCCCCTTAGATTATTACTTAGTCGATTATTCATACTACACTAAATAATTTGACGATTCCTTTCTTAAACTTTCCATAAGCCAACCAAATGTAGTATACTAATAAGCTAATGTTTGTATGATGTACATATAACATATGTATGCAATATTGATCGGACTACTTGCTCGATCACATAGTTTCCACTTTCAAACCAGTATATCAAACATGACTTCTCTAGTGCAGACTCCATTCTGGTTCTTTGATTAGGCACTTCCATTCTCCTTACATAGCAGAATACTATGATAGAAAGGTTCAAAATCATATCAAAAGTCTGTATCAAGTGTTTTCCATTAGGAATCTAGTGAATGATCCTTATTTGGACTGGTGTAGCTTGAAATCATGTCCTCGAATCCTAAATAGAGAACCATCATGCAAATAAAATGATCTACGTATAACTTACCTACATAATTCAATTGGTTTCTTAACTACACCAATTTCTTTCTAATTCTCATTATCATTTCTCATACAATACTATAATCATTTATGCAACATTTACTAAAACATCACTTAAGTTTATAAACATTTCACAAAGCCTTAGCTTTACCTATAAAACATTTTATCAAAACAAAATTTCATTTGAAAACTTTTCAAGACTTAAGTTCATTACTCGTATAATACTCTACTACATCATAAGAGTATATACAAAACATTCCTTTACATTTTTAGTCCCTAAAATTTAATGAAGGCCTAAAATAAATTTAGTTCTTATAGTCGAGTCAACCTTATAGACATCTTTATCCATTGGGTTAGGCAAGTAGCTAGGAAGAGTAGGATTCTAATATCCAAACTCAAGACAAGAGTAACAACCCATAAATTTCTCACTTTGAAATATAACATTTATTTTGAAATACTCAAATCGGAGGAGCGACCTCATTTGGTCCAGGATAGCTCCTGTTTTAGTCGTATCAAGCTGACCAGAAGGTCAGGGCTACGTTTCTTACCTCATAATAGTAGCATTCACCAAACCATCCTACTTCGTTCTAGATTCTCCACCACGTGCACAGTTGTTAAAATTGTTTCGAAATTGGCAGAGAGTATGACAATATCCGATCCCGGTCTCTTTAACAACCAAACACCTACATTTTTCACACTTTGATCACTTTTTAAAACATTTAAATAATAAATCTTAAATAAAAATTTAAATCAATACTAAAATATTTAACCAATTGTATTTTTGATTTAAAACATTTACTTTACAATTCATATTAAATCAAATTTATTACATTCCAAAATCACATCTTTAAACTTAAATAAATTCTTATTTAAATCTTAAGTCCTTTAAATAAAATTTAATTACTAATTATTCTCTGCTAAACTTCTTAAATTTATTTGTTAAAGTTATTATATAATTTTTTTTATTTATTATATTAAATTAAAACTATATTTATTATATTAAATTATATTATATTTAAATTTCTTAAAACTATACTGAATATTTTATTAAATTAAGTTTTAAATTATTTAAATTATATATTTTCGAACCAAATAAAATTATAAGTTCAAATCTTAAAATTACATTTAAGCCATATTTAGCTTATAGACTAAAACTTAAAACATATAAAAATATTATTATTTTCCAAACTTAAATTTTAAATAAAATCATTAAATTAAATTAAACTTTAAAAAAATCAAATTTATTAAATCAAAACATACTTTATAATTTAGAAAATAATTTCAAAATAATTTAAAACAAACCAACGGTATTTGTATATGATTTTCTACCCTGGTCAAGTGATTGGGTATATATCATTTCAACCCAAATTATAATTAAATTTCTAGACATATATCATTTCAACCTGTATCCCAAATTAATAGTTTCAAATCAATAAAATCGCTTGGGTCTATCATTTCAACCCATAACAATTTTTTATAATCTAAAAGATCGTTCGAGTATGTATCATTTCAACCCATAGTTAGGGCACTTGTAGTGTGATATAAATAAATAACATAACATAAAATATTAGTATATATCATATAACATATCATATCATGTCACTGGTGAGCATCATATTATATTATATAATAGTAACTAAAAATATCTAACTATAACAACATCTCAACTTACATTTCAGAAGATGTCCATTCACTTCATCATAAGAAATTAGTCGTAAGTGATTGCTCCCCTTTCGTGGCTAATGACGATGAGAATTACACGAACGGAAATGAAGTAGATACGAAGATGGAGAACCACAAACCAAGAAACAACGATCCAAAAGGCACGAACACGATCCAAGATCTTTGAATTTTTTTCTTTTTTTATAAAATAAAGAGGGGAAAAGAAGGCAAAGAGCTTCGGCCCTAAGCCATGTGGGCTCATCAATTGGGCGTAAGGGCGTGGCCATGGGTGTAGGCATGTGGCTTGGGGTATGTGTGGCGCACGAGTGTGTGTGTAGTGCGCAGATGTGTGTGGACGAGTGGGTGTGGAGAGTGGCTCGAGTGGATAGGTATGGTGGATACCCGAGCGGATATGGCTTGGGTGCAGCTTGGTCGAAGTGCATAGGTGGTGTGGGGTTTTAGCCGTGGGTAGGGTAGGGGACGGTGGCATGTGGAGTGGAGGCCGAGAGGGTTTAGGTGGAGACAAAGCAAAAGGTGAGACAGAGAGGAGAGGAAAGGAAGGAGGAGCTATGTTTTGTTTAGGTCTTTGGGAAATTGGGAGATGGAGATGGAGAAAGGTGATGAAGAAGTTTGCTGTAGTTTTTTTGGTTTCAAGACAAAGAATGAGAAAGAGGAGGAAGGTCAGAAACAAAGTACATACAAATTCTTCCCAACTGATATGTCTATTCGAAAATAGATACGTACCCATTTAGGTGTCTCCTAGTATTCTAGCCTAATGGATCAAGCCCAACCATATAAATCCAAAGCCCAAAACAAATAAAAGAAAATAGGGAAAAATATATACAATAAACACGCTTTTTTATATAGAAAATTACAGATTTAAAGATGTAGGAATCGTATTTTACGAAACGAAAAGTGAGGTGAAGATTAGAATTTAGACTAGTATCATCAAAGAAGAATAAATTTTAAAATTTCAAAAATTTAATTTTCAAATCTAAGTCAAACTTTGACAAATTTTGACCAAAATTTGAATTTTCAGAAAAGTTTCAAACTATTGAATTCAGAAAAATATATTACTCAATGCCCATAAATCATTATTTAAATTCAAATTTATTTAAAATATTAAAATATTTAATTCAAAAATTCAATAAAATTTCTTTTAAAATTTGATTGAATTAACGGGTCATTACACTCTACACCAGTCAAAACTTTTCGTCCCTGAAGAGGAATAAAAAAAGGAGAATAGAAACAAGCAGAAAAGATAAGATATATTCGAAATGAATAGTATCTGGTTCGAACAATTCAGGATTCGAAGCACGCATGCTTTCCTCCATCTCCCAGGTAAAATCCCGATCGTTTGTACTCTATTGTATTTTGACCAGGTTGATCGATTTACTCCTCAGTTGCTTCGTACCTCTATCAACAATACGAAGTAGCTTCCTCTCGATAGTGAGATTCAGCTCAACGTCCAAATTCTCGAGTAAATTGGGCTGAATAATCAAAGACGGATCATGAATATACTTGCGAAGATGCCAAACATGGAACACATTATGCATTCCAGATGGCTTCTCAGGCAAATCCACATGATAAACTAAAGGACCAACTCTCTCTGACATGCATAAAGGACCAATGAATCTAGGAACAAACTTCCCATTCCTACCAAACTGAATCACATTCTTCAATGTTGAGATCTTTAGATAAACATGATTGCCCATTGAAAATTCCAAAAATCCTCCTTTGCCTATCAACATACTTCTTCTGTCTATCTTGAGCAATCCTCATCTTCCTCCTGATCTCCTCAACCTTCTCAGATGCTTCTACAGCCATATCAGGCCCAAGAACTAAATGATCATCGGATTCAATCCAGCAAGATGGAGATTTGCAAGGTTGTCCGTGAAGAGTGGCAAATGGAGACATTGGGATACTAGCCTGAATTCAAAGGATGATATTAAATAGATTGATGCCTACAGTAACCTTAATTTAAAAATTAAGATTATACCTAAGAGATGTTATTATAAGTGAATTCAATAAGATGGAGATGATCTTCCCAAGATCCTCCACAATCAAGAACACAAGTATGAAGAAGATCTTCCAGAATCTGATTAACTCTTTCCATCTGACCGTCGGTCTACGGATGATAAGCTGTGCTCAGATTCAGACGAGTTCCCAGAGCTTCCTGAAATGCTTCCCAAAACTAGCTGTTATAGATAAGATCTCTATCATGAACAGTGCTAGATGGAACACCAAGAAGCCCGACAATCTTTCTCATATAAATCTCAGCTAACTCAAAGTAGTGCGGTTCGACCTAACCAAAATGAAATAGGCTGACTTGGTCAGTCTATCAGTGACCATCCATACACTCTCATTACCCCTTCTAGTCCTTGGTAATCCATCAATAAAATCCATAGAAACCTATTCCCACTTCCAATTAGGAATCTCAAGGGATTGCAAAAATCCAACGGTTTTTTGATGATCAGCCTTAACCTACTGGCAAGAGGCACATCTACTAACATAAAGGGAGATATCTCGTTTCATACCACTCCACAATACAACTTCTTCATATTTTGGTACATCCATGTCACACTGGGATGAATAGAAAGTCTAGAACGGTGATTGTCCTTAAGCATTTCTTTCCTTAGTCCATCGTTATTCAAAACACAAATTCAATTATTGATCCTTAGAATTCCTTATAAGTCTATGCTCCCATTCCATCTTGGTTACCACCTTCCCTATTATGAACATTCACCTTAATAAGCCTAAACATCTTGTCTTCATCTTTCTTAGCTGCAATACGATCCAAAAGGGACGAAGAAACCACAATTTGACATAACATTGCCTTTTCCGACTTAAGGCATCGGCGACCAAATTAGCCTTCCCTACAGTATAGTTGATGTCAAGGTCATAAGAAGCTAGAAACTCGAGCCATCTTACTTGCCTCTGGTTCAAATTCTTTTGAGAGAAAACATACTCGAACGACTGGTGATCCGTAAAGAGCTCAAACTTAGTTCCCAAAAGATGATGCCTCCATAACTTCAGAGAAAACACTGCAATAAGCAATTCCAAATCATGAGCTGTATAATTGGCTTCATGGTTCTTCAACTAACAACTAGCATAAGCAATGACCTTCCTGATCTTCATCAAAATAGCTCCCAAACCTTCTCGGCAAACATTATTGTATACCGTTATTCCTTCATTTCCATTTGGAACAGTAAGAACTAATGCGGAAGTAAGCTTACACTTTAACTCATTACGTGCAGCTTTACACTTATCACCCCATATAAACTTGGCATTCTTGTAAGTCAAAGCAGTGAGAGGTGCAGTAGTCTGAGCAAAATTCTCAATAAACTTTCAATGATAACCAGCTAGGCCCAAAAGGCTATGGATATTAAAAGGAGGCTTAGGTCTTTCCGAATCTTGAAACTAAATAGGTTGTTGAATTCAAAGAAAGATAAGATGATTAAGTTATAAAAGGATAAAGGTGGGTAGACTTACATTTACTGCGATGGCCTTAACGGGATCGACCGAAACCCCATTTTAGAAATAATATGTACAAGAAATCGGACTTCATCTTTGCTTAAATGGCATTTGGAAAAATTAGCTTTCAGCTGATGACTCCTAAGGCTTCCAAGAACAAAACTCAAGAGTGCTTCATGCTCCGTCTTTGACTTAGAAAACACAAGAATATCATCAATGAAGACAAGAATGAACTTGTTGAGAACATAACGGAAAACACGATTCATAAAATCGACGAAGAAGGCTGGTTCATTAGTCAAACCAAAAGGAATAACTAATCATTCATAAAAACCTTTCTCAGTATGGAAAGCCATTTTGGAAATGCTCTCCTTAGCAACTGTAACGACCCGTACTTTTGACTATTGTAAGTTATTAAATTTAATGAAATTATTGGGTGAATATAGGTGAAAATATAATGATTTGTTAATATTAACTTATTAGATAATTTAAATTGTTTAAAATTTAATGTTGGAAATTATATGAATAATTTAACTCTGGATTTAAGATGATTGGAAATGATATCGAAAAATTAATTTAAATTTTATTCAAAATATGAACGAAGATGGTTAACATTTAAAATTTGATTTAAAAGTGAATAATTTAAAATTTGAAAAATTAAATTTTAAGTGACGAGTAAAAATAGCCATTTTGACCACTGTCTTGGATTTGGACGAAACCAGTTTCATCGGATTCGCAATTGTGAATTATTGTAGGCTTTCATGTTTCGCATCGATCGGACTTGTCGTTTGGCCATGTGAGCTTGAAACGCGCAGAATTTAATTTCAAAATTTAATTAAAATAACCGACTTTGAAAAGCTATCTTCCACATAATATAGAATTAGGCCTCGAAACTAGTTCCACTGCATTCGGAATGGGGGTAAAACATTATAAACGCCTCACCACACGCTTCGTTTGGAACTCGAGAAATTTTCGTACGACTTAGGCTAGAATTTCTAATTTAAATGATAATATAAAAATTCAAACAACACTATTTATCCGCGTGATATCTTCACCATACATCTCCTCCTTTTCCCCTTTATCTTCATATTGCAACACTCGAAATAAAAAATGACAACAAGATCTCGTTCTAAATAATAACACGGCCAACATAAATAAAAAAAACGAATGAAAAGAAAAATGGAACTCGATCGAATCGTTGCCACTGGAAGAATGATGACGAGTGACAATCTAAAGGACGGAAAGCGAGATGGCGGGACGGGATGAAATCCTAACTTCACGATCTACGGAGCAGGTGCGTGCGACGTGTGGACAAACGTTGTTAGGATTTTCTGTGTGTGGAGGCAGAGCGAGGCGATGGATGTGGCGTGGCCTTCTGATGGTGGAGGCATGTTTGCCTTCGGGGCACGTGCGATCGGAGGCGCTAGGACGAGTGCTGGTAATGGAGAGGAGCAACACGACTTCGGTAGGAAAATTAGGTTCCATGATTTTGTTACGCGAGTGTACTATCCACGTCCGCGATGGTGACAGGGTTGGAGGAAGCGTCGGCGGCAGGTCATCTCATGTTGGCATCTGAGGGTTTGTTCACATGGGTTGATTTTCACGAGCATGCGTCTGGGTTCGAACGAAATGAAGACGAGTCTGTGAGGGTGAAGGTTTGTTTGTTTAAAATTTATTATCTTATTTGTTTTGTTAAACTAGTTTGAATTACCGTTATATTAATTTAACCGTGTCTTGTTTGTGCGAGGTCTATTACGAACGGAACAAATTGCATCACGATCGTATTGACATCGTCCAGGAGACGGAATTGGATTGGCATTATTTGAAGCTGAAATATTTTCAGTTTCAAATAAATCGAAGGTGAGTGTTTTATGCTCACAATTGACCAAAATAAATTTTTGTTACTTAGATTTATATTCTAGAGTGATAGAATTTAAATTGACCGTTCAAATAGATTTAAATTTAATTGGCAATATTATACTCGATATTGATAGTTATAAAATTGTTGTCAACTATATTGACTGTATGGATGATTGGTTGTGATGGATGCTATTGGTTGTTAATTTGGATATTTATTTATTTTGATACTTCATGTTATCACCCTGTATATAATTTATAGTATATAAAACTATAATTAAATTATTTTGAATAAATTAAGAAATAGGTTGAAATGATACATACTATGACATCTATTTGGATTGAAATTATATATATCTATCCTTGAAATTAAATTGAAATAATTATCCATTTGGACATAGGTTAGAAAATTATACACGGACACAGGGTTAATTAAATTAAATAATTTTTAAAAGTTGTTTTGAAATTATTTATATGAATTGATTTTTAAGAATAAAATCGAATTTATGGAAATTGAATTATTTTGAGTTGAAGCTCGAAATGTTGAAATTTAAGCTTGGTAACGAAATTGTTTAATTAATCAAAGTTTAGATTTTAAAGTTAAAAATTGAAACATGGCGTAAATTTTGGAAAGTTGATTTGTTTTTGGTCTTTTATTCGAACATTGAATATTTCTAACGAAAATTAATATGAAATGACATTTCAAATTTGAGTTTGGAATTGTAAATTTGGATTTAACTTTGGTATTGAAAGTAAATTTGATTTAAGTGTTTAAATCGATATTTTGAAACCGAATCTGGAATTAGAATTTGAAATTAATTTGAAATTGAGATTTAAATTAATTTTGAAATGGAAATTGAAAGTGAAAGAAGTTTGTGAATTGAAATCGAAATTTATGTGGAATCGAAATTTATTCGAGTTGAAATCCGAATTGAATCAATTAAATCGAAATGGAATTTGGGACTGATTTGAGTAGGAAATTGGGAAGTTGACCGGTTTGACTTTGGAATTATTTTAAAAAAATGAATATTTTAGTATGAATGATTTAAAATCTATATTCTTTTAATATTTAAAATATTTTTATCTTCCAAACTATATTACTATATAAACCATTTTATATTCAAATTGTTTTCATTTAAATATTTTTAACTGTTTAACCATTTTAAACTATTTAAACTATGTTCTAAAACTCAAACTGGTTAAAGGGTAAATTGTTATATTTAAATCTTGGATTTAAATACGAACTAGGTTAAAGTGAAGATTATAACCTAAATTGAATTCGAATCAAATTTTGGAAGTGAAATCGATTTACCGGACAAAATCGATAATTTTGAATATATGATAAATTTCAAAACGGAATTGATGTTGAAGCGAATATATAATGATTTCGAAATGGATTTGATTTTGAAATGAATATGATACTTTGACATCAAGTACAAATTTTTTTCGAAATGTAAAAGAACCAACAGATGTGAAAAATGACGATTGGTTGTTAAAGAGACCGGGGCCTCTTATTGAAATACTCTCTTTCAATATTGGAACCATTTTAACAACCGTATAGGCGGTGGATGATATCTAGAATATAGTAGTTGAATCTGCGACGTTTACTGGAATAAAGTAAGAGAATGATGATGGATAGCTTTGACATTCATTCATAATTGAAATGACTAAACCAGTAGCCTATGTCTGGCCATTGAGGTTAGATACCTCTAGCGACGTTGATCCCTCGTATTATTATTGTGATTTCGGATTCAATAAGTGCACTTATTTTTCATTTGGATTGATTGCCGCGGTCGGCCACAGATGGGTTACGACCATCCAGAAAGGGTAAACTGGTAAAATCCTACATTGGGCATTGCCTCACGTGCCTTGTCATATTTATCCCTGTACGAGCCCATTACGATTTTGGTTTAAAACTGTAAATGTGTTAAGGTGGATCAATGTAAAGCATTAACGCTATTTTGATATTTATTTTACTGATAGACAATATCTATTATAGCATAAACTATTATATATAAATAGTTTAACAGATCCTTAGGAGATGGAAAATCCCGTAACATCTCCTAAGTTGTTGCACTCATATTTTATGATATTGATTTGACTTACATAAGAGTATTTTAATCCTGACTCAAGTGTTTTGTCTTTTCATTACGCTCGGGTCAGTCCTGAGTTTTTTCAGCGTATTGAAGACTATCCTATGGAGGATGACGATAGAGTTTTGGTATATTACTATTATTATTATTATTCCCTACATCACGCTATCTGCTGTATTGATTATTTAACTTTGATGTACAAATATAACTCTGATAAATGTGCATAAATTATAATCAGATCTATAGTAAAAAAGTTTTGAATTTATATTTGATTATTATTTTTTATCGTTTCTGCTGCGAGATTCCCTGTTTTGTGTTCTTCTTCTCTTCTTATTTTTCTTATTTAACCCCATTGATTGTCTACGTTACGAATTTTTTAAGTCGGACATGTGTTGATCATTGTCGATTTAAACCTTCCGAAATATGGGTCGTCATAGTTGGTATCAGAGCGAAGGTATAGCGATAACCTTGGCTTTATGGGGTTTGACTGATTAGAGATAGGGTAGTAATACCCTAGAATGAGTCTGTTCGAGTGTATATATGTGAGAGAGCATACGTGTTAGTGTTATAAAATATTTTATATTGTGTTTACTTATCCGTTGAGTTGTTTATGAATCCTAGTCGATGTGTGGGATGTTGTGGCATCGATAGGGGTTTCTAAACACTTAAATGAAGCAAGTCGACACAATATTTTAAAAAAAAATCGAGTAAATGAAATAATTTTGGCTAAATTATACTATATATAAGGTTAAATATTAATTAAATTACTATTAGGCAATGATAATATTTAACTATCATCAATCATGAATTGAACTAAAAATTATGAAGCATGGATAATTAAATTGAACTGAAATATAATTACAATAAGAAATGGTTAAATTGACCAAGTAGTAAATTAATTAAATATTTTAGTAAGTAGGTTATGGAAATTTGTGTGAGTATATTTATAATATAGCTTATATATAGAAGCGATTTTAAAAATTTAGAATTTTAAAACTTAAAATCCATTTTATTTTCAAAGTTGTTTTCGAAGACTTTAAAAACTAATATTAATATTATTGGAAGAATTTTAATTAGAAATATATTTTGAAAGGATTTTTTAAGAAAATAAAAGCATTAAATTCGCTTAACCGTTCGAAAATAATTCTGAGGATGAATACAACATCGCCAGTGTTCATTTTCGAGTTTCTGAGTGAAAATTGCCGCCAAAAGAAATTTATTTTTGATTAAAACAAGTTTGATAAAATTTATATATATATTCTAAATGTGATTGAAAAATATATGGAAATAGTTTTGATTTTAAAATTTAAATAGCATGGCTGAGGAATAAGTTTGTAAACTAATAAGAAAATAAAACCAAATTTAAATTGGTTAAACTTTTTGATTAAGTAAATAAAAGAAATTTGAATCCAAGGAATGAAATAAATTGATTAGCTTAATAAATTTTAAACCAATCGAGTTAGTGAAATGAAGTGAATAAATTATAATTTACATCATGAAAGCTTAATTAAAAATTCAAATGGATTTGAAATGAAGTTGATAAATTAACAAAATGGAATTTTGAATGAATAAATTATATAGTTTATATATTTGAGAACATCAAGCTAAAAAAAATTTAAATTGTTAAATGTGGTTGGTAATAAAATTTAACTTGAATGGGATTAAATAAAACGAGTAATGAATTAAAATGAAATATGGTTTAACTTAATATATTTAATAAGTTGAACTGGAGATTAAGTGAAACCAAATAAATTAGTAAAGTGAATTAAATTCCACTTAAGCTATAAAATTAATTAATCAAATGAATATGAACTTAAATTTCTAAATGAAATGTAATTTAAGTATGAAGAAAAAATTTTAATGTGAGAAATTGAATAAAAGTAAATGAGTGTAAGAAGAAATAAATTAATGTGAGTAATTGGATTTAATTTAAAATAGGATGCAAATGAATTAAATGCAAATGGAATGAGTTTTAATAAATTGCATGTTAGCTAATTTCATAGGAAATAACTTCATAAAATAAATTAAATGATGGAAGTAACTGAATTTTTTTTGTTTTAACTAATATAAAATGGAATAAGTTATTAGATAAAATATATTATAAGATAAAGTGGACTTAAGAGAAGTTGAATGAATTAATTGTGAAAAAAGGGTTATTAATATAAATTGAGTTATAAAATGAAATTTACTTTGCTAAATTAATAAGATGAATTTGAATAAATAAAGTGAATCGATGAATTGATAATAACTTAAATATGAAGTAAAATAAAAGTGAGTTGTGTTGTATAAAATATTTGTAATAAACTTAGCTAAGTTATAAATGATGTTGGTATAATAAAAAGGAGGATGTACTAAGTTGAAATGAACTTAATTTAAGCATGGTTAAGTGAAATAATTTTATAAATGATTCACCAGTGAATTTATATGAATAGGTTGAATCAAAAGTGAAACAAATTTAAATTTTCACAAATTGAATTGAATAAAATTGGATATAATGAATTTGTAATGAATGTTAATGAATTGAAGAAATCAATAGAGTGTAAATTAAATTTAAATGTGGATGAAACAAATGTAAATAATTGGAACAAATCGATTAAATGTGAGTATAGTGAATTGAAATAAATCAATTGTAAATGCATTAAATATTGATTGGAAGAAAAGAATAAATTGAAACCAAATTAGTGTAATCAATTAAAAAGAAAATGGATTGAATATAAATGCATGGCTTGATTTATGAAATTAATATTTATAAGTGAATGCGAATCAAGCTAAAATATATGGAATATGATATGGAACTAATTTACTTAAATGTAATTAATTATGTGAATTTTTGAAATAAAATAATGGAGGTGAAGAAAGAAAAAGAGTGTAACTATAAACGAGTGTAAATTAATAGAATGTAAATTTATTAATATTGATAATTGCATGCAAATCACCTGGAAATGAATAAATTGAATGAAAAATCAATTGAACCTGAATCTAATTGAATAAAAGTTCCTTGAATGCAATAAATTGAATCGAACCGATTGAAGTGTTGATGAAATGAATGTTAATAAGGAATGAATGGAATAAAATTAAAAGTTGGCATTGGATAATACTATTCACATAGTTATAAATTAAATTGGATTAATTGGACGGATATCCGTAGTTGGATGGTTTCTTTTGTTTCAAACCATTGTTATTACCGTATTGATTGCATATGATTATGATATGTTATGTATTTGTGATTGTTTGTATTGTTTGGATTCAAACTTCATGTTAAATACTTATGTTAGACTTATACATGTTTCTGTATCATTATAAGTGACTAACATTCCGAATTGAGTTGAGATAGGTACATACGAAGATCGTTTGGGCGTATACGGAGATTTATATGCTTTTGCTTGCTTAATACGAGTAAACTTGCTCGTATTATTAATAAAAAGGTACGCATCTCGGATTACATACCATGATTTTATGTTTTTGCCCTTCGAGATGCCTCATCATTGAGATGAGATGTATATCTGATATATATTGGTTATATTTGTGTTATATATTGAATTGTAAATTTTTTTCAATCGAGCCGCGCAAAAGAGACTCTGCCGAATTTTTCCGTAAGTTTAGGAGTTAGAAATGTTTTTGAAGTTTTATAACATGTTTGTATATATAAGTTATATTTTCCGTAAAATGGATATAGGAATGGGGTAGTAGGAGCATAATAATAGTTTTGCAAATAAGATGATTATGTTTATAAGTAAATTATTTTGGAAAAATGTATTGTATGTTAAATTTTGTACTTAACGCCTTTTCGAGGACGAAAAGTTTTGAGTGGGGGAGTATGTAACGACCCATACTTTTGATTATTGTAAGTTATTAAATTTAATGAAATTATTGGGTGAATATGGAGGAAAATATAATTATTTGTTAATATTAACGTATTAGATAATTTAAATTGTTTAAAATTTAATATTGGAAATTATTTGAATAATTTAATTCTGGATTTAAGATGATTGGAAATGATATCGGAAAATTGATTTAAATTTTATTCAAAATTTGAACGAAGATAGTTAACATTTAAAATTGGATTTAAAAGTGAATAATTTAAAATTTGAAAAATTAAATTTTAATTGATGAGTAAAAATAGCCATTTTGACCACCGTCTTGGATTTCGACGAAATCAGTTTCATCGAATTTGTAATTGTGAATTGTTATAGGATTTTAAGTTTCGTAGCGATCATACTTGTTGTTTGGCCGTGCGAGCTTGAAACGCGCAGAATTTAGTTTAAAATTTAATTAAAATAACTGACTTTGAAAAGCTATATTACACATACGATAGAATTTGGCCTCGAAACTAGTTCCATTGCATTCGGAAAGGGGATAAAACATTATGAACGCCTCGCGGCACGCTTCATTTGAAACTCGAGAAATTTTCGTATGACTTAGGCTAGAATTTCTAATTTAAATAATAATATAAAAATTCAAACAACACTATTTATCCGCGTGATATCTACACCGTGCATCTCTCCCTTTTCCCCTTTATCTTCGAATCACAACACTCAAAATAAAAAATAACGACAACGAGATCTCCTTCTAAATAAAAAACACGACTAACCTAAAAAACAAATGAATGAAAAAAAAATGGAACTCGATCGAATCGCTGCCACTGGAAGAATGATGACAAGCGGCGATCAGAAGGAGGGAAAGCGAGATGGCGGGACGGGATGAAATCACGACTTCACGATCTAGGGAGGAGGTGTGTGCTACACTAGGACAAACGTTGGCAGGAGTTTCTGAGTGTGGAGGCGGAGCGAGGCGATGGATGTGGCATGGTCTTTTGATGGTGGAGGCATGTTTGCCATCGAGGTGCACGCGATCAGAGGCGTTAGGAAGAGAGCTAGTAATAGATAGGAGAAAAATGACTTCAGCAGGAAAATTAGGATTCTGCGATTTTGTTATGCGATCGTGCTGTCAACATCTGCGCTGGTGGAAGGGCTGGAGGAAGCGTCGGCGGTAGGTCATCTCATGTTGGCATCTGAGGTTTGTTCACATGGGTTGATTTTCACGCGCGTGCATCTGGGTTCGAACGAAATGAAGATGAGTTGGTGAGGGTGAAGGTTTGTTTGTTTAAAATTTATTATCTGATTTGGTTTGTTAAATTAGTTTAAATTACCGTTATATTAATTTAACCGTGTGTTGTTCGTGCGAGGTCTATTTCGAACGGAACGAATTGCATCACGATCGTATTGACATCGTCCAGGAGATGGAATTGGATTGACATTTATTTGAAGCTGAAATATTTTCGGTTTCAAATAAATCGAAATTGAGTGTTTTATGCTCACAATTGACCAAAACAAATTTTTGTTACTTAGATTTATATTCTAGAGTGATAGAATTTAAATTGACCGTTAAAATAGATTTAAATTTAATTGGCAATATTATACTCAATATTGATGATTATAAAATTGTTGTGAATTATATTGACTATATGGATGATTGGTTGTGATGGATGCTATTGGTTGTTAATTTAGAAATTTATGTATTTTTATACTTCATGTTATCACGCAGTACATAATTTATAGTATATAAAATTGTAAATTAAATTATTTTGAATAAATTTAGAAATAGGTCGAAATGATATATACCTATGACATCTATTTGGATTGAAATGGTATATATCTATCCTTGAAACTAAATTGAAATAATTATCCACTTGGCCATAGGTTAGAAAATTATATACGGACACCGGGTTGGTTAAATTAAATAATTTTTAAAAGTTGTTTTGAAATTATTAAAATGAATTGATTTTTAAGAATAAAATCCAATTATGGAAATTGAATTATTTTGAGTTAAAGCTCAAAATGTTGGAATTCAAGCTTGGTAATGAAAATGTTTAATTAATCGGAGTTTAGATTTTTAAGTTAAAAATTGAAATACGGCGTAAATTTTCGGAAGTTGATTTATTTTTGGTCATTTATTCGAACCTTGAATATTTCTAAGAAAATTAATATGAAATGATATTTTAAATTTGAATATGGAATTGTAAATTTGGATTTAAATTTGGTACTGAAAGTAAATTTGATTTAAATATTTAAATCGATATTTTGAAATTGAATTTGGAATCGGAATTTGAAATTGATTTGAAATTAGGATTTAAATTAATTTGGTAATGGAAATTGAAAGTGAAAGAAATTTGTGAATTGAAATCGAAATTTATGCAGAATCGAAATTACTTCGAGTTGAAATTAGAATTGAATCAATTAATTCAAAATGAAATTTAGAACTGAGTTGAGTAGGAAATTGGAAAGTTGACCGGTTAGACTCTGGAATTATTTTTAAAAATGAATATTTTAATATTAATGATTTAAAATCTATGTTCTTTCAATATTTAAAATATTTTGATCTTGCAAGCTATTTTACCATATAAAGCATTTTATATTCAAATTATTTTCGATTAAATATTTTCAACTATTTAATCGTTCTAAACTATTTAAACTATTTTCTAAAACTCAAGCCGGTTAAAGGGTAAATTGTTATATTTAAATCTTAGATTTAAATACGAACTAGGTTAAAGTGAAGATTATAACCTAAATTGAATTCGAATCAAATTTTGGAAGTGAAATCGATTTACCAGACAAAATCGATAATTTTGAATATATGATAAATTTCGAAATGGAATTGATGTTGAAGCGGGTATATGATGATTTCGAATTGGATTTGATTTTGAAACGAATATGATATTTTGATATCAAGTGCAAATGTTTTCGAAATGTAAAAGAACCAACCGGTGTGAAAAATGACGATTGGTTGTTAAAGAGACCGGGGCCTCTTATTGAAATACTATCTTTCAATATTGGAACCACTTTAACAACCGTGTACGCGATGGATGATATCCAAAATGTAGTGATTGAATTGGCGACGTTTACTGGAATGAAGTAAGAGAACGATGATGGATAGCTTTAACATTCGTGTCATAATTGAAATGACTAAAACAGGGGCCTATGTCTGGCCATTGAGTTTAGAAACCTCTAGCGACGTTGATCCCTCGTATTATTATTATGATTTCGGATTCGATGGGTGCACTTACTTGTCGTTTTGATTGATTGTCGCGGTCGGCCATGGATGGGTTACGACCAGCCAGAAAGGGTAAACTGGTAGAATCCTACCTTAGGCATTGCCTCACATGCGTTGTCATATTTATCCCTATATGAGCCCATTAAGATTTTGGTTTAAAACTATAAATGTGTTAAGGTGGATCAATGTAAAGCCTTAATGCTATTTTGATATTTATTTTATTGATAGACAGTATCTATTATAGTGTAAACTATTATATATAATTAGTTTAACGGATCCTTAGGAGATAGAAAATCCCATAACATCTCTTAAGTTATTGCACTTATATTCTGTGATATTGATTTAACTTACATAAGAATATTTTAGTCCCGACTCAAGTGCTTTGTCTTTTCATTACGCTCGGGTCAATCCTGAGTTTTTTCAGCGTATTAAAGACTATCACCTGGAGGACGAAGACGGAGTTTTGGTATATTACTATTATTATTATTCCCTGCATCATGCTATTCTGCTTTATCATTATTTACCCTGATGTATAAATATAACTTTGATAAATGTGTATAGATTATGATCAGATGTATAGTAAAAAAATTTTGAATATATATTTTTTTATTTTATTTTATCGTTTCTGCTATGAGATTCTATGTTTTTTTTCTTCTTGTCTGCTTATTTTTCTTTTTTAACCCATTGATTATCTAGGTTTCGGATTGTTTAAGTCCGACATTTGTGGATTATTGTCGATTTAAACCTTTCAAAATGTGGGTCGTCATAGGAACTCTGAGCTGGTGGAAACCTGTGGCAAGATCAAATTGAGAGAATACTTTAGCTCCATGGAGCTGATCAAACATATTGTTGGTATGAGGCATAGGACATCTGTTTTCATAGTATGCTTATACAGCTCTCTATAATCAACACACATCCTCAAAGAATCTTCAGACTTAGTGACAAAGACCACTGATGCACCCCATTCTAAATGACTCGGCCTAATCAAACCCTTAGAAAATGAATCTTCCATCTGCTTCCTCAAATCGGCATTCTCCCTGGGTGCCATCCTTCTAGGACGAAGAACTATTGGTCGAGCTCTAGGAAAAAGATCAATGTGGAGTTCAATTGCCTACTTAGAAGAAAGAGAAGAGACTTCACCAAAAATATCAGGAAAGAGTTTGACAATAGGAGTGGAGTCAAGGTCACTAGGATGAGAATTAAGAGAAAAGGTAGAACTGCTAGCATAATCCTGAGGCATACGACATCCAATCACCAAAGGATTAGCCTTATCATCAACTAAAGACATAGTTCAAACTTTGCAAGGGATAACAACTTTAAGTTTCTTCAGCCAATCACCTCCAAGAAAAATGTCAAAAGCATAAGAACCAAGAGCATAGAAATCGCCAGAAAAACAATGGTCATTGTAAAAGAGTTTCACCCTTTTACAAATCATACAAAGGTTGGCGGGATCGCCGATGGGATTAGATACACATATGGATTCAGATGTACATTGAGGTTGCAAGTGTGTTCAAACTTATTACAAAGATCAACCAAATGAAGTTATGAGAGGCTCTAGTGTCAAATAGAACACGAACAGGTAAATTAAGTAAAGAAAAGGTGACTTAAGAAGGAACCTTGGGTATCACTAGGAGTAGGAGGAGTGAAGGAGGTAACTACGAAGATTCCAGATGCCTTGCCCTTCTGTTGAGTGGGACAGTCCTTCTTGAAGTGGCCTGGCTACAAGCAAATATGGCATAGATCACACCTAGTCATCTGAACTGGTGGGACAGAAGCTTCGACTGAACTAGGACAAATGTTGGCATAGTGTCCCTTCTGACCACACTTGAATCAAGTAATATAAGATGGATCAATAGTCTTCCTTTGAGAAGAAGATTCTAAACCCTGAGAATTCTACCATTTCTTCTTCTACTATTGGATGTTGGATTTCCTCTTCTTGGAGCTACTGGAAGAAGGCTGAGATGGAGGCGTAAGAATAACTGATACTTCCTTAGAAGTGGGGTTCTCATATCTAATAGCCATATCCATCAATCCAGTAAAAGGGTTGTGCACATGAGCAATCAAATGATCATAATACTTTGCACGAGATCCAGCTATACACTTCTCATTCTTATATAGAGGGGTATCAATTAAGCTAGGTCCAAACTTGGATAGTTAGTTAAACACCCTCTCATACTCAAAAAATGGAATATTCCCCTACTTAAGATCTATAAATTCGATATATAACTGAGACTTCTCGGCTTCGGGCATCCATTTAGCTACAAAAGCATCCTTCAAATGGTACTCAAGACTTAAGGAAGATTCCAAAGAGATAATTTAACCAAACTTGAATCCAACAAGATTTATACCTAGACTGCTCCTAAGTGATGTTTGCCTCAATAGCGTGGGCTGTAACAGACTCCCACCAATCCTGGGCAGCCTCCTTCAACTGCCAAGCAACTAATTGATGTTTCTAAGTTTTGGTGATCTCAAGACATGTGAAATCATGTTTAGACTCATCAGCCACTGCCGAGCCTCATTGATGTTCTCTGCTCCAGTAAACTTGGTACTATCAAGCTCAGTATACTCCATACAAAGAGTGGTGAATCTGACTGGTGCAATGGGTTCTGGTGCTAGGGCAATTCCTCGACCCCTACCTTTAGCATTCGTATGATTCATTTGGAAGATTCAAGAATGGATTTTAGAACAAAGGAAGAGATTCAAATCCAAAGGAATCCTAATCAAAGAGAATTCTAGTTAAGAATCAAATTGAAACTAGAGCGACTTCGTAATTAATTCTACTCATTCTAGGATATTACTATCCTATCTCTAATGAGTTTTCAGCCCATAGGCTAAGATTTTCCTAAACCAAAGCTCTGATACCAACTTTAATGACCCGTTATTTTGAACCATTCGAAAGCACACATGTCAAACTTGAATCATTCAAAAAATAGATTATTAATATATTTTATGGTAAATAGAATGAATCAAAGAATCATGAACATAGAATATGCAAGAAATAAATAAAATATAGTAGTTCATGAAGCTAGTGTGGAAACAACAGAGTGAGAAGCAAATACAATAGAAATACAAATACATAGAAGTTCACTAATACATAAGCAAATGACTGAACAAAAATAATTGAAATAGCTAAGCAGATAGATAGATCATTAGCAAAGTCTCCAGCTCCAAAAGGTGAGTTTTGAATGTTGTGAAGCTCAGAATGACCTGAGCATAAAGTAAAAAAACACTCGAGTCAGGATTACCATTCTCATGTAAGTAAATCAGCTCAAGTGAAATTTAACAAATGAAATGCAACAATAACTCAAAGGATGTTTGGGATTCCATCCTTTAAGGATCCGTTAAACTATTTACATATGTAGTAATATACTCCATATCCATATTGTCTAACAGCAAACTATAATATAATGAAAATAGCGTTAAGGCATCACCCATATTGCCCTTAACACATTTTATAAATGTCGTAGTTTATACAGTACTGTAAAATCCGCCAAACTGATGGGCTATAAGGGAGCACTACATAAGTATGGCACAAAACAAAATCGCAGTGGGCTCGATAAGGCACATGACAAGGCACGCGAGGCAATGCCCAGGGTAGGATTCTACCATTTGCATGCCTGGACTGGTGGTAACGCATAGCAGCTACTACCATCCACCTCGAGACACACTCCCATAATCAAAGGTGTGCACCAAATAAAATCACAAAGTAAAAGAGATGAGTTTCGAAGAAACATGCTCGATCGGAGGAGCGATCTCACTGGCCCAGGATAGCTCATGTTTTAGTCATATCAAACTGACCAAACGGTCAGGGCTGTGTTTTTTTACCTCATAACTGTAGTATTCACCAAACCATCTTACTTTTTTCTGGATTCTCCACCACGTTCACAGTTGTTAAAGTGGTTTCAGAATTGGCAGAGAGTGTGATAATATCCGACCCCGTTCTCTTTAACGGCCAAATGCTTACATTTTTTATACCATGGTCATTTTTGTAAAACATTTAAAAATAAATATTAAATCAAAATTTAAATCAATACTGAAATATTTAACTTCAATTATATTTTAGATTTAAAACATTACTTTACAATTCATATTAAATCAAATTTATTACATTCCAAAATCATATCTTTAAACTTAAATAAATTCTTATTTAAATCTTAAATCTTTTAAATATAATTTAATTACCAATTATTCTCTACTTAGCTTGTTAAATTTATTTATTAAAGTTATTGTATTAAATTCTATATATATTATATTAAATTGAAACTATATTTATTGTATTAAATTAAATTATAATTAAATTTCTTAAATCTATATTACATATTTTATTTAATTGATTTTTAAATTATTTAAATTCTATATTTTAAATCCAAATAAATTTTTTAGTTAAAATCTTAAAATTACATTTAAACCACATTTGGCTTTTAAATTAAAACTAAAAACTTATAACATATAAAAATATTATTATTTTCCAAATATAAATTTAAATAAAATCATTAAATTAAGTTTAAAAAAAATCAAATTTATTAAATCAGAACATGCTTTATAATTTAGAAAATAATTTCAAAATAATTTATAACCCATCGATGGTGTTTGTATATAGTTTTCTACCTTATAGCCAAGTGATTGAGTATATATCATTTCAACCTAAATTATCATTAAATTTCGGGTATATATCATTTCAACCCGTATCCTACATTAATAGTGTCAAATCAATAAAATCGCTTGGGTTCATCAATTCAACCCATAACGATTTTGCGTATCTAAAAGATCATTCGGGTATGTATCATTTCAACCCATAGTTAGGGAACTTGTAGTGTGATATAAATAAATAAATAACATAACATATCATATCGTGTCACAAGTGAGCATCATATCATATTATATAATATTAACTAATAAAATCTAACTATAACAACATTTCAACCTACATTTCAAAAAATGTCCATCACTTAATCATAAGAAATTAGTCGTGAGTGATTGCTCACCTTTCGTAGCTAACGATGGTGAGAACTACACGAAAGGACATGAAGCAGATACGTAGATAGAGACCATAAACCAAGCAACAATGTTTTAAAAGGCACGAATCCAAGATCTTTAAAAAAAACATTTCTTTTTAATAAAACGAAGAGGGGAAAAGGAGGCAAAGGTGTTCGGCCATAAGCTATGTAGGCTCGGCCAAGTGGGTGCAAGGGTGCAACCATGGGTGTAGGCATGTGTCTTGAGATATGTGTGGTGCGTAGGTGTATGTGGACAAGTGGGTGTGGAGAGTGGCTCAGGTGGATGGCCGAGTGGGTATGGCTTGGGTGGAGCTCGGCCGAAGAGGTAGGTGGTGTGTGTGGGGTTTCAGCCGTCGGTAGGGTTGGTGATGGTGGCGTGTGGAGAGGAGGTCGAGAGGGTGTAGGCGGCAGTATAACAAAGAGGGGGAGAGAGAGAGAGGAGAGGAAGGGAAGGAGTAGCTAGGTTTAGATTAGGGCTTTGAGAAATTGGGACATGGAGATGGAGGAAGGAGAAGGAGAAGTTTATTGTAGTTTTCTTTCTGGTTTCAGGAGAAAAATGAGATACAGGAAGAAGTTCAAAAACAAAGTGCGCTCATGTCCTTCCCGACAGATATGTCCATTCGAGAATAGGTACGTACCCATTTAGGTATCTCCTAGTATTCTAGCCCAATGGATCAAGCCTAACCAAATAAATCTGAAGCCCAAAACAAATAAAAGAAAATAAGCAAAATAATATACAATAAACGTGCGTTTTTACGTAGAAAATTGCAGATTTAAAGATATGGGAATCAGATTTTAATGAAACAAAAAGTGGAGTGGAGATTAGAATTCAGTCTAGTATCGTAAAAAAGAATAAATTTTAATATTCCAAAATTTAGATTATCAACCAAAAGTCAGTCTTTGACCAAAATTTGAGTTTTTAGAAAATTTTCTAATTTATTGAATTTGGAAAAATTATATTAATAAATACCCAAAATCATTATTTAAATTCAAATTTATTTAAAATTTTAAAATATTTAATTCAAAAATTCAGTAAAATTTCTTTTAAAATTTGACTGAATTAATGGGTCATTACAATTCATAAGCTTCGGTGTGGTAATAGCGGAGCTATAGTGAATTTTAAAACTTTTGAAGACAAACGAATGTGAGAAACTCTACTGGTTCATTTTATAAACTATATGATGATATCATATGCTTAATATGAGTTTTTTCTATGTTTGATCATCATATTTTGGATGTGATAATATGTTTGCTTGGTTGTAGAAATAATTCATGGTAAATACACGTCGAATTTACACAAAGCGAACACTTTCTCTTATGAATTATAAAAGTGTTACCACATAGTTAAACCCCTTTAAACATGAATAAAAATGGTTTGAAATGGTTTACAAATGTTTCATAAACAGTAAAACTCATTTCGGCAAGGTTATGAAAAGATATGAAATTAGAGTCAAAATAAGCCATCGTGTTTCGACTGTTCGTGATTTCGCGACCTGAAGAGTTAAATGAATGTGTATGGTCGATTATAAGTCAGAATTTTTGAAATAATAATTTTATATGCCCTTGGAGTTATAGTTTTCAAATGAAAAAGAAAAATTGAGATTTCATTTAGTGAAGTTTGAGAAATATCCAAATCAAAAAAAGATGCGTTTTGGCAGTTCGAAAACAAAAGTTTCGAATACTTTTTAAATAGATATTTTAAATCTTTAAAAATGTGAAATAAATTCTTAAAATATGTTAAAAGGTTTCTAAATATAAAATTTTGACATATAAACAGTTTAAATGAGATTTGTAATATGAAGCTTTAAAGGCATTATTCATTGGCAATTTGACAAAGGAATTTGGAAATTTCTGAAATAAGATTTAAATTTTAGTTTTTCTCCCAAATCCTTTATTAATGTTTTCAAATAATAAATCAAGTATTTTAAAGGGTTTAGAGTCGATCAAATTATTTGACTACCTTATGGGTGATAGAGAGGTAGTCTCTAGGTTGGAGTTTGGAAAACCAATTGCCTGCTCCCCCAAGCTATCCGGACTGGCCCGACGGAATGGGTAGTTAATTTAGTTTACTCTGACAATAAAAGAAAAGTTATTTGGAGTTTTCCAAAATTTAAATAAGATTTCAAGTATAATCTTGATGTTTAAAGAAAACATTCTAATTAAACTCCATAATAAATTCCAAGGAGGGAATTTGTTCTATCCATATGAATTTAAAAGGTGATTTCACCGTTATTCGACGAATAGTACAGGTTGAGTATGGGAATTAGTATTGGGTATATTATTCTAAAATCTATGTTTCCTTTTTAGGAACACTAACTGGTTTGGGTTTAAAGTAAACGATGTCTTAAATAATAATTAGTTTGACCTATTAAAAGATATGTTTTAGAAATAAGTAATCTCCATTGAGATTGGAATTATACCAATAATAGAAGATGAAAAGGTTTTCCTCTATATTTAAAGAGACGTTTGGTATTTCCAAGATAAACAGGGGGTTTTCAATTAACCAAAGGATATGATAAAAGAGGTTCAATAATTTTGTATATGATGAAAAAGAAAATGTTTTAAAGATATATATCTTTAAGACGATATTTTACATGGATAAAAGATATTGATTAACTGAATAATAATCGCCGACATACTTGACATCTTTTACCGATAACTGGTTCAAAGAAAACGGGATCGGATTTAGTTGACCCTATCCAAAAACCATTTTGAACCAATATACGCGTTCGAAAGTGAAGACATGAGGAAGACGATGATTTGTAGAATGATATCTTCATAATGTAGGGCTACTGGCCACTAACCTCTGAGGTAATTCCCATGTCATATATATCGTGGCAATGGTACCTCCATATTTTAAAATCTTCGATGCAAGAACTACTCGCGACTGATCCTAGGGATGATTCCCAAAAAGGAAGTAGTCGGTGGAGTGGATTTGGTTTGTCATGTTCTTAGACAACTTGTATAAACGAATATCAAACATTGCATTTCTATGACCACATACATGATTTTTACAAATGTACAAATGTTTGGTGGTGCAGGAGGTAACCCCTTTTTGACTTAACACCCTTTCCTAAGGTGTATGAATTCGAGCGTTGTACTTTTGTGAAATCAATAATGTTCTATTAGAAATGGCAATGTTGCAATCGAAGTGAGATTTTTTTGGTTAAAGGTAATACGTTATCTTAGGCCTCACACTCGAAAACTGCTGAAATAGAGAATGTCGTAAGGCAATGTGGGTTTCCCCATTAGTGTACGGTCATTACCTTTCTAGATTACCCTCTTTATATCAAGTTTGTTGTGTATGTATGAGACGTCTCAGATAGGTCGGGAATAACCGAGGTAATGTCATATTCGATACTATCCAGGACAATTGTATTGGTCATTAGAAAGGGGTAGGCCGGTCTTGCTAGATGCATAGGAATATCAATGTATCCTTGGTACATTCCTCTAGAGATGTACTATACGGAAGACAGTCCCTTACTTTTCATTGTATGGAATCCATTACTCAAGAAGTGCCTTCGGACTTAGTTATATATGTAACACCCCACACCCCATAATATACCCAAAAGGACACATTAGAAGGCGTGGTGCATTGTAGATATAAACTAAAACTAGCACATACTAAGATTCATAAGACAGAAATAGGTAAAAACAGCAGAAATAATTTAAATAATAACTTATTTAGGACAGAACTTCATAATTTCTTTAAAAACAAAATAAGTCACCAAATACCAAATACATCACATATCAAAATACCATATATATATATATATATATATGTCTTATTATATCAAAGAAAGCCATAGTCTTAAAAACCAGAGTACAACTATGCCCCCAACATGTGTCGGTACAAGTAAAGAACAAAAAACTGAAGTAAAAAAAGTGGAAGTATATAATGGAATCTCCTTCCAAGAACCCTCCAAGAAACTACAACCTACTGTACTCTTGCTTGATTGCCTATGGTGGGAAAAAGGGGGAAAATAGAGGAGCGGGTCAGACTAAAAGTCTAATGAATGATAATAATTACTAGAATCTTTAAGCGAAGTAAAATTAATAGACTTTACAACAATTCTAGTATATAAAAGGATACCAAGGACATAGAAGAAGGAATAAGCTGGAAATAAATACAAATTAATTATTAAATATGATTGGTTAACTTTGATTGTCTGCACTTGTCTTTGATAGCTGCTTTGATTAGGCTGAATTCCTAATCCTATAATTAGGTTGAAATCATAATTCTCTCTTTTGATCGACCTGCTACTCCATAGACCTACTGCGGACTAGATGCTATATAGCTCCCTGTACAGAAGGCAATGGTGTCTACGAAAGACACACACTAAACATTTGGAACTCAATAGCAACTTATCTCCACTAGTCGATTCTCCATGCTCGGTCACCGCTGGTTCGCACTGTCTATTGCTCCCTCTTTTGACCTTTTGTTTACCTTGGATAGCATATGTGTGCCCTCGTCTCAGTTCAGGCTATTGTGAGCCACCGTTTCCATAGAAAATAGGGAATGTTGTTGGTACTGGTTCCTGTCAAACAAAATCTAGTTGTGCCACTTGTCCAAATCCCCATGATTTAGTATTTTAATTTTTGACTTCTTGTCCACAGTAAAAAACATAAGTGTGTCCCAAAGGAAATGCTACCGGTATGGATCTTTCCTTTTGAGTATTGACCACTTATCTACCCTAAACAGCATAAGGGAAATGCTACCAGGATGGATCTTTTCTTTTAAGTATTGACCACTTATCTATCCTAAACAACATAAGGGAAATGCTACCGGTATAGATCTTTTCTTTTAAGTATTGACCACTTATCTACCCTAAGCAGCATAAGGGAAATGTTGCCGGTACGGATCTTTTCTTTAAAGTATTGACCGCTTATGTACCCTAAACAGTGTAAGGAAATGCTGCTAGTATGGATCCTACTTTTTATTTATCGACCACTTATCTACCCTAAACAGCATAAGGGGAATGCTGTCGGTATGGATCCTACTTTCATCTTTGCTTATTGACTTAAATAAATTATTTAAATAAGCCTTTACAATTTATCTCAACTACCTTTGCTTATTAATTTATCCAAGTCTTAAAATAAGCCTCATTCTGTTCTATTTCTTATTATAACCTACGTTATAATCATGCTTATTACTTAAGCGAAGTTCTAAGTGTGAAAATAAGCTTATTTCATCTTTTATTATTTTTAGTTATAATTCTAAGTTATAATTGGGCCAATCTCTTTAATTTAGTCTAATTCTAATATTTACATGACAATTTCAGTCCAATTCCATTTTTGTTACCGTCTTTACAATTTACATCTTATCTTCCGTTGTTTCGATATTCTTATAATTTAATCCAAATTCTCATTTAATATATTCTAATCCATAGGCAAAGAAGAAGGAGAAATAAAAGAAAATCCAAAGCGTAGGAAAAAGATGTAAATAACGCATAAATAACAGTAAATAAATTAAAATACTGCAAATAAACTGTAAATAAATGGAAACTCTATAGCAGAAATGAACTAAAATTAACTGAAAATGATAGCTAAAAAGAATAGACTGAAAATAATTCTAAAATTTATAAATAAACTACTAAAAATGTTATTCTAGAAATAGTAGTTAAACTACAACTATTGGAAACCCTATTATTTTAAATTATTTAAAAATCTAAATAATTACAATCACTCACGTATAGTCCTACCTCTTCTCTTTAGGTCTTCCCGAATCCACTTAGGGTATTAAAATATTTTTATTAAAAAGATTATCTCCTTGGAAAATTATTCCTTTTAGGGTCCTTCCTAAAAAGGTGAACCCAAGCACATAAAATCTAGAATGAGAAAAATTGTTCGGCCCAAGGTCTTATTTATAGGGTTAGAAATGGATCTCAAACCGTTGAATTTGGGGTTAAATAGGATGCAACCACATCATGGGCTGAATAGGAGCCATCGGATGGAAGCACGGAAGGACCAGATTGAATAAAAGAATGAAAAACAATGTGTGAAAAGTTTACTGGAACCAACAGGACCAAAAAAAATTGTCTTCTCTTCCCATTCCTAGGCGGGCCGACCTAAGCCTTAGGATGGTCGACCTCCCTATTTAATTTTTTTTCATTGGTTCTTGTTTGCTTTGTATCTCACTCATATTAACTCGGATTCTGACATTCTATACATGGAAACTGACCAGAAAATTACCATTGACGGCATGGTGCAACCCCCATGGCCCAATTCTGATAATTTCATAAAGTTGTTTTATCTTTTGATTAATTCGATAATTAATTATTATAGCCTAAATTTTGGGTTGTTACAATATACCTATTATTCTGGAATTTAATCAATGTAACAATTTTGGCTAAGATCAATATGCATTTGTAATCTAGACACTATTATAATATCACCGGATTTTAGTAGCGATGTTTGGGTTATCATAGGGTAACAACTTGTCCGTGTTTATGTGCATCATGGTCATATGAGTTACCCGTTATTTTCAAAAATATCTACGATTTGAGTTATCGCACACCAGTCTCATGACTGACCCGGAGTTTATTTTCTTATCCGAAAAACCCCGGATGCCCTATTTTTCTGGGCAGCCAAGTAGTCTAGGTCTATCTTGGAACATTTTTGAGGAGCTTGAAGTAGGAGCTAGAGTTTCCTCTGTATATAGTTATCCATTCCTATTTCCACGACATTTGTTTACTATTTGTATTCACCATTAGTAGGGACAGAGATTTATAACTGTCTAGGCTGAGATTAGAGTAGACTCTGATTTATGCTGCTAAAATTTCCACTGTAAAGATAATATATTGAAATAATATATGTTATTCCATTCGTGTATGATTCCATTCTTTCTTTATTTTTCTTTTTCCCTTGATCAATCTATCTTTTCGACACTTTGATATTTGGTAAGTGAATACTATGGATTATAACGTAGATTCCCACATAGATTCCAACGTCTCGAACCAATCACGAACCTCTTCCAAAGCATAGAACACGTATATGATTTTGGAGTGGTTACGGTTTCAAATCATCTCATATAAGTATACTCTCCCACTTATCGGGTGCTCTAAAACCAATCGGTAGTTTCCAGTTATTTCAACTCCTATTCAATAGGAAATTTACAAAAAATACATAAGAGAGAAGATCACCTCCCAATCGTTTTAGCGGACGTATTTCGTTATCATTTTTCCTAGAAGAACAAAACGAGTTTATACGTGCAGTATAGAATCACTGGAGATAACCGCACCATATAATTCCCATGTTTCCTCTAGACATTTACAGAGTATATTTGGTCAAGATTCGAAAGTTGGTTATTTAAATATCAAATACAAATAAACAAATAATTCAGAGATTTGATTTCATAAGAAACCAAGCACGATTAAGCACATAATTACGATCAAGTCATATAAATGACCCTCAGTCCCTTTTTAATAAATTTACACTCTATTAATTATAGATCTTTTTTTAAAACACCTTTTTTCTAATAAAACTTCTTCCATTAGTCAAAACATCCTTTATTAATTAATACACTTTTATTAATTAAAACTTCTTTACATATATACTTGTATATATATTCAATTTCTCTTTATTAAAGTTATATATTTATATTCTACTATTTCACTATTTACTTATACTCTTTTAAATATTTAAAAAGGTATTCATATACAACGGAATAAGCATATTCACAAATCGTTGAACAAAGTGTTTCTTACTTAATATATTCAAAGAGGTTAACAATAAGGCTACAAAAACAATATTATGATAAACCACTACTCTTTTAAAAATTAAACATTTAATTTTTTTTCTCTTTTTATAAATGATTTCAATTCTTGTTATCATCTTTAAAATTCCATTACTAAAGTGTTAGCACCAATAATGGTCGCTAACACCCTTAGAAAGATTGTGTAGAGAGATTAATGAAGAAAGTAAAATTAAAAAAGAGAATAAAGTGTAAATTTAAATGCAGAGAACAAGAACACCAAATTTATAGTGGTTCGGCGTAACTTCCTACATCCACTTTGATGTTCATTTCCATCGATTTCCTTGATGGGTGATTACAGATACAAGCCCTTTTTTAATTACTAGAATACAATTGCAAAGTAAAAGAAATAAGTCCGGAATGAGTCTTGAAGATGGCAGAGTTTCCCCAATGTTCTCTCAAATCTCCCTTTTTTCTACGCCCCTGCCCGTCTATTTATAGGCGAAGGTGGGTTGGACATCCCTGGTGGGCCTGGTAGCTGAATATCTTAGCCCGAGTGAAATGGTCTCTGTGCGCCAAACAAGAGAGGCCGAACGATCGAATGCCGAACGTCCAAATGTCGTACGTACCCTTCCATGCTGAACATTCTCCTTTGGCCGAGCGGGTTGAGGCCGAATGCACTGAATTCCATAGGGAGCACTTGTGTCGAACGATCCTAGGAGCCGAACCAGTGTCATGGCCGAACGTTTGCTAGGCCGAATGAGATGAGGCCGAATGCTTCGAGTGCCGAACACTTCCCAATGCTGAATAAGGTGTGGATGCCGATTGACATGGAATGTCGGACGACACCTGATGCCGAACGATGTCCTTGGCTAAACATAACTTGGATGCCGAGCCACTTAGAGGCCGAGTGAGGTTCCTGGCCGGACGGTCACTTTGGCCGAACGATATCTTGGGTCGAACGATATTCTAAGGCCGAACGATCTTAGGCCGAGCGTTCTAATTCGGCCGGAAGGTATTCAATACCGGATGCCTCTTAATGCCGAACGCTCCATCTTGGACCGAACGTTAGGGGTGGCGGAGTACTAAGTTTCCCGGTCAATTCCCTGGGAAACACTTGCCCCGCAAAGCGTATCACGTTGACCGAACGCGATGCGCTTTGAACCATGAGTCCATTGCATTCCTCTTCGAACCTTGTCCCGCTTCTTTCAAAGGGGTTATGGTGCGTGCCGAATGTAATGCAACTGCCGAACGATCTAGCTAAAGATAAGTACCCGGGATGCTGAGCGAAGCAGAATAGCCGAGGCCGAACAACGTAAGATAGCCGGTCGATATCGCCTTGACCGCTTCTGCCGGCCATGGATGATTCAATTTCTTCTTCCCCCCATAAAACCTGCCCCCCTCCTTCTTCCCCTTTTTTCCACTTTTACTTCTACGATCTTGGACTTACGAACCTCCTCTGCTATCAGACTCCAAGGGCCTCACAATCTTTCCCAAAGCTCGATCTACGAACTAGGTATTAATCCCTTTATCTAAATCCTCTCCCTGACTGTGGAAGTTTCAATAAGAGGCCTATATTAGAACGGTAGCCGACAGGGTTGCATGGGTGGCTGAACTAAGCTTCGATTAGGTTATCTTTATGGCTAAACGATACGAGGTAGGGAGAAGTAGCCAAGGGCGACCATACGTAGGAGTTGTTAGTTTGGGAGATATAATGTGGTTCGGCACGGTCTCTTCATGCCTAATCGAGACTGGAAGAGAGGAAAGAGTAGAGGAGGGGAGGGATGGAATTGTAGCCAAGGGTGGAGCGCTGAAAGTTTTAAGGTTCGGCATAATCCTGGTTTGGTGTGATTCATCACATGCCGGACGGTAGGAGGGAAGATTTGGATGGAGGTATGAGTTACCGGAGGGGATGTTGAGTGTTGTTTCGGCCGAATGGGATTTTGGCCGAACGATACTCTGCCGAGCGCAAGGATGTTGAGTGTTGTTTCGGCCGAATGGGATTTCGGCCGAACAATACTCCGCCGAGCGCTAACTGGTTCGAACTGTAGCTAGCCCGACTGTGAGTTTTAGGCCGACCGATAACTTCGCCGAGCGACAGCTTAGCCGAACAAACGTTAATGCCGAACCATTCACGCCGAACGATATTTAGCCGAACAAAACATGAATGCCGAACTAAAACACGCCGAACGGTTATGCCGAATGGTCGTAAAGCAAGAACAATGACTCTAACATTCTAGCATACCGAAACGACTTGGACTAATAACCTTCTATTTTCAGTAGCTATAAATCTGAACTTTACTTGACGTAATCGGATAACTTCCTCTAACGTTCCCTGAACTTGAAACTGTAATAGCCATTTGGCGGGCTTTTGGAGATGGTCAGCGATGACGGTCTTCGAAGGCGATGATTTTTAAGCTTAGTTTTATATCAGTAACCTTGCGACTCCCGAATTTCCAATGCTTATACACGATTGATTGCACTAGCTCACACACCACACAGGGGGGAAATATATGTTGTTAAGTCTGACGCTGATCATTTTTTTAGTATAGTTCATACAAGTGCTTTGCAAGATTTGATTCCCATCAAGAAAAAATGTCTAAAAAATCTAGTTCCGCCATAATCTCGGACAGACCCGGGCCGTCTTCCAAACATAGGGACGTAGGCACTTCTAACCCATCGACCTCCCCCGCTCATAATTTAGCTCCTGATGCCCTGGAGTCATCTATTATTTTAGATAATCCGATCGATTCACTAGCTTCGAAGATTAACGAAGTCGCCCTTCGGCGAATATGCTCTATCCACGGTATCCCTTTTGCCGATGTGTTGGTTACATCGAGGAATGATCGTCCACACTTGCCCCTAGTCGGATACAGCGCATGTAATAAGTTTATGTGCTGGGTGGGCAGCGTGCCTCCATTCAATTTATTTCTTCGGGATGTGTTGCAATACATAGACGTCGCCCCATCGCAGCTGCACCCAAACGGTCATGCGTACATTTATGGGACCTACCTCTTTTTCATGGCTGTCTTCTCTAGGCCTCCAACTCCCGACAACATCAGATATATTTATATGATCAAGAAGCAGAGAGTTAGCCCCTCCTTCGTGTTCCTCGAGCCGCACCACAAGTGCCAAATTCTAACCAGGACGTGGAGCAAGTTTTCCCTATACAAACAGAAATGGTTCTAAGTGCGCTGCCCTCCTGGTTTCGCGAGGAGATGGGTTGAAGGAAGTAAGTCTTCTTTTTGGAGCGATGCTCATATCTCGGTCGAGGCGATGATTTTCTAACTCTTGTTTCATTTTTCAGATATCAATCCACGTCCTGAGGACCGCGGCTATTCAGAGGCTGTTGAGGCTATTAGAGCTCTTTCCGTCAAGGAACGAGACATTCAAACCCTCATTTCAAATGAGTTACTATCAAGGTTCGAGCTGTTAGCAGAAGGTCGTCGGGTGAGCCTTCCTGAGGGTGTCTCCATCCCCAAGCCCGCATCCGATAAAGGGAAGAAGTTGGTTGAATCGTCGTCACGCCACACCCCCGGTGCACAGGAGGAGGGGGAAATCAAATAGAGTGAAGCACCCGAAACACAAGGTGAGAATATGGGTGTTACTCAGTATCCACCGTCGAAGTGTAGGATATTGAAATGTCATCTTCCCCTTCGAAGGGGAAAAAGACGTTGACATATAAGATTAGAAAGGAGAAGGTTGGCGGAACTTCCAAAGTTACGCTCACCCGGCAGAGAAGGAGGCTTCTTCACAGCACGTTGAAAGTTCGCTAAAGGGCCTTTCAAACCTCTCCATTCCGAAGGATCTGCTAAACAATGATTTTAGTGATCCCGAGGCATTCAAGTTTCACTCGCCCATTAGAGGCGATGCAGGCATCTTGTCCCACAACCATGGAGAGAAAACTCCTGTTAGCAAAGCGACTAGTCCATCGGGGGGAAACGCACTAGGACACACACACAAAACACTCGTACTTCCATTTGCACTTAGTTTTCTTTGTTACACTATCTCTTTGCTAATTTGCTGTTATTTGAATTCTGTGCAGGTGACATGGGGGCACTCACATGGATTCGATCATCTTCGCGGTTCGTCCATTTTTCATCAACCAGGACGGGATTCGGGTTCTGGAAGACGTCGAGACGGAGATGGCGATAAAGACCATCATTCCCGGGACTCCTCATCCCGGAGGAAAACTTACTATCAGCCAAAGCACCACAAGGATACTTCGTCTCACGCGAAGCACAGCAAAGACAAGCACGGCCATAAGAGGTCGCAACCCGACGCTCCCCGAGACTAGCACTCTGACTCCACTTCTACTCGATAGTCCCGAGGTTCTCACCGGAGGGGCGAACATTCAAAGCCGTCACCTCCGCTCCTGCGACAGACCCAACACTGTCAGAGAGGCTGGTCGAGCTTAAGGACAAATTTCCGAGAATCTGCTTCGATGGCCTAAAATTCCTTTCGGCGATTCATCCTATTCCCGGTCATGTTAAACAGAGAGCTCTTGCCTGTACGAATGACGTCTGTATTCAACATGACACATTTGTTCACCTAGCTGAGAAACTTTCTGAAGTCTCTGTGGAGCGCCAGCATAAGATAGACCGTTTGAAGCTCGAGGCTATCCACGATAGAAATATCATTAAGGCCCAAGATGAAGAAATCGCCACTTATAAGTCTGAACTCAAGGTCGCCCATCGGAGTGCCAGGAATACTACTGAGGCCGTTACTCGCTTGGAATCAACTCATAAGAAAGAGCTTGACGAGGCGGTTCAAAAATGTGGGGCTTTGGCCTTGGAGAAGGACTCCGTTCAAAAGGAGAGGGATGCGTTCAACACCCGGGTCAAGGAACTTGAGGAGCTTCTCCGTAGAGAGAGAGGAGAAAACGGCTGCCCAAGAAGTGTCACAGCGATACTGTGACGAGATTGTCGCCACCCGACTTTTAAAAGAACAACTCGTGGGCAAGCTTTCAAGGGTTGAGATGTTAACTAGCGAGGCTCGTTAAGAGGGCAAGAAGACGGCTTTGACGGACATCGATTCCCGTCTTAAGGCAGACAGGGAAGAAGGTAGAGAGGAGATCAAAACCGCGTTCGACCCACTCATTGCCGAATTCAACGCCCGCGTGCTCATGCACCGTGACTTAACTTTTATGGGCGATGGATATCTTGAATCATTGCTCGAGGCGTGGGAAACCTTAATTCAGATCAGGAAGGTCGAGCGCGATGTCGAGGAGGTTGACGAGGGGGGTTTGATAAAAGTATTTCTGAAGGGAAATGAGCCTTTGGACCTATCCGCGGCTAAGGCCCTTTACTGCAAAGGCTTCCCCTCGAGGAAAGGGAAAGAAGTTGTCGCCAGTCCATTCGGGGCTGAGTCTCCTGTTCACGTGCCTTCCCAGCCGGCCGGTCGGCCGATACTCGATCCCTTTGAACAGCACATTGGCTATGATCCGGAAGCCCCCGGCCTAGGCGTTCATGTTTTGTCTCCTATCCTGGAGGGCAAAACCCCTTTGACGGTAGAGAGTTTGCCAGGGCCTGGTAGATAACCTTTCAGTTTGAGATTTTGGAAGTCGTCATTCTTTGTGAAGTACTATTGCATTCTAATGCTCGTCTTTTCTGATTTTGTGCAGGTTGCTCTGATCCCGATCCTACTCCGAGGATCAATGTCTCCAAGGAGGTGGAAAAGACTGGTGGGGCTGCTTGTGCTGGTGAAGTTCCTGGGCCAAATGCTCAAGTGATCGAGGCGCTTGACGAAGGCAAGTCTAATTCCCCCTCTGGGAGTTATGAAGTAGAAGTCACAGGCGCCTCTGAGCATACATCTGAATTGAGCATGAAAGAGCGGCTCGAGAAAAAGAAAAGAGATGCAGCCAAGGTCAAGGTTGAGCCGCGTGAAGTGGACCTGGACAACCCCTTGAACAAGCCATTGAAGGTCATCCTTCCTGGAAGGTCCAAGCCCTTGGATGTTCCCCCTACTTCTTCAATTGTTACTCCTCCATCAAGGAAAGGTTCCAAGCGTAAACGCTCTGGGGAAGAGTCGTCCGGGAAGAAGTTGAAGAAGCACAAGAAATGAGTACTGTCCTCGTTCAACGAGAGTCAATTTAAGTCGTGTAATAATTTTTTGTAATTTTTGTAGATAGATTGTTGACTCCAGATTTTGGAGTGCTTGTAGCAGAAAACTTTTCCTGAATAGAGTTTAGTTTCCTTTTCTATCTTTTCAAAGGGTTCTTATCATTCAGTTTTCTTTGTGATTGTGATTCGAATCCATGATGTTGAGCGTAACATGGACTTCTTGGTTTGACTTCGCGTAGCCCGTTGATTCTCTGAGAGCTATTTGTTTTCCTCCCACGCTTCAAGCACTTAGAAAATTTTTTAATCCGTACAATGGGAACTTAGAATATTCCAGTTCGCATTCTAGAGACTCGGAAATTTTTTACCATTTATACTCGAGTTCACGCTCCGGGGACTTCGAGTACTCCAGTCCGCACTCCGGGGACTTGGAGATTTTGAGTCGTTTGTAATCGAATCCGCGCTCCGGGAACATAGAATATTCCTGTCCGCATTCTGGGGACTTGGAGAATTTTTACCGTTTATACTCGAGTTCACATTCCGGGGACTTAGAGTACTCCAGTCCGCAATCCGGGGACTTGAAGGTTTTTAAGTCGTTTATACTCGAGTCCGTGCTTCGAGGATTTAGAGTACTCCAGTCCGCAATCCGGGGACTTGAAGGTTTTTAAGTCGTTTATACTCGAGTCCGTGCTTCGAGGATTTAGAGTACTCCAGTCCACACTCCGGGGACTTGGAGGTTTTTAAATCGTTTATACTCGAGTCTGCACTCCTGGGACTTAGAGTACTCCTGTCCGCACTCCGGGGACTTGAAGGTTTTTAAGTCGTTTATACTCGAGTCCACGCTCTGGGGATTTAGAGTACTCCAGTCCGCACTTCGAGGACTTGGAGGTTTTTGTTCGTTTATACTCGAGTCCGCACTCTGGGGACTTAGAGTACTCCAGTCCGCACTCCGGGGACTTGGAGGTTTTTAACTCGTTTATACTCGAGTCCGCGCTCCGGGGACTTAGAGTACTCCAGTCCGCACTCCGGGGACTTGGAGGTTTTTACCGTTTATACTCGAGTTCACATTCCGGGGACTTAGAGTACTCCAGTCCGCACTCCGGGGACTTGGAGGTTTTTAAGTCGTTTATACTCGAGTCCGCGCTCTGGGGACTTAGAGTACTCCAGTCCGCACTCTGGGGACTTGGAGGTTTTTATTCATTTATACTCGAGTCCGTACTCCGGGAACTTAGAGTACTCCAGTCCGCACTCCGGGGACTTGGAGGTTTTTAAGTCATTTATACTCGAGTCCGCACTCCGAGGACTTAGAGTACTCCAGTCCGCACTCTGAGGACTTAGAGGTTTTTATTGGTTTACACTGGAGTCCGTGCTCCGGGGACTTATAGTACTCCAGTCCGCACTCCGGGGACTTGGAGGTTTTTAAGTCGTTTATACTCGAGCCCGCGCTCAGGGGACTTAGAGTACTCCAGTCCGCACTCCAGGGACTTGGAGGTTTTTACCGTTTATACTCGAGTGCACATTTCGAGGACTTAGAGTACTCCAGTCCGCACTCCGGGGACTTGGAGGTTTTTAAGTCGTTTGTACTCGAGTCCACGCTCCAGGGACTTAGAGTACTCCAGTCCGCACTTCCGGGAACTTGGAGGTTTTTAATCGTTTATACTCGAGTCTGTACTCTAGGGACTTAGAGTACTCCAGTCTGCACTCCGGGGACTTGGAGATTTTTAAGTCGTTTATACTCGAGTGCGCACTCCGAGGACTTAGAGTGCTCCAGTCCGCACTCTGGGGACTTGGAGGGTTTTATGTCATTTATACTCGAGCCCAGGCTCCGGGGGCTTAGAGTACTCCAGTCCGCACTCCGGAGACTTGGAGGTTTTTATTCGTTTATACTCGAGTCCGCGCTCCTGAGGCTTAGAGTACTCCAGTCCGCACTCCGGGACTTGGAGGTTTTTATTCGTTTATACGCGAGTCCGCACTCCGGGGACTTAGAGTACTCCAGTCCGCACTCTGGAGACTTGGAGGTTTTCATTTGTTTATACTCGAGTTCGCGCTCCAGAGACTTAGAGTACTCCAGTTCGCACTGCGGGGACTTGGAGGTTTTTATTCGTTTATACTCGAGTCCGTACTCTAGGGACTTAGAGTACTCCAGTATGCACTCCGGGGACTTGGAGGTTTTTAAGTCGTTTATACTCGAGTGCGCACTCCGAGGACTTATAGTGCTCCAGTCCGCACTCTTGGGACTTGGAGGGTTTTATGTCATTTATACTCGAGCCCAGGATCCGGGGGCTTAGAGTACTCCAGTCCGCTCTCCGGAGACTTGGAGGTTTTTATTCATTTATACTCGAGTCCGCGCTCCGGGGGCTTAGATTACTCCAGTCCACACTCCGGGACTTGGAGGTTTTTATTCGTTTATACGCGAGTCCACACTCTGGGGACTTAGAGTACTCCAGTCCGCACTCTGGAGACTTGGAGGTTTTCATTCGTTTATACTCGAGTTCGCACTCCAGGGACTTAGAGTACTCCAGTCCGCACTCCGGGGACTTGGAGGTTTTTAATCGTTTATACTCGAGTCCGTACTCTAGGGACTTAGAGTACTCCAGTCTGCACTCCGGGGACTTGGAGGTTTTTAAGTCGTTTATACTCTAGTGCGCACTCCGAGGACTTAGAGTGCTCCAGTCCGCACTCTGGGGACTTGGAGGGTTTTATGTCATTTATACTCGAGGCCAGGCTCCGGGGGCTTAGAGTACTCCAGTCCGCACTCCGGAGACTTGGAGGTTTTTATTCGTTTATACTCGAGTCCGCGCTCCGGGGGCTTAGAGTACTCTAGTCCGAACTCCGGGACTTGGAGGTTTTTATTCGTTTATACGCGAGTCCGCACTCTGGGGACTTAGAGTACTCCAGTCCGCACTCTGGAGACTTGGAGGTTTTCATTCGTTTATACTCGAGTTCACGCTCCAGAGACTTAGAGTACTCCAGTCCGCACTCTGGGGGCTTGGAGGTTTTATTCATTTATACTCGAGTCCGCCCTCCGGGGACATAGGGTACTGCAGTCCACACTCCGGGGACTTGGAGGTTTTTAAATCGTTTATACTCGAGTCTGCACTCCGGGGACTTAGAGTACTCATGTCCGCACTCCGGGGACTTGAAGGTTTTTAAGTCGTTTATACTCGAGTCCACGCTCTGGGGACTTAGAGTACTCCAATCCGCACTTCGAGGACTTTGAGGTTTTTGTTCGTTTATACTCGAGTCTGCACTCCGGGGACTTAGAGTACTCCAGTCCGCACTCCGGGGACTTGGAGGTTTTTACCGTTTATACTGGAGTTCACATTCCGGGGACTTAGAGTACTCCAGTCCGCACTCCGGGGACTTGGAGGTTTTTAAGTCGTTTATACTCGAGCCCGCGCTCCGGGGACTTAGAGCACTCCAGTCCGCACTCCGGGGACTTGGAGGTTTTTATTCATTTATACTCGAGTCCGTACTCCGGGAACTTAGAGTACTCCAGTCCGCACTCCGGGGACTTGGAGGTTTTTAAGTCATTTATACTCGAGTCCGCACTTCGGGGACTTAGAGTACACCAGTCCGCACTCTTAGGACTTGGAGGTTTTTATTGGTTTACACTGGAGTCCGTGCTCCGGGGATTTAGAGTACTCCAGTCCGCACTTCGGGGACTTGGAGGTTTTTAAGTCGTTTATACTCGAGCCCGCGCTCAGGGGACTTGGAGGTTTTTACCGTTTATACTCGAGTGCACATTTCGAGGACTTGGAGTACTCCAGTCCGCACTCCGGGGACTTGGAGGTTTTTAAGTCGTTTATACTCGAGTCCACGCTCTAGGGACTTAGAGTACTCCAGTCTGCACTCCGGGGACTTGGAGGTTTTTAATCGTTTATACTCGAGTCCGTACTCTAGGGACTTAGAGTACTCCAGTCTGCACTCCGGGGACTTGGAGGTTTTTAAGTCGTTTATACTCGAGTGCGCACTCCGAGGACTTAGAGTGCTCCAGTCCGCACTCTGGGGACTTGGAGGGTTTTATGTCATTTATACTCGAGCCCAGGCTCCGGGGGGCTTAGAGTACTCCAGTCCGCACTCCGGGGACTTGGAGGTTTTTATTCGTTTATACTCGAGTCCGCGCTCCGGGGGCTAAGAGTTCTCCAGTCCGCACTCCGGGACTTGGGGGTTTTTATTCGTTTATACGCGAGTCCGCTCTCCGGGGACTTAGAGTACTCCAGTCCGCACTCTGGAGACTTGGAGGTTTTCATTCGTTTATACTCGAGTTCGCGCTCCAGAGACTTAGAGTACGCCAGTCCGCACTCCGGGGACTTGGAGGTTTTTATTCGTTTATACTCGAGTCCGCCCTTTGCGACTTAGAGTACTCCAGTCCACACTTCGGGGACTTGGAGGTTTTTAAGTCGTTTATACTCGAGTCCGCACTCCGGGGACTTAGAGTACTACAGGCCGCACTCTGGGGACTTGGATTTTTTTAAGTCATTTATACTCGAGTCCCCGCGCCGGGGACTTAGAGTACTCCAGTTCGCACTCCGGGGACTTGGAGGTTTTTATTCGTTTATACTCGAGTCCGCACTCCGGGGACTTAAAGTACTCCAGTCCGCACTCTAGGGACTTAGAGGTTTTTAAGTTGTTTATACTCGGGTCCGCGCTCTGGAGACTTAGAGTACTCCAGTCCGCACTCCGGGGACTTGGAGGTTTTTACCGTTTATACTCGAGTGCACATTCCGGGGACTTAGAGTACTAATGTCCGCACTCCGGGGACGGAGGTTTTTAAGTCGTTTATACTCGAGTCTGCGCTCCGGGGACTTAGAGTGCTCCAGTCCACACTCCGGGGACTTGGAGGTTTTTATTCGTTTATACTCGAGTCCGTACTCTAGGGACTTAGAGTACTCCAGTCTGCACTCCGGGGACTTGGAGGTTTTTAAGTCGTTTATACTCGAGTGCGCACTCCGAGCACTACTACAAAACAGGTCATTTGCATCGGTTGTTTACCCCCCTTTTGCATCAGTTCAACAACCGATGCATATGCAACCAATGCAACAGGCTTAACACTTTTGCATCAGTTCTGAAACCGATACAAAAAGATCTTTTTTGCATCGGTTGTTACTAACAACTGATGCAAAATATCGTGGTTGATTGCTTGGACACAACCCCCTGTAGCATCGGTTGTAATGAAAACCGATGCAACAAAGGAACTTGTTGCATCGGTTGTTGTTGAAAACTGATGCAAACTAATCCCTCTATTGCATCGATTTTTTATAACAACCGATGCAGACTAATCCCCCTATTGCATCAGCTATTTATACCTGATGCAAAAAAGTCATTCTCAGAAACCATTATTACAGTACTCAAATAGACTATTTACATATATTGTTGATTATAACAAACAATTCTTGCATGAAATATTACAATCATTCAAAATTAAATTTGACGGCAAATACATAATCAGATTTAATAAATAGCATAAGTGCACGGGTTAATACATAATCAGATTTAACAAATACAGTAATCGAAGATTTAATAAGTAGTATATTCAGAACTCTTTTCAAAACGTCTGAAGATGAATACGGGTTAGAAGGAAATAGGCCTATTATAGTTCCATGCGATGCAGTTTTTATGGACTGCATCTTGGCTTTGCTTCAGTGTCGAGTTCCGGAAGACTTAAGTTAACTTTCTTCAGTTCTTTATTCGCTGATTAGTGTTCCATGGCTTCTTCATCATTTCATGGATCTGAAAATTGCTGCTGCCAGAAATGAATATTTTTCTATGTTATTCAGTTACTCTTCAGATAAATGATTAAACCGACATGAAAAAAAGACAGAAGAATGTAAACAACTTCTGTAAATACAGATATTACCTCAATAGTTTTCCCATTAGAAGCAGTGACTATGTCACCTGGCCTCATTGCTGTACCACTTATCATATTTTCACATGCAGCCACGACAAAATGAACCTGAATGCAAGAAATCAACATTCATAATTTCATCACATCAAGCACTTACAAGAACCTTTTTTTTCTTTTCTTTTTCTTTCTTAATTTCAATTTTTAAGCAAGCCATAAGCAATACTTGCCTCAACTCCAGTGGGCTTGATTTGTCCAATTGCTTTTGCAGCCCCAAGTGTTGCTACAGAGCCACCCATATCGAATTTCATGATATCAATAGATGTTCCTGCACCAACCTTGATGTTATAGCGACCACTGTTATAAACAAGAAGTAAAAATATAATAAAATGAATTTCACTTTATATGCTACTATTTATCATTAATAAAAATCAAGTTAATCGAGTGGTGGTCAGACATACAGTCCACCGAAAACATAAATGGCATATTTAAGGTCCCTATGTCATTGATCTATATAATTACTGATAAATCATCTTGAATATAAAAAAATTTAAAGTATTTGCAGGAGCTATATTATTAGAATAATGCACCAGAGGAGATCCTCTATCAATTTTCAAGTTTATGGTATGTCTGGTAATAGCTTATAAACAGCATAAGTAGCATACAAATTACTTCTGTAATTTAAATGGTTTGACAGTAATTTAATTTTTTGACTTAAAATCAACATATAAGTTGACAGGTCATAAATTTCAAATTTTAGAACTAATTTCTGTAACATAAAATTCAATTAAAGATGTCATTGTCCAAATGTTTATGGTGTCTCCACAGCAAAGCAAGTACTTCAAGTTGAATAAATTTCTACGTAAATGTGCATATAATATTTTATTCTTCATGTTGCATACAAAAGTTTACTACTAAACATTAAATTGCGTCACTGGCGACATGCCTAGTAATGTGGTTAACTGAAGTAGAAGTGCACAGTAGACCATTGATAATATTTTTTGTAATATGTTGCACTATCATGTCCAATAACAGCTTAAGAGGCTTATATAATATATATTCAATGGTTTTCAATGTAAATGCCTTGTTTTCAGTTCTCATATAGTTGGTACATGGTATTTCTTCTATGGGATGGAGCGGTTAATGTTTACCTGATTTTTTTTCTGTAATTTTCTTGTATGGCAAGTAATGGTTAATATGTGCATGATACCGTGATCTAACCCATGAACTCCTAGTCTCTCAATGTAGATCTTGTTTTTTCTGCAAATACACACTCACAAATACACTATGAATAAGTAGAAGGAAAGACCAAATGCTGACACACATTTATACAAACTTTGGTCTACAAGCATAAAAACAACTTACAATTTACATACTCCAACTTAATTCATTCCCTATATCATTTTGTTCGCCTAAGTGGAATGCTATGGTTACCATAAAGAGCTAGCCAGTCGAAGACTGTAACTTTTTCCTGGAACGACAGTATAAGAACTTATTGCACATTCAGGACTAGTTAGGTTACATGCACCATTTACTCCTGCAGCCAAACAGTCAAATCTTCCTCTTCCGTTGATCAGAAGTGATTGCATGATAAAAGATCGTACAAAGTAAATAGCTTTGTCTTTATGCTCACATCAATCCATTTTGTTTCAATGTAATAATTTTTTTTTGTAGTTTCAGCAAATAGAAATCCTAGTATAATACTATGGGTTTACATACCACTTGATTATACTTGGTGTCAGTGCATTTCAACATGTATAAGAACACAAAATCTTACTATTACCAGGGGAGATGATTCAAGACAACGAGTGGAGATGAAGAAAATACCTGAGGTTTACCAACCCAAATGAAGGGCTTAGAATTGAGGCCAGTAATTTGTTCATAAGTTCTCTTATGCCACCAGTCGTTAAGAACGAAACTATGTTCATGATCATAAGTAAAAGGTTCGACAGCGCCATCAGCAACAGCAACTTTGATCATGCCGTTCAATCCTGCTGATCTTTGCATGCTATGTTATTTTAGAGTAACTTATATACCAATATGTAAGATTTGAAAGCTTGTTAGTATGAGAATGCAAGATGGAAAATCAACATTACATTTAACTGGATAATTTCCTATCAAGTAATTTCAGTTTTCTCACTTGCAAAGTAGTGGTATGAATGATGTGGAAATACAAGCACAATTAATTTGCAATTCCTTGAGCTGGATCAATAATGTGGTGATATGACAAACCTTTAGGAATTTCAATTGATCCTTCAGCAAACCCTCTTTCAATTCTCCAAAGTAGATAATGTTCTTCCTTAACTTCCTTGTCGGCTTCAACTAGTGGTGCTACAAAAGCAACATGCTAGTAATTTTATGAAATAACCCAGTTTGTGAAAAGTATAGCTTATTTTCAAGTTTCCCAAACCCCAAGTTATTACTAAGTATATCTTCCTCACATAAGCACCAAGTCTCCTCTTATTATACCTAATTACAGGATATTAAAATGGTATATACCTTTTTTGATAACGAGAGTGATACTTAATTTAGACAAAGCACTCATTTTGGTTTCTCGGGGGATGGAACACAAGGCCTTTAGAAATAAAATGGTACATACCTGACACATTACACATTCTTATATGTTTAATCAGGCCATCTAGCCATAAAATTGCAGCAACAACCGCAATAATAGTTATAACAGATATCAAAAACGGGCAGAACAGCCTTGGAAAATAAAACGGGAAAAGTTTGTTAAAATTATATGATGTGGAAGCACAAAAACTTTCAAAATAAATCGTAAATGTTCATTCCCAGGGAATACAATCGGCGACAAGTTACCAGGGGATATACATTGCACGTCACAAAGGAAGTCAGCTGGGACAAGTGTCTTAATTTGAGCATAAGGAAGCAAAATTACAGGTGATGCTATAGCTCACGCAGCAAATAGCTTCGATCCATTTGACCGCGTATTAATATAAGTGTGTACTGCTATATGTTTTACATACTAAAATACTTCTTGAATGGAGTTAGAAAAAAATTATATTTTAAGAAATGATGCACTATAGTATAATTTGGCCATCATTGCAAGTATAATTTGCCCGTTTCTGACAATTATTTGGAGTTCCAAAACACTATAGTGGTTACCTTAACCCATTACCCACTTCAAAAAATGATACACAAGTCAAGCCAATCATATTCTCCACAAGTCTATAATTCACATTCATTGCATACTTATCCATCTGACTTATGTCAAGTATGATGTCCAACCCACTAGCTTGCAAGAACATGCAAGAAAAAAATTGTTAATTTGTTAAAATAAAATCATTTTAAATATCCTGAAGGCAAAAGAAATCATAAGTAATATACTTTTCGTGAAATATTCCTATCATTGCTTGGCATCCACCAAGCATGGAAGATTGCAGGTTGAGTGCAATATTTGGATTATGAACACTCTGCCTTGTATGTATCCAATTATAACGTTCTCCAGATTCTTTATCTGTTATTTTTGCGCTGCCATTTAATTTGTAATATATGTTTGATTTAGGTACACGTGTGTGCGTGCGTGTGTGTTTTTTAAGGCTTTTTATGTGGTATAATAAAAAGAAACTAGGCATACACAAAAATATATTTATTTTATTTGTTTACTTAATTGGTGGATGATGGGCATAGCTTGTGCATGGTGACACATATGTATGGACACCTGAATTTTCACCTCAGTTTTGCTGTTATGTAAACTATATGATATATGATACCTGTACATATAAGCTTCAATGGGGAGAGATTCATCGTTTGAGTCTACCGGACAACCACTTTTTACCCAACAATCACCACAGTTCTCAAGCTTCCATCCTTCAAGTTTCCCTTCCTGTATTTGTAGGCGGAGAAGCCATAAAATTATGGTTAATTTTTAGTTTTTCTTATTCTTATTAAATCAAGATTTAAGTCTATAGTTAATCAAACCTTTATGTAACCCCTCAGAGTTTCAACTACTTCAGCCCCTTTTCTCTTGCATATTGTAATCCTGTTGTTATGTTCGTTCATTCTCAGTTCAACCGATTTAACAGGTTCTCCAAGTTCTTTGATTAGACTTCCGATTCCTTCATCCAATCCTTTAAGTTTCATTCTTACGATCCCTACGATTATCTTTATTACAACGTATGCCCCTTCAATCCATGAAAGCATGTTTAATAGCACTAAGTTATATATGGTGGCCTGTGCATGTGATACGTATATCAAGATGTCGTAAGAACTAAAAATTATTAATAACTATAGGCCGCAAAAACCAGAATCTTTTCGTTTGTTATCTCTACTACTAGTAACTTATAATACTAATATTTACAATTATGCAACTGGATTTCAAATATACCAAAATCTAGCATGATGGTAAAAATATGCGTATGTTATGCTGTAGATTCATTTAAATATACACAGTTGTGGTTATTGTGATTGAGCGTTTCAGGAATACACACACATGTGGAATGCAATGAATGGATAAGTTCTTCTTTCTTTGGATGCTTACAGACACTATCCTAAACCATGTTAGTAAACAAAAAATAGCAGGTAAAAAACGTACCGTCGTCAAGAAAATAGTTCTCCTTCAGTGCACCATGACCACTAGTGTCCATCGTCAACGAAGCCTCCACCACATCGTCATTCAACTTTATGCCTTTATCAATACCATTCCTATACCTGACCCTATAAAGACAATGCTTTTCACCTTTCCTCCCATTGAACTCAGACAATGCCACACTAGCTGTTGCATCAGTCACAACCACACTACCAGGACGTTCCTCAAGTATAATACATGCAACAAGCCCAATCAGTATATCACCATTTATCACATTTTCATCCTAATCCACTACTCCACTGCGATATACATCTGTATCAGAAACAACTCCTAAGTCTGCGGAGCTACTGATCACTGAAGATTGTGTTAGAGACATAACTACTAGATCTTCTAGATTCGGTATGTGGTCAGGGAAGATTGCATCCGGGTTCAGGTTGATCATCATAACCTGCAATTTATTGCAGAGGGATTTGGTCTGATCATCATCTTTGCTTTTCATCTGCAATATTGACTTAATCTCCTCTATATCCCTACATATCCAAACATGCATAACACAATTGTTACCGATCAATATTTGCTCACAAGCATTTCACATGATTAACAACAACAACAAAAAACTAAAACTTGCTTTGTACTTTGTTTAGTAAGCTTTTAATGTCATTATTCACTTGAAGCAACGAATGATTTTTAATTAATTATAACTACTAAAAATTAAGCAGTTTTTTTAGCAGTAATTGAAGTCCTTTTTTTAAGGAACTATGATTTTGTATACCTAGAATCAATGGTGCAGCAGTTATATTAATAATATTACAATTTACAAAAATTAGAATGTTCAAAAGTTGAAATTCAGATGTATCAACATAATCTTACACTAGTTGCTCTTGGTTCGGCGACCACTTTAACATCTTCCCGGCTAGTTCGGATTGACTTACAATTCGTTTGTATGGACTTAAATAAGCTACTTTTCAACTTTTTGAAAGCCAAAATGAATTAGTTTTGACTTTCAAAGAACTAAAACGTAGCTTACTTAAGTCCATTCAAACGGACGCTTCGGGATTGGATTATTATCATTATTTAGTGAAACATTTGTCTGTGGAAAATTTCATAATTCTTCAAAGAGAAGCCAAACGTTAACATGCCCCTGAAAATTCTTTTGCAGGCATTCAGTAAATATCATTAATCATTTACTGATCCACATGCACTTTAAACTAGGCATGTATTTATTAAAGCACTGTTATTTAGTTTGCAGTAGTTCCACAAGCATTAATGTTCCACCAAAAATGATATGAACAATTTGTTTACTGGCATTTAGAACTAGACAATGGAAACTCCTTATAAGAAGCTTGCGAAAGCACCTTAGAAGTAGAAATGACTTACGAAAAAATTTCACAAGTAATTTTGACCAAACAAATGACAAATAGCTTTATGTTTTCAAGTATCACTTGTAGTAGCCAAACACCGGAACTTATTTTAACTTAAAGTAATATTACATCCAAACGCTTCTACATAGAGGTTGCTATTCAAAACTACTTATAAGTTACCATTGAAAACTGAATTTTAGAATATTCAAAATAAGTTATTGGCAAACGGGCTTTTAAAGAACAAGGAACATAAAAATGGAACCTTGCAAATGGACATGAAATCAAAATCGGTTTCTTTATCGCCAATACCGACATGAGGAAACTCCTTCCCGACTTCATTCTCAAGTGCATTCCTCTTGCTTTCACCTACAAAAACTCTAGGTTTCATAACAAACCCAGTAGCCCTTCCAGTTTTAGAAACTTCAAGCTCAGTTCCTAACACTTTATCAGCTCCAAGAAAATTCTTTACAAATGGCCTTTGCTTTTTCTTCTTCAGCTAGTACCTGAAGAAACAAACACGTAACAAACCAGGTACCATGTTTATTTTACACTTCAAGGTCATACTATATTGTACAGAATTAGTTCAATATTATTGTCTTACTTTTAAGTGATAAATATAAAAAGGATGGAACTAATTCTACGCTATTCTTTACAAATTCCACACCCGCTATCACTAAGTAATTTTCTTCTTTCCTAAACAAAATGGTGTGGATTTAGAACAGAGTGTGCATATATCCCTGTCCATATAAGAATATGCATTTCTGAATATCAACTGCACCTACACCTACACCCAATAGAAACATAAAAGCTTAAAGCCCTAAATAGAACAGGAAAAATGCAAGTCCTGCATTCTTGACTAAGCTTCTCTTATTCTGTTCGCTGTAATAAACAGAACTGTGAAACATAGAAGTGCATTGGCAGCTTAGCACAACATTTAATATTATTCTAGTTTATCGAGAGAGAAAATACCTTTGTGATAGCTGCAGTAAGGGTAGTTTTCCCATGATCTACATGGCGAATCGTTCCAACATTTACATGAGGCTTCCTGAAGCCGAAAAAGAATCAATATCAGGAAACTTGGTTTTGCACAGAACATTCGCTATTCGATTATTTTGTCAATAAACTGAATTTCTGTTACATTCCAGAAGAAAAAGGAGATCAAACTGAATTACCCCTGCTCTTAATGGTTTCTTATCCATTGAATAAGTTTAATGGTACATTTAAAAGCTAGCTATAATATTTTAAGCTATATTTAGGCTTCAAATGAGTAAAAGTTCCATTCCACCTAACTGAATTATCGGAATCTAATTGTTACATTCCATTGATTTCATTGGGAAATGAAGTCCAGGCAAGGAGTTATCTTGCTTGTGGAAGAAAAAAAGTCACAAAACCCTACAAATCTAAACCTGAAAGTAGTATTATCATCAGCTAACATTTCAACATTTATTCCTGCAAATATTAGTGGACAATTATCAAATTAAAACCAAAAAGCATATCCAAAACAATCAACGAGAGCAATACATTCGAGTGAAGGTGGCCATAGATCGAGAACGGAGAAATCCGGCAGTAGAAGAATCATACGGTTTCTGAACATTGGCTCCGACAAGATATGACTGCAGATAATGAGACTGTGACAATCCACTTCTACAGCAAGAATGGTACAAATTAGAAGAGTGAGATGGGAGCTGAAGAAGGCGCCTTGAATTGCTAGTATTTCTGAGCACCGCAGATGATGCCATGGCCGATGAATATTCTTCAGAGAAACTTGGGTTCAAGCTTTGGGCAGATGATGCAAACGGTGATTTTAGCGTTTTTTTTAAGCTAACGAATTATTTGGGGAAAAGAATGGGAGCGGGGAAAAAAAATGGAAAGGCGGGCTGTAAAAGTGAGCAGCGAATAACCTAACTAATTTGAAATTGCATCGCCTCCACAAGGGAGCCGATGCGTAAATTATTATTTTGGACGCAGTTGCATCGGTTGACTTTAAAATCGATGCGACTAAAACTATTTGCATCGACGTATTTGCATTAGTTGTTGGTGACAACTGATGCAAATTTGATTTTTTTTTATTGCCTATTGCTTTTCACGTACCAATTGCATCGGTTATTAAGACATAACTGATGCAAATAGTTTTATTTGCATCAGTTTTTACTTAAACCAATTCAAATGAGGCGATGCAAATGGCCTGTTTTGTAGTAGTGGAGGACTTAGAGTACTCCAGTCCGCACTCTGGGGACTTGAAGTTTTTTATGTCACTTATACTCGAGTCCACGCTCCGGGGGCTTATAGTACTCCAGTCCGCACTTCGGAGACTTGGAGGTTTTTATTCGTTTATACTCGAGTCCGCGCTCCGGGGGCTTAGAGTACTCCAGTCCGCACTCCGGGACTTGGAGGTTTTTATTCGTTTATACGCGAGTCCGCACTCCGGGGACTTAGAGTGCTCCAGTCCGCACTCTGGAGACTTGGAGTTTTTTATTCATTTATACTCGATTCCGCGCTCCGGGGACTTAGAGTACTCCAGTCCGCACTCCGGGGACTTGAAGGTTTTTATTCGTTTATACTCGAGTCCGCACTCCGAGGACTTGAAGGTTTTTATTCGTTTATACTCGAGTCCGCCCTTTGGGACTTAGAGTACTCCAGTCCGCACTTCGGGGACTTGGAGGTTTTTTAAGTCGTTTATACTCGAGTCCGCACTCCGGGGACTTAGAGTACTCCAGTCCGCACTCCGGGGACTTGGAGTTTTTTAAGTTGTTTATACTCGAGTCCCCGCACCGGGGACTTAGAGTACTCCAGTCAGCACTTCGGGGACTTGGAGGTTTTTATTCGTTTATACTCGAGTCCGCACTCCGGGGACTTAAAGTACTCCAGTCCGCACTCCGGGGACTTGGAGGTTTTTAATTCGTTTATACTCCAGTCCGCGCTCCGGGGACTTAGAGTACTTCAGTCTGCACTCCAGGGCTTGAAGGTTTTTGTTCGTTTATACTCGAGTCCGCGCTCAGGGGACTTAGAGTTCTCCAGTCCACACTCTGGGGACTTGGAGGTTTTTAAGTCGTTTATACTCGAGTCCACGCTCCGGGGACTTAGATTACTCCAATCCGCACTTCGGGGACTTGGAGGTTTTTAAGTCGTTTATAATCGAGTCCGCCCTTCGAGGACTTAGTGTACTCCAGCACGCACTCCTGGGACTGGGAGGTTTTTTAGTCGTTTATACTCGAGTCCGCGCTCCGAGGACTTAGAGTAGTCGAGTCCGCACTCCGGGGACTTGGTGGCTTTTAAGTCGTTTATACTCGAGTTCGCACTCTGGGGACTTAGAGTACTCCAGTCCGCACTCCGGGGACTTGGAGGTTTTTAAGTCGTTTATGCGCGTTCGTTCGCTAGCCGGGATAACATAATTTTATTTGCCCGTCACAGGATCGTCATTTATAGAGACATTAGTAATTCATGGAAAAAATGGCTTCAAGCCTTTATTAATGAGAGCAAGCTAAATCACCTTATCACATGCTAAGAATCTGAAATAAAAGCATACTGGAAATGACTGCGACTAATACATGAATGAAATAGATTAAGTATAATAACGCTGCAAGTGCTCGCTATTCCATGCTCGGGGGAGTGTCGTACCATCGACAGTCGCTAGCTTGAAAGTTCCTTCTCCAAGCATCCATTCGATGATGTATGGACCTTCCCATGCGGGATTCATATGAGAGGGGATCGGGAAAACTCGTTTCAACCTAGGTCTCCCACACTTAATATTCTTGGTCGGACCTTCTCGTTATAATAGTTAGCAACTCTGTGTTTGTATGCGGCCGCTCTCAAATTGGCTTCTTCACGCTTTTCATCAATGAAGTCCAACGATTCCAACAAAAGATTCTGTTTCGACTCGAGGTCGTAATAAGTTACCCGATGTGACGGGACCTCAAGTTCCACGGCTATGACAGCTTCCGTGCCATACGCCAACGCGAATGGGGTGTGGCCAGTCGTGGTCTTGTGGGTGGTCCTGTAGGCCCAAAATGGTGTTGGTAGTTCATCTACCCACTTGCCTCTAGCATTTTCCAAACACTTTCCAATATGGACTTGATTATTTTTTTTACGGCTTCTACTTGTCCATTCGCCTTTAGGTGAGCAACTGCTGCAAACCTTTTCTCAATGCCATATTTCTGACAAAATTCTTTGAACTCCTTGCTTTCGAATTGAGTTCCATTGTCTGTTATAATGGTCCGGGGAAGGCCCAAACGACATATGGTATTTCGTACAACGAAGTTAACGACTTTCTTGGTGGTGATCGTGGCCATAGGCTCTGCCTCTGCCCATTTGGTAAAGTAATCGACCACAACTATTGCATATTTCGCGCCTCCTTTGGCTATGGGTAAAGAGCCGATCAGGTCAACCCCCATATCGCAAATGGCCAGGGACTAACCATTTGTGTGAGTTCCGTCGGCGGAGCTCTCGGGATTTTTGCATATATCTGACATTTATCACATCTTCTCGCATAGTCTGCAGCATCTCGATTCACAGTTGGCCAGTAGTATCCATAGCGGAGGATCTTCTTAGCTAATGTCTGCCCCCCAGTACGGTCGCTGCACTCTCCTTCATGGACTTCCTTTAATACCTATTTTATCTCATCATGGGCCACGCACCGGAGTAAGGGGGTCGAGAATGCCCTCTGATACATTATCACATCCTGTATTACATAACGTGAAGCTTTACGGAGGACTTGGCGTCTTTCGCTTCACTTTTCAGGAAAATCCCCTTGTAGCGGGTACTGCTTGATTGGGATCAACCACGATTCCTTCTCAAGTTTGATCTCTAACACGAAATCTGTCTCTGTTACGTCTATACTTGGAGCATAGAGGGTCTCAACAGGGAACAATCCCATTTGCTGTGCATCGCCAGTGCTTGCGAATTTTGCCAATGAATCGGCTTCTCTATTTTGTTCGTGTAGGACATGCGAGATGTCGTATTATTGCAGATTTGCCAGCAGCTCTTGAACTCGAGCAAGGTAAGGAGCAAGTCTCTGTCCCTTTGCTCGATAGTCTCCCCGCACCTGATATACTACCAGCTACGAGTCACAGAAGATTTCGATTGACTTCACTCTCAGTTTGATAACAAGTCTCAAGCCAGCAATCAATGCTTCATATTCGGCTTCGTTATTCGTTGCTGCAAACTTGAGCTTCAAAGCGTAGCAGATTGATCGGTCTTCAGGAGTTACGAGGATTATACCAGCCCCCGAGCAACGGTCATTAGATACCCCCATCGGTATACATCTTCCATCGGACGGGGGGTATGATTATGTGACTGCTCGGTTCATCTGGCACAGTGAATTCAGCAATGAAGTCGGCTAGTTCTTGTCCTTGTATGGCCCTTCGTGGTAGATAGGTGATATCAAACTGACTCAACTCAATATTCCATTTTAACATCCTTCCGGAAGTTTCTGGTCGTTGGAGTACCTGCCGTAGGGGTTGGTCAGTGTAGACACTGATTGAGTGTGCCTGAAATTAGGGGCGAAGCTTGCGTGATGCGATCACCAAGCAATAGGCTAGTTTTTCAATCTTTGGATAATTTCTTTCTGCCCCTGTCAAGCGTTTACTGACATAGTAAACCAGCTTTTGAATCTGGTCTTCCTCGCGGACCAAGGCTGTACTGATTGCATGCTGGGATACCGCCAAGTATACATACAACATTTCGTGGTCTATCGGCTTTAACAGTACAGGAGGACTTTCCAAATGCCTTACCAGAGCCCGGAATGCTTCCTCACGGTCGGATGTCCATTCGAAGTTTCTCTTTCCTTTTTTTATAATGTCAAAGAAGGGAATACACTTGTCTGTAGCTCTGGATATGAATCGACTTAGCGCAACCACTTTTCCATTCAGGCTTTGCAACTGCTTTATGGTTCTGGGTACTTGTATATCTCGGATAGCCTTGATCTTCTCCGGGTTAGCCTCGATTCCTTGGGCATTCACAATGAATCCTAGAAACTTTCCTGATGCTACGCCGAATGAACACTTCAACGGATTGATCTTCATTCCATAATGCCTGAGTATGTCAGACATCTCTGCTAGGTCTCGGATGTGGTCGTTTGACTGTCGTGACTTCACTAGCATGTCATCCACATAGACTTCCATCGTTTTTCCAATCTGATATTTGAACATTCTATTCACCAGACGTTGATAAGTTGCTCCTGCGTTCTTCAATCCAAAGGGCATTACTACATAGCAATACAACCCGACGTTTGTGACAAAACTGGTGTGTTCTTGGTCTGGAATGTGCATTGAGATTTGATTGTATCCAGAGTACGCATCCATAAAAGACAGTAACTCATGTCCAGGTGGTGACTCGACCAGTTGGTCAATTCTAGGTGACAGAAAGCTATCCTTCGGAAATGCTTTGTTTAAATCAGAGTAATCAACACAAGTTCTTCATTTCTCGTTTGCTTTCTTTACTAACACTGGATTAGATACCCAATCAGGGTAGAGGGCATCGCGGACAAACCCGTTGGCATTGAGTTTGTACACCTCCTCTTTGAGAGTCGCAAACCTCTCCGGGTATGTGCCTCTCCTTTTTTGTTTCACAGGAACATTCTTCGGGTCTATGTTCAACATATGACTCGTAACTGTAGAAAAAATTCCACACATATCAGAATGTGTCTAAGCGAAAACGTCAAGATTTGCTCGGAGGAAGTTAGTGAGGTTCTCGTCCACCACGGGGTCGAGTTGTGATCTAATTTTAAGAACTCGTGATGGGTCGTTGCAGTTAACTGAGATGTCGATGGTTAGTTCAGCCGGTGCTGCATTTGTCTCCCTGGGTTCCCCATCTTCGTCTCTCGGATCTATGTCTCTATGGATCCGAGAATGTCGCCCAAGCCAGGGCTCGGGCGCTAATTATCAATCGTCAGAACTTTGGATGCGGACAGAGCTGTCCGCGGTCTTTCCTTTCTCCCTACATTGTGCCTCTCTGAGCTCAGCTACATAGCATGCACGACCGGTTGCCTGATCACAGTGTACCACTCCGACCCCTTTGTCTGTTGGAAATTTTAACGTCAAACACCAAGGGGCCAAAGCTGCCCTAAATTCTGCCAGCGCTGGACGACCCAGAAATACATTGTACGGCACGTCCAACACTATGAATGGTAGGATTCGCACCCTTCTGCGTTCACCTTGTCCCGGTTCAAATGGTAACTGCACATATCCCATTGCATCAGTTGACGCACCATTAAAGCCATGGATTCTGGCCTTGGATGGTTTCAAATCCTTGATTTCCAGCTTCATTTGGTCGTATGTCTTCCGGAAGATGATGTTGACGGAACTTCCACAATCAATTAGAATTCTCTTCACGAATGTCGGCCCGATGGTCGCAGATATGACCATTGGGTCGATGGTAGGGGCCTCTACCTTTTCCGCATCTCTACTCCTGAATACGATATCATCATTCATCGTGCGTTGCTGCTTTGCAGGAGTCCCATCCTCCACGTTCGAACAACACTCATAATCCACATGTCTTAATGAGTTAGCATATCGCTCCATCTCCTGCCAATTCTTATCTACAAGATGAGGTCCGCCAACAATCGTGTTAATAACCAATCTAACCACAGTCCGAGTAGGTTGTTCTGGTTGGTGTGGGGCTGGCCCACATCTAGGGTCCAATGTTTCTTGCCTCCCGTCCTGTGGATCTTTGACAAATTCCTGCAGCTTCTTCTGTCTAATTAGTTTTTTTATGGCATCATGAAGGTGTCTGCATTCCTCTGTGTTGTGCCTATAAGACTCGTGAAAATGGCAATACTTCCCGGTCCGCTTCTGTTCCACTGTCGATTCTTTTGGGCACGGCTTTCTATACTGGAAAGTGTTGCAGGTTGATAAATAGATGTTCTCAAGAGATGCGTTCAACGGGGTGTATTCACTGTAGGTCGGGATCCTTGACTTCAATTTCCCTGTTTCTTTTTTCTTTCCAGGATTTCCACCCCCGGATCCTATAGACTGCCCAGGCATGTTGTGGATGTTAACTTGAGTTTTTCCAGGGTTATCTCCGGTTTGTTTCACGACGACGTTACATTTCACAGACTTTTGAACGGGCCCCGATGCCTTGTCTCGCCTTGTCCACCGAGCTTCCTCCCTTCTTACGAACTAATGATCCTTCGAATAGAAACTTTCCAGCGTAGCTAGGGGCTTCCCCGCCAACCAATCTCCAAATTCAGAATTCAGATCCACTCCACGCATTACTACCATCAAAATCGCGTGATCGTTAGGATTGCTCACCTCGGTAGCTGCAACATGAAATATTTGCAAGTATGCTTTCAATGACTCTCCTGGAGTTTGAGTTACACTTGATAAGGACATCACGTCCTTTGGACGAGTGGTGTGTATCCTGAATTGTTCTACGAGTTTCATTGCTAATTCATCGAAGCTGGATATAGATCGTGGTGGGAGTTGAGTGAACCGCATGGTGGCAATCCCGAACAAGGTGATTGGGAAACACCTACACTTGGTTGCGTCATTAGCTCTTGTAGAACCCATCATCCATCCGTACCTCATCACATGCTGCCTGGGGTCAGTCTTCCCTTCGTAGGTTGGAATGGCGGGCATGATGAACTTTCTTGGGTATTCGGCCTGTAAAATAGTATCCGTGAAGGGAGTATGACTCTTAGACACTCCCAGTCTTCATTAGTTAGACCTTGGTTTTCTTTCATCAACTGTCTAACCAAAGCCGTCAAATCCGAGGTTTGTATGGAAGATTGGAGGTTGGGTTCCGTTCCACGGGACTATATAGGTTAATGTCCCGTCCGATTTGGGTCTTGGTTTCTAGTAGATCGATCAGTATCACCTGCATGTGCATCTTCATCCTTACGGCATCTACGCCTAGGAGGTTCATCAGTAGAGGTCGAACTATCATCTTCAGAGCAAGGGACAGGGCTACCTCTAGCATTCTGATGCTGTTGAGTAAGCTGAGTCATGAGTGTCAGTGTTGGCTTGCATTTTCTCAGCAAGTTGCCTCTTACTTTCCTTAAGTTCTCTTATCAAGTCATTGAATTCCGCTCGGAAACAACTTCTGCTTGGTTTTGGTCGGAGGGCCCTGTACCTCGAATCGCTTACTGATTGCTAGTTCCCAGTTGTTGCACACTAGCGGTTTCTTGGGCATCTGCATTTTGAGAGGCTGATCTAGTTCGTGGTCTTTCCATGGTAGAGTTGTTGGTTGTAACTCTGAGTAGAATCAAATAATGCCTTATAAATGATTATGGATCTCCTTCGGGGGATTTATGCAATCCAGTAGCTGCAAAGTAGATCCTAATAGCCTGAGAATTCAAATTCTTAGTGAAAGCACCAAAATGTTAGCACCAAAAATGGACACTAACACTCTTAGAAAGATTGTGTAGAGGAATTAACGAAGAAAGTAAATTAAAACAGACAATAGAGTGTAAATTTAAATGCAAAGAACAAGAACACCAAATTTATAATGGTTCGGCGTAACTGCCTACATCCACTTTGAAGTTGACTTCTATTGATTTCCTTGAAGGGTGATTACAGATACAATCCGTTTTTTAGTTACTAGAATACAATTGCAAAGTAAATGAAATAAGTCTGGAATGAGTCTTGAAGATGGCAGAGTTTGCCCAATGTTCTCTCAAATCTCCCTTTTTTCTATGCCCTTGCCCCTCTATTTATAGGCGAAGGTGGGTTGGACATCCCTGGTGGGCCTGGTAGCTGAATATCTTGGCCCGAGTGAAGTGGTCTCTGTGCGCCGAACAAGAGAGGCAAAACAATCGAATGCCAAACGTCCAAATGCCGAACGTACCCCTCCATGCCGAACATTCTCCTTTTGCCGAGCAGGTTGAGGCCGAACGCACTGAATGCCATGGGGAGCACTTGTGTCGTACGATGCTGGGAGCCGAACCGGTGTCATGGCCGAATGGTTGCTAGGCCGAACGAGATGAGGTCGAATGCTTCGACTGCGAAACACTTCCCAATGCCAAATAAGGTGTGGATGCCGATTGACATGGAATGTCGAACGTCACCTGATGCCGAACGATGTCCTTGGCCGAACGTAACTTGGATGTCGAGCGTTATGGTGCCGAGCCACTTAAAGGCCGAGCGAGGTTCCTGCACCAAAAATGGTCACTAACACCCTTAGAAATATTGTGTAGAGATATTTTTAAAATAGAGAATAGAGTGTAAATTTAAATGTAGAGAACAAGAACACCAAATTTATAGTGGTTCAGCGTAACTGCCTACATCCACTTTGAAGTTGACTCCCATTGATTTCCTTGATGGGTGATTACAGATACAATCCGTTTTTTAGTTAGTAGAGTACAATTGCAAAGTAAAATAAATAAGTCTGGAATGAGTCTTGAAGATGGCAGAGTTTCCCCAATGTTCTCTCAAATCTCCCTTTTTTCTGTGCCCCTTCCCCTCTGTTTATAGGCGGAGGTGGGCTGGACATCCCTGGTGGGCCTGGTAGCTGAATATCTTGGCCCAAGTGAAGTGGTCTCTGTGCGCCGAACAAGAGAGGCCAAAAGATGGAATGCCGAACGTCCAAATGCCGAACGTACCCCTCCATGCCGAACAATCTCCTTTGGTCGAACGGGTTGAGGCCGAACGCACTGAATGCCATGGGGAGCACTTGTGCTGAACGATGCTGGGAGCTGAACCAGTGTTATGGCCGAACGGTTGCTAGGCCGAACGAGATGAGGCCGAATGCTTTGAGTGTCGAACACTTCCCAATGCCGAATAAGGTGTGGATGCCGATTGACATGGAATGTCGGACGACACCTGATGCCGAACGATGTCCTTGGCCGAACGTAACTTGGATTTTGAGCGTTATGGTTCCGAGCCACTTAAAGGCCGAGCGAGGTTTCTGGCCAGACGGTCGCTTTGGCCGAACGATATCTTGGGCCGAACGATATTCTATGGCCGAACGATCTTAGGTCGAGCGTTCTTCTTCGGTCGATAGGTATTCAATACCGGATGCTTCTTAATGTCGAATGCTCCATCTTGGACCGAACGATAGGGGAGGCCGAGTGCTAAGTTGCCCGGTCAATTCCCTGGAAAACATAAAGATCTAATTATATTTCCATTTTAAAATATAATTCAAAGGAATAAAAATAGATGTTATTGAAACATTGTTACTATAAACCTAAAACACTTTGCATTTCAATCATTTCCTTTAAACTCTTTTTTAAACGTTTAACTAAATTTATGAGCGCTTAGGACAACTGTTACTCAAACATTGTCACAACAAACCCAAATCATCTCATACTTTAAAAACATTTCTCTTTAAACTTGCATTTAAAGATTTAATTATATTAAAACGGTTAAAGACATGTGTTGTTTAAAACATTATCACAACAAACCCGAATCATTTCATACTCTAACACATTCCACCTTTGGTAATTTTTAAAATATTCAATAATAAATATCTTATTATATCTTTAATGACCCGACTTCCTATCTCCAGAAAGTCGCATCATCAATGAAGAAAGAAAGGGATAGAAGAAGAAAAGAAAGAGAAAGAAGAAACACAACAACATCAGAGAACTCACAGCGGAACGAATGAAATATAATATATCACATAAAATATTACATAGTATCATATTAAATCAGATTACACAACTTATACAACAGATATTAGATAGTTATAAACATCTGTCTAACTATAAAACTCAAGTACAACAGATACAAATACCAAACAAACACAATGGAACCATCATATATCTACATGTGGAAGCCTCCTGCTCCATATCTTCTCCAGAATTCGTCAAGCAAACCTGAATCACTTGACTACTCATACATAATATGAGTACCCAAGAGTTTAATAAAACAGAAAATAACACTCGGGTCTGACAGGGGTCTGGTGTGAGTAAACGATTTAAAATTGCTTAACTTAAGAAAATCCTTTGAAAGAAAAGGTATCACGTATGAATTCCCACTCATAAACATGGAAAAGTTTTTACCTTACTCTAACCAAAACATTTGATAGGAAATCCAGTGGTATTATAATAGTGTCTAGGGTTTTCAAAATAAAATACAGAAATAGCTGGAATGCTTACATCTCACGTTTCAACATAGTTAGGCAAAATCAAAACCGTACGGGCACTTATTGGATTTTGGATTCCATCAATGACAGGGGTACCGCCCATCACCGTACGTGGCCTAGATCAACGTACCGAGGAGTACGCCCGCTCCCCTACAACACAAGGCTGGGAATGTTCCTTACTGAACAGTCCCGAACAAAACAACCTCGTAGTTGGCGTGACCAGCCACACACTAAGCCGAAATAGAAAGGGACCTCTAGACATGGGTAAATCTCACTCTCAAGTGGGGGCTACCCACGAAGCCTTGCTGCACCTCCATTATTTTAGCCATTCCCGGTTGATGAAGCTTGAGGCTTCGATTACCTTTATAGAACACATCTATCTTAGAATGCTCATCGTCCACCTGACGATGTTCTGAAAGCATTTAATCCATACAAGTTCGTTCCGAGTTCGAACGAAAACGAAGGCACTATCTCGTTGCACTCATTTTTGAATCACCCTCGGAGTCAACGACCATAGCCCTTGCACTCTAAATCTTCATCTCGAACTTATAAGTACTATTCCGTCAAACTCATCACGGAATCACCCACAGATTTATACTGACGTATAGTTCTTACACCTCGAGTCTTCACTTTCTCCACTTGGATTCAGGACCTAACGTTTAATTGAAATCGATATGATTTTCGGATATCCAAATATGGAAACCCGATCCCGTCTCACCGAAATCAAACGCCATTTTAATGTCCAAGTTGTACTTAAGGGTTTTAAACATTTAACTTATATTCAGGATGATATAAGCAGATAGATGAATCATATTATCATAATAGATAATTCATATCAATATTCATCTCACAAACAGCATATCACATGACAGAGATATTCAAATCATCCAATATCAACCAATCATCCAATATCAATCAATCAATATCAATCAATCAATATTAACCAATCAATATTAACCAATCATCACAAAGCAGAATTGATTAACTCTTTAATCAATTGGATTACCTAAATCCTTCTTCATTTATTTATTCCAAATAAATAAATTAATCATCTCTAATGATCTTCCTTAATTAATCTTCCTTGATTAATTATCTTTTAATTACATTCAAGTAATTATCCTTAACCATAATCAGTAATTAACCTTTAATTACTATCATTAATTACAATAATTAACGATCATTCATTTGCTTCCATTTATTAATTAACTATAATTAATCACATTAAACCTCAATTAATTACAATTAATTAATCACACTTAAATTACTTACTTTTATTAGTCAACCTTGATTAATATCATTAATTTTATTAATTAATGATCCTCATTAATTAATAATTCTCTTTAATTAAATAATTAACTAGTAATTGATCAACTCATTTATCATATTCAGTAATTAACAATTTGTAATTACTTATTTTAATTAATTAACTTCGTAATTAATTATATTAAGCCTTTAATTAATTAATCTAATTAATCTTTAATTACTTCATTAAGTAATTATTAAACAATTAAATTAATAATAAATCCTTAATTAATTAATTACTTTATTAATTAATTACAATTTTAATTAATTACACTTAGTAGTTAATCTTAAGTTAAACTCATTCATTAATTAATTAATCACATTAATTAATTAACTAAATAATTAAGTAATTAACTCTTAATTACTTACATAAGTAATTATTTCCTAATTACTACCATTAATAAATCTTAATTACTTTCTTAATTAATTACTTAACAAATAATTAATTCTATCATTAAACAATCCTTAATTCTTTAATTAATTAATTACTTTATAATTAATTAACTTCAACAATTACATTAATCAATTCTTTAATTGACAACATTAAGTGATTCCACTAATCACTTCAATTAATTACTCTCATGAGTAAGTTCTCTAATTACTTCCATAAGTAAGTACCATTCTAATTACATTCAAAAATTAACCATTGATTACTTCATCAAGTAATCACACTAATTAATCAATAATTAAGTGATTATATAAATTAAATAAACAATTAACTAATTATTTAAAATTAATTAAATAATTAATTAATTAGCTTCTTATATTAAAACAATCCTTAATTAATCAAGAAAAGAATTATTCTTAATTAATCTATACTTATTAACAAAACATATTTATTAAATATCCTTAAGTTCATATCCATAATAATTTAACCTTATTTATCCTCTAAATAAGTTATTTGAAATTAATCAAATTTGATAATTTCAAACAAATTATTCGATTTTCAAAATTTAACAATAACTTTATTTTGAAAATAAACATTTGGAAATGAATTTAAAATTTAAAACATTTTAAACATCAAAATTAAACTTATTTATTTTCAAAATAAATATGAAAACTTAGTTATTAAACATTACCTAACAATTTACCTAAAAACTTTATTAATTTTTAAATCCAAACATACTTCTTTAAATTGAAAAATCCAAAATGTAATAAAATTAAATTACTTTCAAAAAGAAATCGTTTTTAATAATTTAAATTTTAAAATAAATTCAATTTATATTTTAAAGTTGAATTATCAATTAATTTTAAACAACAAGCTTTTTATCCTTGCATTCTGGTTTCTTCAACAAAACTTGTTTGAAGTTAAATGCTTGATTTCTGCAAAATCAAGTTCATATGCAACTTAATATCAACACATCACTCACTAAAACACAGCAACCCTAAAATCTCGAGACCAACTCAGCAACAACACGATACATACCCGAGACACTCAACTCCCCTTCGTCTTCGAGTCGCCATCGAGAATACACGATAGCAACTTCGGGTCGCAATCGTTTCCCCCAAACTAAAATACCCAGTGCACAAAATGTGCACGGTGCACGTGCGCCAATGTCGTTGGCCACCGTGGGTCGTCGCGATCGTCGACGTCGGTCACATCATCACTCGCGACCCCAACACTAAACCCAGATCCAACGCCAAACACTCGAATCAAATTTTTGACCACTAGCTCAAAAATAACAGAAGCACGAATACCTAAAATAAACCCAATGCCGACCAACCCAGTCGCCGATGAACTCTGCCAACTCCATCATCGAAAGCCGAGACCTTAAGCTCCAACATTATCAAAACGCAATCGAACTCTATCCCTTAACCAAGACGCAAATGCCATTATAGTTCTACCGAAACAGAAACAAACTAAAACCCTAGTTAGCTCCAATTAGAACGATTCACACATTAGAAAAATTCTGAAGCATTTTTCCTAAAATCTACAAATTAAGAACAAGCTACGACCTCAATTTCAACTCAAATTAATGTGTAGATAATTGGCAGTTCACAAAATTCCTAATTTCGAATAAACCCCAAATTCACAATAATTACACAATTAAAAATTACAAATTGTATATCTAAATTCACGATTTATCATTATGATTGCATGCATGCAATCCAAATTAAATTTTAATATAATTGACTTTTGTCATGAACCAAGATCTCACTGTAATATTCATTTTTAAAATCATTTGTAAATTTAAATTTGCAGAAACAAATTTTAATATTACCAACAACAATAACAAACAACTTTTATTAAATTATCAATGTCAAATGATGATTGTTAGTGGAAAATTTAAATTATTCAACGATGATCCAGGTAAGGGAAGTAACCGATAAATAAAGTGACTGTATATATATACACAGATCACTATACATATACATATAAATTTATCAAATCCAATAACGTAAAAACTAAAAATGTTCCATGCAACATCAATATAGATCAACACATGCATGGTAGAAAAAATCCAGAACAACTGTTTTTAAAACATTTACTCACAGATTATGAAGAGTAGACCTTAAATTTCCAGGCTTTGAATATAAAATCTGGATAATGTTTTGATGCTTTTGATCTTGCTGTAGAAATCCTAATCATGCTCTACAATTTGATGTTGAACTGCAAGTTACTTGCTGTTGATCTGATTTGAATTGCAGGTTGATTTGAACTTCATTTTTCAGATTGAAATTGAACTGCAGCTTGAAGTTTGCAGGATTTTTATTTTTGAGAAGAAAATTGCAGATTTTAGTTTCTGATTTGTTTTTTTCATTTAAATTTGCAGCTTGACATTTGCTTTTGGTTTTAAAAAAAAATCTAAGGTTGAAGAAAGATTTCTGTTTTGAACTAAAAAGTAAATACAAAGGGAAAAGTGTTTAAATGAAAACTAATTTTTTTTCTTAAAAATATTTATTAAAAATAAAAATTATATGTTGCCACTTGTCTTTAAATTGAACAAATGTCATGCAATGCTTAATTTCTTCACAAATGTTATTAAGATAACTTAAGACGATAATACATGTTTTTAAGATATTTTTTATAAATTTTTATTTAACTTAAAATGTAAATATAAACTTACATTTTTAATTTACTAAATTACTAAATACTTATGTATGAAAATATAAACTTACTTATTAATGAAAATATTCTAAAACTAGTTATAATATATATATACATCTTATACATGTAATTTAAAAATGTAAAATATTCATATTTATACATTTATAACCATTTAAATTGAAGCTTTTTAAAACAAAGCTTGTTTAATTCCTTTTTAAACTGTCATATTTAAAAACAAACAATTTATCTTATATTTTGAAAATAACTGAATTAAACTTTAAATTAGCTTTGAAAAATATTAACTCTAAAACATAGCTTTAATATACAATATTCATTCATACATAAATTATCAACAGGTTAAGTTAAATTTCCAAAACAATATCAAGTTATAACATATACATAGATATATATTACAATTTGAAAACTTCAACCTTTATTTAAAGCCAAAGATATTCTATTCACAATATATATCAAATATTTTTATTGTAAACAGAATAAAATTTCATTAGCTTTGAAAAATAAATCTTATCTGTTTTAAATTGATAGAAAGATATCGATCATAATTATCAGATTAAATATTTATTAACCATTAAAAGGTTAAATTTACCAATTTAAATTAAAATTATAAAGAAAAATTGTCAAATCAATTTAATTATTAATACGGATTATAAAATTGATATTGCCCAAAACTCCGGGTCATTACAATCCTCCCCCTTAAAAGAATTTCATCCCCAAAATTTATAAGAAAAGGTAATTTAATAACCCAGCAAAGATTTTAATTTCAAACGGCAAAGCATTCTTAACAACCAGTTACTAACAACCATAGCAATCAATTAAACAAAAAAACAAAACTAGCTAATTATCCTGATACAAATCAAAATAAATCTCTAATACTATCTGGAGTTTCCCAAGTATAAATCACCGGGAGACTCGCACTACAAAGAAGCTAACAAACTACACCACCAAAATCCAGAGCTCAACTCATCTCTAGATCCATCAGTCTGACCAGAACATCAGGCTACACTCAAATCCAGCTCAACTTCCAAATCCAACTGAACTACAGATTCAACAACCAACGATGAATCATACACGTACTCCCTCAGAGATACGTGAAATGCAATAAATTCCAACTATCCAAACTGGCAATTCAATCTTATCCTATCAAAACACAAATAAGAAATCTCAAATACCTCAGAACTAGCCATCCATCTTACCTAATTACTGTTCTCTTAACTAGAGAAAACTTAACAACAATGAAGTCTCTAACTTCAAATTCCAAACTCCTTATCTCATATCTAAATAACCCAACAGACAATCCTGGGCTGCCCATCTCTTCCTGATCAGCTCAACCTATGCTGATGCTTCCAGAAATAACTAGACCAAATAAACCAGTTTCTGGATCCTAATCAACAGAAAAGTCTTCCAAAATCCGTCGAAATCCAACACATAAACTCTACCTCCCAAGCAATAGCAAACTGAACTTGCTTCCTTTTTTGCACAGCTGCTACCTCGCTTCCGCTGCACAACTCTGATTCTGAAATAGATGAGAATACTATTGATGAACATTAATACAAACCTATCCAATATATCCGGAAACTTTGTTCATCAAATCCATAAAATCTGAGTAACCCATCTGACTCAGTCACACAACCTTATAACATAATCCAACTCAAAAACTAGATCAAACCAATCCAAATTCAAAAGAATTTCTGAGCTGCTATACCAACTCTTCCTTCCACAAGAACTATTCTACTACAGGCGAACCACCATAATCGCTCCTGGAACCAAAACAATATGGAACTCAACTCTAGTTGCAGACAAACTCTGATTACCTCAGTAGCTCCTACTTCTACATGAGAATCCTTAGTCTCAAACAAAAGATTATCCCAGATAAATTCCCAAACTAATCACAAGTCACTTTTGCGATCCAACCTGATTCGGATTTCAAAGAAACTGTCCTCACTTTACCAATTAGAATAGCCTAAAGCTTTTCCAAACAAGGTTAACCTTTCAAGAAAACATTCACCATCTGCTCGTACTACTGAAGAAGAACCACTAAGATTCCTGAGACATCGGAGAAACAACCACACTACTGCTTCCAAACTCTACCTCGATGATACTGCAGAGCTAAAAGACCTCCTCGTCAGCACACCGAACACTTTGAGTTGCACTGCTACCACTGCTAACCAAAGACTTCCAACCCAAAGGCTTCTCGAAACCAAAACCATCCACAAACCACACAACAGACCTTCGAGATGGCAGGCAACCTCTCAAGAGATTCGGGCTCCAAACCAAGCATCAACATCTCACTCTCCTTAAGGAATGACAAATGAGACCATGCCGAAGCGAAACAACTTATAGACCTTAGTCTCAAATTCCAAATCAGCTAATCTCCATGCAAAAGATCCAAATAACCTCTACACAGACGAATCTTCACTGCGGCAAGTACAGACTGCTCCACAACAACTTCTAAAACTCCTTCAAGAGAAAACATCTTCGGAAAATATCCATGGATATTGCATCTCATCATGCAATTATCAAGATATCATCACTTACTTATGTACATCCGACAGATCCAAACTTACACTTCAAAGATAAACTTCGATATTTTTTAAAAAGATTTCCTTCGGATTTCAGAGAAATCCTTACTCCAAACTACAAATATCACTCGAGACGGTATTAGGTCTACAGTCTCGACAAATACTTCCAACCTCAAACATATGGACCTCTTCCATCAGTGCTAGCCGTGTTACACACACACACCACTACTCCATCTACCTTTAAAACTTATGTTGGAAAATCCGAACAGATAACCCAACAGATCAGGTAGATATAGATATATATATAGTTATATATATAAATTACAAGTACGCTCTCTCAAGAAAGACTCCACTCCAGAGCCTAGGTATTCACTCAACCTAATGCTCTGATACCAACTTTAACGACCCGACTTCCTATCTCCAGAAAGTTGCATCATCAATGAAGAAAGAAAGGGATAGAAGAAGAAAAGAAAGAGAAAGAAGAAACATAACAACATCAGAGAACTCACAGTGGAACGAATAAAATATAATATAGCACATAAAATATTACATAGTATCATATTACATTAGAGTACACAACTTATACAACAGATATTAGACAGTTATAAACATCTGCCTAACTATACAACTCAAGTACAACAGATACAGATACCAAACAAAACACAGCCGGAACCACAATATTTCTACACGTGGAAGCCTCCTACTCCATATCTCCTCCAGAATTCGTCAAGCAAACCTGAATCACTTGACTACTCATACATAATATGAGTACCCAAGAGTTTAATAAAACAAAAAATAAACACTCGGGTCAGACAGGGGTCTGGTGTGAGTAAACGTTTAAAATTGCTTAACTTAAGAAAATCCTTTGAAAGAAAAGGTATCATGTAAGACATCCCACACATAAATATGGAAAAGTTTTTACCGTACGCTAACCAAAACATTTGATAGAAAATCCAGTAATATTATAATAGTGTCTATGGTTTTCAAAATAAAATACAGAAATAGCTGGAATGCTTACATATCACGTTCCAACATAGTTGGGCACAATCAAAACCATACAGGAACTTATTGGATTTTGGATTCCATCAATGGCAGGGCTACTGGGGTACCGCCCGTCACAATATGCGGCCTAGATCAAAGTACCGAGAAGTACGCCTGCTCCCCTACAACACAAGGCCGGGACCGTTCCTTACTGAACAGTCCCGAACAAGACCACCTCGTAGTTGGCGCGACCAACCACACACTAAGCCAAAATAGAAAGGGACCTCTAGACAGGGGTGAATCTCACTCTCAAGTGGGGGCTACCCATGAAGCCTTGCTGCACCTCCCCTATTTTAGGCATTCCTGGTTGATGAGGCTTGAGGCTGCGATTACCTTTATAGAACACATTTATCTTAGAATGCTGATCGTCCACCTGGCGATGTTCTGAAAGCATTCAATCCATACAAGTTCATTCCGGGTTCGAACGAAATCGAAGGCACTATCTCGTTGCACTCATTTTGGAATCACCCTCAGAGTCAACGACCATAGCCTTTGCACTCTAAATCTCCATCTCGAACCTATAAGCACTATTCCGTCAAACTCATCATGGAATCACCCACAGAGTTATACTGACGTATAGTTCTTACACATCGAGTCTTCACTTGCTCCACTTGGATTCAGGACCTAACGTTTAATTGGAATCGATGTGGTTTTTGGATATCCAAATATGAAAACTCGATCCTGGTCTCACCGAAACCATACGCCATTTTAATGTCCAAGTTGTACTTAAGGGTTTCAAACATTTCACTTATATTCAGAATGATATAAATAGATAGATGAATCATATTATCGCAATAGATAATTCATATCAATATTCATCTCACAAACAACATATCACATGACAGAGATATTCAAATCATCCAATATCAACCAATCATCCAATATCAACCAATCATCTAATATCAATCAATCAATATTAACCAATCAATATTAACCAATCATCACAAAGCAGAATTGATTAACTCTTTAATCAATCGGATTACCTAAATCCTTCTCCATTTATTTATTCCAAATAAATAATTTAATCATCTCTAATGATCTTCCTTAATTAATCTTCCTTGATTAATTATCTTTTAATTACATTCGAGTAATTATCCTTAACCATAATCAGTAATTAACTTTTAATTACTATCATTAATTACAACAATTAATGATCATTCATTTGCTTCCATTTATTAATTAACTATAATTAGTCACATTAAACCTCAGTTAATTACAGTTAATTAATCATACTTAAATTAACTACTTTCATTAATCAACCTTGATTAATATATTAATTAATGATCCCCATTAATTAATAATTCTCTTTAATTAAATAATTAACTTGTAATTGATCAACTCATTTATCATAATCAGCAATTAACAATTTGTAATTACTTATCTTAATTAATTAACTTCTTAATTAATTATATTAACCCTTTAATTAATTAATCTTATTAATCTTTAATTTCTTCATTAAGTAATTATTAAACAATTAAATTAATAAATAAATCCTTAATTAATTACATTATTAATTAATTGCAATTTTAATTATTTACACTTAGTAATTAATCTTGAGTTAAACTCATTAATTAATTAATCGCATTAATTAATTAACTAAATAATTAAGTAATTAACTCTTAATTACTTACATAAGTAATTATTTCCTAATTACTTCCGTTAATAAATCTTAATTACTTTCTTAATTAATTACTTAACAAATAATTAATTATATTATTAAACAATCCTTAATTCTTTAATTAATTAATTACTTCATAATTAATTAACTTCAACAATTATATTGATCAATTCTTTAATTGACAACATTAAGTGATTCCACTAATCACTTCAATTAATTACTCACATGAGAAACTTCTCTAATTATTCTATAAGTAATTAGCATTCTAATTACATTCAAAAATTTACCATTGATTACTTCATTAAGTAATCACATTTAATTAATCAATAATTAAGTGATTATATAAAATTAAATAAACAATTAACTAATAATTTAAAATTAATTGAATAATTAATTAACTACCTTCTTATATTAAAAAAAATCCTTAATTAATTAAGAAAAGCATTATTCTTAATTAATCTTTACTTATTAACAAAACATATTTATTAAATATCCTTAAGTTCATATCCATAATAATTTAACCTTATTTATCTTCTTAAATAAGTTATTTGAAATTAATCAAATTTGATAATTTCAAACAAATTATTTGAATTTCATAATTTAACAATAACCTTATTTTGAAAGTAAACATTTGGAAATGAATTTAAAATTTCAAACATTTTAAACATCAAATTTAAACTTATTTATTTTCAAAATAAATATGAAAACTTAGTTATTAAACATTACCTAACAATTTACCTAAAAACTTTGATTAATTTTTAAATCCAAACATACTTCTTTAAATTTAAAAATCCAAAATGTAATTACATTAAATTACTTTCAAAAAGAAATCATTTTTAATAAATTTAAATTTTAAAATAAACTCAATTTATATTTTAAAGTTTAATTATCAATTAATTTTAAACAACAAGCTTTTTATCCTTGCATTCTGGTTTCTTTAACAAAACTTGTTTGAAGTTAAATGCTTGATTTCTTCAAAATCAAGTTCATATGCAACTTAATATCAACACATCACTCACTAAAACACAGCAACCCTAAAATCTCGAGACCAACTTAGCAACAACACGATACATCCCCGAGACACTCAGCTCCCCTTCGTCTTCGAGTCGCCATCGAGAATACACGAGAGCAACTTCGGGTCGCAATCGTTTCCCGCAAACTAAAATACCTAGTGCACAAAATGTGCACGGTGCACGTGCGCCAACGCCGTTGGCCACCGTAGGTTGTCGCGATCGTCGACGCCAGTCACATCATCACTCGCGACCCCAAAACTAAACCCAGATCCAACGCCGAACACTCGAATCAAATTTTGGACCACTAGCTCGAAAACTACAGAAACAAGAATAACCAAAATAAACCCAACGTCGACCAACCCAGTCGCCGATGAACTCTGCCAACTCCATCATCGAAAGCAAAGACCTCAAGTTCCAACATTACCAAACGCGATCGAACTCGATCCCTTAACCAAGACGCAAATTCCATTATAGTTCAATCGAAAAAGAAACAAACTAAAACCCTAGTTAGCTCCAATTCGAACGATTCGCTCATTAGAAAAATTCTGAAGCATTTTTCCCAAAATCTATAGCTAAAGAACAAGCTACGACCTTAATTTCAACCCAAATTAATGTGTAGATAATCGGCAGTTCACAAAATTCCCAATTTCGAATAAACCCCAAATTCACAATAATTACACAATTAAAAATTACAACTTGTATATCTAAATTCATGATTTATCATTACGATTGCATGCATGTAATCCAAATTAAATTTTAATATAATTGATTTTTGTCATGAACCAAGATCTCACTGTACTATTCGTTTTGAAAATCATTTGTAAATTTAAATTTGCAGAAACAAATTTTAATATTACCAACAACAATAACAAACAACTTTTATTAAATTATCAATGTCAAATGATGATTGTTAGTGGAAAATTTAAATTATTCAATGATCATCCAGGTCAGGGAAGTAACAGATAAATAAAGTGACTATATATATATACAGATCACTATACATATACATATTAATCTATCAAATCCAATAATGTAAAAACTGAAAATGTTCCATGCAACATTAATATAGATCAACACATGCATGGTAGAAAAAGTACAGAACAACTGTTTTTAAAACATTTACTCACAGATTATGCAGAGCAGACCTTAAATTTCCAGGCTTTGATTATAAAATATGGATAATGTTTTGATGCTTTTGATGTTTCTGTAGAAATCCTAATGCATGCTCTACAATATGATGTTGAACTGCAAGTTACTTGCTGTTGATCTGATTCGAATTGCAAGCTGATTTTAACTTCATTTTGCAGATTGAAATTGAACTGCAGCTTGAAGTTTGCAAGATTTTTATTGTTGAGATGAAAATTGCAGATTTTAGCTTCTGATTTGTTTTTTCGTTTAAATTTGCAGATTGACACTTGCTTTTGGTTTTAAAAAAAATCTTAGGTTGAAGAAAGATTTCTGTTTTGAACTAAGAAGTAAAAACAAAGGAAAAAGTGTTTAAATGAAAACTAATTTTTTTTCTTAAAAATATTTATTAAAAATAAAAATTATATGTTGCCACTTGTCTTTAAATTGAACAAATGTCATGCAATGCTTAATTTCTTTACAAATGTTATTAAGATAACTTAAGATGATAACACATGTTTTTAAGATATTTTTTATAAATTTTTATTTAACTTAAAATGTAAATATAAACTTTCATTTTTAATTTACTAAATACTAAATACTTATATATGAAAACATAAACTTACTTATTAATGAAAATATTCTAAAACTAGTTACAATATAAATATACATCTTATACATGTAATTTAAAAATCTAAAATATTCATATTTATACATTTATAACCATTTAAATTGAAGCATATTAAAACAAAGCTTGTTTAAATCTTTTTTCAACTGTCACATTTAAAAACAAACAATTTATCTTATATTTTGAAAATAATTGAATTAAACTTTAAATTAACTTTGAAAAATATTAACTCTAAAAAATAGCTTTAATGTACAATATTCATTAATACATAAATTATCAACAGATTAAGTTAAACTTCCAAAATAATATCAAGTTATAACACATACATAGATATATGTTACAATTTGAAAAATTCAACCTTTATTTAAAACCAAAGATATTCTATTCACAATATATATCAAATATATATATTGTAAACAGAATAAAATTTCGTTAGCTTTGAAAATAAATCTTATCTGTTTTAAATTGATAGAAAGATATTGATCACAATTATCAGATTAAATATTTATTAACTATTAAAAGGTAAAATTTACCAATTTAAATAAAAATTATAACGAAAAATTATCAAATCAATTTAATTATTAATACGGATTATTAAATTGATATTGCCCAAAATTTCGGGTCGTTGCAATATGCCTAAATATAATTACTAATAAGGGTTAAAAAAATTGTTACTAAAAAAATGTTTACTACAACCCAAAAACATTTACTTATATTCATCACTAGCTTTAAAACATTTATTTTAAAGATCAAAGCTTGTCCACACATATTAATTATGATAATACACTTTTAATTAATTTCATCAAACCATTTATTTTAACTTAAGTACTGAAATCCAAACTTCCTTTGTTAAATTTATAGAACACTTAATTTAATATTTAAACATATACTACATATAATAATAACTTAAAAACTTACTGATATGCTAAGACACTCTTAAAGCTACTTTGAAGTATATGATAATTATTTATATAGAATATAATGTAAAATTAATGAATTTTGAATGAAAAAGGAAAACAAGAAAAATTATTTTATTTTAGAAGCCACTTAGTTTAAAAATTATAGTTAATTGTTAAAAATATATTTAAACTTGAAACCAAATTTAAAACACTCTGTTATAAGTTAGAGAATAGCCCTAAAAAAAAGGGAAAAATAAATAATTTAAATATCATTTTTAAACAATTTATAGTTTCACATAGAAAAGATAGCATTTCTAAAATGTTTTCTAATGTTCTGTTACATATTTTAAACCTGTTTAGTAACAACTTTGCACTTAATTGTCTAACCCTTAACAAATGATTTTAGATCCATTCTTTCTATAGTAGTTAGTATACTTTGAGTACTTAAACCATTAAGAAAAATTCCAAATAACATTTTTCAATTATTTTATAGAAAATCTTGAAAATAAGGTATTTTACTAAAGTGCTCATATAACGACTATTTTGCTATAACTTTTACCACTTCGTTCAACTAGCTAACAAATGTTTTAAGCTTCAAAAATTTTACAATAAGAATAATTTATTATTTACTTGTTAAAATGGTATATAAATCCCAAAGAAAGTTTCCATAAAAATAAATGTTTTTTCCCAAAAACAAGGAATTTAAAAGCGTCGTTGTAGCGACTATTTTGCTATTAACATTTATAACATTGGTTTTCAATTCTATAAATTTTCATACCTTTCCTTTGCTTTTCAAAACACTTGTTGAAGTACATGTAATAATCAAAACCAGTTATATTAATATTGGTTCACAAATCTTTAAATTACACAAGTTAAAGTCAAGGGATCCAAAGTGCGTTTATAGTGGCTATCGCAATACGGATCCAAAGTGCGTTTATAGCCACTATGGGTAAACGGACAGTTCTGTATTCAATTCCAAATCCAATATCATTCAATCATTCAATTAAATATCCAATATCATTCAATTTTGTACATACATATGATTCTCAAATTCAAAGCACATCATTATGAAACATGTATTAATATATGTACTTAATTAACATGTCTATATTAAATGTCTAAATGTACTTAATTTAAACAAAACTTTTCAATGCTTTTAAGGAAAACTAACTAAACAAATCATGTTCTTTATAGAGCACATGGTTAAGGGCTATAACTATAGGTAGTTAGTGTCCATTATTATTAATAATGGAAAGCAAAGTAGCATGTTTATTAACAAGCAATTATTAAGTTATTACATTCATTCAGAGTGGGAATAACACATTTTCATTTTGAACCATACACTTCCTATCAACATTCATACAACCACCTAAACCCAATTTTCCCTTCTATTTGCTCATGGCCATCACCACCACCTTCCTCCTTTTTGTACATGTCCAAGAACATCCGATTCATAATAAATGCTCAAAACTTTGACATGGAGGAGGGGGTTTTACTCCTTTTCTTCCATCTTTAACTTGCTAATAGTTGTTGTAATATTGTATTAAGAATATAAAAAAAAAAATTGAATGGGAAAGGAGTTGAATTGATATGAGTTTAAGAAAGTTAGAGAAAAAGTTGAGTTTGAGAATTTGTAAGGAATGAAGAGGCCTTGCCCACTTATTTAAAGCCTTAGGAAATATGGTAAAAGATTACAAAACTCCTTATTAATGAAGAAAAAGGGCTTTCAACATGACTGATATGCATGTAAATATGCATATTTTTACCACCATATTTAATCTATATAAATTAAATAAACGATTATATTGGATATTTTAACTTGCTTAAACCAAATTCAAATTATTTTCAACTAGTCACATATTCGTCTTCATATAAGGGCAAAATGGTCATTTTTGCGCATTTATTAATTTATTAAAATTTACTTGGAATTTTCTATGTTATTTTGTAGGAATTTTAGTGAATTTTAAAAGTGGTTTCATGATGATATGTATGCACAAGAGTAAAGAGAAAAAATGAAGATGGAAATAATTCATAACCAAGATAATGGAGGACCCCACCTACCCACCTTACTGTATATACAAATCAGATGCTAATCAACATGCTAATGGCCATTACACATTCATGCACACTTAATGGGTGATTATTGAAGCTAATGATAACTTGGCCACCATACTACCTCAAGGGCAATTTGAGCATTCCCCAAAAATATAAGTTAGGGTTTCATACATGTATAAATACCCTTATGTTTCATGTAATCTCCTCTTCTTTAGTCTCTTCTTTAGGCTCTCTTCTTTTTAGTTTTGGCTCATAAATAAAAGAAAGCTCTCTTTCTCTTTTCATGACTACTTATCCATTTTTATTTTATGTATTATTCTTTTCTTTTTATGCAATGTTAATTATTGTTTCCTTTTAATTACATGTTCATTTCCTTTCATGCTTGTAGTTAGATTTTCTTTTATGCAATTAGATTAGTTTTCTTTTCCATTAGCTATCATTTTCCATCTTTTTTTAGTTTCATGTTGCATACTATAAGTGTTGATATGATGACACAAATGAGAGGCTAAACCCCTTCAATTTAGGGGTAATGAAGCTCTCTAATCATGTAGCTTCAACATAATTCGATAATTCTTTGTTCTCTTTTTCTACTTCATAAAAATTTGATGTTTATGTAATTGTGTGTTTGGTATTGAGTTTGATAGCATATGTTGTTCAAAATGAATAGGCTATGCTTAGTCATATGAATCACAAATTGCCTCTTCATCTACATATGATTATGGTAATGAAGTGAATTAAGTCAAAATTTGATGGTCCATATTTTTAATCAATAGTTATAGGCCATGCATAAAATATATTTCATTTTCAACTTCTTGTTATTTTTCATGAGAATTAGAAGTTGTTTAAAGGTCGTTATAGTTTGATGGCTTATGTTGAGCTAATTAATAGCACAAAAGAGCCATACTTATGATAAACGTATCATTTATATTCACTTATGACCAAAAAAAAAGAGATCATAATTTCGTAGTTTGTTGAGCTATATGATCTAGAGAGTGGAATTATCTCTAAATTGCCATTTAACTCTCATATTTTTATCACTTTGTTTTTGGCATTTTTCTTACATTTTCTAGTCAATCACTTTCAATTTGGGTTAACTCGATTGTATAGAAATCTAAAATATACAATTCCCTGTGGATCGACCCATACTCACTGCATACTACGATAGTACGTCGTACGTTTGCGGTATAAATTTGAATTTGAAATTTTTCGACGATTTTCTAAACTGATAAAAAAAATCATCGTTAAACAATGACAAAAACATATTCGTACACATCTTATGTTCCTTAAATCCCTCCTTGATTTAAGGGTCCTTTAGTCCTCTCTTACTTTCACTAATTCAACTCTTAGTTTAATTAATTTTGGCTTTGGTTGACGCATGGTTCGATTACTTATTAAGGTGTTAATATGTTAGTATTGTAATGTACAAATACTCAAACGACTTTATTTAACAAAAGGTTGATTTTTAACAAAACTTTTCTTGTCACATTTCAGTATTTATTCAAAGCGTATATTTTGTAAGCACATTTCAAAACTAACTTTTCCAACATTAGTCATTAATTAAAAAGTGTTTAACAAGGTTAAAAAATCATATTTAATCACATTGACCTTAGATTCAAATATTAAACAATTCAGATATTTGAATACAAAGTGTTCGATATTATGGGTCGTTACAATATAAAAAATGATATATACTTATGCACATGAAAATGTGGTTATAACTTATATGAAATAAGGTTAAAATGTGAAGCATGGGTAATTTATAAAAATAACTAAAGTTATTCTGAAATTAATTTTGAGCAACAATGTTGGATTGGTTAAGCTATAAAGAATTGCGTTTTGAAAATTAAACATTTTTAGGTAATGGTATTATTTAGAAATTTTGAAAATGAATTAGCTTTGGAAATCATAATTGTAATATTTATTTTGTAGGGTGCTTAGGAATTGATAGGAAGGGATTAACTTGAGAAAATTTAGATTTATGATTTCTTATCAAATGATTAAATAAGAAACATCTAAGTTATAACTTTTTGAAAATTTATTTAAGTGGAATTTGAAGTATTTGATTTGGAAAAATATGTTTTGACTTTATTACATACGTAGTAAAATTAATACGGAATTTTATGATTTTTATATCTTACAAGTTGTATGAAGAGTAAGATTTGATATCAATGATTTTAATTTAAAAATAAAATTGAAAAGCTGTTGATATTACCATTGAAATTTGATTGGAGCTAGAAAATAATTACACAGACTATAGAATTCAAATTGATTAAGGTGAACTAGTTAGGATAGTGAATATAGTAGTATGCTTAAGAATAAGTAGAAATGAATGTTATGGATTTGAGACATTGGGATTTGTACTGAAAAAAAACGAGGGTGTTATTTATGAATTTTGGAAAATTTTGAAAAAATAATGAAATACCTATTTTGAATCGATAGTTTACTATTATTTATAAAGTATAAAGGAATTCAAATGAATAGTAGCAAGATTTTTGGAAGACTATCTAAATTTTTAGCAAATAATATTATAACGGTACTACGGAGTTTATGAAAAAAAAAACACTAAAAAGGAGTTCTGGGAATTAATGTCGGATGTTGTTATTATTGAATGATATATAATAATAAAGCGTTTGTGATAAACAAAATGATTTAAATAAATATTTTTGTTTTGATGTAAAATGACAATAATATTATTTTAAAGGAAATTGATGGAAAATATTGGTTTTGGATTAAATAACGATGTTTGAGATATTTAAAGTAACATGTTGGAAACAAAGGATTTTTGAGGTACATTATCGATTGGAAAAATATATACTATTTTGGAATGATAAAGAAAATATATTCTTATAATAAAAAATATTGAGATGATTTATACTCAAGAAGAAAATAACTACTTTTATATTTATTATTTTGAAGTGTTGAAACATATGTTATTGAATGTTATTTGACATTGACATATATGTTTACATTAAGGGCTGAGGTATGTTAAGCACGAGATTGTAGTTAAGTTAAAAAGTTTCTTAAAATGTTAATTAATAGAAGATTGTATATGACAGTCGTCAATAGAGGATGATATGCTTGTTAAGTTAAAGTGTTTTTGGAGTACGACGATGTACATAAGGTGCTCTAGTTCAATATTAGTTTGTTTGGATTTCATAGGCACGAGGAGTTAATATTACTTTTGAAGTATCAAGTGTTGTATGATTTCAGGACATGAAATAAATGTTTTGACTTGCACGTACTAAGGTATAAAGGGATTTTAAGAAAGGCATTGTTTGGCGATTTGGAAGAAAGAGGTAAGATTAGTCATTTTCAGTTATCACTTGGATCGAAGGAACTATTTTATTAATTCAAATTCATGACATAGTTATCCTTTGGGCATAACTTATTTTTATTGCCCTATGTCAGTGAAAAATAAGTAAAAAAATGCACAACCAAGTTTATGAGTTTGTTATAGCAATATTGTGTTCACCGAAATTAAGACATCAACCTTTTTTATCTATAAATTAAAAAGTGATGGAGTAAGTGGTTCATCTATGAATCCTAAATGTTAGTCCACTTAAAGATAATACATCGTCTATTATCATGTTGTCGTGCCTATGGATTTAAAGGAGTTTAGTGAGGTATGTCAAAGGATACGAAGAGGGTTTCCATTAGTCAATGATGATTGTAAGGTATTTAGTTATGGAGATATGCCAGTAGCGCAATCTATTTAATTTAAGCTATAATTGTATATTATGTGATTAAAGACACCTTAATAACAAGCTAAAGGATGGAAAACGCATAGGATAGGCGTACATAGAGAGTTCGTAGTGGGTGAATGCATAGGTGAATAACTTGCTATTGAGATATGTTATGTGGGAATGCTTGTAACGACCCGGAATTTTGACGATATATTTTAATAAATATTTAATCTAATTTAAATTAAATATAAGCTTTTCAATGTTTACCTTGATGAGATCTTGGATATTTAACAGTTATATGTTTTATAAAAGAAGTTTTGATTTGAAAATTTAAAATTAATTACTTCAAAACCATTTAAAACAAAATTGGTTTTATTCAATAGAATCAAATCAAAGACTTTATATTTTTGATATTTGATGAAATACATACGAATACAATTTTGGTTTTTAAAATGATAAGTTTTAAAAAATATAAACATGGAAATATTTAACATAAATATGGAACTGCAAAACAATATAGGTATAAAAATATAAAACTAGTATAAAACACAATTATAATTATAAGATGTAATCAAAGTAATATAAATTTACAAATATAAATTATAATTTGAAATATATAAAAACAAGTATTTTAGTCAAACAATAGTCTTCAAAATTCAAATTTATACAACACAACATCCTTAATAAAAATGTTAAAAAAATCATATGAACAAGTATACAAATTTCATATAAAATATAACTATCAATATAAATAAACATATATGTTAACAATAACTTTTAATAGGTGCTGTGTACAGTTTTGTGCCTCAGGAAACAAGTCCACTTCAATATAAAATAAGTTTCATTTCAAATATCACAAAACAAAACAGAAATCTGAAACATTTACTACTTGTTAAGCATAAATGAAGCATTCATTAAATGAAAGCAAATATGAAACTGAACAATCGAAAATGTTCAAACATCTTTGTCCAGTAAAACGAGAAGAAAAAAAATTAAAACCTGTATCTTACTAAACATGCTTGGCCGAAATAACATAAATATCTTTGTACAAAATTTGCAACAGACAGTAAACATTAATTACTTGCTATCATAATTAAAAGCAAAAACATTTATTAGCCTAACATCTTGTTTAAACAAGTACATGCAGCCGAGATCAATATCATTTCATATTTGCAGTAAAATTTAATACCAATTTCTTGTTTGGTCAAACATTGTGGCTGGCCAGTTATCACCTGTTTGTGTTCAAGCATTTATATATATCCACCTTTCTATTATCAGTTCATTTTATACAAACTTTAGCTTAAAAACAAACCTGAGAAAACATTGTATGCTTTGCAAATATATGTTAATTTAAAACAGAAAATCAAACAAAGAAAAAAGAAACAGAAGACAGCAAAAACAAAAGAAGGTTTCAGGGGAGTTACAACTGCAGTGTCTTCTTCAACATATCTTCTGTTCAAATTATTTTTGGGTGAGTAAACTTAATTTTTTTTTCCAATCTAAAATTTGTATATTTTACAAGATATGTGTTATGATACTTGTTTGACTAGTTAAACTTGTGAACTCCCTGTTAACTGTAATATATGAAGTGTTCTTCAGGGATTTTGAAAATCTGAACACCAAGAAATGTATAGTACTCATTCATATAAATTGTTTGAACTTTGGAATTGTGCTAACTCAAGATGTTGTCCTAGACATAGGCCTGCAAGAATGTTTTAAGGTTTAACAGCATGTTATAATACTTTTTTTAAGTTACAGGAAAAAATAATTAAAAGGATCAAAATACGAGTGTTTAAATTTGTTAATTCCATATCATATTTAGATTTTATATACATAATTATGATTTTTAATATAAAAATCTTGATTTTTAAGCAAAGATCGAAGGAGCAGTTTTAAAATGAATCAAAAATGGGTTTTTGTCAATTTAAGGAGATTGAGTTAATTATAACTTCTGTAAATCAGCAGGAAGCAGGTTTGTAAACTAATTGATTCTAAAAAAATGTCAATTTATTTTTCAGATGCATAAATTTTGGATTTGAATCTAGAATAGGGTTTAAGCCCATATTTTTCTAGGCTCTGTAAATTCGCGATTGCGGCATCATCATGAAACCGAGTGGAGCGTGATTTTTGGTGGAGTTAGAGGGTGATGTGAGTGACGTTCAGGTGAATTTTCATCACCTCCGGTGATGTGTAGTGGCCGCACGAGTGATTCGTCCATCGGTGATGTTTTCGTATGCTTGAGCTACAGGTCGAATTTTTCGTTTCGGCTTGTAATTGAATTTTGAGCTTCGTTTTCACTGGAGTGGATCATTTGTGGTGTGTGGGAACTGTAGAGAGTCGCCCCAGGCAAGGTGTGCCACCGTGCACGTGCACGGTGGCGAAGTGGAGTTCGTGGGTCTGTGAGTAGTGTGCATGCTCGAGACATTTGTGAGGTTGCTTCGAGTGTCCCTATGGTTGCCTCCGAGTCGTGTACGAGAGTAGCTACAGCGGTTCGTTTACAACTAAAAAAAATGAAATGAGAATATAAACTGGGAGAAGAAGAAAGGGGGAGGGAGAGAGACACGGGAAAGGTAAGGGAAAACTCGAGTTCGTCATGAGAAAAAAAGGGAGTTACCTCGGGTCCACTTCCAGAATATATTTGCCTAATCCCCTTTTGTTTTATTTTTTTTACAAGGTTTAAACAGTAAATAATATTAGTTAACTTTTGGTAAATAGTTGATTGTTTATCTAAAAGTAAGGTTTGAAAAAGGTAATTAATTAGTATTAAGTAAATTAAGATGTAAATCATTTTATACTTATAATTAAATTACTAACTTTAAATTTAATTGTTGTTAGAAATTAATCTTGTGATTAATCTTTTCAACTTAAGAAATTTAATTAAAGGATTAATAAATGGTTTTTAACTTAAGTGTTTAATTAAAGATTATATGATTAATTAAATTAATAATAATTGATTAATTAAAGTAATTCGTGAGAATTAAATAAGTAATTAATTTATATTAAGTAAGTTAATAATTAATAAGTAAGAATCAACTAATTAACCGAGTGATTAAATATCAGTTAATGAATAAAAGTTATTAATTAATAAATTGATGATTAATGGTAACTAATTAATTAATTATTCATTAATAAGTTAATTAATCAGTAATTAATTAAATAAAATAAAATAGTTTATTCTTAAGCAATCAATTAAGTAAAGTAAAACCAAACTGTTTGGTATGCATTGATAATTATGTTGATTGACTTTGATATCTGTTGATGATTATTCTGTGATATGTTATGATATATTATGGATACCTGTGATAACTGTATATGATTTATCTGTTATATCTGATATGTGAATTCTTTATATTTAATTGAACTGTTAAGTTAAATAGACAACTTGGCCTTTAAAATGGCGTTTGGATCCGATGAGACCGGGATCGGATTTGCTACATTACAGCGTGATAGGGGAAATGCCTAGGACGTCACAGTTGGTATCAGAGCGCTAGGTAAAGCGAGTACTTAGGCTCTTGTGTATTTCTCTTGAGAGTGCGTATTTGTATTTTCATATAATATTATATATACCTATCTTAATGGTTGAGTTACCTGTTCAGGTGACCAACATGAGTTCAGGAAGAAGAGGTAGAGTTAGGGCCAGTACTTCTACAGATAATGGACGGAGTCAAAATGTTAGTGAGGCTGTCAATCCAGTACCGTCTCAAGTTAGCTTTGCAGCATTATGCAAGGATTTCAAACATCTTAGAGGTCAACCATTCAAAGGTTCGGAGTCAATAATTGAAGTTCAGGACTGGCTACGCTCTTGTGAGCGCATTTTCAAGAGCATGAGATTGTCTGATGAGCGTAAGAGGCATATGGCATCGTGGTAGTTGCAAGGTGGTGCAGCGGCATGGTGGGATTCAACTATTTCAAATATTTCTGAGGATGTCATTTCTTGGGACAGATTCAAGGAGTTGTTTGAAGAGAAGTTTGTGCCGACGGCAGGGAGAACTCAATTGTATCAGGATTTTCTGTATTTGAAGCAGGGTAGTATGTCTATTTCGGAGTACGAAACTAGATTCAACGAGCTCTCTTGTTATGGACCAGGACTCATCGATACTCCTCTGAAAAAGAATGAGAAATTTGTGCAAGGGTTGATGCCTGAATTCCATGGGAAATTGACAGTGCTTCTAAAGGGATCTTTTGTTGATTTGATTGATATGGCATTGAGGTATGAGAGTTTGATGAGTAAGAAGCCGGTGGATCCAGTTGCAGCTTCAAGTGGGAATTTCACTAATCCGAATAAGCGAAGGTTCGATCCCAAATGGAGGAAACCGAATAAGAAGAAACCTGGGAATAACAACGGACCTCGAAAGTGCTACATTTGTCATCAGGAAGGGCATTTGGCAAATAAGTGTCCTTGGAAAGGATTCCAGCAGCAACAATAGCAACAGGATCAGCTATGGTTCAGAAATTTTTGTGCTTTAATTGTCATCAGCCAGGACACATGATCAAGAACTATCCACTTCTGCAGAGAGCACCTCAGAATAAAGTTTTTGCTTTGGAAGCCGGACCATCTTCTTCGATGGGCAAAGGAGTATTAGAAGGTACTTTACTTTTAGATGGAAAATATATTAGAGTTTTGTTTGATTCGGGTGCTTCCTTGAGTTTTATTTCTTTAGACTCTGTTGAAAAGTTTTCTCTTACCCCTAGTTCAGTAGATAGTTCTATCTTGGTATCTATTCCTATAGGAGGGGTGACCAAATTAGACTCTATTTGTAAGGACTTGAAGATCTCGTATCTATCCCACAGTTTTTCTTGTGACCCGTATGTGTTGAATTTTAAGGGATTTGATCTTATTTTGGGTATGGATTAGTTGGACAAGTATAAAACTGTCTTGAATTGTGATGAGAGAACAGTTTCGTTGGAAACTGATCTAGGTAGAATTGCCAGAGTGTCGTGTGATAATTCTTGAATTCACTTGAGCAGTCTTCTGCATGGAATGGAGACATCTGAAGAGGGTGTTGTCAGAAAGTCATCACTCCAAATTGAATATTCATCCTGGAATCTCAAAGATGTATAAAGACATGAGGAGAGCTTTTTGGTGGCCGGGCATGAAAAAGGATATTGCTAGATTTGTGAACAGTTATGCCATTTGTCAACAAGTTAAAGGTGATCAACAGAAATCTACCGGGTTATTACAACCTCTGGAAATTCCAAATTGGAAATGGGAAATGATCCCGATGGATTTTATTGATGGTTTGCCTAGAACCAGGAAAGGAAATGACGGTATATGGGTTATTGTAGATCGTTTAACTAAGAGTGCCCATTTTATACCAATAAAGGCAACCCGTACTGCAATTTCTTTGGCGGAAATTTTCTTGAAAGAGATAGTTCGATTGCATGGTGTCCCAGTCAGCATAGTAAGTGATCGTGATCCTATTTTCACTAGCAAATTTTGGGAAGCTCTGCAATCAGCGATGGGTATAGATTTGAGATTGAGTACAGCCTATCATCCTCAAACGGACGGACAGACAGAGAGGCTGAATCGTATTCTTGAGGATATGCTACGGGCTTGTGTTTTAGATTTTGGAGGATCTTGGGAGGACCATCTTCATTTAGTGGAATTTTCTTATAATAACAGTTATCAAGCAAGTATTAAGATGGCTCCTTATGAAGCTTTATACGGAAGACAGTGTAGATCTCCATCTTGTTGGATTGAATCGAAGGATCGTCTTGTGCTCGGACCCGATCTTATTCGTGAAGCTTCTGCGAAGGTTGAGCTTATCAAGAAAAGGATGAAAGCTGCTCAAGATCGTCAGAAGAAATATGCGGATAGAAGACGAAGGCCATTGGAATTTGAGATCGGAGATTTAGTTTTTATTAAAGTTTCCCCAATTAAAGGTGCTATAAGATTCGGAAAGACGGGAAAACTCGCTCCGAGATACATTGGACCATTCCGAGTGTTGGAGAGAATTTGAACTATGGCCTACAGGATTGAATTGCCAAAGCGGATGTCTGGGATTCACAATGTGTTTCATGTATCGCATTTGAGGAAATTTGTTCATGATCCCTCACTGGTTGTGGAACCGGTAATTCAAGAAGATTTGGAAGTTGAACCCAATTTAACTGTGGTCAGAAATCCAGTTCAGATTGTGGACCAAGACGAGAAGCAACTCAGGAACAAAGTGGTGAAACTCGTAAAGGTGCAATGGAGTGAGGATCCCAGAGACTGTACCTGGGAAACTCTCGATAGTTTTAGGAGTGCTTATCCGGATTTATGTTCGGATAACTAGTGTTGATTGTTAGAATAGACTGTTTGTTTGTTTGCTATTGTATGAATGATATGTATGTTTGGATGATTAATATAAAAGCTTTTGAATTTATTGTTGTTTAAATTTCGGGGACGAAATTCTTTTAAGGGGGGAGGAATGTAACGACCCGGAATTTTGACGATATATTTTAATAAATATTTAATCTAATTTAAATTAAATATAAGCTTGTCAATGTTTAACTTGATGAGATCTTGGATATTTAACAGTTATATGTTTTATAAAAGAAGTTTTGATTTGAAATTTTAAAATTAAATACTTCAAAACCACTTAAAACAAAATTGGTTTTATTCAATAGAATCAAATCAAAGACTTTATATTTTTGATATTTGATAAAATACATATGAATACAATTTTGGTTCTTGAAATGATAAGTTTTAAAATATATAAACATGGAAATATTTAACATAAATATGGAACTGCAAAACAATATAGGTATAAAAATATAAAACTAGTATAAAACACAATTATAATTATAAGATGTAATCAAAGTAATATAAATTTACAAATATAAATTATAATTTGAAACATATAAAAACAAGTATTTTAGTCAAACAATAATCTTCAAAATTCAAATTTGTACAACACAACATCCTTAATAAAAATGTTAAAAAAATCATATGAACAAGTATACAAATTTCATATAAAATATAACTATCAATATAAATAAACATATATGTTAACAATAACTTTTAATAGGTGCTGTGTACAGTTTTGTGCCTCAGGAAACAAGTCCACTTCAATATAAAATAAGTTTCATTTCAAATATCACAAAACAAAACAGAAATCTGAAACATTTACTACTTGTTAAGCATAAATGAAGCATTCATTAAATGAAAGCAAATATGAAACTGAACAATTGAAAATGTTCAAACATCTTTGTCCAGTAAAAAGAGAAAAAAAAATTAAAACCTGTATCTTACTAAACATGCTTGGCCGAAATAACATAAATATCTTTGTACAAAATTTGCAACAGACAGTAAACATTAATTACTTGCTATCATAATTAAAAGCAAAAACATTTATTAGCCTAACATCTTGTTTAAACAAGTACATGCAGCCGAGATCAATATCATTTCATATTTGCAGTAAAATTTAATACCAATTTCTTGTTTGGTCAAACATTGTGGCTGGCCAGTTATCACCTGTTTGTGTTCAAGCATTTATATATATCCACCTTTCTATTATCAGTTCATTTTATACAAACTTTAGCTTAAAAACAAACCTGAGAAAACATTGTATGCTTTGCAAATATATGTTAATTTAAAACAGAAAATCAAACAAAGAAAAAAGAAACAGAAGACAACAAAAACAAAAGAAGGTTTCAGGGGAGTTACAACTGCAGTGTCTTCTTCAACATATCTTCTGTTCAAATTATTTTTGGGTGAGTAAACTTAATTTTTTTTTTCCAATCTAAAATTTGTATATTTTACAAGATATGTGCTATGATACTTGTTTGACTAGTTAAACTTGTGAACTCCCTGTTAACTGTAATATATGAAGTGTTCTTCAGGGATTTTGAAAATCTGAACACCAAGAAATGTATAGTGCTCATTCATATAAATTGTTTGAACTTTGGAATTGTGCTAATTCAAGATGTTATCCTAGACATAGGCCTGCAAGCATGTTTTAAGGTTTAACAGCATGTTATAATACTTTTTTTTAAGTTATAGGAAAAAATAATTAAAAGGATCAAAATACGAGTGTTTAAATTTGTTAATTCCATATCATATTTAGATTCTATATACATAATTATGATTTTTAATATAAAAATCTTGATTTTTAAGCAAAGATCGAAGGAGCAGTTTTAAAATGAATCAAAAATGGGTTTTTGTCAATTTAAGGAGATTGAGTTAATTATAACTTCTGTAAATCAGCAGGAAGCAGGTTTGTAAACTAATTGATTCTAGAAAAATGTCAATTTATTTTTCAGATGCATAAATTTTGGGTTTGAATCTAGAATAGGGTTTAAGCCCATATTTTTCTTGGCTTTGTAAATTAGCGATTGCGGCATCATCATGAAACCGAGTGGAGCGTGATTTTTGGTGGAGTTAGAGGGTGATGTGAGTGACGTTCAGGTGAATTTTCATCACCTCCGGTGATGTGTGGTGGCCGCACGAGTGATTCATCCATCGGTGATGTTTTCGTATGCTTGAGCTACAAGTCAAATTTTTCGTTTCGGCTTGTAATTGAATTTTGAGCTTCGTTTTCACTCGAGTGGATCATTTGTGGTGTTGGGAACTGTAGAGAGTCGCCGCAGGCAAGGTGCGCCACCGTGCACGTGCACGGTTGTAACAAACGGGATTTTCGTTCTCCGAAAAACCGACATCGACACTCACTTTATCGACTGTCGAGAAATCAAAGGCCGAAAACCGAGATGTTATGGGTTTTAAAAAAGAGAATTTTAAGAAAAGAAGAAGAGGGAAAAAGAAGAAGGAAAAAAAGAAAAAGAAAGAAGAGAGAAGAGATAGGAAATAGAGAGAAAAGAAGATAGATAATTTTTAGAAAACAGAGAATTTTAAAAATAGAAGATAGAAGAATTTTAAAATAGAACGGACAAAAGAAAACAACAGAACAACAACAGAATCTCACAATTCGCAGCGGAACAACATATAATAATAAATGAATAATCTTTAAACAAAGAACTATATCAGTTATTACATTACATTTCATTTCATTACATCATATCATCAGAGTGTACAACAACAACATCAAACAATGCAGCGGAAAAAGAAATATTATATAAACTAGTAATACGCCATGCCATCCAGCTTGCCTCCAGCAACTCCTGAATATCCTGAATATCCTGATAAACCTAACTCTTAACTGCCCGTGTGGAAATTGGTGGGCACCCAGAGTTTAGGAAGGAAAACAATAAACTCCAAGTCAGTCATGTGACTGGTGTGAGAACTCAAAACAGTTTATTTATCTTTAAAATCCAAAAAGAGGGAATATTTTTAATCAATTCGCAATGCTTTTAAAAATGAGACTACCATAAGGCCTCCCGCACACACACACATGCAAACGCAGAATCGGAGGAGATTTCTCCTTATGATAGTCAAAGATGTTTGATACGCATTTAAAATAACATTTGATATTATTATTAGTGCATAATGTAGTAAAACAATTTCGAAAGTAGAATATAAATCTTAGCCAACATACGACCATTATCGTATGCCTACTATAGCTAACTATGTTCAATAGCAGGTTACCGCCACATTCCATAGCAGGTTATACAACTAATACCGTACAAGTCACGTATTGTTTCTTTGGATTTCCAACAAATGGTCAGGCTAAGGAACTTCCCATTGCCACTGAGAATGCCTCTGGATGGACATCCCCGAGAACCAAACCGGATCTCTACCAACACAAGGCCGGGTTACTCCTAACTGAGTAACAACTGACCGAATATGCCATCCCCCGGTCCTTTGGGACCTTTTCAACCGAGCGCTCGATATCCAACATCACACCATAATAAATAGAGTGTTTTCAACATGAGTAAGTATCTGGGCTCCATACCATGATACCACCCCTTTCCAGAAGGAAATGCACATACCCTAAGGGGAGCTACAGCAACCCCTAATAACCTTGCCGCATCTTTCCTGTTTTGACCATTTCCGGGATGTGAGGCTCGACGAAGTCACGTCCACAAAAACACACTTTGTACAAAAAGCCGTGCTTTGGGTCAACAAATGATCAACACAATGATCACTAAGATAGACGATCAAATAAATGATCCTATCACAATAATCAACCCAATGATCATTTCAGCAACACTCAGCATGTCACATTACCAAAATGGGATATATCGCTGATAACTTCAACTATATAACCTTTGAGCTCGTGCGTCTCAAAGAAGGGTGTTAAGCAAAGAATAAATTCTCCGCCACCAACAGAAATATATTTGAAAGAAATCGGCTTTATATCTCAACTTGTAATGTCAGGCATACAATCCATACAAGTCTGTTCCGGGCTCGAACAGAACCGAAGGCACTTACAAAGAAGTCCTTGCAATCCGGATATTCACAATCCTGATCGGATTCACCATCACATATGGAGAACTCAATACCGGAGCAACTCGGTGCAGAGTCAATCGATAGTTCATCCTATCGCTCTCGCAAATATCCGGTCTTCAACACCGATCTTCAAATGCGATTCACAACGACGTATCACATATTCGGAGTGGGTTATACGACCCCATGGTCCTTTCCCGGTTAACCCGAATAGTGAGCGCTTATTCAAAAATAAGTGTGCATTCAAATTCAATCAATTCACATCAAATACCCATTCAAAGGGAAATATTGATAGTCGGTTATTGAACTATCAATTGATATGCACACATCACCAGATTCCAAATAATTTTCCAAATTATTTATTTTCCAAAATATCTTTACAAGATATATAATTTCAACATTTCAAAAATAAATCAATATTTATTTTTAACAAGTTTCACTTTCACATATAAATTCCTTAGTGAATTTATATTCCAAAATATTCATGCATATACGATTTCAATATTTCATTTCAATTTATCTTCAGAAAAAGATAAATTCTAATTATTCACTTCATATTGGAAAACATTTCCATACTTATTTATTCATAAGTAATTCACAAATTCCTTTTATTTTCAACACTGGAAAATATTCAATATACTTAAATCGAATTAAGTATATAATTCATTCTTTAAGGTAATCATTCCCTTAAACATTTTTATTTGGGCCAAAACGAATGTTGCGTAAAACATCGTTACGACAACCCAAAATCACTAGTATAGGGATTCGAAATTAAATAGATATATAAATCCCAATACTATTCTAAACATTTCCTTTCGGAAATTATTTACTATAACAACAGTGTTATAGTCCACCATTTCCTTTTATTTCTCGAAAACGTCTATTTCAACAATAAATGTTGAAATCTATGGTTTCGAATCTCAACACATTTTAAACCATCGTTAGATCGTTTTAATTCTATTTAAAACATCATATCTAAAACAATTTCTTTAACGTATTATTCACTATTCAAAAACGTGAATATACTACCTTAACAAATTTCATCATTTCTATTCATTTTATTTCAAAGGATTATTCAAAGTCTAAAACGTGAATAAAATCTCCATTTATAAGTTATAACAATTTTTTTACTTATTAAAATAAGTCTTTTTACAAATTTATAAAACAACGTTTATAAATTCTATTTCTATTTATTCTATAAAAACTTCCTTTTTTATACATCTCCTTTATTAACTTATTCGATTTATAACTCGGTTATAAACTACAGGTTCATATTATAAGTTAAACACTTATAATCTATTCGTTTGCAAAACCATTCCATTGAACTTCATAATTATAAATCTTATAACTTATAAGATTCAATTATTTATCCAAATCTTATTACTTTAATAACTTTACAAATTTTATAAACCTACTGTTTATAAAATCCCATTTATAACTTTACAGTTTAAAATTTCATAAATTTCATTCATTTAGGAAATTCATTTTCACTACATTCAAACACTTATAAAAACTCGTTTTATAACGTCCATATTTCAATTTATAAATATCCATTTATAAATCTCTTAATATAAATTAATTTATATTATTCTTTTAAACGTCATTAAATTCCTTTAAAATTTCACCGTTCTCTTGATTTATAAAATAATCAAATTTTATAAATCTTATATTCAAACTTCTAATAGTAAACTCAAGAATCCAGTTTAAACTATTTTATAAAATCATTGGTTCATATTTCTCAAAAATCGACTTTTAATCGTATTTCTAAAAATCAGCTTTTTAACTATATTTCACAAAAACCATAATTTTTATAACTTTAAAAATTATAACGTTTATTTATTTATAATGGATCAATTCCAAAAATAAAGTATATTTTCAAAATCACTTTTAAAATCATTTTAAAATCCCAAAATCTGGGTCCAATGATGCTACACACCAAATAGTCAATCACGACTAACAACGATATCATATATCGATATGATAATCCATCAAATATCAAAATATCTGAAATAAAATAAATACTGTTGAGGAATCCAGTTGGATCCCTCCAACCTGTTTCCTGCATCCAAAAACATTAGCACAATACCAATTTCGCTCCAGTACGAAATTATCGCGGTATATGTTCTTAATAAATATTATCCGCTTAATAACGGCGTAATAGGGTCTCATCCGCTAAACAAAAAATGCGGGAAATCAACAACTACAATATATACATATGCCAATATATATATATATTGATATTATATATAATACCAATTTCACTGTTTATGAAATATTCGCGGTATATGTTTATATTAAATAACATCCGCTTACTAACGGCGAATAATGTCTATTTTAACAATCAATAATTTACAGTCATCATTCAAACATGCATTCAAATATTTTAAATCTAACTATTTAAAATAAAATCGAAATCTATTCGATTGAGTGAGAAATTCTCACCTTGGTTTTAATTTCCGTTTAAGCTTTTATTTCGAATAAAATTAAACGCGCGTTTAATTTTACCCGAAATTCTCACTAACTCCAAACGACTCCAAACCAACTCCATCGCGTAGTGCTCGTCCATACGATTCCAACGCAACTGAGTTTGCATTTTTTCGACCTCGTATGAAAAAGTTACGAATTTATGAAGTTCGTACACGATTTTAAACATATAATTCACAACATAAATTAACTATCTTTATACCACAGCAAATCCTGGCCGTGAGATCTGCATCCAAGGTTTCTCCTTCATCTCCCTCAACTCACGTTCTATCTCCAGGTCCAAGAATACACGGCCGAACCCAAATGTAGAACTAGGGTTACATAATACTGCAAACACACTCGACTAGAACTCGATCGGGGAACTTCATTGCGAAGAGCACGACGCAAACTACCCACGTCTACCACCATGGCCAACTCGGCCCCACCCCCTACTCTCGAAGTGCGTGCGAAACTGTAGAGAACGGCCACATCTTGCTCCCTCCACGCGACGCCAAATCCGATCATCACCGTATGAAATTAAAGCTCTCGTCGAGCTCTTCGACTTTGTAGTTGAGCACTTTGGCTAATTGTCGATGGATTGTGAGTGATTGAGGGAGGAAGTGGAGTAGTTTCTGGCCATCCATCTATAGGTGGCGGCTGGCTATTATAAATTAGGGTTTAGCATATTTTTTTTTTATTATTAAATGAAGGGTGTGTGTCTCCTTTTATAGAAAAAGCTAGCGTAAACACTATTCATCCCGGGAATTCCGAACTCCGATTTTACGTGCCGTAACCAGCGTTTCTAAGGTTTACCCCGCGTTCCGGACACAATGGAACAGGTTTCGGAAGCTAATTCGGAAGTATGTGCGAGTTATGGCTGAAAACGCTCAATTTGAATTAAACCGATTTAAGCGATTTTCTAGGCGTTTTAATTTGCACCGGACAAACGGTAAATCCAAATGACTTGAAATTTGAAACCTTACAATAATATCACATTACGGATCCGATGAAACTGGTTTCGTCGAATTCCGAGACTTTTTGAAAAATGGCTATTTTGACTCGTCAAATTTAAATTAAAAATAAATCGATGCGTTTCGAGCTGCCACGATCAAACGATAGCTCCGATTGACACGAAATTTGAAATCTGGTAATAACTAACTATTACGGATCCAATGAAACTGGTTTTGTTCAATTCTGAGACTGTCCAAAAATTGACTATTTTACAGTCGATTATTAAATATTAAAATATTCAATTTTCACAAATTAACTTTTAATTCGATTTTAAAAGTTCTAAAATATTTCTATAATTCCAGTATGATTAAATAAAATTTTACAAATCATTTTCTATCATATTTAACTCTATTTTCAATTATTTCCATAATTTAACATTTTAAATTATCGATTTAATTATCCAATTAAATCCAATAATTCAAATAAAAATTTATTTGACTTATAAATTCACTTATAAATATTTAAAATTAATTAAATATTCAAATTTTAATTTATAAAAATTCTGGGTCGTTACAATCTTTCCCCCTTAAAAGAATTTCGTCCTCGAAATTACAAGTAAGAAAGGTTACAAAATCTATTAACTTTCCAAAATTCATAATTAAACTTCTTACAATAACTTTACTAAGTTTTCAAATCATACTTAGTTATCTTTTTCAAAAACAACTATATCATTTAACTTTCAATTTCAAAATCAAAGTTAAAGTTTTCAAAATTTTCCAATTTTCTTAAATTTTTCTAACGCCTTAAATTTTCGGAAAAATTCGCCATAGTCTCCTTTGCGCGGCTCGATCCAAAAAAAAAATGACAGTATATATATCACAAATATACATCTCATCAAGTAATGAGGCATCCCGAAGGGAAAAAAAGTGTAAAAGTACTGTATTTAATCCGAGATATGTACCTTATATTTTATTAGCAAGCATATACGGCTAATATAGCGCTAAAGCGAACTCCAAATGCGAAGCAAACGCGATCCGCACCAACTAAACTCAACAAACAACATGAGAATCATGCACATATGCAAATAATCTCAATATACAACATATAACAACATGATAACTATATATGTCACATAGCAAATGCAACAATAGCAATATATATTCAACCATCATCCAATTACCATTCAACAAATTCATAACCAATATATTCATTCATATTTTCATTCATATATTCAATGAAATAGGTTTTCAATTTAATCACATTTGATTCATTAACATTGGATTTTGTAAACATTCATTCTCAATTCAATTAGTTAACATTTACTAATTTAAATCAAATTCACTTTCAATTCTATTCAAATTTATTTACTTCAAGTTTGAATTCACTTACATAGCTTTTAATTTCATTAATACTTAATGAATTATATGCAACCAATCAACAATCATATAACAACCAAAGTATATTAGTTACAACCAAATTCCTTTGCTTATATTCATTCTCATTCAATTTATTCAACTTCTAATAACATTAGATTTCAATGAATTAATACTTACATTCATTATTTCATATCTACTTAATTCACATTTAATTGATTCACAATTCAATTCATTTATTCAATTCAATTACTAAAGTTGAATTTCATTCACATAACTTAAGTTCACATTTATCTTTATTACTAATATCAACTTCATTTAACTTTGAATTCATTTTTATTTACAACTCATATTCATAAATATATTCATATAGTTTCACTTCTCATATATATAAGTTTATTTCACAATTGTAATTCACTTTAATTATAACTCAATTCTTATAATTCTTTTGCCTATACAATTATTCTTTTATTTAGATTATCCAAACAACCTAACAATCAACTTATATACACTTTGATAATTCTGAAAAATTATTCCTTTATATATAAAATATAATCAAGGTAAAATTATTTCATTTACCCAATTTTTAAATCAATATTGTGCCGAATTGTTCTATTCAAGTGTTTAGAAACCCCTTCGGCATAGTCTTGCGGACCACGCTGACGAAAGTTCATATGCCACTCAATAAACCAATCATCACAATATAAAACAATTTTTATATTCACTAACAAATACGCTCTCATAGCTATTATTACACTCAAACTCATTCTAGAGTACTGCTGACTCTATCTCTAATGAGTAATACCCTACGGAACCAGGGTTGTCGCTTAACCATAAGCTCTGATACCAAATGTAACAAACGGGATTTTCGTTCTCCGAAAAACCGACATCGACACTCACTTTATCGACTGTCGAGAAATCAAAGGCCGAAAACCGAGATGTTATGGGTTTTAAAAAAGAGAATTTTAAGAAAAGAAGAAGAGGGAAAAAGAAGAAGGAAAAAAAGAAAAAGAAAGAAGAGAGAAGAGATAGGAAATAGAGAGAAAAGAAGATAGATAATTTTTAGAAAACAGAGAATTTTAAAAATAGAAGATAGAAGAATTTTAAAATAGAACGGACAAAAGAAAACAACAGAACAACAACAGAATCTCACAATTCGCAGCGGAACAACATATAATAATAAATGAATAATCTTTAAACAAAGAACTATATCAGTTATTACATTACATTTCATTTCATTACATCATATCATCAGAGTGTACAACAACAACATCAAACAATGCAGCGGAAAAAGAAATATTATATAAACTAGTAATACGCCATGCCATCCAGCTTGCCTCCAGCAACTCCTGAATATCCTGAATATCCTGATAAACCTAACTCTTAACTGCCCGTGTGGAAATTGGTGGGCACCCAGAGTTTAGGAAGGAAAACAATAAACTCCAAGTCAGTCATGTGACTGGTGTGAGAACTCAAAACAGTTTATTTATCTTTAAAATCCAAAAAGAGGGAATATTTTTAATCAATTCGCAATGCTTTTAAAAATGAGACTACCATAAGGCCTCCCGCACACACACACATGCAAACGCAGAATCGGAGGAGATTTCTCCTTATGATAGTCAAAGATGTTTGATACGCATTTAAAATAACATTTGATATTATTATTAGTGCATAATGTAGTAAAACAATTTCGAAAGTAGAATATAAATCTTAGCCAACATACGACCATTATCGTATGCCTACTATAGCTAACTATGTTCAATAGCAGGTTACCGCCACATTCCATAGCAGGTTATACAACTAATACCGTACAAGTCACGTATTGTTTCTTTGGATTTCCAACAAATGGTCAGGCTAAGGAACTTCCCATTGCCACTGAGAATGCCTCTGGATGGACATCCCCGAGAACCAAACCGGATCTCTACCAACACAAGGCCGGGTTACTCCTAACTGAGTAACAACTGACCGAATATGCCATCCCCCGGTCCTTTGGGACCTTTTCAACCGAGCGCTCGATATCCAACATCACACCATAATAAATAGAGTGTTTTCAACATGAGTAAGTATCTGGGCTCCATACCATGATACCACCCCTTTCCAGAAGGAAATGCACATACCCTAAGGGGAGCTACAGCAACCCCTAATAACCTTGCCGCATCTTTCCTGTTTTGACCATTTCCGGGATGTGAGGCTCGACGAAGTCACGTCCACAAAAACACACTTTGTACAAAAAGCCGTGCTTTGGGTCAACAAATGATCAACACAATGATCACTAAGATAGACGATCAAATAAATGATCCTATCACAATAATCAACCCAATGATCATTTCAGCAACACTCAGCATGTCACATTACCAAAATGGGATATATCGCTGATAACTTCAACTATATAACCTTTGAGCTCGTGCGTCTCAAAGAAGGGTGTTAAGCAAAGAATAAATTCTCCGCCACCAACAGAAATATATTTGAAAGAAATCGGCTTTATATCTCAACTTGTAATGTCAGGCATACAATCCATACAAGTCTGTTCCGGGCTCGAACAGAACCGAAGGCACTTACAAAGAAGTCCTTGCAATCCGGATATTCACAATCCTGATCGGATTCACCATCACATATGGAGAACTCAATACCGGAGCAACTCGGTGCAGAGTCAATCGATAGTTCATCCTATCGCTCTCGCAAATATCCGGTCTTCAACACCGATCTTCAAATGCGATTCACAACGACGTATCACATATTCGGAGTGGGTTATACGACCCCATGGTCCTTTCCCGGTTAACCCGAATAGTGAGCGCTTATTCAAAAATAAGTGTGCATTCAAATTCAATCAATTCACATCAAATACCCATTCAAAGGGAAATATTGATAGTCGGTTATTGAACTATCAATTGATATGCACACATCACCAGATTCCAAATAATTTTCCAAATTATTTATTTTCCAAAATATCTTTACAAGATATATAATTTCAACATTTCAAAAATAAATCAATATTTATTTTTAACAAGTTTCACTTTCACATATAAATTCCTTAGTGAATTTATATTCCAAAATATTCATGCATATACGATTTCAATAATTCATTTCAATTTATCTTCAGAAAAAGATAAATTCTAATTATTCACTTCATATTGGAAAACATTTCCATACTTATTTATTCATAAGTAATTCACAAATTCCTTTTATTTTCAACACTGGAAAATATTCAATATACTTAAATCGAATTAAGTATATAATTCATTCTTTAAGGTAATCATTCCCTTAAACATTTTTATTTGGGCCAAAACGAATGTTGCGTAAAACATCGTTACGACAACCCAAAATCACTAGTATAGGGATTCGAAATTAAATAGATATATAAATCCCAATACTATTCTAAACATTTCCTTTCGGAAATTATTTACTATAACAACAGTGTTATAGTCCACCATTTCCTTTTATTTCTCGAAAACGTCTATTTCAACAATAAATGTTGAAATCTATGGTTTCGAATCTCAACACATTTTAAACCATCGTTAGATCGTTTTAATTCTATTTAAAACATCATATCTAAAACAATTTCTTTAACGTATTATTCACTATTCAAAAACGTGAATATACTACCTTAACAAATTTCATCATTTCTATTCATTTTATTTCAAAGGATTATTCAAAGTCTAAAACGTGAATAAAATCTCCATTTATAAGTTATAACAATTTTTTTACTTATTAAAATAAGTCTTTTTACAAATTTATAAAACAACGTTTATAAATTCTATTTCTATTTATTCTATAAAAACTTCCTTTTTTATACATCTCCTTTATTAACTTATTCGATTTATAACTCGGTTATAAACTACAGGTTCATATTATAAGTTAAACACTTATAATCTATTCGTTTGCAAAACCATTCCATTGAACTTCATAATTATAAATCTTATAACTTATAAGATTCAATTATTTATCCAAATCTTATTACTTTAATAACTTTACAAATTTTATAAACCTACTGTTTATAAAATCCCATTTATAACTTTACAGTTTAAAATTTCATAAATTTCATTCATTTAGGAAATTCATTTTCACTACATTCAAACACTTATAAAAACTCGTTTTATAACGTCCATATTTCAATTTATAAATATCCATTTATAAATCTCTTAATATAAATTAATTTATATTATTCTTTTAAACGTCATTAAATTCCTTTAAAATTTCACCGTTCTCTTGATTTATAAAATAATCAAATTTTATAAATCTTATATTCAAACTTCTAATAATAAACTCAAGAATCCAGTTTAAACTATTTTATAAAATCATTGGTTCATATTTCTCAAAAATCGACTTTTAATCGTATTTCTAAAAATCAGCTTTTTAACTATATTTCACAAAAACCATAATTTTTATAACTTTAAAAATTATAACGTTTATTTATTTATAATGGATCAATTCCAAAAATAAAGTATATTTTCAAAATCACTTTTAAAATCATTTTAAAATCCCAAAATCTGGGTCCAATGATGCTACACACCAAATAGTCAATCACGACTAACAACGATATCATATATCGATATGATAATCCATCAAATATCAAAATATCTGAAATAAAATAAATACTGTTGAGGAATCCAGTTGCATCCCTCCAACCTGTTTCCTGCATCCAAAAACATTAGCACAATACCAATTTCGCTCCAGTACGAAATTATCGCGGTATATGTTCTTAATAAATATTATCCGCTTAATAACGGCGTAATAGGGTCTCATCCGCTAAACAAAAAATGCGGGAAATCAACAACTGCAATATATACATATGCCAATATATATATATTGATATTATATATAATACCAATTTCACTGTTTATGAAATATTCGCGGTATATGTTTATATTAAATAACATCCGCTTACTAACGGCGAATAATGTCTATTTTAACAATCAATAATTTACAGTCATCATTCAAACATGCATTCAAATATTTTAAATCTAACTATTTAAAATAAAATCGAAATCTATTCGATTGAGTGAGAAATTCTCACCTTGGTTTTAATTTCCGTTTAAGCTTTTATTTCGAATAAAATTAAACGCGCGTTTAATTTTACCCGAAATTCTCACTAACTCCAAACGACTCCAAACCAACTCCATCGCGTAGTGCTCGTCCATACGATTCCAACGCAACTGAGTTTGCATTTTTTCGACCTCGTATGAAAAAGTTACGAATTTATGAAGTTCGTACACGATTTTAAACATATAATTCACAACATAAATTAACTATCTTTATACCACAGCAAATCCTGGCCGTGAGATCTGCATCCAAGGTTTCTCCTTCATCTCCCTCAACTCACGTTCTATCTCCAGGTCCAAGAATACACGGCCGAACCCAAATGTAGAACTAGGGTTACATAATACTGCAAACACACTCGACTAGAACTCGATCAGGGAACTTCATTGCGAAGAGCACGACGCAAACTACCCACGTCTACCACCATGGCCAACTCGGCCCCACCCCCTACTCTCGAAGTGCGTGCGAAACTGTAGAGAACGGCCACATCTTGCTCCCTCCACGCGACGCCAAATCCGATCATCACCGTATGAAATTAAAGCTCTCGTCGAGCTCTTCGACTTTGTAGTTGAGCACTTTGGCTAATTGTCGATGGATTGTGAGTGATTGAGGGAGGAAGTGGAGTAGTTTCTGGCCATCCATCTATAGGTGGCGGCTGGCTATTATAAATTAGGGTTTAGCATATTTTTTTTTTATTATTAAATGAAGGGTGTGTGTCTCCTTTTATAGAAAAAGCTAGCGTAAACACTATTCATCCCGGGAATTCCGAACTCCGATTTTACGTGCCGTAACCAGCGTTTCTAAGGTTTACCCCGCGTTCCGGACACAATGGAACAGGTTTCGGAAGCTAATTCGGAAGTATGTGCGAGTTATGGCTGAAAACGCTCAATTTGAATTAAACCGATTTAAGCGATTTTCTAGGCGTTTTAATTTGCACCGGACAAACGGTAAATCCAAATGACTTGAAATTTGAAACCTTACAATAATATCACATTACGGATCCGATGAAACTGGTTTCGTCGAATTCCGAGACTTTTTGAAAAATGGCTATTTTGACTCGTCAAATTTAAATTAAAAATAAATCGATGCGTTTCGAGCTGCCACGATCAAACGATAGCTCCGATTGACACGAAATTTGAAATCCGGTAATAACTAACTATTACGGATCCAATGAAACTGGTTTCGTTCAATTCTGAGACTGTCCAAAAATTGACTATTTTACAGTCGATTATTAAATATTAAAATATTCAATTTTCACAAATTAACTTTTAATTCGATTTTAAAAGTTCTAAAATATTTCTATAATTCCAGTATGATTAAATAAAATTTTACAAATCATTTTCTATCATATTTAACTCTATTTTCAATTATTTCCATAATTTAACATTTTAAATTATCGATTTAATTATCCAATTAAATCCAATAATTCAAATAAAAATTTATTTGACTTATAAATTCACTTATAAATATTTAAAATTAATTAAATATTCAAATTTTAATTTATAAAAATTCTGGGTCGTTACAACGGTGGCGAAGTGGAGTTCGTGGGTCTGTGAGTAGTGTGCATGCTCGAGACATTTGTAAGGTTGCTTCGAGTGTCCCTGTGGTTGCCTCCGAGTCGTGTACGAGAGTAGCTATAGCAGTTCGTTTACAACTAAAAAAATATGAAATGAGAATATAAACTGGGAGAAGAAGAAAGGGGGAGGGAGAGAGACACGGGAAAGGTAGGGGAAAACTTGAGTTCGTCACGACAAAAAAAAGGGAGTTACCTCGGGTCCACTTCCAGAATATATTTGCCTAATCCCCTTTTGTTTTATTTTTTTTACAAGGTTTAAACAGTAAATAATATTAGTTAACTTTTGGTAAATAATTGATTGTTTATCAAAAAGTAAGGTTTGAAAAAGGTAATTAATTAGTATTAAGTAAATTAGGATGTAAATCATTTTATACTTATAATTAAATTACTAACTTTAAATTTAATTGTGGTTAGAAATTAATCTTGTGATTAATCTTTTCAACTTAAGAAATTTAATTAAAGGATTAATAAATGGTGTTTAACTTAAGTGTTTGATTAAAGATTATATGATTAATTAAATTAATAATAATTGATTAATTAAAGTAATTCGTGAGAATTAAATAAGTAATTAATTTATATTAAGTAAGTTAATAATTAATAAGTAAGAATCAACTAATTAACCGAGTGATTAAATATCAGTTAATGAATAAAAGTTAGTAATTAATAAATTAATAAATTGATGATTAATGGTAACTAATTAATTAATTATTCATTAATAAGTTAATTAATCAGTAATTAATTAAATACAATAAAATAGTTTATTCTTAAGCAATCAATTAAGTAAAGTAAAACCAAACTGTTTGGTATGCATTGATAATTATGTTGATTGACTTTGATATCTGTTGATGATTATTCTGTGATATGTTGTGATATATTATGGATACCTGTGATAACTGTATATGATTTATCTGTTATATCTGATATGTGAATTCTTAATATTTAATTGAACTGTTAAGTTAAATAGACAACTTGGCCTTTAAAATGGCGTTTGGATCCGATGAAACCGGGATCGAAAGAATCAATTTTGATTCTCCGAAAACCACATCGATCCAAATTAAACGATAGGTCGTGACTTATCAATTGGTGATCAAGATGGAGTTTTCAGAATGCAAGGCTTATCGTCGTTAACTCCGAGGGTGATTCCATAATGAGTGTAACGAGATAATGCCTTCGGTTTCGTTCGAACCCGGAACGAACTTGTATGGATTGAATGCTTTCAACACATCGTCAGGCGGACGATGAGCATTCTAAGAGATATGTTCAAATAAGGTAATCGTAGCCTCAAGCCTCATCAACCGGGAATGGCTAAAATAGGGGAAATGCAGCAAGGTTAGGTGGGTCATGCCCAAGCAGGACAAGATTTTCCCCTTTCTAGATGTCCCTTTTTATTTCGGCTTTGTGAGCAGTTGTTGGCCACAACTGCGGGGTTATCTTGTTCGAGACTGTTCAGTAAGGAATGGTTCCGGCCTTGTGTTGTAAGGGGTCGGGAGTGATCCTCGGTACAGTGATCTAGGCCCCGTACTGTGAAGGGCGGTACCCTAGTAGCCCTGCCATTGTTGGAAATCCATTTTCCCTACGAGACCCTACGGTTTTCATTTGTATTACCCACTTTCGTGGCTAGTGGCTGGAATTTAATCATGTAACAATTTCGGCTATTTTCTATTCACTTGAAAACCCTAGACACTATTATAATATCATAGAATTTCCTATAAAATGTTTTGGTTAGCGTAAGGTAAAAACTTACCCGTATTTTTTTGTGGGGAGTCTTACGTGATACCTTTATTTTCAAATGATTTTCAAAGTTAAGCAATTTTAACCTGTTTACTCATACCAGACCCATGTCTGACCCGAAGTTTATATTTTGTATTTTCATAAACTCTTGGGTACTCAAATTTTTACAAGTAGCCAAGTGATAGGTATTAGAAGTGTTGATTTCTAGAGAAGCTATTTTGGGGAGAAGACCAGACGTATGTATATATATATGTAGTTCCGGTGTGTAGTTAGTCTATGCTGTATTTTGGATGTATGTATGGACATATATGTATATGACAGTCCTGTTATGTGATATTGTATGACTCTGATGTATGTATAACTATGTAATAGTTATGTGATGTATTATATTTTGTTCCATTCCGCTGTGAGATTCTGATGTTGTTGTTCTTTCTTTCTATTCTTTTCTATTTCTATCCCTTTCTTTCTTAATGATGAAACGTCTTTCTGGGGTTGAGAAAGGCGGGTCGTCACAATGCTAGCGCCATAAGTTGTTGGGCCTTTCACGACTATATAGAGAGTAGAAAAGTTAGCATGTTTGAGTGGGCTTTATCGAAAAGTTAGTGGATGTTCATACATTTTCTATTTATCCCATCTATGAATGTACGTTGACGATTTAGCGATTATAATGGAGACTGTTCAGTTCATAAGGTGAATGTGGAGACGGAGTATAGAATACTCTGTAGGTGTATTCACTTCTTAGAAATTGAGATGATGTAATAAAGATAAGGAAATGAAGTTGGTTCGAGTAAGGTGAGCAAAAGGTTTGGATAGGAGTATGATGGAGCTCGAGGAGATAATTCATATCTGACATCACAAGCTCCTTTCTAATAAGTTCCTCCTTTGGTTAGTTTGTAGGTTAGTTGCTTCATTAGGTCATTGTTTATTTGTATGGTTGCTTTAGCTGGCTAATTAACAAGGGTATGGATGTATGAATGTTAGGATTGTTTGTATACACATCTTTATGACGTGCTTTGGTTGTTATGATTGCTTTGTTTGGATTATACCAGTTTAGTTTATACCATGTTGGCTTGTATCTATATACAGTCCAACCTAGATAGGTATCCATAGATGGATGTTCTAATTTAGACTAGATAATTTTATATATGCTATTTATTGTAACTTTATATGTGCATTTACTGATTGTGTTTATGGACAAGTTTGTTTACTAGCATTTTGATATGGATGTTGCATATGGATGTATGGATGTGAATAATATAGAAATATATGCTTGCATATATTAATATGTTTGTATATATATTGGTTTCACTACATATGCATTCATATAGGAGGCCAATTTAGTTGCATTTTCACTCATCTCATATCATATCATGCTAATTTTATGTATACTTTTGATTATCTTGTATGATGGATTCTAGACGGAGGTAGCTAGGTTTTTTTTGTATGTTTTTTAATGTAAACAGATTTGCATCGTCCATCTTTTGGAATGAAATTATTTTAAGAGAGGAAATATAAATCTTGTGATTTTTGTAATTAAATAATTAAACTAAAATGGTAAAATAATAATTTTACATAAAAGGCGAAATATTGAATATATACAAAATTTGAAACTAGGCTTCAGTGCCTATTCCAAAGTGTTCGAAATGCCATTTGCTGTCAGAAAACATATATAACATGCTGAATTTGGTTAATGGGTAAGAAATCAGAAGAAGTCAAACCAAGTGGCATTTTTCATATTATATTTGTTTCGAGATTTTAGCATAAGTATGAGTTATTTCAGCATATAATAGAAATCAAACCCATATTCTCTAACCATACTTTAGCCTAAACATCCTATCACTAATCCGCATCTTCTTCTTATATTTAAAAAAAAATCAATTCCAAATCCACCAAACAAAATCCAAACTAAGCGATTTAATATATGGAATCAATCACCATGAAGAGAGCTTTGCAAATAATTCAAAGCTATCAAGAGATTTGGCATTTTCAAGGCAAGGAATTTTGGACAACGAAGGACGAGGTGGACTCACCTCAGACTGGAGAAGATGCCTGACAAATCGGTGAGCGGTATTCATCTTATTTATGTGTATAAAGTAAGGTATAGTAAATCACCATTAATGGTTGAAAATCACATCATAAAAGATATAATTGTAAACTAAAAAGCTATTTTTTAATGTAAACATGATTAGGGTGTCCTATGCATAGCTAGATGATTAAAAAGTAAATTTTTAACCGTAATTAATCGAAGTTAATCCTTTTCTAAATATAAAGTGCAAAACACAAAGTTGTTCCGAATTGGACATATTGTATATCAAAGTTATAGTTCTCAACAATGCGAGTTAGGGCTTTGAGCTCAATAGTGTGCATATGTTTAGGTGATGATGATTTGGGGCTTCGATCCTAGTAGTATTGTAGTTGTTACGACATATGAGTTGAGACATTGAGTGCATAATACTGGACTTGGGATATTTTATCATGACACATTAGCATATGATGTCACTGTAGTATTAAATTATGTTTAGTTAACTTGTTGGGTGCGGGTGACACAGGTCAAGGTATGGTTTTCAAGCATAAGTGTTGTTTTACTAACTTAGTAGTATTATACACTTATGTGATGTGTTTCACTTACCAAACATGTCACGACCCGAAATCCAGCGATTGAAAATCGACATCAAATACCTCACTTGTATTCGATTGCCAAAGATTCAAGCGTTGAACTTCAGATTGGATGGAGCTTATAAAAACATTAGATGAAAATAAATAGCGGAAACAAAATGAATATCATTGATCACATCACAGATATAACTTGATACAATATCCATAACAACATCGATCAACAATATCAGAGTGATACATATATTATACAACAATAAAACGACAACTCCACGGTGGAACAACAGAGACTTCAAAAGTTCCAACATTACTTCAACTTCAATAAGGTCTTCAAAAACTCCAACACTTCAAAAGATTTCCAAGGCCAAAAGCTTCCAGAATCTGACAGCTTCCGAAAGACTTCAAAATCCAAGCTAGCTCCAAAACATGAATGATCTTCTTCTAGGCTTCCCGTGTGGAAATTATGGGCACCCCGAGTTTAGGAAGGGAACAATAAACTCTGGGTCAATCATGGGATTGGTATGAGTAACCAAAACAGTTGTTTGAAACAAAAACAGTTTATAAAAGAAATCCGATATGATTTTGGAAAGTGAAACTATCATAAGACCTCCCACCACACACACAATGCAATCGCAGAATTAGAGGAGATTTCTTCTTATGATAGTCAAACATGCTTGATATGAGAAAACTCTTTTGATATTATTATTAGTGCATAGTGTAGAAAACATTTCGAAAGTATGATATTAATCTTAGTCAGCATACAACATTATTGTATGCCTACTATAGCTACCATGTTTTGTAGCAGGTTACCGCCATGCTACATGGCAGGTTATACAACTAAAACTATACACGGCTCGTATTGATTTGTTTGGATTTTCAAAAAAAGGTTAGGCAAAGGAACTTCCTACATAAAATGGAATGCCTCTGGAAGGACGCCCCCGAGAATCTAACCGGACCTCTGCTAACACAAGACTGGGTTACCTCTGTAACTAGGTAACTACTGACACGAGTATGCCATCTCCCGGTCGTTACCAACCTTTATCCGAAGCGCTTCTCAACCAACAACCTCAAAGCAATAAGTTTGCAGCAACCACAAAGTTAAGTATCTGGGCTCCATACCATGATACCACTTATAATCTAGAAGAAAATGGGGATACCCTCAAAAGGTACTACCCTCATATAACCTTGCTGCAACGGTTCCTGTTTCGACCATAACCGGGTCGCGAGGTTCGACGAAGTCTCGTCCACAAATCTATGCTTTTCATAAAAGCCATGCTTCAATCAACAAATGATCAGCAGCACTCAACATGCCACATTAACAAATTGGGAGTATATAACTAGTAACCCTCAACTACATAACTTCTGAGCTCGTACATCTCAGAGAAGGGGGTTAAGCTAAGAGAATAAATTCTCCACCACCAACGGAAATGTATTTGAAAGAAATCAGCTTTATATCTCAAAGTGTAATGTCAGACATATAACCATACAAGTCTGTTCCAGGTTTGAACCGAACCGGAGGCACTTCCGAAGAAGCCCTTGCAATCCGGGCATCCATAATCTCGATCGGACTCCCCATCACATATGGAGATCTCTATACCAGAGCAACTCAGTGCAGAGTCGTTCGATGGGTTCTCTTATCATTCTCGAAGACGCCCTGTCTTCACCACCGTCTTCAAATGCTATCCATTTTGTCGTATCACATATTCGGAATGGGTTATACGACACAAATTCCTCTCCCGGCTAAACCGAATAGTGAGCCGCTTAATTTAAAACATGTGGATATATCATTCACAAAGATTCAGTATCAAGGTTCGATGTGGGTTTCGGATAACCAACTAGAATCCGACTCTCTGTCGCATCGAAGTTCAAATGCCATTTTACGGGCCAACAGGTTTTCACATTCACACAGAAACAAATCACAGATATCACAGCTCAACACAAAGCAATACATATCATATAGATCACAATTACATGTCAAAAATATCAATCCAATACACAACATTCAATAATAATCAATCATCTTCAATTAAGATGAATTAATCGTGTGGTTTAAATTAATTAACCACATAATTACTTTCATTAACTATCTTTAATTAATGATTAATTATCCTTAGTTATAAATTAATTAAATCTTAATCACATTTATTAATTAATTATTCCTTAATTAATTATCTTAATTAATTAATCCATAATTATAATTAATTAAATCTTAATTACTTTTATTAATTAATTATTCCATAATTAATTATCTTAATTAATCCTTAATTGTAATTAATTAAATTTTATTTACTTTAATTAATTAATTATTCCTTAATTAATTAACATTAATTATAGATTAATTAACTTTATTTATTTATTTATTTAATCTTTAATATTAAGTAATTAATTAAGTAATTACTTTTTAAATAATTATATTAACAGATCATTAATTACTTAATAAATTAAAAGATAAATCGTTTTATCTTTATTAATTACTTTGATTATCTTTTAAACCTTGTTTAATAAATCATCCTTATCACATTAGTTACTTTAAAAGGTTAAGGTTGTTTGAACAACATTTTATCTTAATTATCCTTTTAAATTACATTATTTATTTAATATAAATAACTTAATAAAATAATGTAACAAAATTAAATAAATTAAAATTTAATTACTTTGAAATTATCTTAATTAAATCCTTAGTTAATTCAAACTTTAATCAAATTCATCATTTGAAATATTGTTTTTAAAAATGTTTAAAAATTTGAATTTAATTTAAAGTAAAACTGTTTCACATATCTGACCTGAGGCCACTTCGAGTCACACCCGAGAACATTTTCCATTCGCTTCGAGTTTTATCAAAAATCTACCCGTGTGCCTAATTTTTTTTCAAACTTAGTTTTTTTTCTAAGTGTTTACTTGGCACCTACATAAATCCACTCGAGCTAAGATTCGAGTTAGCACACAATCCACCCGAAGATCACTTCGAGGCATCAAACCGTCATTCCTCTACCTAGTTTCCTGATACACATCAGGCCTTGTGCACATGCACGGTCGGAACAACCACCTTCGATCATAGCTCCGACCTTCATCAAGTCAACGACAACCCGACCAATCATCCAGGCCACCCAGAAGACCAAAATATCATCGATCTTGCAAAAGAGACATCTGACTCAATCTGGGACGAAGATCGGCCTACTAATCTGCCTCGTGTCGACGACATAGATAACCAGAGTCCATGGGCTTCCATCATGAGCTCCTCCTATCGACCATGCGCCGCTACCAATCGTCCTTGTTAAGTCCGATGCAACGTCGGCGATGAAATTGGTCAATTTCTGACCATTACAGAAACATGGGTTTAAACCCTTGTTGGTCGATCTGTAGACACCACGATGGTTTATAAATTCATTAAACAATTTTATGATGATCCCTGACCACCATGCTAGCATCTTCCATGATCGCGAGATGAACTTCGTTGTCGATCATCAGAATTTCATCAAAACCCATCTCACGTTCATCTTATAATTTCTCAGTGGATATTTTATTAAAAATTTTGATTTTTCTTTTAGAAATCATCAATTCCAAAAACATTTCGATTGATATGCTTAAAATCAGAAATGGTGATAATTGAATATTCAGATATTTTAGGCTTGCCTGTATTTTTCAAATTTTACAGAAGAATTTTTGATTTGTTTTGCTTAAATTTATTTTCAAATCTTAAATCACGTTTATACAAACAACTTTTGTTTGAATTTCAATGCCTAAAAGGAAACAAGGAGGGAGAAATCATATTTTGAACAGGGTTTTGAATCCCTGTAACCTGGAACAGAGGTTATCTAAGCTTAAACTGACATGCATAATTATCTCAGCACATTCGTATACACATCTTTGCATGTATGTAAGTATTTTACGATTTCTATTTCAAGCAGGATTCAAACAACAATTCAAATTCTAAGATTTAAGAAAGGCTTACTCACCTATGAAGAAAAAAGCAGAGAGGGATCTGGAAGTTAATTATTTGAAACTGGAATTGCTTTTTGTGTCTGGATTTGATTATGATGCTTCGATCCCTGTTGTTTAGATGATGAAGCTTTGATTTGTTTAGCTGAAGCTTGTTGAGTTAACTTTGTTAAATTGCTGAGTTGAAATCTTAGCATTTGCAACTGCATTGATTTTCTAGATGGAGATGCATTCCGGGCTTTAGATCTATGAAGTGTTTTAATTTCTAGGGTTTTTTTCTTCTTTGTTTTGAAATTTGTTTGATGGTTTTTTTCTTCTTTCTTTTCTTGTTTGAAAAAGTAGAGCACGGTTTTTTTCTTAAGTTTTGGAAAGTGAAGACAAAAGAAAATGAGAGAGCGTAATGACCCATAAATTTTCGATAATTAAAATAGCTAATTTAATAAGATTTCGTGATTTAGTGTTAGAAAAAAATTGTAAGTCGTTGGAATAATAATAAATGTTGAATTCATTGGGTAGAATAGAGTAATTGATTGATAAGTAAAATCTATTCAAATCAAATATCGAATATAGAACAGGTAAATTGTTTAAATTAAATATTTAAAACTTATGGAATTTATCGAATAATTTAATAATGGGGATTGAATAACCATATAATGGAAATAGTTGTTCTATAATTTTAATTCGTTTCAAAAGTTAAATTTTATAAGTTCGTTTGAATATTTCAAAAGATAGTGATTTAAGAATAATCAAACTTGTTAAATTTAATATTACGAATGTTTGAATAAATTAAATTTCGAATTTGATATGATTAATTTGATATCGAAATTTGATTTAATATGATTCAAATTGGTTTTCAAAGTGAATGTAAGTTATATTTGGATTTTAATAGGGTTAATAAGATTTTAAAAATTGGAATTTGTTGGATAAATTGAATAACGGGCTAATATGATTAAAAATGATTTGTAAAATTTTATTTTATCATATTGGAGTTATAGTGATGTTAAAGAACTTTTAAAACTGAATTTAAAATTTATTTGTGAAAATGGAATATTTTAATATTTAATTTTCGACTGGAAAATAGCCAAATTTTGACAGTCTCAGAATTGGACGAAACTAGTTCCATTGGATCCGTAATAGTTAGTTATCATCGGATTTCAATTTTCGTAGCAATCGGAGTTGTCGTTTGACCGTGGCAGCTCGAAACGCATCGAAATTGTTTTAATATTAATTTAACGAGTTAAAATAGCCATTTTTCAAACAGTCTCAGTTTTCGACGAAACCAGTTTCATCAGATCCGTAATGTCATATTATTGTAATATTTCAAATTTCGTGTCAATCGGATTTACCGTTTGTCCGCGGCGAGCCAAAACGCATAGAAATTCGTTTAAATCGATTTAATTCAAATTGATCGTTTATCGCTATAAATCGCGCAGACGATCGAATTAGATTTCGAAACCTATTCCATTGTATCCGAAACACGGGATAAACCCTAGAAACGACGGTTACCGCGCGTAAATCGGAGTTCAAAAATACGGGATGAATAGAGTTCGTCGGTTCCTATAAATAGCCCTTGTCTTCATAAATTTGCAAAACAAAATAAACTAGGGTTATATCCTTCAGCCGCCGCCTCCTACCTGATGCACGGCCAGAAACTTCCAACTTTTCTCCTCTAATCTCTTCAGATCCGTCAATCTATTCAACAAACTTCCAACATGAAACTTGTAGAGGGGAGTGAGATCTAGGTATTCAACGGCTATGATCGTGTTTAGAGCTTTGAATCAGCGGCAAATCTCGTCCAATGGCCGGCCGTTCGCACGCTTTTCGAGAGAGGAGGGGGAGGCCGAGCTTGGCCGTAGCCAGGGCGTGGGTGGAGGGAGAAATGGCCTTCGACGCGGTAGTCTCTGATCGCCTTCAAGTGGATCGGTGGAGGAGCTATTTGGAACCCTAGTTCATTGGTGATGGGTTCTAGTTGCGTGCATTTACTGGGAGTTTCTCGTGAGGATGGTGAAAGCAGGGTGCGGCCGAGATTTGCAGATGATGGATTGGATGGCTGAGATGTTGTAGGGTATAATTTAAAAAGAAATTTGTGTAATTAGTTTTATTTAAATTTCGTGAATGTTTAAAATGCAATAACTTTTTGCTACGAGGTCGAAAATGCGCGAAACTTTTTGCGTTGGAACGGTATTGACGAGCACTACGCTATGGAGCTGGATTGCAATCGTTTGGAACTAGAGAAAATTTTGGGTTAAATCGAACGTCGTTCGATTTGATTTACAATCGTAAAAATCAAAGTGAGTGTTTTATAACGCTCACAACGTACTAAATATTTTTATGCTAGTTAAATTTGACATTATAAAGTGTTATGATTTTATTTGTCGTTGTTTGATAGAATTTAATTGTCATATAGATTGTCATTTGAATTAACCGTTGAAAAATTAAATTGACAGTTAAATTGAAATCAAATTTGAATTGCGATTAAATTAGCTGACATTGATAACTATGAAACTGCCATGAATTGTATTGTTTATTGGATGATGTATTTTGATGGATGCTATTGGTTGATAATTGAATGTTTGGATGTTTATTTGCTTATACAGATCATGTTATGCATACATATGACACTGTAATTTAATTTAAGTAATATATACTCATCCCTGACATTTAATTAAAATAAAAATTACTCGTCCATAGGATAGGAAATTATATACGGACACCGAATTGGCTAAATTAATAATTTTTGAAATCGTCGATTTGAAATTTATTTAATTGTTTTGATTTAAAAGTTATAAATAGAAATCAATTTATAGAAATCGAATTTATCGAAAATTTGAGTTTGGAATGTTGAAATTGATTTCGGTTAAAAGAAATTGTTAAATGATTTTAGTTGAGACTTTGAAATATAAAACTGGGTTACGATTGAAGTTCGAAAATTTATTCGTTTTAAAGGATTGAACCTTAAATCGAGCTTTGAATATTACTAAGTAAAAGCGATATAAAATGATATTTGAAATTGAGCTCGAAATTGAATCATGGTTGTAATTGGGATTTAAATTTGAATATTGAAGGATAATTTTGTTAAGTGTTAAAAATTGATATTTTGCAAACCAATCCCTAAATCGATATAAATTGAAATTGAATTAATTGAAAGTGAATATAAAATTGAATAAATTTGAAGTCAAAGTTGACATTGATTTGAATTAAAATCGAAATTGAATCGGTAAAATGGAAATTGATTTGAATTGGGAAGTTATAAATTGAAATGGATTGGTTTTGAAGCTCGATTATTTTGTTTCCAAATTACTCTGCTATATAGACCATTTTGAATACTTAAATTATTTTAATCTATTTTAAATCAACTTAACCCAATTTAAATTATTTTAAACTAATTTATCTATATCAAATCCATTTTAAGATTTTAAAGTATTTTAACTATTTCAAGTATTTAAACTATTTTTAAACTACTTAAAACTATTTTCTAAAAATTTCAAGCTAGTTAATAAGGTGAAACGTTTATGTTTAAACCTTGAATTTAAATACTAATTGGGTTAAATGAAGTTGCAACCTAAATTGAAATTCGAAATGATCTTGAAATTGAAATGAGATATTAAGGCGAAAAATGATTTTTGGAACGAAACCTTACGTTTTAAATAGATGCGATGATATTTGAAATGGATTTGGTTTTTTGAAGCGAATATGATATTTTGATATCAATTATGAATCGATTTGAAATGTAAAAGAGCCAACGGTGTAATAATACGTAGTTATTAAAGAGACCGGGATCGGATATGAACATACTCTCTGTCGATACCGAACACCACTTTAATAACTATTATACGCGGAGTGTTGATCCAGAATGAAGTGGATGGTTTAGTGAACGCGTTGACTGAAGAAAGAGAACGATATTGGATGACCCCTGACATGACTAAAACAGGAGTCGCGCCGGGCCATTGAGGTTCGCCACCTCTAGCGGACACGCTTCTTCGATACCATTTCTATTACATTTGTGATTCGATTTGGGTGCACCCCTTGATTTGGGAGTGTTGTTTCGCGGTGTTGGGGTAGCTGCTGGCTATGCTCAACATCAGTCCGGATCACGCAACTACTAGTATCCTAGTTGGTATCGCCTCATGTACCTTGTCATACTGATTATCCTATTCGCGACCACTACGTTATTTATTTGTACCTTGAGTATATGGATTGCCCTCTGGTGACTTCCGGTTTTGGGGAAACTACGGTCTTGTATATGCTTTTGGGAATATAAAATGTGTTAAGGGGGATTATGGTAACGCCTTAACGCTATTTTGATACTTTATATTACTGATAGGCATTATCTACTTAGCGTATATTACTACATAGTAGATAGTTTCCCGGATCCTTGAGAGATGGAAAATCCCGTAACATCTCTTGAGTTATTGTACGCACGTTGACACTGGATAGGAGATGTCAAACCCCGTAAACCTCTCTGACGCCGTTACACTCATATTTATTTACGATTGATTTCACTTTCATAAGGATATTTTAGTCCTGACTCGAGTGTTTTGTCTTTTCATTACGCTCGGGTCAGTCCTGAGTTTTTCAGTTTTTTGAAGATCTATTCTGGAGGATGAAGTCGAAGATTTGGTATACTATTGCTATTATTACCCTTGCATCATGCTATCTGCTGCATTATTTTAATTGTTCTGTTGTATATGTATAACTTTGATAAATGTTGTATAAATAATTGTCAAAGTGTAGTAAGCATGTGACGCCCCACCTCTATACCCACGCTAGCCAAGAACACTCCGGAGTAGTGCTGTCAACTAGCACGGAGAATAAGGCTGTTGAGGAGCGACCATCCATGTAATTGCTTATCACACGGTGGCTATAAATAATCTTCGGAAACAAACATAGAAATAATCATATCACAAATCAGTCACAGATATCCATATCACAAAGGCGGAAGAAGATATGAATATATAACTAACACATGAAAGTGTACATCAGAGTAGTGGTCAGTAAGATCCACGATAATACAAAAGAATAGCAACACGTGCTATACAAAAGAATACAACTATGAGTCTATATCTCAAGTGTATACAACAAAAACTGCTAATCTAAACAGTTAGCCAAAAGTCAGAGTGATGAATCCCTGGGAAGAAGTCAAGCAGAAGCACCTGTAACATCTCGGTCTGACCCGAGTATTATTTAAGAAAATAATAAACGGATCAGTCTAGCTATAAATATCAGATGACATGATATAACATAAAAGATATGGCATAAACATAAACATCCATAACGACATACCACTATAAGTATGTAAATAATGATCAACAGAAGATCAATCAATAAGAGATAATCATTATCACAAGAATCTTCTCAAAGATTCGAAGAGGGCATCATACCCTAAACTTGTACTCATGACAAGTCAAAGAGATAAATTCCAGAAATCAACACGAGAGATCCAGAAATCATAAAAAGGGAAAGAGGCCTATCACATGACGGTCCGAAGACCAAGGGGAGCTACCCTGCATGTGTGAATGGAATCACACAGATTAAGGTCAAGACTAACCAAAAAGCAGAAAGGTATGTGTGAATGGAATCACACAAGTGGTGTCTAGTCTAACCTTGCAATGAAAGAGACATCGCGCAATTGCTAGTCTAATTCATAGAGCGATCATCAAGATCAACGAGAAGTGTCAATTACACTAAGCTAGTAAATATAGAAGTTTAGCTTCATGTCCCATAACCACTTGCTTAACTTAAATATTTACGAACAAACTGTAAATCTTCACTAATAAAATTGTCACAAGAGGTTCAATCAAACAAGTCCAAGAATTAACCGACGAAGTGAACGCAAGCGTTTCATACCACTTGTTTTACTAAGTCGTTTAATTAGATTTCTCATCCGAGTGAGGTAAAGGTTTGTATATACTAATAGATTGGAAAACGGTTTAAGAAAAGAGCTTTGTTATTAAAAATAGAGTTGAAATTGTTTGTTAAAAGAGTTTTGATATTTACTACTAGTATTGAAACCTTTATATTATAAAGTGACAAAACACAGAAGCAATTGTAGAAACAATCAGTCACAAAAATCGCATACGGAGATGTGAATAAAATTCAAGGAAATCAGCTCAATGTTTTTCAGATAAGGTCCCCTACGGAGGGGGGGTCCGGGGGGGGGTGGCAACCCCCCAAGGTGGGGGTGCGGGGGCAAAGCCACCGCTTACGGGGTTCGACCTAGTGAAGACAAAATGAGGTCTAACGACCTAAGGGGAATAGGGTCGAGCGACCTAAAGGTTTAACCGGTCAAGCGACCTAAGGAAGGTAAGGTCTAGCGACCTAAGGAAGGTAAGTTCTAACGACCTAACGCTCCGACCTAACGGTCTAAAGGCCACGCGACCTAGATGATCTGCGAGCTAACGAGGCCGACCTAAGGTGCAAGCGACCTAAGTGACTACGGCCTAAAGTATGGTACGCGACCTAAAAGATGGCGCGACCTAAGACCTAGCGACCTAAGGGGATGCGCGACCTAAAAGATGGCGCGACCTAAAAGATGGCGTGACCTAAGACCTAGCGACCTAAGGGGATGCGCGACCTAAGAAAGGATCGGGTCGAACGACTTAAGGGTGATGCGACCTAAGGGGATGCGTGACCTAAGAAAGGATCAGGTCGAACGACTTAAGGGTGATGCGACCTAAGACCTAAGCTCAGGGTGAACGACTTAACAAGGTTCACGACCTAAAGGGGCGCGACTTAATGGGTTATATGACCCAACGACCTAAGCCACTAACTCGCGAGCGACCTAAGTCCTAGGTCGTGAGCGACCTAACTGCGAGTGAGCAAAAATGGCCAGAGCCAAAGCAGAGCGACCTAACGGCCATACGACCTACGACCTAAGGTCCTGAGCGACCTAACTCCGAAAACACGAAAATGGCCAGAACGACCTAGGGGTTAACTCGTACGCGACCTACGACCTAAGGTCCACACGACCTAACTCCGAGCGAGCTAAAAACGGCCAGAACGACCTAAATGCAGAAATTTCACCCAAACACCAAAAATCGGAGTCTTTCGCCAATCCAATCCAAACCAAAAGCAAATATGCATGCTAAAGTGATAGGGAATCATTCCCAAAAGTCCAAGATAGATATAGACTAGATTTGTGAGATAAAAATCTCACCTTTGCACTAAAGTTTATAAAGATGAAGCTTGAAAGCAAGGAGAAGCAATCCAAAGCTTGAATCCAATATCTTCTACTTGAATTTGGAGTTGAATGTTGGATTTGCAATTGAATTTGTGCTTGGAGTTTTAATTTCCCATTCCCTCCACCATTAATGCCAAAGCTTGATTAGTTAGGAAATTTATGAAGAGTGAGGAGAAGAGGGTTGGAACTTGGGCTTAATAGGCTAAACTAACCCAAAGTCCAAAGCGGGAAAAGTCAGTGAAATTTCACTAACTCCAAACCTATCGATGTTTATACTTAAAAAGTTGTAAACGACATTTCGAACTCAATGGAAGTGGTCTCGAGTCCTAATTTGACCGTTTGCAAAAAGTAGCTTTTCGGACCAAAATCCGATTAACGAGTTAATATTTAAATAAAATATTTAAATACAAACTCGATAAATATGCGGGTTGTTACAAAGCAGCTTCATGAACTGTTTATTTGACTATTATATTTTATCGTTCCACTGCGAGATTCTGTGTTGTTTCATTTCCTTTATTTCTCTTCCTTTTCTTTTCTTATTTACCCCAATAACTGTCTGCCCTTATGAATGGTTTGGAATCGACATGTGTATTTGATCGTCGATTTAAACTGTCCAAGAAGGCGGGTCATTACAGTTGGTATCAGAGCTTTGGTTTAGCGATAAACCTTGGCTCTAGTGGGGAATAACTCATTGAAATAGAGGTAAACTATATGAATGAGTTGAGTGTATATGAGGGAGCGTACTTGTTATTTGATATAAAATGGTTTTATATTGTGTTAACTTTGTTCCATTGAGTATTTATGAATTCTGGTCGATACTTGTGACGCCAAGGCGTCGATAGGAATTTATAAACACTCGAATAGGACAAACCAACACAATATCGTTTTGGAATATATTTTATATAAAAGAATTATTCGAATATTTATTCATTTTGATTGAATTGATTGTTAGGAGATGATAATATTAGATTATTATCGTTATTGTTTGATCAGTCAATATTTACAACAATTGATTAAATAACAATGGATTTAGGAAAATGAAATCTTGTAAACACAATTGATAATGAATATAAATAAATTTTAACTTGGATTTGGGAATTTAAATTCCAGTGTTTGAAATTGACTTACAAGAATTTGAAAAATATAATACGAGTATTATATGATAGTATAATTGAGTTAAAATTGTTTTCGAAGGATTTTTTTTATGATAAGTGTTATATTCCCTTCTTTGGACACTAGAAAATGATTTCGGTGATGAGTGCACGCATCATCGGCGTTTATTTTCGAGAGTCCGAGTGGGGGAGACCACTTAATAGCTTGTCTAAACCTTGTTTGATTCAAATTTTATTTTATTTCGTATTCTCTATAGTATGATTTGATATATAAATTATATAAGTATATATTATTTCAAAACTTGATTTGAAATGAAACCGGGATTGGAATTCTTAAGTCCTTTAAAAATTAATGATTTTTTTAAATGATTGAAATGAATTTAGACTTGAATCATTAAGGAACTTCTGAATTGTGAAATGAGAAATGAACCTAAGAGCTAAGTGAAAATATCAATTGAAGTAGAAATCCTTAGAATTTGTAAATTATGAACTTAAAATAAAATTGAAACTGTAAAACTCGCATAGTATAAAATTTCATTATATAGCATAGATATAACTTACCAAAATATTTAAGAAGTTCAAAAATGTTATATGAATTGTTAATTGGATAATATACAAGTATAGGTTTGAATAATGAAATATGCATTTAATTAATGGTTGCAAATATAAATAAAATTGTTAGTAAACAATTGGAATTTAAATTAACATTTAAGGGTGATTCACTATTATGTTAATATAAAATGGAAATACTATATGTGAATGTAAATGTGAAATTAAATTATAGTGAGATTTAAGTAATGACTTAAGAATTAATTAATTGAAAATTCAACTTTAAATGAAAAAGAAGGTGTATGTTGTTTAACTACATTTTATTTACATAACTATAACTTACCAAATACTTAAAAGGTTTAAAATGCTAATAAGGATAGGTAGAGAAATAATATACCAGTGTGAGAATGAATAATAAAATGTGAAGATCTATTGATAATTGTAAATATAAAAGAAATTTAAGCTGTAAAATGAATGATATATATAAGTGAATGAAAAAAATTTAAAATTAATGAAATATAAAATTGGTAAATGGAAACTAATTAAATTTGAATATAACTAAATGTCAATAAACTTGGAAGTGTATGAAATTAAAATTGACTCGGAAATGTATAATTGATTTAGTGTAGATTTTGGATGGATGTTAATGTTTGATATGCATTGGTTGTTAGATGGATGATAATTGATTAAGTAGAATTCATTAGTGTTAATGGAGTTGAATAAACGGAATAAAATTTTAAAATAATTAAATTCAAATTTGAAGCAAAGTGAAATTAAATATAATTGAATTCAATTTAAATTGAAGCAAATTGACTTGAATTTAAAATGTGAATGAAACAAACTTGAATAAATCGGAAACAAATTGAATGTAAAACCTATTGCATGGATGAATAAGAAAATAAATGACTTTGTGTTTATGATTGTTCTTTAGAAAATTTGAAGTTTTGATGGTTTGTACTTTGAAATAATAAAAGCAAATTTTGAGAAAAATCCAAAATTGTCCAATATATGCTGAAACGAAAACAACCATAACTTTTAAATGGCTAAACGGAATTCGACGATCTTGGACTTTTCGAAAATCTTAGAAACTATAGCACAACTTTTGTTTAGATAACTTGAGAAAATTTCTTCGTCTACTAGGTTAAAAACTTGAATGTTACTCGCTGTCCTGTGTAAAAATAAGAAAAATCAGTAGTATACACCCTTAGTATTTTCGCCATATCTTTTGACTAGTTTATTGGATTTTGATGATCTTGCACTTTATGGAAATCTAAGAACTTAAGCTAAAACTTTTGTTTTAAGTGTTTTGTGTTTTGATGTCGCTTAAACGGCCGAAAACGCGGGTGAACGTCGCTGACCTGCGAAATTCATTGCCCAGGCTGAGGCGTATCCTCAAAGTAAAACGGCCATAATTTTTGAATGTATGGTCCGAATTCGATGATTTTGGACATTCCGGAAAGCCTGAAATGAATGCAACAACTTTTGTTTAGATTATGTTGCCAAATTTTATCATTTAGGTGACCTAAAACTAGGATTTGTTTGCTGTTCTGAAATTGGAATCTCAGTTTTGAAGCTAAATATGTTATATATATGTTGTGTAGGCTAAGTATATCGATCTATCTTTATATGCATGGTTCTAACTTAGTTATTGAGTATTTAGTAGGTGCGGATTTCGCATACTTCGCATTTGGAGCTCGCTTTCGCGCTATATTAGCCGTATATGCTCGCTAACAATATATAAGGTACATATCTCGGATTACATATCGTATTTTTACACTTTTTCCCTACGGGATGCCTCATCACTTGATGAGATGTATATTTGTGATATATATACTGTCATTTAATTTTTACGATCGAGCCGTGCAAAGGAGACTCTGCCAAAATTTTCTGTAAAATCCGGGTGTTAGAAAATTTTTCAAGTTTTAAATTTTTTTATAACTTGTTTTGATTACTAACTTTTAAAATTAGGAAGCCGTTTGTAGTAACTTTGTGGAAGCGTACTTATTACTTTATAAATGGAATTTCATTGTTTTATAAGTGGATAATTTTGAATAAAATATATCAAATGTTGAATTCTTTACTTAGTTCCTTTTCCCTTCTTTTTCCTTTTCGGGGACGAAAAGTTTTGAGTGGGGGAGAGTGTAACGACCCGTAAATTTTCGATAATTAAAATAGCTAATTTAATAAAATTTCGTGATTTAGTGTTAGAAAAAAATTGTAAGTCGTTGGAATAATAATAAATGTTGAATTTATTAGGTAGAATAGAGTAATTGATTGATAAGTAAAATCTATTCAAATCAAATATCGAATATAGAACAGGTAAATTGTTTAAATTAAATATTTAAAACTTATGGAATTTATTGAATAATTTAATAATGGGGATTGAATAACCGTATAATGGAAATAGTTGTTCTATAATTTTAATTCGTTTCAAAAGTTAAATTTTATAAGTTCGTTTGAATATTTCAAAAGATAGTGATTTAAGAATAATCAAACTTATTAAATTTAATATTACGAATGTTTGAATAAATTAAATTTCGAATTTGATATGATTAATTTGATATTGAAATTTAATACATTAAAATAGAATGAATAATTGAAATTTGATTTAATATGATTCAAATTGGTTTTCAAAGTGAATGTAAGTTATATTTGGATTTTAATAGGGTTAATAAGATTTTAAAAATTGGAATTTGTTGGATAAATTGAATAACGGGTTTAATATGATTAAAAATGATTTGTAAAATTTTATTTTATCATATTGGAGTTATAGTGATGTTATGGAACTTTTAAAACCGAATTTAAAATTTATTTGTGAAAATGGAATATTTTAATATTTAATTTTCGACTGGAAAATAGCCAAATTTTGAACAGTCTCAGAATTGGACGAAACTAGTTCCATTGGATCCGTAATAGTTAGTTATTATCGAATTTCAATTTTCGTAGCAATCGGAGTTGTCGTTTGACCGTGGCAGCTCGAAACACATCGAAATTGTTTTAATATTAATTTAACGAGTTAAAATAGCCATTTTTCAAACAGTCTCGGATTTCGACGAAACCAGTTTCATCAGATCCGTAATGTCATATTATTGTAAGATTTCAAATTTCGTGTCAATCGGATTTACTGTTTGTCCGCGGCGAGCCAAAACGCATAGAAATTCGTTTAAATCGATTTAATTCAAATTGATTGTTTATCGCTATAACTCGCGCAGACGATCGAATTAGCTTTCGAAACCTATTCCATTGTGTCCGAAACACGGGATAAACCCTAGAAATGCCGGTTACCGCGCGTAAATCGGAGTTCAAAAATTCGGGATGAATAGAGTTCGTCGGTTCCTATAAATAGCCCTTGTCTTCATAAATTTGCAAAACAAAATAAACTAGGGTTATATCCATCAGCCGCCGCCTCCTACCTGATGCACGGCCAGAAACTTCCAACTTTTCTCCTCTAATCTCTTCAGATCCGTCAATCTATTCAACAAACTTCCAACATGAAACTTGTAGAGGGGAGTGAGATCTAGGTATTCAACGGCTATGATCGTGTTTGGAGCTTTGAATCAGCGGCAAATCTCGTCCAATGGTCGGCCGTTCGCACGCTTTTCGAGAGAGGAGGGGGAGGCCGAGCTTGGCCGTAGCCAGGGCGTGGGTGGAGGGAGAAATGGCCTTCGACGCGGTAGTCTCTAATCGCCTTCAAGTGGATCGGTGGAGGAGCTATTTGGAACCCTAGTTCATTGGTGATGGGTTCTAGTTGCTGCATTTCCTGGGAGTTTCTCGTGAGGATGGTGAAAGCAGGGTGCGGCCGAGATTTGCAGATGATGGATTGGATGGTTGAGATGTTGTAGGGTATAATTTAAAAAGAAATTTGTGTAATTAGTTTTATTTAAATTTCGTGAATGTTTAAAATGCAATAACGTTTTGCTACGAGGTCGAAAATGCGCGAAACTTTTTGCGTTGGAACCGTATTGACGAGCACTACGCTATGGAGCTGGATTGGAATCGTTTGGAACTAGAGAAAATTTTGGGTTAAATCGAACGTCATTCGATTTGATTTACAATTGTAAAAATCAAAGTGAGTGTTTTATAACACTCACAACGTACTAAATATTTTTATGCTAGTTAAATTTGACATTATAAAGTGTTATGATTTTATTTGTCGTTGTTTGATAAAATTTAATTGTCATATAGATTGTCATTTGAATTAACCGTTGAAAAATTAAATTGACAGTTAAATTGAAATCAAATTTGAATTGCGATTAAATTACCTGACATTGATAACTATGAAACTACCATGAATTGTATTGTTTATTGGATGATGTATTTTGATGGATGTTATTGGTTGATAATTTAATGTTTGGATGTTTATTTGCTTATACAGATCCTGTTATGCATACATATGATACTGTAATTTAATTTAAGTAATATATACTCATCCCTGACATTTAATTAAAATAAAAATTACTCGTCCATAGGATAGGAAATTATATACGGACACCGAATTGGCTAAATTAATAATTTTTGAAATCGTCGATTTGAAATTTATTTAAATGTTTTGATTTAAAAGTTATAAATAGAAATCAATTTATAGAAATCGAATTTATCGAAAATTTGAGTTTGGAATGTTGAAATTGATTTCGGTTAAAAGAAATTGTTAAATGATTTTAGTTGAGACTTTGAAATTTAAAACTGGGTTACGATTGAAGTTCGAAAATTTATTCGTTTTAAAGGATTGAACCTTAAATCGAGCTTTGAATATTACTAAGTAAAAGCGATATAAAATGATATTTGAAATTGAGCTCGAAATTGAATCATGGTTGTAACTGGGATTTAAATTTGAATATTGAAGGATAATTTTGTTAAGTGTTAAAAATTGATATTTTGAAAATCAAGCCCTAAATTGATATAAATTGAAATCGAATTAGTTGAAAGTGAATATAAAATTGAATAAATTTGAAGTCAAAGTTGACATTGATTTGAATTAAAATCGAAATTGAATCGGTAAAATGGAAATTGAAATTGATTTGAATTGGGAAGTTATAAATTGAAATGGATTGGTTTTGAAGCTGCATTATTTTGTTTCCAAATTACTCTGCTATATAGACCATTTTGAATACTTAAATTATTTTAATCTATTTTAAATCAACTTAACCCAATTTAAATTATTTTAAACTAATTTATCTATATCAAATCCATTTTAAGATTTTAAAGTATTTAAACTATTTCAAGTATTTAAACTATTTTTAAACTACTTAAAACTATTTTCTAAAAATTTCAAGCTAGTTAATAAGGTGAAACGTTTATGTTTAAACCTTGAATTTAAATACTAATTGGGTTAAATGAAGTTGCAACCTAAATTGAAATTCGAAATGATTTTGAAATTGAAATGAGATATTAAGGCGAAAAATGATTTTTGGAACGAAACCTTACGTTTTAAATAGATGCGATGATATTTGAAATGGATTTGGTTTTTTGAAGCGAATATGATATTTTGATATCAATTATGAATCGATTTGAAATGTAAAAGAGCCAACGGTGTAATAATACGTAGTTATTAAAGAGACCGGGATCGGATATGGACATACTCTCTGTCGATACCGAACACCACTTTAATAACTATTATACGCGGAGTGTTGATCCAGAATGAAGTGGATGATTTGGTGAACGCGTTGACTGAAGAAAGAGAACGATATTGGATGACCCCTGACATGACTAAAACAGGAGCCGCGCCGGGCCATTGAGGTTCGCCACCTCTAGCGGACACGCTTCTTCGATACCATTTCTATTACATTTGTGATTCGATTTGGGTGCATCCTTGATTTGGGAGTGTTGTTTCGCGGTGTTGGGGTAGCTGCTGGCTATGCTCAACATCAGTCTGGATCACGCAACTACTAGTATCCTAGTTGGTATCGCCTCATGTACCTTGTCATACTGATTATCCTATTCGCGACCACTACGTCTTTAATTAGGTACAAATCAAAAACGTAGTGGTCGCGAATAGGATAATCAGTATGACAAGGTACATGAGGCGATACCAACTAGGATACTAGTAGTTGCGTGATCCGGACTGATGTTGGGCATAGCCAGCAACCACCCCAACACCGCGAAACAACACTCCCAAATCAAGGGGTGCACCCAAATCGCATCACAAATGTAATAGAAATGGTATCGAAGAAGCGTGTCCGCTAGAGGTGGCGAAGCTCAATGGCCCGGCGAGGCTCCTGTTTTAGTCATGTCAGGGGTCATCCAATAATCGTGCTCTTTCTTCAGTCAACATGTTCACCAAACCATCCACTTCATTCTGGATCAACACTCCGCGTATAATAGTTATTAAAGTGGTGTTCGGTATCGACAGAGAGTATGTCCATATCCGATCCCGGTCTCTTTAATAACTACGTATTATTACACCGTTGGCTCTTTTACATTTCAAATCGATTCATAATTGATATCAAAATATCATATTCGCTTCAAAAAACCAAATCCATTTCAAATATCATCGCATCTATTTAAAACGTAAGGTTTCGTTCCAAAAATCATTTTTCGCCTTAATATCTCATTTCAATTTCAAAATCATTTCGAATTTCAATTTAGGTTGCAACTTCATTTAACCCAATTAGTATTTAAATTCAAGGTTTAAACATAAACGTTTCACCTTATTAACTAGCTTGAAATTTTTAGAAAATAGTTTTAAGTAGCTTAAAAATAGTTTAAATACTTGAAATAGTTTAAATACTTTAAAATCTTAAAATGGATTTGATATAGATAAATTAGTTTAAAATAATTTAAATTGGGTTAAGTTGATTTAAAATAGATTAAAATAATTTAAGTATTCAAAATGGTCTATATAGCAGAGTAATTTGGAAACAAAATAATCCAGCTTCAAAACCAATCCATTTCAATTTATAACTTCCCAATTCAAATCAATTTCAATTTCCATTTTACCGATTCAATTTCGATTTTAATTCAAATCAATGTCAACTTTGACTTATTCAATTCCAATGTATATCGATTTTTAGCTTGATTTTTCACAATATCAATTTATAATACTTAACGAAATTTTCCAATAGTATTCAAGTTTAAATCCAATTTCGAATATGATTCAATTCCAAGCTCGATTTCAAAATATCATTTTTATATCGCTTTTGCTTAGTAATATTCAAAGTTCGAATTAAGGTTAAATCTTTAAACAAATCAATTTTCGAAATTCGATCAAATCCCAATTTTTAAATTTCAGAGTCTCGACTTATATTATTTAACAATTTCTTTTAACCAAAATTTATTTCAACATTCCAAACTCAATTTTTCGATAAATTCGATTTCTAAAAATTTATTTCTATTTATAACTTTTAAATCAAAACATTTAAATAAACTTCAACTCGACGATCTTAAAAATTATTAATTTAGCCAATTCGGTGTCCGTATATAATTTTCTATCCTATGGCCAAGTAATTATTTATTTGAATTAAATGTCAGGGATGAATATATATCACTTAAATCAATCATAGTGTCATATGTATGCATAACAGGTTATATATATAAGCAATAAACATCCAAACATTCAAATATCAACCAATATAGCATCCATCGTAATAAATCATCCAATAGACAATACAATTCATAGCAATTTCATATTTATCAATGTCAGGTAATTTAATCGCAATTCAATTTCAATTTCAATTTAAATTTAACTGTCTATTTAATTTCAACGGTTAATTCAAATGACAATCTATATGACAATTAAATTTTATCAAACAACGACAAATAAAAACATAACACTTCATAATGTCAATTTAACTAGCATAAAGAAATTTAGTACGTTGTGAGCGTTATAAACACTCACCTTGATTTCGATGTAGTTCCAGCGTTTTATTTCGAATAAATTTAAATGAGCGTTTAATTTTACCCAAAATTTTTACTATCTCCAAATGATTCCAAACCAGCTCCATTGCGTAGTGCTCGTTGATACGATTCCAACGCAAAAGGTTTCGTGCATATTCGACCTTGTATGAAAAAGTTATGCTATTTTAAAGTTTATACGAATTTAAATATACAATTTCAGCTTTTATTTTAAATATCAAACCCTCAACTACATCCTGGCCATCGATTTCTGCATCTTCAGATCTAAGCCGTTGCTGCATCTTCTTCCTCTTCACGTTGAATACCCAGGTTTGAACGCGAGAAACAAACCCATCAGCCGCCGTTCTTCCCGCAATTTTCACGACCAAACCGAACAACTTGAAGATGATCGGAGAGTGCCACGTTGTTCGCCACCACGAGCTCCACCATCGGCCAGAGTGCAGCCCAGCTCGGCTTCCCCCCTTGCTCGATTTGCGTGAAAAACGCAGTTGCTTCCATCGCATTTTGCCGTCAATCCGTGGCTTCGTTTCCGATCTCCACCGTTGGATAGCTAGATCTTGATGCCCTCTACAATTTTGTAGTTGAGAGTTTTTGCTAATTGTTGATGTATTGAGAGAAAAATGAGGAAGAAGTTTCAAAATTTTCTGGCCAATGAAATGAAAGTGGCGGCTAAGGGCTGAAACCCTAGGGTTTATGCAAAACAAAGAAAGTGGGGGTCCTTTTATGGAAAATCGCCAAAACACTATTCATCGAAAATTTTCCGAACTGCAAACGAAGCGTGGCGGCTGACATTTCTAGGGTTTACCCCGCGTTCCGGACACAAAGGAACAGGTTTCCGAAGCTAATTCGATCGTATGTGTGAGTTACGGCAATAAACGATCGATTTGAAATTAAATCGGTTAATCAAATTTCGGTGCGTTTGGGCTCGCTCCGGACAAACGGTAAATCCGATTGACTCGAAATTTGAAACCTTACAATAATATGACATTACGGATCCGATGAAACTAGTTTCGTTAAAATCCGAGAACGTTTGAAAAATGACTATTTTAACTCGCCAAATTAATATTAAAACAATTTCGATGCGTTTCGAGCTGCCACGGTCAAACGAAAACTCCGATTGCTACGAAAATTGAAATCCGGTAATAACAAACTATTACGGATCTAATGGAACTAGTTTCGTCCAATTCTGAGGCTGTTCGAAAATTGGCTATTTTCAGTCGATAATTAAATATTAAAATATTCAATTTTCAAAATAGATTTTAAATTCAGTTTTAAAAGTTCTATAACATCACTATAACTCCAATATGATAAAATAAAATTTTACAAATCATTTTTAATCATATTAAACCCGTTATTCAATTATCCAATAATTTCAATTTTAAAATCTTATTAACTCTACTTTAATCCCAATATAACTTACATTCACTTTGGAAACCAATTTGAATCATATTAAATCAACTTTCAATTATTCACTCTATTTTCATATATTAAATTTCAATATCAAATTAATCGTATCAAATTTGGAATTTAATTATTCAAACATTTGTAATATTAAATTTAAACAAATTTGATTATTCTTAAATCACTATTTTTTGAAATATTCAAACGAACTTATAAAATTTAACAAATTCAAACTATAGAACAACCATTTCATTAAAACAGTTATTCAATTCCCGTTATTCAATTAATTTAAAGATTCCAAATATTAAATTTAAACAATTTAATTGTTCAATATTTAACGGATTTCAATATTGGATTTTAAATAAAAATTTCAATATCAGTCGATTTACTACATTACATCAAATGAACTATGCAATATTATTAATCAACAGTTAGAGATAATGTACTCAACTAATGTATGAACTTTCATTTCAATTTCAATTGGTTCACAAATTCAATTCGACTAACTAAATGAATAGGTAACTTAAATAATTATCGCCGTTAACTGTTAATTACTTATAAGTTTATCATTTACAAACAAGCGTCACAATTACCTATACAATACAAATTCATTCAATTACCTTTGACTACATATCATTTCGATTGATTTGGGATTTTATTCAATTCATAAATAATTAACTTAGATAGAATCTTGTTGCATTTCATTCTAGTTATTATTATTCCAAACGACTTACAAATTTTTTTTCTAACACTAAATCACGAAATCTTATTAAATTAGCTATTTTAATTATCAAAAATTTACAGGTCGTTACACTCTCCCCCACACAAAACTTTTCGTCCCCAAAAAGAAAAAAGAAGGGAAAAGGAACTAAGTAAAGAATTCAACATTTGATATATTTTATTAAAAATTATCCACTTATAAACAATGAAATTCCATTTATAAAGTCATAACTACGCTTCCACTAAGTTACTCCGAACGGCTTCCTAACTTTAAAAGTTAGTAATCAAAACAAGTTGAAAAAATTTTAAAACTTGAAAAATTTTCTAACACCCGGATTTTATGGAAAATTTCGGCAGAGTCTCCTTTGCGCGGCTCGATCGGAAAAAAAATATAACAGTATATATATCACAAATATACATCTCATCAAGTGATGAGGCATCCCGCAAGGAAAAAGTGTAAAATTACGGTATGTAATCCGAGATATGTACCTTATATATTGTTAGCGAGCATATACGGCTAATATAGCGCGAAAGCGAGCTCCAAATGCGAAGCAAGCGCAATCCGCACCTACTAAACACTCAATAACTAAGTTAGAACCATGCATATAAAGATAGATCGATATACTTAGCCTACACAACATATATATAACATATTTAGCTTCAAAACTGAGATTCCAATTTCAGGACAGCAAACAAATCTTAGTTTTTGGACACCTAAACGATAAAATTCGGCAACATAATCTAAACAAAAGTTGTTGCATTCATTTCAGACTTTCCGTAATGTCCAAAATCATTAAATTCGGACCATATGTTCAAAAATTATGGCCGTTTTACTTAGACGATACGCCTCAGCCTGGGCAATGAATTGCGCAGGTCAGCGATGTTCACCCACGTTTTCGACCTTCTAAACGACATCAAAACACAAAACACTTAAAACAAAATTTTTAGCTTAAGTTCTTATATTTCCATAAAGTGCAAGATCATCAAAATCCGATAAACCAGTCAAAAGATATGGCGAAAACACTAAGGGTGTATACTACTGATTTTACTTATTTTTACACAGGACAGCGAGTAACATTCAAGTTTTTAACCTAGTAGACCAAGGAATTTTCTCAAGTTATCTAAACAAAAGTTGTGCTATAGTTTCTAATCTTTTCGAAAAGTCCAAAATCGTCGAATTCCGTTCAGCCATTTAAAAGTTATGGTTGTTTTCGTTTCGGCATATATTGGACAATTTGGATTTTTCCAAAATTTGCTTTTATTATTTCAAAGTACAAACCATCAAACTTCAAATTTTCTAAAGAAAAATCATAAACACAAAGTCATTTATTTTCTTATTCATCCATGCAATAGGTTTACATTCAATTTATTTCCGATTTATTCAAGTTTGTTTCATTCACATTTTAAATTCAAGTCAATTTGCTTCAATTTAAATTGAATTCAATTATATTTAATTTCACTTTGCTTCAAATTTGAATTTAATTATTTTAAAATTTTATTCCTTTTATTCAATTCCATTAACACTAATGAATTCTACTTAATCAATTATCATCCATCTAACAACCAATGCATATCCAACATTAACATCCATCCAAAATCTACACTAAATCAATTATACATTTCCAAGTCAATTTTAATTTCATACACTTCCAAGTTTATTGACATTTAGTTATATTCAAATTTAATTAGTTTCCATTTACCAATTTTATATTTCATTAATTTTAAATTTTATTCATTCACTTATATATATTATTCATTTTACAGCTTAAATTTCTTTTATATTTACAACTATCAAAGGATCTTCACATTTTATTATTCACTCTCACACTGGTATATTATTTCTCTACTTATCCTTATTAGCATTTTAAACCTTTTAAGTATTTGGTAAGTTATAGTTATGCAAATAGAATGTAGTTAAACAACATACAACTTCCTTTCATTTAAAGTTGAATTTTCAATTAATTAATTCTTAAGTCATTACTTAAATTTCACTATAATTTAATTTCACATTTACATTCACATATAGTATTTCCATTTTATATTAACATAATTGTGAATCACCCTTAAATATTAATTTAAATGCCAATTGTTTACTAACAATTTTTTATTTATATTTGCAAACCATTAATTAAATGCATATTTCATTATTCAAACATATACTTGTATATTATCCAATTAACAATTCATATAACATTTTTGAACTTCTTAAATATTTTGGTAAATTATATCTATGCTATTGAATGAAATTTAATACTATGTGAGTTTTACAGTTTCAATTTTATTTTAAGTTCATAATTTCCTAATTCTAAGGGTTTCTACTTCAATTGATATTTTCACTTAGCTCTTAGGTTCATTTCTCATTTCACAATTCAGAAGTTCCTTAATGATTCAAGTCTAAATTCATTTCAATCATTTAAAAAAAATCATTAATTATTAAAGGACTTAAGAATTCCAATCCCGGTTTCATTTCAAATCAAGTTTTGAAATAATATATACTTATATAATTTATATATCAAATCATACTATAGAGAATACAAAATAAAATAAAATTTGAATCAAAACAAGGTTTAGACAAGCTATTAAGTGGTCTCCCCCACTCGGACTCTCGAAAATAAACGCCGATGATGCGTGCACTCATCACCAAAATCATTTTCTAGCGTCAAGAGAAGGGAATATAACACTTATCATTAAAAAAAATCCTTCGAAAACAATTTCAACTTAATTATACTATCATATAATACTCATATTATATTTTTCAAATTCTTGTAAGTAAATTTCAAACACCGGAATTTAAATTCCCAAATCCAAGTTAAAATTTATTTATATTCATTATCAATTGTGTTTACAAGATTTCATTTTCCTAAATCCATTGTTATTTAATCAATTGTTGTAAATATTGACTGATCAAACAATAACGATAATAATCTAATATTATCATCTCCTAATAATCAATTCAATCAAAATGAATAAATATTCAAATAATTCTTTTATATAAAATATATTCCAAAATGATATTGTGTTGGTTTGTCCTATTCGAGTGCTTAGAAATTCCTATAGACGCCTTGGCGTCCCAAGTATCGACCAGAATTCATAAATACTCAACGGAACAAAGTTAACACAATATAAAACCATTTTATATCAAATAACAAGTACGCTCTCTCATATACACTCAACTCATTCATATAGTTTACCTCTATTTCAATGAGTTATTCCCCACTAGAGCCAAGGTTTATCGCTAAACCAAAGCTCTGATACCAATTGTAACGACCTGCCTTTTTGGACAGTTTAAACCGACGATCAAATACACATGTCGATTCCAAACCATTAAAAAGGGAAGATGGTTATTGGGATAAATAAGAAAAGAAAAAGAAAGAGAAATAAAGGAAATGAAACAACACAGAATCTTGCAGCGGAACGATAAAATATAATAGTCAAATAAACAGTTCATGAAGCTGTTTACTATACTTTGACAATTATTTACACAACATTTATCAGAGTTATACATTTACAACAGAACAAATAAATAATGCAGCTGATAATAATGATGCAAAGATAATAATAGTAATAGTATACCAAATCTTCGTCTTCGTCCTCCAGAATAGATCTTCAAAAATCTGAAAAACTCAGGACTGACCCGAGCGTAATGAAAAGACAAAACACTCGAGTTAGGACTAAAATATCCTTATAAAAGTTAAATCAATCATAAATAAATATGAGTGTAACGGCATCGGAGATGTTTAAGAGGTTTGACATCTCCTATCCAGTGTCAACGTGCGTGCAACAACTCAAGAGATGTTACGGGATTTTCCATCTCTTAAGGATCCGTGTAACTATCTACTATGTAGTAATATACGCTAAGTAGATAATGCCTATCAGTAATATAAAGTATCAAAATAGCGTTAAGGCGTTACCATAATCCCCCTTAACACATTTTTATAATGCCATAGTCTATACAACACCGTAAGCCCCACCGTAAACTGGTGGTTATCAGAGGGTACCCCATAGGTATAACACAAAGCATAACGTAGTGGTCGCGAATAGGATAATCAGTATGACAAGGTACATGAGGCGATACCAACCAGGATACTAGTAGTTGCGTGATCCGGCCTGATGTTGGGCATAGCCAGCAGCCACCCCAACACCGCGAAACAACACTCCTAAATCAAGGGGTGCACCCAAATCGCATCACAAATGTAATAGAAATGGTATCGAAGAAGCGTGTCCTCTAGAGGTGGCGAACCGCAATGGCCCGGCGCGGCTCCTGTTTTAGTCATGTCAGGGGTCATCCAATAATCGTTCTCTTTCTTCAGCCAACACGTTCACCAAACCATCCACTTCATTCTGGATCAACACTCCGCGTATAATAGTTATTAAAGTGGTTTTCGGTATCGACAGAGAGTATGTCCATATCCGATCCCGGTCTCTTTAATAACTACATATTATTACACCGTTGGCTCTTTTACATTTCAAATCGATTCATAATTGATATCAAAATATCATATTCGCTTCAAAAATCAAATCTATTTCAAATATCATCGTATCTATTCAAATGTAAGATTCCCTTTCAAAAATCATTTTCCGCATCAATATCTCATTTCGTTTTCAAAATCATTTCGAATTTCAATTTAGGTTGCAACTTCATTTAACCCAATTCGTATTTAAATTCAAGATTTAAATATAAACATTTCACCTTATTGACCAGCTTAGAATTTTAGAAAATAGTTTTAAGTAGTTTAAAAGTAGTTTTAAATAATTAAAATAGTTAAAATACTTAAAATCTTAAAATGGGTTTGAAATAGATAAATTAGTTTAAAATAATTTAAATTGGGTTAAGTAGGTTTAAAATAGATTAAAATAGTTTAAATATTCAAAATGGTTTATAAAACTGAGTAATTTGGAAAACAAAATAAAACAGCTTCAAAACCAAACCATTTCAATTATAACTTCCCAATTCAAAACAATTTCAATTTTCATTCTACCGATTCAATTTCAATTTCAATTCAAATCATTGTCAACTTTGATTTCAAATTAATTCAATTTTACATTCATCTTCAACTTATTCAATTCCAATGTATATCGATTTTTAGCTTGATTTTTCACAATATCAATTTATAATACTTAACAAAATTTTCAAATAATATTCAAGTTTAAATCCAATTTCGAATATGATTCAATTCCAAGCTCGATTTCAAAATATCATTTTTATATCGCTTTTGCTTAGTAATATTCAAAGCTCGAATTAAGGTTAAATCTTTAAACAAATCAATTTTCGAAATTCGATCAAATCCCAATTTTTAAATTTCAGAGTCTTGACTTTTATTATTTAACAAATTTCTTTTAACCAAAATTTATTTCAACATTCCAAACTCAATTTTTCGATAAATTCGATTTCTAAAAATTTATTTCTATTTATAACTTTTAAATCAAAACATTTAAATAAACTTCAACTCAACGATCTTAAAAATTATTAATTTAGCCAATTCGTTGTTCGTATATAATTTTCTATCCTATGGCCAAGTAATTATTTATTTGAATTAAATGTCAGGGATGAATATATATCACTTAAATCAATCATAGTGTCATATGTATGCATAACAGGTTATATATATAAGCAATAAACATCCAAACATTCAAATATCAACCAATAGCATCCATCGAAATAAATCATCCAATAGACAATACAATTCATAGCAATTTCATAGTTATCAATGTCAGGTAATTTAATCGCAATTCAATTTCAATTTCAATTTAAATTTAACTGTCTATTTAATTCCAACGGTTAATTCAAATGAAAATCTATATGACAATTAAATTTTATCAACCAACGACAAATAAAAACATAACACTTCATAATATCAATTTAACTAGCATAAAGATATTTAGTACGTTGTGAGCGTTATAAAACACTCACCTTGATTTCAATGTAGTTTCAGCGTTTTATTTCGAATAAAATTAAACAAGCGTTTAATTTTACCCGAAATTTTCACTATCTCCAAATGATTCCAAACTAGCTCCGTTGCGTAGTGCTCGTCGATACAATTCCAACGCAAAAAGTTTCGTGTATTTTCGACCTCGTATGAAAAAGTTATGCTCTTTTAAAGTTTATACGAATTTAAATATACAATTTCAGCTTTTATTTTAAATATCAAACCCTCAACTACATCCTGGCCATCGATTTCTGCATCTTCAGATCTGAGCCGTTGCTGCATCTTCTTCCTCTTCATGTTGAATACTGTAACGAGACGAATTTTGCCCGCTCGAAAATCGACATCCATACTTCAAATCGTATTCGAATGCCATAGATTCGACCGTTCAAATCCGATTCGCCGGAGCTTATAACAACATTAAGTAAATAAAACAGCGGAATAAGAGAATAATACATTGATATATATGAAAGAAATGAGTTACACGGGGTTATCATTTTGTACAATAGGCATGGTAAAAGATGTTGTATGTACTTAGGATGTTTGCTTGTACTTGTTTATGTATATTTATATTTTGATTTGTTTATGCTTGCCTGCATCTTTTAGCTCGGCTGTACCATATGAGATGAGATAGTGGTGGCTTCTTTCTTATCTTTGTACTTTGTTTGTTTATAGATAAAAATGTAGTTGTACTTTAAGCTTTGTTTATTTGTAACACTTGGTGGCTGCAGATACTTGCATGCATATAGATATAGATATAAAGTAGTTTTAGTTATGTTATAAAATTTTAACTTATGAATTTAGTATATGCTTATTACTCATCTTATGGCTTTGTTTTATCTTTTTATATTTAAACTTTGTTTTGTCATTTCTTTTGTTCCATTGTCTTATTTGTATTCCTCTTTTATTTTAACTTAAATTGTTTACTTTACTTTAATATTTATTGTTTTATAATAAATTTATAAATTCAAATTATTATTAACCATCAATTGTAATACTTATTATTATCAATTATTATTAAACCATTCATTTACAATTCATATCTAATGTATATACATATATATTTCTATATTTATTTTTAAAACCATTTATTTAAGATTTTATTTCAAATCCAATTTAAATATATATTCACATATATACTAATTGTCAAATCCATATGACTTTATATATTTTCTAGTCGAATCGGGGAAACTCGCTTCCATTTAAATCAATTTATCTTACCATTTTATTCAAAAATTCATTTAATTGTCAATTTAAACTAAATTAAAATCTAGGGTCGTTACAAATAACCAGGTTTGAACGCAAGAAACAAAACCATCGGCCGTCGTTCTTTCCGCAATTTTCACGACCAAACCGAACAACTTGAAGATGATCGGAGAGTGCCACGTTGTTCGCCACCACGAGCTCCACCATCGGCCAGAGTGCGGCCCAGCTCGGCTTCCCCCCTTGCCTCGATTTGCATGAAAAACGTAGCTGCTTCCATCGCATTTTGCCGTCAATCCGTGGCTTCGTTTCCGAACTCCACCGTTGGATAGCTAGATCTTGATGCCCTCTACAACTTTGTAGTTGAGAGTTTTTGCTAATTGTTGATGGATTTAGAGGAAAATGAGGAAGAAGTTTCGAAATTTTTTTGCCATTGAAATGAAAGTGGCGGCTAAGGGCTGAAACCCTAGGGTTTATGCAAAACAAAGAAAGTGTGGGTCCTTTTATAGAAAATCGCCAAAACACTATTCATCGAAAATTTTCGAACTCCAAACGAAGCGTGCCGGCTGGCGTTTCTAGGGTTTACCCTACGTTCCGGACATAATGGAATAGGTTTCGGAAACTAATTCGATCGTATGTGTGAGTTACGACAATAAACGATCGATTTGAAATTAAATCGGTTAATCAAATTTCTATGCGTTTGGGCTCGCCCCGGACAAACGGTAAATCCGATTGACTTGAAATTTGAAACCTTATAATAATATGACATTGCCGATCCGATGAAACTAGTTTCGTCGGAATCCGAGACCGTTTGAAAAATGACTATTTTAACTCGCCAAATTAATATTAAAACAATTTCGATGCGTTTCGAGCTGCCACGGTCAAACGAAAACTCCGATTGCTACGAAAATTGAAATCCGGTAATAACAAACTATTACAGATCTAATGGAACTAGTTTCGTCTAATTCTGAGACTGTTCGAAAATTGGCTATTTTCAGTCGATAATTAAATATTAAAATATTCAATTTTCACAAATAAATTTTAAATTCAGTTTTAAAAGTTCTATAACATCACTATAACTCCAGTTTGATAAAATAAAATTTTACAAATCATTTTTAATCATATTAAACCCGTTATTCAATTATCCAATAATTTCAATTTTAAAATCTTATTAACTCTATTTTAATCCCAATATAACTTACATTCACTTTGGAAACCAATTTGAATTATATTAAATAAAATTTCAATTATTCACTTTATTTTCATATATTAAATTTCTATATCAAATTAATCGTATCAAATTTGGAATTTAATTATTCAAACATTTGTAATATTAAATTTAAACAAATTTGATTATTCTTAAATCACCATCTTTTGAAATATTCAAACGAACTTATAAAATTTAACAAATTTAAATTATAGAACAACCATTTCATTAAAACAGTTATCCAATTCCCGTTATTCAATTAATTCAATAGATTCCAAATATTAAATTTAAACAATTTAATTGTTCAATATTTGACGGATTTCAATATTGGATTTTAAATAAAAATTTCATTATCAGTCGATTTACTATATTACATCAAATGAACTCTACATTATTATTAATCAACAGTTAGAGATAATGCACTCAACTAATATATGAACTTTCATTTCAATTTCAATTGGTTCACAAATTAAATTCGACTAACTAAATGAATAGGTAACTTAAATAATTATCACCGTTAACTGTTAATTACTTATAAGTTTATTATTTACAAACAAGCGTCACAATTACCTATACAATACAAATTTATTCAATTACCTTTGACTACATATCATTTCGATTGATTTGGGATTTTATTCAATTCATAAATAATTAACTTAGATAGAATCTTATTGCATTTCATTCTAGTTATTATTATTCCAAACGACTTACAAAATTTGTTTCTAACACTAAATCACGAAATCTTATTAAATTAGCTATTTAAATTATCGAAAATTTACGGGTCGTTACAACCATCATCCAAACCTTCTTCTCCATAATAAAGTGCTAAATCCAAGACAATGAAATATAAATTGCCTTTCTCGATATACGGATCAATTCTTTGAAAGAAAAAATTGTTGAAATGTAGAAGTGTTAGGTAGAGGAGAATAAAATTATAAACAAAGCCTATCTCAACATTGAGAACGAACACAATGTTGTCAAACACCAACTCCAAGATTCCTATAATAGTAATGGCACTCTCACCAAGAATGGTGATGTAGCACGAGATGTTGTAGAGAAAGTATCTTTCAAATTAACCAAATTATAGGTGAAGCTTTCCAGAACAACAGATGCCATCCAAGAACTCAAACTTTTACAAGGAAAAGCTATCTGAATTTCTAATTTTGATGTCATAGTAGACATGCTTAAGTCTTTTCTTACCAACATCCAAGTAGATCTTGCACAAGCCTATGATAAGTTAAAGACCAAATGATTGCGGGTTTCAATGATGATTATTCATCTTTTACGAGATGGTGTTATGCACTCACAATTTATGAATGGCTTAATCATTACGAGTACGTCACTGTGGACATCCACAAATAGATCATGAAAAATTAGCAGGCTCAAGCCAAGCGTAAGGGATAACCATTTATCGAGTATAACATTCTTAAATGATTCATCACTTATACGGTGTGGACGCTCTAGAGAAGGGTTGAGCCATACTTGTTAAGGAGAAGGCAAAAGAAGTCACAGAGGTTGTCACCACAAACCAAGGATTCAGTGGACAAGTTACCTCTAAAATTCATGAATGCACTGCTATGAAGAAAATGACTACTCTGGCAACTAGTATTATAGTTTCTGATGTTTCAATTCCTCCTGCTTAATCCTTTAAGATCACTTTAAAGGCTCCCAAATCATATGTTCTTATGTTTTAAGCCAATCCTTCTTCGAGTGTTCAGTTGTCACCCATCTTAAAGTAGGAACTAACCCTAGCTCTAGAATCTGCTACTCCGCTATTAGATTCACCTATGGGAATTTACCTGCCATACGTTAAAGATATTCTAATTCTTTCACCCTTAGTTAAGAAATTAAATATATTTCCTATTAAATCTCACAATTTATGTCTTTCTACTTTCATGTTTCAAGGTTTGCTGATGTAGATACTCTAGTGATCATCCTTTAAGCCGCACCTTCCATCAACATGATAAGGTCTGAACCCACTCCAAATGCTAAAAAGTAATTTTGATCAAGTTCATTGGGCAACGGGAGTAAAATGAGTGAATTTCAAAATTTTCTTTTTTAATTCATTGTGCACTGGATCATTTACAGTGTTATCGTGAATAATGTCGATAACACTAAATCATATTTAATGTTTCTTAGATGATTTGATTTGAGTTTAAACTTAAACAAATTAACAATATTAATTATTTTATAATATTATTAATAATTTATTCAAAATATTTAATAAAGGTAGTCTATTACCAATTTGAATAACATTTGTTTAAGAGTAAATTTAATAATATATAGATATATGTGCATATGCATGCATGTATGTATATAAAATGTTGGATTTGGTACATTGGGCTATGGGTAAGTTAGGTAAATTAAAAAAAATCCTTACAAGACAATTTTTGGGCTTATATAAATAATTAATTTTCAGTAAATCAAATTTAATAATGTTTAATATAGTTTTATTTCATGATTTGGTTTTATAACTTATAAAATTAACATTTACTATACTTTTATATCATTGTTTGATACTATAATGTAAAATTTGATGACATTTATTATGGTTTTATTTTAATGCTTGGTTTTGTAATGTATAATTTATGTGTATCAACTAAAAATATTGCATTTAACAAATCATAGAAAATGAAACCATACTATATATATATATATGTGTAAAATACATATATGCACATAAGGTTATTCGAACTTATAACTGATGTATAAATACATATGTATATGATGTCCTTCATATACATATCAGTGCCATATATATAAATATGAGTGTGTACATATATTTAAGTATACTGGTACATATACACATATGTCTAACTCAATAATATAAATGTGTGTGTGTATGTATACATACACACATATGTATGTATGTAAACAGTGAGTGAATGCTTAATTGCGTAAATAAGTACATATAGTGATTAATATTTGGTAGAATTTGCAGAAATATAGATCAAAATTTACTCTAGCATATGTGTGACTTCCATACATATAAATTGTATTTTAAATAGTTTAATCATAATATATAGGGAGACAATAATTACTATTACTATTTCTTTTAGAAAACAAGCATACGTATTGCATAAACATATTTTATTAATTTCACTAACACATTAAATTAGACTAGCATAAATACAGTCAATATTATATTATTTATGTTATTTGAACATGTATCAATAATCTACGGCCAACAGTAGAAGCAAAGATAATTATAATTTTTAAAACAATTCAATTATGTATATGTTGACATAATTTGTATATCAACGTTAAATCCATTGAATACAATTTGTTCAAATAAATTCACAAAAATTGCTTTATAAGTAAATTAATGGTTGAAGCTAAATATTATATTGGGCTAGGGATATTGTAATGGAGAACATGAATTTACTATTTCTATATGCCTCACATCTTAGCATTGTTGTCTCCTTTCAAAATTGCGAATTTCGTCAATTTGAACTTGCAATGCTAAAAGTTCTTCACTGAGGAGGAGGAGGCCTATGGTTTAGAGTTTGGTGGAATTATGAGGGTTAGGTTTTTGGTTTTTAGTCAAATGTGAATGAGAGTAGAGGCTAGTATTTATAAAGAAAGAATGGGAAGAAAAAAAGTTCCAACAATATATTTCTTTCCCTTTTCAACTTTTCACCAAATTTGTTTCTCGCCCATGTCATATCACTACATGGTTGACCCTTCATATCCTCCTTAAATTTTGACCTATTTTCTTTGTTTAAATATATATTTAAAGAATTACTAATAGTAAATGTACACATAACAATTTTTATACACACTAAAGTAATATTGGATCTCATTTAATACTAATATTACATAGTTACATGAGGTCATCCAAAATTTTCTAAAATCCATCAAACTTTCTAAAGGCACAACAATTACTATAAGCACTCATGATAATTAATATATTTTCATAATAATTAATTTAATTAACTCATAAAACTTTATAAATCAATTTAATTAGGTAGATTTAGAGATTAATAGGATTCGATTATGCGACTCACAGGTGTTAATTCAGTCAACAATTAATGTAGAACACTTCAAATACTAATGTTCTTAATGTTACCTAGGTCAGTAGTGTGACATTAGGGCCAAGTTCATCGCTTACAAATATTCAAGGTAAAGTCGTATTTAAATATTTTAATTGACATCCTTAAGATATTATATAACTCCTTGCCATGATTTAACTATAATCAAAGTGAACTACTCATGTTTAAGTTCCACTTTATTCCATATCAAAGAATTATGTAAATCATTACATCAAGATTTCCTATTTGACCTAGATATGATCAACCAATAGGAAACTCTCATCGACTCATTCAGTAGTTATCTCATTACTACTAGTACATAACCCCTTGGTGCAACCCAATAGTTATGTGTAATACTTTACCCGTTTGGAGAGTAATATAGACAATAGCCTGAACAGTGTATCAAGATTCTTTTTCTTTAGGTATCTTGACCTGGAATCATTTGAAAATAAAGTGTTAATTAGTTTATGATTCGATACACATGGTTACAATGTTTGTAACCATAATTGTATACTATTTTATCTAAGGAATTTCTACTTATATGTATTTATTGAGTTTAGTCATTATTTATATCACATACAACAACATATATAACAAAAAAGAAAACCAAATGCTTGCTACATTTCAAACAAAACTAGTCCCAAAGTTTGATTATGTAACAAATTACATAATTCCCTTTAAGAATAGCCCTTAAGATTTCAGTCTCTTACTTGCATTTTTGGAAATTTTAGATTCACAACCCAGTAACTTCTCAATCGATTGTCTTAGACCACCCCGAGAAACAAGCCTTGGGCAGTTAATCCCTAGCGACCCGTAAATTTATCGGCTTGAAAATGATATTTATTTTTAAATATTCAATTATAACATTTTCGTAACACAAATTATAATGTTTGAAAAATAATTAATGACGGTAAACTTATTTTAAAATTATATTTACAAATATAGATATTTGAGATTTCCGTCAAAAATGACGGAAATCGATTTTTGGTAAAATTGAGATTTTCTCAATATTAGAAGTTATGATACTAGATACATACTTATTTATCCATTTAAGTAAGAATATGTAATAAAATTATTTGTTTTATTTTAGGAAATAAAATGACTTTATGACATCGTCAAGGATGTCATCACTTTTATATATTTTATGGAATTTTGAATTAAGTTTAAAAATTAGAATAATTTTTTAAAAATTATAATAATTCATTTTAACTAGTTATATAAAAAATAATAAACCATTTATAATATTTTTATAAAGTATAAACTTGTTTTAAAAATATAAGAAAATTCATAACGCTTTGGTACTACAACATCACCTTTTATAAGCACTTGTTCAACAATAGTTTATATGGTTTTATAATTCAAATGTGATCATTTTAATTAATTTGTATTAATAAGAAATTGGTTTTCAAACTTTCTTTATATTTACATGTAATTTAATTAATAATTGAAAATGTGACAAGAAACCAACTTTCAGATTTTCAACGGTTTAACAAACAAAAGTTGTTCAAAGTGATCGCAACGTTATTTATATGTTTTGTGCACATATATAACATGCACATACATGCACAAAAATTCATATACACATATATACATACCAAATAAATACATACACCAATATATATACACAAAAGCACAAAATATCATGATACTTATAACATATATTCACATATAAGCAAACTACACATCAAACATCACCTTCTTACACACCTATACACCTAGGATATGTTGAGAGGAGGAAAAAAAGGGGTGACCGAGCACATAAGGGGTTGTCATGTGCATGGATGTGGTGTGGGTGAGGGTAGTATGATCTTTATACCATAAGATATTTGTTTACATATTTTTTCCTATAAATACAAGGTATGCCTTCTCATTTCATTCATACTTCCATTCCATTTTATAAGCTTCGTTTTACTCTTTATTAGTGGCTTCCATGTCCTCATAAATTATTCCATAGCCATGGTGAAGCTCTGCTGAAAATACATTTCCAAATATAGAAAGATATTGCTTTAGTTTGAAATTAAAGTGGGTGATCACATTATCTTCTTTCTCCTTACTAGCCACCACCACCTCTCCACCCTCTCTAGTTCAAGGCCAAGTACACCAAAGTGTTCCTGAGCAGGATTCATAAGCTTTGGTGCGGTGATAGCGGAGTTATGATCAATTTTATTACATCTTGAGACAAATGAAGTGAGAAACTCAATTGGTTTATTTATAAATTATGTGATGATATGATATGCTTTCTATGAGTGTTTTCTATGTTGGATCATAATGATTTTCATGCGATAATATATTTGCTAGGATATGGAAATAATTCACGGTAAATACACGTCGAATTTATACAAAGAAAACACTTTCTCTTATGAATTATTAAAGTGTCATGGCATAGTTGAACCTCTTTAAACATGAATAAGAATGGTTTAAAATGGTATATAAATGTTTTATAAACATTAAAACTCACTTCAGCAAAGTTTTGAAAAGATATAAAATTAGAGTCAAAATAGGCGCATCGTGTGACCGTAGTTCGCGATTTCGTGCCATAAAAGTTAAATCAATGTGTAGAGTGGAATATAGTTTGGAATTATTCAAAATAAAATTTTTCCAGACTCTTATAACAATATTTTTTGAATGAAGGAGAAAAATAAAGATTCCATTTTGTAAAATTTGAGATATGTCCAAATCAAGTTTTTAAAATCATCGCATTTTTGCAATTCGTAAAATAAGAATTTCAGCTCTTAAAAATATATACTTTTAAATCTATAAATATATAAGTTAAATTCTAAAAATATGTTAAAATATTTTTAAAGTGTTTCAAATGGAAAAAACTGGACATATAGAGGGTTTAGTGGGATATGTGATAAGAAGCCCTTAAAAGCACTATTCACCGGCAATTTAATAAAGGAATTTGAAAATTTCTGAAATACGATTTAAACTTGGATTTTCTTCCCGAATCCATTGTAATAGTTTTTTAAGTAATCAATCAATTATTTTAAAGGGTTTAAAGTTAATCAAATAATCTGACTGCCTTATAGGTGACAGAGAGATAATATCTAGGCTTGGGTTTGGAAAACAAATTTCCTGCTCTCCCTGGCTATTCGGATCGGCCCGATGGAGGGGATAGTAAATTTGATTTACACGAACCGTATCTTGTTAAGATAAAAGAAAAGGAGATGTGTAGTTTCCCAAAGGTTAAACTAGATTTTAAAATAATAAGATGTTTGGTGATATATGCAATATTCTAGTTAAATTCTATATTAAATTCCGCGAAGGGATTTTATACTATCCGTGTGAATTAAAAAGGTGATTTCACCATTTTTTGATGAATCATACGAGTTGAATATAGAATTTAGTATTGATATAATTAGTATAATTTCTATGGATCCCTTTTTACTTAATAATGTTTTCCTATTTAATTAATGGGAAATGATTTAGTATTTCCAAAATTTAAATGTGTTTTAACAATTGTGTATATGCTAAAAAAAGAAAATGGTATAAAGACATATATCTCTAAGAAGATATTTTACTTGGATAAAAGATAATGATTGATTGGATAATAATCACCAACATATTAGATATCTTTTATCGATAATTAGTTTGATGAAACCAGTATCGGATTTGGATGATTCCTATTCAAAAACCACTTCAAACCAACATACACGTTCGAAAGTAAAGACACGCTAAAGATAATGATTTTGAAAGACGAAGATCTTCATAATATAATGCTGCATGCCACTAACCTCTAAGATAGTTCCCATATTATAGATATGGTTTCAGCGGTACCTTCCTTTTGAAATCTTCAATGTAAGGACTACTCGCTATGAGATATAGTAGGAGGAGTGCGTTCGGTTTATCGTGTTCCTAGACAACTTGTATGGACAAGAGTCTGAGTTGCATTTCTAAGACCACATACATTGATTTTTACAAATGTACATCTATTTTGTGGTGCAGAAGGTAACCCTTCTTACACTTAACACCCTTCCCTGAGACGTATGAACTCGGGGGTTCTACTTTTGTGGAAATCAATAGCGTGTTATTAGAAATGGCAATGTGGCATCCAAAGTGAGATTTGTTTTGTAAAAGATTCTACGGTACCTCAAGCCTCACATCCAGAAATGGCTAAAACATGGTATGCCGCAAGGGTATTTGGGTCAAACCCATTACGATATGGTCATCACCTTTCTAGATTATCCTTTATGTATTGGGCTTGTTGTGTATGCTATGACCACGATATGTTGAGAATGACTGGGGTGATGTCATATTCAGTACTAGTCAAGATCATCGTGTTGGTCACTAGAAAGGGGTAGGTCGGTCTTGCCAAATGTAGAGGATCATCTGTGGGTCTCAATACATTCCTCTAGAGACGTACTATAAGAAGGTAGTCCTTTAACTTGTTATTGTATGAAATCCATTCTCTAATAAGTACCTTCAGACTGTGTTGTCTAGTATGCAGGAATTTAATTAATGTAACAATTTTGGCTATGATTAAATGTATTTTTATTCTAAACGCTATTATAATATCACTGGATTTTACGTAGCAGCTGTAACAATCCCTGACTCGACCTTCGAAAATCGGCACCGAATACGACACTCGTATTCAAATGCCGCAGATCCAAACGTCGAATTTGGTTCGTTGGAGCTTATAATACATTAAGTATAACAACATAGCGGAAGAAAGAAATGAATATCATATAACTCCAATGATGCAATATCCAGAATGATATACAGCAATGATACACAACCTAACAAATATCAGAGACAAGATACAACGCTACAGCGGAAACACAAATGAACTAGCAGCGGAAACAACTAGAACTTGAAACTCCATAAGAAACACTAATATCAGCAATCTCCATAGATAGCTCGAACCACCATCACGTTGCACCAAGCTAAACAAGGTCAGTCGTCCTAACCAAATACTTCTATATCCAAAGTCTTCAAAGAATACCAAATAGAAAGCCGAAAGCTACCGAATCGATATTTATATCCACTATCTGAAAAACCCAACTCTAGACTACCCGTGTGGAAAATTGTGGGCACCCAGAGTTTAGGAAAGGAACAGTAAACTCCAGGTTAGTCATGGGACTGGTATGAGCAAACAAAAAACAGTTTTATCTTTTAAAAACAAACAAAAGAATTTAAATTTGAAATCCGCAATGCTTTTTGGAAAATGAAACTACCATAAGGCCTCCCGCCACACACACCATGTAAACGCAGAATTAGAGGAGATTTCTCCTTATGATAGTCAAACATGCTTGATACGCGAAAACCATTTGATATTATTATTAGTGCATAGTGGAAAACATTTTTGAAAGTATAATATTAATCTTAGTCAGCATACAATATTTCTACGTATGCCTACTATAACTACCATGTTCAATAGCAGGTTACCGCCACATTCCATGGCAGGTTATACAACTAAAACCGTACTGGGTGCGTATTGTTTCTTTGGGTCTTCCAACAAATGGTTAGGCCAAGGAACTTCCCATTGCCACATGGGTACGCCTCTGGAGGGACGCCATGAGAACCTACCCGGTTCTCTGCTAACACAAGGCTGGCTACCCCCTTCCCGGGGAATAAAACCTAAGATATGCCACCCCCGGTCCTTTGGGACCTTTAACCAAGGATCCTTACAACCAACAACATCACATAGTAATAAATATACTACAGTACCCACATGAGTAAGTATCTGGGCTCCATACCATGATACTACCTTTTTCTGAAAGGAATGGTCATACCCTAGGGGAGCTACCCCTGAAACCTTGCCGCATCTTTCCTGTTTCGACCATTATCGGGTTGTGAGGCTCGATGATGTCTCGTCCACAAAGCTACGCTTTTCACAAAAGCCATGCTTTGATCAACAAATGATCAGCAGCACTTCGTATGCCACATTACCAAATTGAGAATGTATCACTAGTAACCATCAACTACATAACGTCTGAGGTCGTACGTCTCAGAGAATGGTGTTATGCTAAGAGAATAAATCTCCTCCACCAAACAGAAATTTATTTGATAGGAACCAGCTTTACCTCTCAAAGTGTAACGTCAGACACACATCCATACAAGTCTGTTTCGGGTTCGAACAGAACCGAAGGCACTTCTGAAGAAGTCCTTGCAAATCTGGATAATCTCTAACCACGTCTAGACTCCCCCTCACAAAGGGTGCTCAAATCTCTATACCGGGGATCAGCAGTTGCAGAGATATTCGACAAGAAATCCTTTCGTTTTCGAAAATATCCGGTCTTCACCACCGGTCTTCAAATGCTATCCATATCGCCGTATCATTATTCGGAATGGGTTATATGACACAAGGTCCTCTCCCGGCTAAACCGAAAAATGAGCGCCATATTTAAAAACATATAGATAATGGGATTTCGGTTAAATCACAGCTTAAAGCCCAAAAACTTTCATTTAAAGGGTTAAAACAAATTACCATTTCCAATCTTTTAAACAAAAAAAATTACTTCCAGAAACCTTTCAATGTTTTAAACAATTTCCACACTTGAGCCTATTAAACAAAAGATTCATTTTTAAGACCCCTTTCAATTTTAAAACAAGGTTCACCAATCTTTCACAAAGATTTATTCATAGCCTTTCAAAACAATTCCATTTCAAGTTGGATTAACTCATCCGGTATTCAAATCAAAGACTCATTAATATGTTTTTAATTAAAATCCTTTATACAAAAGATATGTCTTTCAGATACCTTTTCAATTTGAAAACAAACTTCACCAATCTTTAACAAAGATTCATTCATAGCTTATCAAAACGATTTCCCTTTTCAAATTGGATTATCTCATCCAATCTTTAAATCAAAGATTCAATTCATAGCTTTCAAAAAATCATATCCGAAGATTCATTCATAAATTTCAAAGCCATTCTATTTCAAACTTGAAATCTTTTCATCATAATTTGGAAAATCTTTCCTTATATAAAATCTATTATTATATGAAACCACTTGTTTCCGTTTCGGAAAACCCGATTTTATTTGCATGAGTTAAGGCCTTTCAAATATAAACTTGGGTTAAATTCAAATTCTCAAAACCATACTTTTAAAATAGTTTAAAAACCCATATAAACAAATTTATAGATTGTATAACCTTTTAACATCATAAATTCTCAACATATAATTCAATTTCAAATTTTGAATTCAAATTTTAAAACAAATTTCAAAACTAAATCAAGTTATTCAAAAATAACTTTTATCTTTTAAATTCCTTTCCAAAAGCTTTTCACTTTAAACCCAATCCATATCTAAAACCATTTGGATTTAAAATTCAAATTTAAAACTATTTTAAAAATCTATGAGTTAACCGATTTCCTCGTGCCATCTATATTTGTGTGTGTATAGTGTAGTCCGGGGGTTTTACAGACAATAGTGCAACATCATCAATCATCACAGATTCAATCATATCAATCTCGATAAGCGGTATAATCTATAATGCTTATCCTTATTCACAAATTCACAGATAAAGTAAATTTATCAATTACAAAGATTCACTATTGCGATTCGATGTGGATTTCAGATAACCAACTGGAATCAGACTCCCTGTCGCATCGAAATTCAAATGTCGTTTTACGAGCCAAGGGTTTTCATATCCATACAGAAACAAATCACAAATATCATAATTCAGCACAAAGCAATTCATATCTCATAGCATTACAATTAGATATCAGAGATATCAATCCAATACACAGCATTCAGTAACAATCAAACATCTTCGATTATGATGAATGAATCGTGTGGTTTAAATTAATTAACCATATAATTACTTCCATTTATTATCTTTAATCAATGATTAATTATCATTAATTACAATTGATTAAGTCTTAATCACCTTTATTTAATTAATAATCCCTCTTAATTAGTTTACCTTTAATTAACAAATCAATTAACCTGTAATTACTTTCATTAAGTAATTAATCTTTAATTAATTTCATAAAGTAATTATCCCTTAATTACCCACCTTAATTAATTAAAATACATAAATTAACCTTAAGTTAATTACAAAGTTAATTAACCCTTAGTTATCATTTAATTAACAAAATTACAATAAGTGATTATCCTTAATCACTTTCATTAATTAACTAATCCTTAATTAATTATTGCTCAATCACTTGATAAATTAACCTCTAATTAATCACTCTAATAAATTTACCTTTAATTAATTTCATAAAGTGATTATACTTCAAGTAATCATCCTTTAATAAATTTCATAAATTAATCCTTCTCAAATTAAGTAAGAATCTTTTAATTACTTACAGTCCAATTGTTAAAACAATTCAAAGATATTTAACTTTAAGCATTTTAAACTTTGAAACATTTTTTCAAGAATTCATTTTAGCTTCAAAAACTCTGAAAACTTGTTTTACTTTTCAATATACTTTCAATTCTAAAACCCGTTGAAGCGTTTATCCTTTGTTTAAAATGTGCACATGTTTTGATTTCTAAAATTTTCAGAAACAAGTTAATATCATCAAACCCGAGAAAATTCGTCAAACACACGAGCTCACACCCAAGTCCCACACTACCCACGAAAACCCGAGGCAACACGAAATTTTCTCGAGTATCCACCTGAGACATTGGCTTCTTCCCCAAAACAAAATGACCACTGATACACAGTGATATGCATTCATGTGCATGGCCAATCGGAGCTCCTCCGATCAACCCCGACCACATCGCCAAGTCAACGGCAACACTTCCAAGCTTCACGACCACCCAGCTCCGCCCATCTCGATCGGAATAAAAATTGAGCCACTCGATGGACACTGGAACTGTAACGACGCGGATTTTTCGCGCTCTAAAATCGACATCCATACTTTAACATCGTACTCGAATGTCGTAGATTCGACCGTTCAAATCCGATTCGCCAGAGCTTATAACAACATTAAGTAAACAACACAGTGGAAAAGAAGAATAATACATTGATATACAATATCTGATACAACAGAGTGATACAATGAATATCAATATACATCAGAGATATGATACAAGAAAATAGCAGCGGAAAAGAAAAATAGATAACATCTAGCAGCGGAACAATATAACTCTAAGATAGTCTTCAAAAGAGAACTCCAGCAGTAGCACGAACTCCCAATAACGATGCACAAAGATAAGCAAGTCTCGTCCACATCCAAAGACTGAACTAGCTCCAGATAACCTACTAAACCTGACTATCTGAAAAACGCAACTCTAGACTGCTCGTGTAGAAAATTTTTGAGCATCCAGAGTTTAGGAAAGAAACAATAAACTCCGGATCAGTCATGGGACTGGTGTGAGTAACAAAGACAGTTTATCTTTAAAAACAAACAACGAAATATTTTAAAATCAATTCGCAATGCTTTTTAGAAATGAGACTACCATAAGGCCTCCCGCACACACACACAATGCAAACGCAGAATCGGAGGAGATTTCTCCTTATGATAGTAAAAGATGCTTGATATGCATTAAAAAGAAACATTTGATATTATTACTAGTGCATAGTGTAGTAAAAATCATTTCGAAAGCAAAGATATAAATCTTAGCCAACATAGACATTTCGAACTATGCCTACTATAGCCACCATCCAAACAGTGGGGCGCCACCACAAGTGAATGATAGGTTCTACAACTAAAACCGTACAAGGTACGTATTTGAAGAATGGATTTCCAACAAATGGTCGGACAAAGGAACTTCCCAAACCCCGAAATGGAACGCCTCTGGAAGGACGTCCCCGAGCATCCCAAATGGATCTCTGCCAAACAAGGCCAGCTACCCCGTTCCCAGGGAGTAAGAAACCTCAGATATACCACCCCCGGTCCTTTTGGACCTTTATACAAGGCCTCGATTCCAACAACACCACACAGTAATAGATATAGTGTATCCACATGAGTAAGTATCTGGGCTCCATACCATGATACTACCCCTTTCCAAAAGGAATGGTCCTACCCTAGGGAAGCGATCCCTGAAACCTTGCTGCCACGATTCCTGTTACGACCATTACCGGGTTGTGAGGCTTGACGAAGTCTCGTCCACAAAGCCACGCTTTGGTACAAAGCCATGCTTTGGGTCAACAAATGATCAAAGAAATGATCACAAAGATAAATAATCAAACAAATGATCATATTACAAATGATCAACAATGATCATTTCACAGCAACACTCAACATGTCACATTACCAAATTGGGAATATATCGCTGATAACCATCAACTACATAACCTCTAAGCTCGTACGTCTCAGAGAAGTGTGTTAAGCTAAGAGAATGAATTCTCCGCCACCACAGAAATGTATTTGAAAGAAATCTGCTTTATATCACAATTTGTAATGTCTAACATACTATCCATACAAGTCTGTTCTGGATTTAGAACAGAACCGAAGGCACTTCCAAAGAAGCCCTTGCAATCCGGGTATTCACAATCCCGATTGGACTTCCCATCACTTAGGGAATCTCTATACCGGAGCAACTCAGTGCAGAGACAATCGATAGGTCATCCTATCGTTCTCGCAAATATCCGGTCTTCACCACCGGGCTTCAAATGCTATCCATAACGTCGAATCACATATTCGGAATGGGTTATACGACCCAAAGGTCCTTTCCCGGCTAACCCGAATAGTGAGCGCAACATTTAAAAATATATGGATATGGGATTTCAATTAAGTCACAACTTAATAATTCAAAACTTTCTTTCAAATGGTTTAAACAAATTACCATTTTCAAATCCTTTAAAACAAAAGATTTATTTCATTAAGTTCACCCATTTTCACAAAGATTCATTCCCAAATTTCAAAACAATTTCATCTCAATTGGATTAATTCGTTTAAATCTTTAAATCAAGATTTTATCTTATAGCTTTCAAACAGTTTCGATAACTTGGGAAATCATTTTCATTTTTAACTTGAAATCCTTTTTAACACAATTTGGAAGTTCACTTCCTATATGAAAGCTTTTATTATTTGGAAACAAATAGTTTTCGTCTCAAAAAGAACATTTTCATTTACACGAGTTAAAGTTTTTGAATTTAAATTCAAATTTTCAAATCAATATCTTTAAAATAGTTTAACCCATATAAACTGGTATATCATCTTTAGTCCCTAGTTTCAAGATCATAGAATTCAATTTCAAGTATTGAATTCAAATCAAAATATTTAAATTTCAAAATTCAATCAAGTTAATAAAAATAAACTTCATCTTTGAAATTCCATTTCAAAAGTTTTTCACTTTATAGCCAAACCATTTCCAAAACATTTGAATTCAAATATTCAAATTCAAAGCTATTCGAAAATAATCTGTGACTAAATCGATTTCCTCGTGAAATCCATTTTTGTGTGTGTATAAGTGTGGTTCAGGGGTTTAACACAATAGTGCAACATCAATCAATCATCACAGATTAAAACACAGAAATATAGTTGATAAGCGATATAAAGTATAACGCTTATCTTCCATTCACAATTCACAGATAATATGAAGATGTATCATCAATAAATGAATAAAATACTCAGTTCAATCCACAGAACAAAATGTCACGGATCAGTTAGGACAATCAATTCAAGGTATCTCATACAATACAATCATTCATAAGTAAGGCCAAGCATTCAATAGTCATTTATAAGTAGGATTAATTAATCGTTTAATCCTAATCAATTCAATTTATTTCCAAGTAAATTAATTACTTACGAATAAATTACCCAATCTTGATTAATTAATTACAAATCATTTGATATCAATAAATTCATCAAAAACTTTAATAGATTAAATTATCCTTAATTAATCATATTAATTTAATCAACCCTTAAACCAATTACATAATTAATTAACCCCTTAATTTAATCATTCTAGGAAATTAAATCTTTAATTCTTACCATTAAGCGATCATCTCATACCAATAAATTATTAATTACCGATTAATCTTTATCAATAAATAAATCAAAATATCCAATTTAAGTTACAGTTAGTAATTAACCCCTTAATTACTTTCATTAAGTAATTAACAATTTACAATTGATTATCTTAATTAGTACATCAAATAAATTATCAATATTAATCACATTAATTTAATTACTTAATAATCTCTAGTTAATTATCTTCATTAACTAATAACATTTCCTTAATTACTTTCTCAATAAAATTACTTGGATTAATTCATCATTAATCATTCCTAATTATAAATTAAATCTAAATTACTTATTTATAAATTTAAATAAATCATTCTTTAATTACCATATTAATTGAATCATTTAATACCTTAATTATCTCTAAGGTAATTTATTTCTTTATTAATGATTAAATAAATATTAATGTGTAGAACATTACCCTTTTTAAATTTAAATTTAAATCACATTTTGAATATAAGATTCAAAATGATTTACCATTTAGAACTTTAACCAAATTTAAATTGAATTTAAACTTGTTTAAAACACCTACAGATTTAAAACTGAATTTATTTCAACTTGTATTTAAATTTCACTTTTAGTCCAGTTTTTAAAATCTCGATTTAAACTTAAGTTTAAATCTTACTAAATTTAACAAACCCAGACTTGAATTTAAATAGAAGAACAGGCTTCTGTTTTTAAAATGCTTGGAGCAAACAAACTCGAGACAGTACACTACTTCGAGTGTCTACCTCTTTACTTCGAGAGATACCCGAGAAAACTTAAAACTGCTTCGAGACCACCCCCCCTTCTTTCTCGAATGAAACCCGAGAATGGCTCCTTCTTCCCCAACTTCAACACCCAGATACCCAACTAGCACGCGTGCACGTGCACCGTTCACCGCCACCCTTTCGATCGTCATTCTGATCGCCATCACGTCATCGATGGCATCCCCAAACATTGCGAGCATACAAATTCCCAAATTTTACTGGGAATCAAAATCGAGCATAGCTCGAGCCACTCGAACCAGACTCCCAACCAAAGAATCGATTCGCCACCTCGCATCTGACCACCAGCACTGCCTCCACTCCATCCATGCCTCTGTCCATGTCTTGAGTATCTCCCCTCCAGATTTGGCCACGCTCGACGCATTGATGAGCGTGCACGAGCTCGAAACCCAACTTCCACTTTTCGAAATCCTTAAACCCTACATTGATCCACATCGCCTTCCATGATGAAATAAAAATTTATCTCGCATTTTCCTCGAAATCATTCATCCTTCCGGCACGTACTGCCACGATCCCACGATCCAATTCATCTTTGATCGCCGTGGGTTTCCTCGAGTTCATTTTGCGTTCAGCTTGAAACTGCTCGAGATTTCGCAACTTAAAAATCTAGAATCTTGTACTAAAAATCATATTTCTTGAAGGCGAACATGATTATGGAATCAAACCCTAAATTTTAGTCAGCTGAATTTTAACAAATTTTATGTTCTATTGTGTTTTGGTTTTTCCAGCAAAACCATTTACCTTTAAATAATTAAAAGTATTTTTAGAATTTAGATCTTGTCACTTTAACCTGTTTCATTCATACATCAAGATCACTAGTACATCAGAGGATGAGGTTTTCAAATTTAAACAGGTTTTGAAATCTGTTTGCCTGGAACAGAGCATTCAAAATATTTAAACTATGCTTATTCTCAGAGCATTCAAATATTCTCAGATGTATATGCAAACCAGGTGGACATGTACCAGAGAAAATTTTATTCATGCATTCATCAGACACATAATAGATTTAAGGAAAATTTGCTCACAGTGTTTTCCAGAGAAAAATGACAGAGCTTGTTTTCTTTTGTCACAGGCTTTGATTTTCCAATAGAAACATTGCTTGTATATTGTTGTTGAAGTTTTGTTTTAGTTGAAGATCTTCTTTTAATCTCTGGTTTGTAGTTGCAGCTTTTCTTTCTTTTTATTGATGATGATGTTTACATTCTTTTCAATCTGGTTTTTTTCTTAACTACCTATAGCTATGAACCAGAACTAAGTTGATGTATATATGAAGAGGATAGTTGTACAAATAGGTGTTTGTACAATAGAAAGCATGCTGAAGACATTTGCATTAAATGCATGAGGCATGTTACATTTATTACCATTGTACAATATCCTTTGTTTATTCCTTTGCATTTCTTTGTTTCGGCTGAAGTGATTTTGCTTTACTTGTTTATGCATATTTATATTTTAATTTGTTTGTTCATATCTAAATATATCTTGTTTTTTTGCTTTTCAAGCCTGCATACTTACTTACCTTTGCTTGTCTCGGCTATGCAGATTTTGTGGTGGCTGATATATTCGTACAAAAGTTATGTGGCATTAATTGCCTTTGTACAAATATATGTTTATTTATCTATATGCTAGTAACTTCCTTTGGAAGCTAATACATGTATACATTAAGCTTTGTTTTCTTTCTTTTTCAAGTGTTCATACTTATGTGTACATACTTGTTCAACTTGAATATATGATGTTGTCTCCTTATGCAAGTTGTTCACACTTGCATGTATAATTTTTTCTTCGTTTTGAAAGTTACATTTTTTTTTAGACTTGATTTGCTTGCTTGTAAATAGATACTTGGGTATATTTATTTCCAATAGTTTATGTTTTGATGTAATTTGTTTGTGCATTTTGTTTGTGTTTTATTTTACTTTGTATATTTGCTTTTATTTTAACTTAAATATTTATTTCAAAAATTTTGTTATATTTATACAACTTCTAAAATACATTTCATAAGATTGAACTCAACTATTTCTATATTAACATTGTTTAAAAATAACTCAATACTAAATTAAAATAATTTATAAAAGAAACTATATCTTTCTTAAAAAAAACATAATTTATTTGGATTTGGATAAACTCAAACCAATTTATCATTTAATTTCACAATTTTAAATCAAAAATAAATCTAATCATCAATTTAAAATAAATTAAAATTCGTGATCGTTACAGACTTCCCCCCTTAAAAGGACTTTCGTCCTCGAAATTCGCAAGCACGAAAACAACAAAGATAGATGAAAGATAAAGAAATATCTTTCCAGATCGAACTGGATATCAATTCTGCATTTGGCTCACCAAATCAGAATATCATTAATAGATACAAAAACGAATCTATTTAACACTCGCAAGATACTTGGGTCATCAGATCTACGAAACATGCAAGGCACTGATTAGTTCGAAGGATAACTAACCGTCCGTAGAATATATCGAGACCCAAAAATTGGATAAATTCAATTTCTACAATTTCTCAAGCACAAGATATGGATTCCAAACTCAAATCGGAATATTCCAAAGTATACACCAATTTGTCCCTCTTCGGACTTCGATATACCCAAGAAATTACAATAAAATTTCAAAATTCGGTTTTTAAACGAAATCGTTTTAGCGATTCTTTTCAAATTTATCCTTGTATTCAATTAACCAATTTAGCTCAATTTAAAATTTCCCAATTCATATCTTATAGTCGTATTTCAATTTGGTTGATTAAGAACTTTAAAGATATCCAAATTTATTTAAAATTTCCAATTTATTTGAAATTTTTAGTTCCAAATTTTCAACTCATATTCATTAAAGTTTAAATCAAAAACTGATAAGAAACCAATGAAAATACGAAGTAAGGATTTTCTACAACGATTCGTAGAGCCATCATCACTCCGAAACTTCTTCTGGAGCTGTTACGAAGCAATCAAAAGAATTTGGAAAGATGAATCAAAAGAGATTGATAGAGAAAGTTTGTTTCCACTGTTGCAGGGCATCGACCATTTATAGTCGTACTTCCTTGTCCCCTATCTCGTTATCTTCTTGCACTCATACTTACTGTCGGTGAATAGTAAGAGAATTTACTAAGGCATACAGACGGATATCTTAGGGATATACTCATTCTAGGGTATACTTCACACTATCTCTAATGAGCTACTTAACGTGTTATACTCCTGAGCTAAAGTTTTAACCTTAGCCCTGATACCAAATGTAACGACGCGGATTTTTCACGCTCGAAAATCGACATCCATACTTTAACATCGTACTCGAACGCCGTAGATTCGACCGTTCAAATCCGATTCGCCGGAGCTTATAACAACATTAAGTAAACAACACAGTGGAAAAGAAGAAGAATACATTGATATACAATATCTGATACAACAGAGTGATACAATGAATATCAATATACATGAGAGATATGATACAAGAAAATAGCAGCGGAAAAGAAAAATAGATAACATCTAGCAGCGGAACAATATAACTCTAAGATAGTCTTCGAAAGAGAACTCCAGCAGTAGCACGAACTCCCAATAACGATGCACAAAGATAAGAAAGTCTCGTCCACATCCAAAGGCTGAACTAGCTCCAGATAACCTACTAAACCTGACAATCTGAAAAACCCAACTCTTGACTGCTCATGTAGAAAATTTTTAAGCATCCAGAGTTTAGGAAAGAGACAATAAACTCCAGATCAGTCATGAGACTAGTGTGAGTAACAAAGGCAGTTTATCTTTAAAAACAAACAACAAAATATTTTAAAATCAATTCGCAATGCTTTTTAGAAATGAGACTACCATAAGGCCTCCCGCACACACACACAATGCAAATGCAGAATCGGAGGAGATTTCTCCTTATGATAGTCAAAGATGCTTGATACGCATTAAAAAGAAACATTTAATATTATTACTAGTGCAGAGTGTAGTAAAAATCATTTCGAAAGTAAAGATATAAATCTTAGCCAACATAGACATTTCGAACTATGCCTACTATAGCTACCATCCAAACAGTGGGGCGCCACCATAAGTGAATGATAGGTTCTACAACTAAAACCGTACAAGGTACGTATTTGAAGAATGGATTTCCAACAAATGGTCGGGCAAAGGAACTTCCCACACCCCGAATGGGAACGCCTCTGGAAGGACGTCCCCGAGCATCCCAAATGGATCTCTGCCAAACAAGGCCGGCTACCCCTTTCCCAGGGAGTAAGAAACCTCAGATATACCACCCCCGGTCCTTTTGGACCTTTATACGAGGCCTCGATTCCAACAACACCACACAGTAATAGATATAGTGTATCCACATGAGTAAGTATCTGGGCTCCATACCATGATACTACCCCTTTGCAGAAGGAATGGTCCTACCCTAGGGAAGCGATCCCTGAAACCTTGCTGCCACGATTCCTGTTTCGACCATTACCAGGTTGTGAGGCTTGACGAAGTCTCATCCACAAAGCCACGCTTTGGTACAAAGCCATGCTTTGGGTCAACAAATGATCAAAGAAATGATCACAAAGATAAATAATCAAACAAATGATCATATCACAAATGATCAACAATGATCATTCCACAGCAACACTCAGCATGTCACATTACCAAATTCGGAATGTATCGCTGATAACCATCAACTACATAACCTCTGTGCTCGTACGTCTCAGAGAAGGGTGTTAAGCTAAGAGAATGAATTCTCCGCCACCACAGAAATGTATTTGAAAGAAATCCGCTTTATATCTCAATTTGCAATGTCTAACATACTATCCATACAAGTCTGTTCTGGATTTAGAACAGACCGAAGGCACTTCCAAAGAAGCCCTTGCAATCCGGGTATTCACAATCCCGATTGGACTTCCCATCACTTAGGGAATATCTATACCGGAGCAACTCAGCGCAGAGACAATCGATAGGTCATCCTATCGTTCTCGTAAATACCCGGTCTTCACCACCGGTCTTCAAATGCTATCCATAACGTCGAATCACATATTCAGAATGGGTTATACGACCCAAAGGTCCTTTCCCGGCTAACCCGAATAGTGAGCGCAACATTTAAAAATATATGGATATGGGATTTCAATTAAGTCACAACTTAATAATTCAAAACTTTCTTTCAAATGGTTTAAACAAATTACCATTTACAAATCCTTTAAAACAAAAGATTTATTTCACTAAGTTCACCCATTTTCACAAAGATTCATTCCCAGATTTCAAAACAATTTCATCTCAATTGGATTAATTCGTTTAAATCTTTAAATCAAGATTTTATCCTATAGCTTTCAAACAGTTTCGATAACTTGGGAAATCATTTTCATTTTTAACTTGAAATCCTTTTTAACACAATTTGGAAGTTCACTTCCTATATGAAAGCTTTTATTATTTGGAAACAAATAGTTTTCGTCTCAAAAAGAACATTTTTATTTACACGAGTTAAAGTTTTTGAATTTAAATTCAAATTTTCAAATCAATATCTTTAAAATAGTTTAACCCATATAAACTGGTGTAACATCTTTAGTCCCTAGTTTCAAGATCATAGAATTCAATTTCAAGTATTGAATTCAAACCAAAATATTTAAATTTCAAAATTCAATCAAGTTATTAAAAATAAACTTCATCTTTGAAATTCCATTTCAAAAGTTTTTCACCTTATAGCCAATCCATTTCCAAAACATTTGAATTCAAATATTCAAATTCAAAGCTATTCAAAAATAATCTGTGACTTAATCGATTTCCTCGTGAAATCCATTTTTGTGTGTTTATAAGTGTGGTTCATGGGTTTAACACAATAGTGCAACATCAATCAATCATCACAGATTAAAACACAGAAATATAGTTGATAAGCGATATAAAGTATAACGCTTATCTTCCATTCACAATTCACAGATAATATGCAGATGTATCATCAATAAATGAATAAAATACTCAGTTCAATCCACAGAACAAAATGTCACGGATCAGTTAGGACAATCAATTCAAGGTATCTCATACAATACAATCATTCATAAGTAAGGCCAAGCATTCAATAGTCATTTATAAGTAGGATTAATTAATCGTTTAATCCTAATCAATTCAATTTATTTCCAAGTAAATTAATTACTTACGAATAAATTACCCAATCTTGATTAATTAATTACAAATCATTTGATATCAATAAATTCATCAAAAACTTTAATAGATTAAATTATCCTTAATTAATCATATTAATTTAATCAACCCTTAAACCAATTACATAATTAATTAACCCCTTAATTTAATCATTCTAGGAAATTAAATCTTTAATTCTTACCATTAAGCGATCATCTCATACCAATAAATTATTAATTACCGATTAATCTTTATCAATAAATAAATCAAAATATCCAATTTAAGTTACAATTAGTAATTAACCCCATAATTACTTTCATTAAGTAATTAACAATTTACAATTGATTATCTTAATTAGTACATCAAATAAATTATCAATATTAATCACATTAATTTAATTTCTTAATAATCTCTAGTTAATTATCTTCATTAACTAATAACATTTCCTTAATTACTTTCTCAAGAAAATTATCTTGGATTAATTCATCATTAATCATTCCTAATTATAAATTAAATCTAACTTACTTATTTATAAATTTAAATAAATCATTCTTTAATTACCATATTAATTGAATCATTTAATACCTTAATTATCTCTAAGGTAATTTATTTCTTTATTAATGATTAAATAAATATTAATGTATAGAACATTACCCTTTTTAAATTTAAATTTAAATCACATTTTGAATATAAGATTCAAAATGATTTACCATTTAGAACTTTAACCAAATATAAATTGAATTTAAACTTGTTTAAAACACCTTCAGATTTAAAACTGAATTTATTTCAACTTGTATTTAAATTTCACTTTTAGTCCAGGTTTTAAAATCTCGATTTAAACTTAAGTTTAAATCTTACTTAATTTAACCAACCCAGACTTGAATTTAAACAGAAGAACAGGCTTCTGTTTTTAAAATGCTTGGAACAAACAAACTCGAGACAGTACACGACTTCGAGTCGCCTACCTCTTTACTTCGAGAGATACCCGAGAAAACTTAAAACTGCTTCGAGACCACCCCCCCTTCTTTCTCGAATGAAACCCGAGAATGGCTCCTTCTTACCCAACTTCAACACCCAAATACCCAACTAGCACGCGTGCACGTGCACCGTTGACTGCCACCCTTTCGATCGTCATTCCGATCGCCATCACGTCATCGATGGCATCCCCAAACATCGCGAGCATACAAATTCCCAAATTTTACTAGGAATCAAAATCGAGCATAGCTCGAGCCACTCGAACCAGACTCCCAACCAAAGAATCGATTCGCCACCTCGCATCTGACCACCAGAACTACCTCCACTCCATCCATGCCTCTGTCCATGTCTTGAGTATCTCCCCTCCAGATTTGGCCACGCTCGACGCATTGATGAGCGTGCACGAGCTCGAAACCCAACTTCCACTTTTCGAAATCCTTAAACCCTACATTGATCCACATCGCCTTCCATGATGAAATAAAAATTTATCTCGCATTTTCCTCGAAATCATTCATCCTTCCAGCACGTACTGCCACAATCCCAAGATCCAATTCCTCTTTGATCGCCGTAGGTTTCCCTGAGTTCATTTTACGTTCAGCTTGAAACTGCTCGAGATTTCGCAACTTAAAAATCTATAATCTTGTACTAAAAATCATATTTCTTGAAGGCGAACATGATTATGGAATCAAATCCTAAATTTTAGTCAACTGATTTTTAACAAATTTTATGTCCTATTGTGTTTTGGTTTTTCCAGCAAAACCATTTACCTTTAAATACTTAAAAGTATTTTTAGAATTTAGATCTTGTCACTTTAAACTGTTTCATTCATACATCAAGATCACTAGTACATCAGAGGATGAGGTTTTCAAATTTAAACAGGTTTTGAAATCTGTTTGCCTGGAACAGAGCATTCAAAATATTTAAACTATGCATATTCTCAGAGCATTCAAATATTCTCAGATGTATATGCAAACCAAGTGGACATGTACCAGAGAAAAATTTATTCATGCATTCATCAGACACATAATAGATTTAGGGAAAATTTGCTCACAGTGTTTTCCAGAAATGATAGAGCTTGTTTTCTTTTGTCACAGGCTTTGATTTTCCAATAGAAACATTGCTTGTATATTGTTGTTGAAGTTTTGTTTTAGTTGAAGATCTTCTTTTAATCTCTGGTTTGTAGTTGCATCTTTTCTTTCTTTTTATTGATGATGATGTTTACATTCTTTTCAATCTGGTTTTTTTCTTAACTTTCTATAGGTATGAACCAGAACAAAGTTGATATATATATGAAGAGGATAGTTGTACAAATAGGTGTTTGTACAATAGAAAGCATGTTGAAGACATTTGCATTAAATGCATGAGGCATGTTACATTTATTACCATTGTACAATATCCTTTGTTTATTCCTTTGCATTTCTTTGTTTCGGCTGAAGTGATTTTTCTTTACTTGTTTATGCATATTTATATTTTAATTTGTTTGTTCATATCTAAATATATCTTGTTTTTTTTTGCTTTTCAAGCCTGCATACTTACTTACCTTTGCTTGTCTCGGCTATGCAGATTTTATGGTGGCTGATATATTCTCTGGTGTACAAAAGTTTTGTGGCATTAATTGCCTTTGTACAAATATATGTTTATTTATCTATATGCTAGTAACTTCCTTTGGAAGCTAATACATGTATATATTAAGCTTTGTTTTCTTTCTTTTTCAAGTGTTCATACTTATGTGTACATACTTGTTCAACTTGAATATATGATGTTGTCTCCTTATGCAAGCTGTTCACACTTGCATGTATAATTTTTTCTTCGTTTCGCAAGTTACATTTTTTTTAGACTTGATTTGCTTGCTTGTAAATAGATACTTGGGTATATTTATGTCCAATAGTTTATATTTTGATGTATTTTGTTTGTGCATTTTGTTTGTGGTTTATTTTACTTTGTATATTTGCTTTTATTTTAACATAAATATTTATTTCAAAAATTTTGTTATATTTATAAAACTTCTAAAATACATTTCATAAGATTGAACTCAAATATTTCTATATTAACATTGTTTAAAAATAACTCAATACTAAATTAAAATAATTTATAAAAGAAACTATATCTTTCTTAAAAAAAACATAATTTATTTTGATTTGGATAAACTCAAACCAATTTATCATTTAATTTCACAATTTTAAATCAAAAATAAATCTAATCATCAATTTAAAATAAATTAAAATTCGGGATCGTTACAGGAACCCAACTCGAACAACAAAACTCCCTCGTCTGATCATCACCGATCATATACGACAATGCCGCCGTGCCCACCGTCTCACCACTCACCCACGAAGTTTTTTCCATACGTGCGATCGGCCAAATTGCTTCAACGATGATGAATTTCTCCCATGAACGTTGTCGACCAATCTAGGTTATTAAAACCTAAATCAACGTAGTGTCACTGCCACGACAAACTGTACATTCAACCATTAATTTTCCTGTGATCTCCTTCTTTCCAGCTATCTTCGGCATGAAACGCAACCCACCTTTCAACGTCGATAACCAGAAATTGACGAAAAAGCAAATACTGTTCATCTCGAGATATCTCAATATTTACCAGCTTAAAAATCATTATATTCTTATCAAAATTTATCAATTTCGAAAACGAATTTGATGATATAAACCAAACATGAAAATCTAACAATCAAATTTCTAATTTCAGTTGATCCTTACTGTTCTTTTCCCATTTCCAGTAACCCCACTTATTAAATATACTTACTAATATTTTTAAAAATCAAATATGGTTGTTATTAACAATTTTCCCTTAAGGATCCTTACTTAAAGGAGATCAGGGAATGATGATTTGGATTTTTTAACTAGTTTGATCTTCTGTAAACAAAGCACAGAGTTACAACGACACATATGTCTGTCTCCCAGACGTACACAACCACACACACACACACACTCACACACACACATATATATTTTGTACATAAGCATATTCATAACATTTCTTCAAGCGTTAATCACTGCATCAAATCATAAGTCAGATAAAAAGGTAAATTTGCTCACCTGTCTGTTTTGACAAAGCAGAGAATAGGAATTTGGAAATTTTGATTCAAACTGAAACTTGTTTTGTTGATTCATTCTGAGTTGTACTGGGTTGCATTATGAATTTGATCTCAGGTTTTGGGTTGAATTAGTTCCAGACTTTTGTATTTTTTTTTGATTCTCCAAGTTGGAGCTTGTTAATTGCTTCAGGTTGAAACTGGAAGCAGAGACAATATCTTGATCTGGTTGCTTTGAAAACTTGGAATTTAGAAACAGAGGCTGTTTGAACCTGTTGTTTTATAAATTTTCTTCTCAGGTTTGATTTTGCTTCCATATTTTCATTTCTGTTTCTACTTTGAGTTTATAGGCTTTTGATCTGGTTGAATCAGCTGCATTGCTTAAGATTTGAATCATGCTCAGGTTGAAGATGTTGTTTGTCGTTTCTTAGCTTTGATTTCTTTTTTTTTCATCATTTTTTTTCTTTCCTTAGGCCTGAGAAGAAAATGAAGATAGCTTGGTTTCAAAAAATTTCTTATGCATGCTTTCTATTGTTTTTTCTTTTTGATTCAAACAAAAAAATTCCCCTTGCCACATGTCTTTATCATTTACACTTGTGATTTATTTTAACACTTATTGAATCCAAACAAATTTTTGTAAAGGCCTCTTCTCAAATTTATTTACAAATTTTTTTTAAACCTTATTTTATTTTTAATTTACAAATCATGTTTTCTTACTTATACAATTTAGTAATACATGGTTCAAAATAAAATTATCAAATCCTATTCAAGTTGAACTATTATGTTTTAGTGTTTTAAATACATAAACAAACCTTAATTCAAATGTATTTTTTAAAAGAAACAACATTAAACCTTTCATATTTATTTATATATTTTATACTTTTAAAATTTCCAAATAAGAAATTAAATTTCAATTCTTGTATTCCAATCTCACAATTCAATTTAAAATAAATTTTATATACAAATAGCTGATTAAATTTGGAAAAATTCATATTTATTCAAAATTTGATTCTATAAATTAATTTAATTGTCAAATTAAACTTGTTCAAAATTCGGGAATGTTATAGATTCCTCCCTTTAGAAAATTTCGTCCTCGAAATTTGAAAGTAGGGAGACAACAAAAGAATATAGAGAGTTAGAGAGATGAATTACCAGATCAAACTGAATATCTATTCTACATTTGGCTTACCAAATCAAAATATCAATAATAATTATGAGATTGAACTCATTCAGTACAAGACACTCGGGACACCAGATATACGAATATATAGGGATATTGATTAGTTCGAAGGGATAACTTAACCATTCGTAGAATATATCTGGACCCCAAAAGAATAGACAGATATATGGATACAATCCTAAAACTTTTAGTTTAAACACCCAAAATATACCTATCAACCTTAGCAACCAAAGCAAAAAATTCATCCAAACAAACAATTCTGACCCATCTAGAGTTTGTATCCCATGCAAATATATCAAAGCTTCTTCCTAGAGCTGCTAGGAATCATCGAAGATTTGAAAAGACAAATCAAAGGAGATTGATAGAGAAAGTTGTTTCACTGTTGCAGGGCACCGACCATTTGTAGTCGTATTTCCCTGTCCCCTATCTCGTCCTCTTCTTGCACTCATACTCACTATCAGTTTATAGTAAGAGAATTTATTGAGGCATTCAGACAAATATCTAAGGGATATACTCATTCTAGGGTATGCTTAACCCTATCTCTAATGAGTTACTTAATGCGTTATACTCCTGGGCTAAAGTTCAACCTTCAGCTCTGATACCAAATGTAACAATCCCTGACCCGACTATCGAAAATCGACACCGAATACGACACTCGTATTCAAATGCAGCAGATCCAAACATCGAATCTGGTTCGCCGGAGCTTATAACACATTAAGTATAACAACATAGCGGAAGAAAGAAATGAATATCATATAACTCCAATGATACAATATCCAAAAAGATATACAACAATGATACACAACCCAACAAATATCAGAGATAAGATACAGTGCTACAGCGGAAACACAAATGAACTAGCAACGGAAACAACTAGAACTTGAAACTCTAGAAGAAACACTAATATTAGCAATCTCCATAGATGGCTTGAGCCACTATCATGTTGCACCAAGCTAAACAAGGTCAGTCGTCCTAACCAAATACTTTAATAGCCAAAGTCTTCAAAGAATACCAAAGAGAAAGCCGAAAGCTATCGAATCGATATTTATATCTACTATTTGAAAAACCCAACTCTAGACTGCCCATGTGGAAAATTGTAGGCACCCAGAGTTTAGGAAAGGAACAATAAACTCCAGGTCAGTCATGGGACTGGTATGAGCAAACAAAAAACAGTTTTATCTTCTAAAAACAAACAAAAGAATTTAAATTTGAAATCCTCAATGCTTTTTGGAAAATGGAACTACCTTAAGGCTTCTTGCCACACACACCATGCAAACGCAGAATTGGAGGAGATTTCTCCTTATGATAGACAAACATGCTTGATACGCGAAAACCATTTGATATTATTATTAGTGCATAGTGGAAAACTTTTTCGAAAGTATAATATTAATATTAGTCAGCATACAACATTTCGTCGTATGCCTACTATAGCTACCATGTTCAATAGCAGGTTACCGCCACATTACATGGCATGTTATACAACTAAAACCATGCTAGACGCGCATTGTTTCTTTGAGTCTTCCAACAAATGGTCAGGCCAAGGAACTTCCCATTGCCACATGGGTACGCCTTTGGAGGGACGCCCCGAGAACTTACCCGGTTCTCTGCTAACACAAAGCCGGCTACCCCCTTCCCAGGGAATAAAACCTAAGATATGCCACCCCCGGTCCTTTGGGACCTTTAACCGAGGATCCTCAATACAAACAACATCACACAGTAATAAATATACTCCAGTGCCCACATGTGTAAGTATCTGGGCTCCTTACCATGATACTACCCTTTTCCAGAAGGAATGGTCATACCTTAGGGGAGCTACCCCTGAAACCTTGCCGCATCTTTCCTGTTTCGACCATTACCAAGTTGTGAGGCTCGACGAAGTCTCGTCCATAAAGCTATGCTTTTCACAAAAGCCATACTTTGATCAACAAATGATTGGCAGTATGCCACATTACCAAATTGGGAATGTATCACTAATAACCATCAACTACATAACCTATGAGCTCCTATGTGTCAGAGAAGGGTGTTAAGCTAAGAAAATAAATCTTTGCCACCAAACAGAAAAGTATTTGATAGGAACTAGCTTTACCTCTCAAAGTGTAACGTCAGACACACATCCATACAAGTCTGTTCTGGGTTCGAACAAAACCGAAGGCACTTCCGAAGAAGTCCTTGCAAATCCGGATAGTCTCTAATCACGTCCGGACTCCCCATTACAAAGGGTGCTCAAATCTCTCTACCGGGGATCAGCCGATGCAGAGACATTGAAATCCTTTCATTTTCGAAAATATCCAGTCTTCACCACCGTTCTTCAAATGTTATCCATATCGTCGTATCATTATTCGAAATGGGTTATATGACACAAGGTCCTCTCCCGGCTAAATCGAATAATGAGCGCAATATTTAAAAACATATGGATAATGGGATTTCAGTTAAATCACAGCTTAAAGCCCAAAACCTTTCATTCAAAGGGTTAAAAAAATTACCATTTCCAATCTTTCAAACAAAAAGATTTGCTTCCAGAACCTTTCAACGGTTTAAAAAATTTCCACAGTTGAGTCTTTTAAACAAAAGATTCATTTTTAAGACCCCTTTCAATTTTAAAACAAGGTTTACCAATATTTCACAAAGATTTATTCATAGCCTTTCAAAACAATTCCATTCAAGTTGGATTAACTCATCCGGTATTTAAATCAAAGACTCATTAATATCTTTTCAATTCAAATCCTTTATACAAAAGATATGTCTTTCAGATCCCTTTTCAATTTGAAAACAAACTTCACCAATCTCTAACAAAGATTCATTCATAGCTTTTCAAAACGATTTCCCTTTTCAAATTTGATTAACTCATCCAATCTTTAAATCAAAGATTCAATTCATAGCTTTCAAAAAATCATTTCCAAAGATTCATCCATAACTTTCAAAGCCATTCTATTTCAACCATGAAATCTTTTCATCATAATTTGGAAAATCTTTCCTTATATAAAAGCTATTATTATTTGAAACCATTTATTTCCGTTACAAAAAACCCGATTTTATTTGCACGAGTTAAGGCCTTTCGAATATAAACTTGGGTTAAATTCAAATTATCAAAACCATACTTTTAAAATAGTTTAAAAACCCATATAAACACATTTATAGCTTGTATAACCTTTTAACATCATAAATTCTCAACATAGAATTCAATTTCATATTTTGAATTCAAATTTTAAATCAAATTTCAAAACTAAATCAAGTTATTCAAAGATAACTTTTATCACTGAAATTCCTTTCCAAAAGCTTTTCACTTTAAACCCAATCCATACCCAAAACCATTTGGATTTAAAATTCAAATTCAAAATTATTTTAAAAATCTGTGACTTAACCGATTTCCTCATGCCATCCATATTTGTGTATGTATAGTGTAGTCCAAGGGTTTAACACACAGTAGTGCAACATCATCAACCGTCACAGATTCAATCATATCAATCTCAATAAGCGGTATAATCTATAACGCTTATCCTTATTCACAAATTCATAGATAAAGTAAATTTATCAATCACAAAGATTCACTATTGCGATTTGATGTGGGTTTCGGATAACCAACTGGAATCTGACTCCCTGTCGCATCGAAATTCAAATGTCATTTTACGGGCCATGGGTTTTCATATACATACAGAAACAAATCACAAATATCGCAATTCAGCGCAAAGCAATTCATATCTCATAGCATTACAATTACATATCAGAGATATCAATCCAATACACAACATTCAGTAACAATCAAACATCTTCGATTATGATGAATGAATCGTGTGGTTTAAATTAATTAACCACATAATTACTTTCATTTATTATTTTTAATCAATGATTAATTATCATTAATTACAATTGATTAAGTCTTAATCACCTTTATTGAATTAATCATCCCTCTTAATTAGTTAACCTTTAATTAACAAATCAATTGACCTGTAATTACTTTCATTAAGTAATTAATCTTTATTTAATTTCATTAAGTAATTATCCCTTAATTACCACCTTAATTAATTAAAATAAATAAATTAACCTTAAGTTAATTACAAAGTTAATTAACCCTTAATTATCATTTAATTAATAAAATTACAATAAGTGATTATCCTTAATTACTTTCATTAATTAACTAATCCTTAATTAATTATTTCTTAATCACTTGATAAATTAACCTTTAATTAATCACTCTAACAAATTTACCTTTAATCAATTTCATAAAGTGACTAATCATCCTTTAATAAATTTCATAAATTAATCCTTCTTAAATTAAGCAATAACCTTTCAATTACTTACAATCCAATTGTTAAAACAGTTCAAAGATATTTAACTTTAAGTATTTTAAACTTTGAAACTTTTTTTCAAGATTTCATTTTAGCTTCAAAAACTTTGAAAACTTGTTTTACTTTTCAATATACTTTCAATTCTAAAACCTGTTGAAGCGTTTATCCTTTGTTTAAAATGTGCACATGTTTTGACTTCATAAATTTTCAAAAACAAGTTAATATCACAAAACCCGAGAAAATTCGTCAAACACACGAGCTCACGCCTGAGTCCCACACTACCCACGAAAACCCGAGGCAACGCGAAATTTTCTCGAGTATCCATCCGAGACATTTGCTTCATCCCTAAAACAAAATCACCACTGATACACAGTGATATGCATTCATGTGCACAGCCAATCGCAGCTCCTTCGATCAACCCCGACCACATCGCCATGTCAACGGCAACCCTTCCAAGCTTCACGACCACCCAGCTTCGCCCATCTTGATCGGAATCAAAATCGAGCCACTCGATGGACACTGGAACCCAACTCGAACAACAAAACCCCCTCATCTGATAATCGCCGATCATATGCGACCATGCCACCATGCCCACCGTCTCGCCACTCACCCATGAATTTTTTTCCATGGATACGATCGGCCAAATTGCTTCGATGATGATGAATTTCTCCCATGAACGTTGTCGACCGATCTGGGTTATTGAACCCTAGATCAACGTGGTGTCACCGCCACGACGAACTGTACATTCAACCATTAATTTTCCTATGATCTCCTTCCTTCCAGCTATCTTCGGCATGAAACGCAACCCACCATTCAACATCGATAACCAGAAATTGACGAAAAAGCAAATATTGGTCATCTCGAGATATCTCAATATTTACCAGCTTAAAAATCATTATATTCTTATCAAAATTTATTAATTTCAAAAACGAATTTGATGATATAAACCAAACATGAAAATCTAGCAATCAAATATTTGATTTCAATTGATCCTTACTGTTCTTTTCCCATTTCTAGTAACCCCACTTATTAAATATACTTACTAATATTTTAAAAAATCAAATATGGTTGTTATTAACAATTTTCCCTTAAGGATCCTAACCTAAAGGAGATCAGGGAATGAGGATTTGGATTTTTTTAAGTAGTTTGATCTTCTGTAAACAACGCACAGCGTTACAGAGACACATATGTCTGTCTCCCAGACATTCACAACCACACACACACACATTTTTCTTTGTATATAAGCATATTCACAAATTTCTTCAAGCATTAATCCATACATCAAATCATAAGTCAGATAAAAAGGTAAATTTTCTCACCTGTCTGTTTTGACAAAGCAGAGAACAGGAATTTAGAAATTTTGATTCAAATTGAAACTTGTTTTGTTGATTCATGCTGAGTTGTACTGGGTTGCATTATGAATTTGATCTCAGGTTTTGGGTTGAATTATTTCTAGACTTTTGTATTTTTTTTTTATTCTCCAGGATGGAGCTTGTTATTTGCTTTAGGTTGAAACTGGAATCAGAGACAATATCTTGATCTGGTTGCTTTGAAAACTTGGAATTTGGAAATAGAGGCTGTTTGAACTTGTTGTTTTATGCATTTTCTTCGCAGGTTTGGTTTTGCTTCCATATTTTCATTTCTGTTTCTACTTTGAGTTTACAGGCTTTTGATATGGTTGAATCAGCTGCCTTGCTTAAGATTTGAATCGTTCTCAGGTTGAAGATGTTGTTTGTCATTTCTTAGCTTTGATTTCGTTTTGTTTTGATCAATTTTTTTCTTTCCTTAGGCCTGAGAGGAAAATGAAGATAGCTTGGTTTCAAAAAAATTCTTATGCATGCTTTCTATTTTATTTTTTTCCTTTTTGATTCAAAGAAAAAAATTCCCCTTGCCACATGTCTTTATCATTTACACTTGTGATTTATTTTAACACTTGTTAAATCCAAACAAATTTATGTAAAGACCTCTTCTCAAATTTATTTACAAATTTTTTTTTAAACCTTATTTTATTTTTAGTTTACAAATCATGTTTTCATGTTTTCTTACTTATACAATTTAACAACACATGATTTGAAATCAAATTCAAATCCTATTCAAGTTGAACTATTATGTTTTAATGTTTTAAATACATACACAAACCTTAATTCAAATATATTTTTTAAAAGAAACAACATTAAACCTTTCATATTTATTTATATATTTTATACTTTTAAAATTTCCAAATAAGAAATTAAATTTCAATTCTTGTATTCCAATCTCACAATTCAATTTAAAATGAATTTTATATATAAATATCTGATTAAATTTGGAAAAATTCATATTTATTCAAAATTTGATTCTAAAAATTAATTTAATTGTCAAATTAAACTTGTTCAAAATTCGGGAATGTTACAGTAGTGTTCTGGTAATCATAAGATAAAAACCTATCCATGTTTATGTGCACCATGGTCTTGTGAGATGCCCTTTGTTTTCATAAATATCCATGCTTTAAGTTTTCTCACACCAGTCCCATGGATGACCCATATATTATTTTCTTAAACTTGGGGAGATCCATTTTTCTAGGCAGCCAAGTAATTCAGGTTTAGCTTGGAACATTCTGGAGGAGCTTTGATCAAGAACAGTAGTTTCCTCTGTAGATGGTTATCCGTTTTCATTTCTGTTGCATTTGTTTACTATTTGTATTTAGCATAAGTAGGGATAGCGAGTTATAATTGTCCAGGCTAAGATTAGGATAGACTCTGATGTGTGTATTTAAAATTTCCATTGTAAAGCTTATATATTGAAATAATATATGTTACTTCATTCGTGTAAGATTCTGTTCTATCTTTATTTTTCTTTTTACCCTTGGTCAAATTTTATTTCCAGCACTTGGATATTTGGCACGTGAATACCATGATGTATTTATGTCAATTTCTCAGGGTCGAAAAAGTAGATCATCATAGTTGGTATCGGAGCTTTGGTTGAGTTAACACTTGAACCATATAAAGGTAAAGTCTCATCAGAGATAGGGTTAGTAGTACCTAGAATGAGTAACTCATTAGAGATAGGGTAAGTGACACCTTAGAATGAGTTGAGAGTATTATATAAGAACGTGTATATGTATAAGTGATATTTGATTTGAAAATATAGTAAACAAAATAATTTTACCTAGGATTATATTTTGAATATAAAGAATACTTTTAGAAGAGATAGTTATTTATATTGTTAAGTTATAAATTGGATAATTGTTTAAAATCGGGTTAGTTAAATCTATGTATGAATATCTAGTGATTAGAATTTCACTGTTTGACTATAAGATGTTTAATAATAATGATGAGAAGATTAAGAATATTAACTAATGAGGTATATAAATAAAACCTAGTAAGTTGGATAATGTTTATATAATATGGATTTTTACAATTTTAATACACAAAGTTTTTGAAAAAGAGTTTTCTAAAGATTTTGAATGGTGATAATAATAATGTTTAGGAAATATTTTAGCAAAGATTTCAAAAGAATTTGGAAGAAATAAAACATTTGGATGTTGATATCATGGAAAAAGATCTAAGTTAGAAAAACTAAATTTAATAATTGGTTGAACAAGGGTCTCGATTTGTTTTGTGATATTCCAAATAATCTTCTAAAGTATTGATAGAATATTGGTTTGAGGAAGCAGTATCAAGTGCTTAGTAAATTATTAAACCTAAATTAATAATTGGCAAATGGCTGGTTAAAATGTTAATAATCTAACATTAGATTGGTCAGGATAATTAAAATGCTTAGTAACTGTCTCTAAGTGCTTGTTATCTATATTATTGGAAGCCTTCTAATTATAGGGGAAGTTATTTAAGGGGGAATTCTAGAGGGCCAACTAGGGTGAAAAGATGATATAATGATTTATTCCGGTGACGAAGGAACCTGAAAAAGGCCCCTCTAGAACCGGTTGGCCATATATAGAAGAAGTGCTTGATCAGTATACTCATCTATATGAGGAAGGTTATACTGTAGCTGAGATGTTTATATAACTAGAGACTTTGAAGCTTGTTATAATATCCAACGATAATGAAACAACCTAGGCATCAAACGACGTGGAGATAGTCATGGTGTTAGAAACCGTAGAGTTTCACCAAGAATCTTCATACAGAATATGGATAATAGTTCTAGAAAGTTGGAAAAAAAAACAAGATGAGGAGGTAATTCACAAAGAAGAAGTAGTTATAGAGGAAGAATCCGAATAAGAAGAAGATCGGCATACCATAATAAATAGTGAAGACTTTGCAATATATAATGCATGGATGGATGAAATATCGAATGAAGCAGAAAATAGTAATAATGATAATAACATCATTTGGGAGATGAGCGAGAATGATAATTTTGTTTGGAGAGAATGATCGCTGGTTTCAAGCATTGAATGGGACGATATGCAAGACTTTGAGGAAGAGTTATAGAATCCTTAGGAGCAGAAAGGTCAAGGTCTAGAGGAGTTGGCCGAGAGAGATGTTTTACTAGGAGTTCCAGCTAGATTGGATCATGTTCCATGGGTCCCTTAAGGACAACATTGGTAACTAATGGGGTGGAATTCAGTTCATCAGAATGAGGAATAGGAATGAAGAAGACGACGGGCTAAAAAGTGTAGATGAAGACGGTATGAGGAAAATTGTGGTATATGAGTTTAGGCATTTAGATGGACCATCACGTCGGAATTGAAAGAATAGTTGTGTGTTAAGATGAGATTTGAATATTAGTGATATCTATCTAATATAGTATTTTAAGTAGTAGTATGTGGTAGCTTAAGTATGTTTGTAATACAGTTGTCTATTTCCTGTACGTACAATACCTAAGTATGGTTTGGATGACTTATGTAAGATAAGGATAACTTGTATAAAATATTGAGGCTTGTATAATAAAAATATGGTCCTCTATTTTGACTTCTCTCATTTGTAGTTACATAAATCACTTAAGAAAATTTATAAGAATTCTTGATAAAGGAAATAAAATTTAAAAGGAGAGTTTCTTTGTATGACAAAGGAAATAAAATTTAAGAACTTAAACCAAAATTTTGAAAAATATTTTCATAGAAATTTTGGAAAGGATAAAGAGCATGTGCATCCTACACGGATAAATTCATCACACGGTTTGGCCTAAAATTTGGATATAGGACTTTGATGTCCAAAAAGAATTAATCACTCAATGCTCAATAGCGAACATTGATCAGGGTTTCTAATCGGATACTTACGCTTTCTGTCGTAGTTGAGAGCTACTTAAAGAATAAAAGTTTACGAGCCTAATCAGAGTCCACACTAGAGAATCGGAGGATCAATAGTGTAGGATCGATTACACCCTAGAGGGAGGGTGAATAGGGTGATACTGATAACTATAAAATTAATTGCGGAAGCTTAAAATTATTTTAACACAGATATATCGAAATTATAGCAGCACAGACAATAGCAGAATAATAAATGCAGAAATAGAACGACACATAATTTACCCAGCTTGGGCAAAACCTTTCCTACGTGCTCCCTCCAAGGTTTCTAGTAGAAATTAAGTAGTCACACGCTTACACACATAAACTCGCGACACCCACTACTGACTAACCTAAGTCTACGCTCAAAACCCTTCCACAACTCAGCCATTGAGTTGCGAATTCTCTAACTACGCCACGTAGTTTGTCCCCTAGTCACACGACTAGAAATTACAAAGATTTAAAAATGAAAATACAATTAAAACAATTTAAAAACAAATAAACTAAACCCTAATATTAATTAAGAGCCTAATATAATTCTAAACCAAATAAAATAAAGGCCGGCCCAAAAATTATTCAATCTCTTTATCTTTTATCGGCACATTCCTTTGTTTGTGATAATTGCGGCTCTTTTTTCTTCGTTCGTTCCTTTTCCTTCAAAAATTAGGGCTTTTGTAATTTCGAAGAGGCCGACTTTAGTTGCTCGATCGAATGAATGATTTAACACGTCGTTTGCTTTTTCGGTCGCATGTTTCTCTGATTTGCTCACGACTCTCTGAAATTGATCGAGTTCGAGGTATGGCTTCGGTAAGTAATTTTTTTGTGCTCTTTTTACTTTCTGATTGAATGCTTGAACTCAATTGATTTTTGTTGCCGACCATGTTATGGTTTATATATGATTTAAATTCCTAAAATTTCGTTCGTCTGATAATCTACTCGGTCGTTTGATTATGTTTTGATGATTGAGATGGTTTCTGACTTAATCAAATTCGTATAAATTGATACTTGCTTCTCACGGTATTAATTTTTGACTGGGTTTGATTTCTTGTTTTCTTGATTATCACGGCACTGTTGAATTTCGTGGCCACCACGGCTTGATTTGCATTTGACTTCGATCATATGATTTTGTGTATGTGATTCCATGACTTGCCATATATAAAAATTTGTAGTTTGTAACTTTGCAACCCAGATATTTTGATTTGTTGATTTCGTTCTTTGTTTTTCGTGACTCAGGTAAGTAGCTTGCGGCTTGTTACTCTGACCACTTGCTATTCACTGCTCTGCATTTGCCCAGTTGATGATTTTCTGCCTTAAGTTTTTCATATCTTCACCTGACTTCGACAACTTTGTGCACTTGATTTACTTGCGGCCTTATCTTTGTTATACTTTGATTTGTGTTTGCACTGCATATTGTTGTGCACATTGTTCATTGTCCTGTGGAGTGCCATAGTTGCCTATGATTCATTATATGTTGTCACTCCCCTTGTATTTGCATTTTGCATTTTGTGCATTTGTGTTTGGTACACATTCTTGACCTATTGCGGTGTTCATCCTGGCTTGTAACTGTGTCTAGTCGCCTTCACTGTTCACTGCTTGGTTGCTGCATTGCTCTTTCTGGTAGAATGTTTATTCAAGTCATATGTGTGTTCATGAATGTTTGCATCGACTTGTTTTGCTTGGTGGTCTTGTGGCACTGCTTACTTTCATGTTGAATTGAGTTTGATCGTGTTATTTATATGCTTTTGAGTTATAGCCTTGAGCTCTTTTCTGGTTTGATGTGCACTATGCTTCGAGTATGTGTACTCTAGTGTGATTTGTGCATTTTTTCCATGTTGTAGCTTGATTCATGTATACACAGTTGGTAACTGGACTTGATCTTGTTTCATGTTGGCTTGAGTCTGGGCATGTGTACTATCTACGATATGTTGCTCCCGACCATTTTACTGCATTTGGATTGATTTTCGAATTGCATCTGAGTTGAATCCAGCTTGTAGCTCGGATTTGACCTTGTGTGAAAATTGTGACATTATTTTATTGCACTTGAGTTGAATCCGGTGTTTTGGGTTTGACTTGTGCTCACCTATCCCTGTAAATCAATCAAGTGTATATATCGATGTGCACGGCCTTGTGGCATACACAGTGATACACTGTGTATGTCACAAGCCGTTCGTGTATAATGAATTGAAAATTAAATGATGACGAACAACCCAAATAACTGAGGCAAATATTATTTTCAAAATCCACATTTTATTTTACACTACAAAAATATTTCCTTTTCAATTTTACTGCGCCAATATTTATTTTTGCAGATTGCTCAGATGCTGGATTCAATATTGGAATGAAGTGGAAGATAAAATACAAGTTGAGTGAATGGGTGATATGTAGTGAGGTCAAGTGTAAATGTGAATCGTAATGTAATCAAAATTGTATTGTAATTGAAATTGTATATATATAGTGAGAGCTTGAAATTTGTACTATTCAAAGATTCTAATAAATATTTGTTTGAATAAAATTTCTGTTTGAATTCAAATTCTATGTTATTTATTTTTATTCAGCAAATATTTATTTAATCCATGAAAAATAAAATAGTACATTAACAAATACATTTACACGAATATATATATGTTTATTATCATCAAACAAAAATCATATAATCGCATATTCAACAATCTCCCCCTTTTGATGATAACAAACATATATTTAAGATTTTGAATATGTTAAATGTATTTGATCATTGATATACTCTAATTGCTCCCCCTATTTAAATGCTTCCTCTCTGCACAAAGCTCTCCCCCTACATATATGCATACAAGTAAAAATATGCAAATGAGTCTAGATGCAAATGGAAAATATTTGACCTTTGCTTGATTTTATTTGACAAAATCTTAACTTTTCTCTCCCCCTTTTGTTATCAGCAAAAGAGTAATAGTGTTAGATAAAACAGAGATAAAGTGATCGATATTAATCCAACATTAAAACTCAATTGAATATAAATATTGAATTTCAATAAAAAAACCAAACAAAAATCATAAATACTTTGTTAGGCGCATATTCCACCTTTAGAATGATGGAAGTGATATCATCATATAAAATCATATAGTTGTGTCTATTTGTGGTATATTTATATCAGGAACTTGAATATCTACCAATCATGCATAACCATTAGGACTTTTAAATGAGATTAGTAGTATTCCAATTTTATTTAAAAAAAATGAATTCAAGTATCTTCTAACCACGCATAACCGTGAGGACTTTTAAATGGGATTAGAATCAACTTGTTTATTTTAAAAATCAATTTTGATATGCGTTCCATACATGCATAACCATGAGGACTTTTAAATGAGGATGGAAGCACGTTACAAATTCCAAGTAATTCACCTATGCATAACCATAAGGACTTTTAAATGAGAGTGAATACTTTGGATTTTATTTTATTATTATTTTATCTACTATATTTTTTTATTTTATTAAAAAAAATGTAAAATGAAAAACGAATGATTCCTGTTTAAAGTACCGCATATTGACAAACTATATAGAATTTTGATGAGTGATGGTTGTTAGAAATATGATAGAAATAGAGATAGTCATGGAATTTTTTTACCAACTAAAGTTTTATAATTGTTGTTTAAATTTCTAAAGAAATTTACTAATTATACCGTCTTGAGTCATAATATATAATAAATATCAACACTCATCACTTTTTCAATCACTATTTATCTTTTCGATAATTATTAGGGAGTCAGATTAGTCAAAATAGTCATTTAAAATCAAATTTAAAAATAATTATAAAATTAATTTTTTAAAATGACTGATCTGAAAACATGGTCAAAATGATTTTCTAGAAGGGGTTATATGAGAAAATTTCTGCTATTTGAAAATTATTTGAATTGAAAAATATGCAGATATTTTCTTTGAAAAACGATGCAGTTACTAAATGCCTCAACAAAAATCACGTTCGACTAGTAAGTTTTCTATCAACTAGATTACCAGTGTAATCTGCATCTGAATTTCTCTTTCACTCCAAATTATCACTAACTGAATTTGATAGACCAGATCATGAAACGTGCACCAAAAATTTCAAACTCAATTTTAATAACATTTTAAATGACATTCTCTTGAATTTGAATTGAAGCCGTGTTAATAATCAAAAACCATGAATATAGAGTTAGCCGTATTATAACCAAATGTATTATCATCCAACAAAACACTATTTTTAATCCAAAATAATATATATAAAGTAATTCAAATGCTCTAGAGATTTTTATAGTGTTTTTGGCATAAGAATATAATTGGCCAACAATTTTGAATAAGTCAGAATCAAAATCATCATTATTTCATCATCACATTATTGGCTGATTTAACTCAGATTACGGTGCAGATTATCTCATTTGATATATAGTTCAAACAAATATACTATTACCTGTTTTACCTTTACAATATTTTTCGTTGTTATCCATTGTGATTCTGTCACCTTTATACTAGGCTAAGGAACTTTACTTCATCGCCCGTTGTGTTTCTGGAACAGCTAGAATCCAGATAACACTGTTATTGTTCCTTAGCCTGCCACCACACCTACACGATGAAAGATTTTTGTGGCCTATTTGTTTTTATAGGTCCATGATTGTTAGTGGCAGAATATTTTGAAAAATAATTTTGTGGAGACCCAAAACTATTTATATATGTTCCTTTCGGCACCCAAATTTGTTTAACTTTGAGAGATTTTATATTTGTGCCTTTTAGAACCCAAATTGGTATAGTTTTCACGTGTTTGGGTCTATATCAACAACTATTTTGGTTGTGTCCAAATTTTCTACAAATTGTGCACATTGAATTTTCTTGATTAATCTCATTTCTAACATTTTTAGATTGATTATATCCAAGTTCTTGTCTAACTGTATTAACAGTTTGTTTCCCTAAGAGCGTATTCAATGATTTTTCACTTTTGGAAAATTTATCTAAAGTCGTTGACAATTGTTAGACTTGTGTTTTGAGAGATTCATTTTCTTTAATAATTGTGTGCACCTTTTAATAGAATTCTCTCTCCTAGTATTTTCATTCTCTTTCAAAATCAGAATTTCATTTTCAAGTGATTTTATACTAATTTCTGATTTTTTAATTTCTTCTTCAAACAATGGACACTTGTCACACTTAGGGCACTTATTTTGATAGTTTTTAACTAATTTTTCAAGTTGTTCATTTAATTCAATCAAACTATCTCTTTGTGATTCAATTTTAGCATATTTCTCCCTAAGTCGTTCAAAACAGCCATTTACTTCATGGAAATATATAAGTAATTCTGAGTGAGTGAGTTTTGATACCTCGCTTGGCTCGTCATCATCGCTATCCGTTATATTATCTTGTAGGCATAGATGTGCTTTCTCACTCTTACTGTTAGTGCTTTTATTATCATCATCACTTTTATTCCACGTGGCTATAGAATTTATCCTTTTTAATTTCTTTTCTTGGCCGTGTTGATTTCGAGGATAATTGAGCTTGATTTGACCGGATTTATTGCACTTGTGACAAATGATCCCGTATTCTTATGATTTGTTTAGTGCTTTGATTATTCTGCTTTTCAATTGTTGGTTTGGAGCTGGATTTCCATATTTGTGGTTCCACTTTTTGAATCTCTTTATTAGTAGTGCCGGCTCAGCTGCTCCATCATCATCATCCTCATCACAACTGCCTTTTTCCAATTCGTTAAGCACATTTCTTTAACTAAGTTGATTATGGACGATTTCTCATTGCTGTTGACTTTTGCACCATATATTGCATTGAAAGTATTCCAGATTTCCTGCGCATTTTCACAATGAGAGATGAAATTAAAATTATCTTGATTAATATGAGAATATAATATAGCATAGCCAGAGCATTAATCGAGATAATTTTCTTATCTGTTATATCACACCAATTTTCAATAATATCCCAACATTTAACATTAACAGATTTTAAATAAAATTCCATTTTCAATTTCCAATTCAAAAAATCGTTTCCATAAAAAATAGAACGAATAATATTGGAATGATCCTCAACAAAATTATGCATTTTAAAAATTCTAATTTTTAGAACAAAAATTGGTTTTTGAAAAAAATCAAAATTTTAAAACAAAAATGGCTTTTGTTCCTAGCTCTGATACCACTTGTAGGATCGATTTCACCCTAGAGGGGGGTAAATAGGGAGATACTGATAATTATAAAAATTAATCGCGGAAGCTTAAAATTATTTCAACACGGATATATCGAAATTATAGCAGCACAGATAATAGTAGAATAATAAATGCAGAAATAGAACGACACGGAATTTACCCAGCTTCGGCAAAACCCTACAAACGTGCTGCCCCCAAGGTTTCTACTAGAAATTAAGTAGTCACACGCTTACACACGTAAACTCGTAACACTCGCTACTGACTAACTTAACTCTACGCTCCAAACCCTGCCACAACTCTACCACTGAGTTGCGAATTCTCAAACTACGCCACATAGTTTGTCCCCTAGTCACACGACTAGAAATTACAAATGTTTAAAAATTAAAATACAATTTAAAACAATTTAAAAACAAATAAACTAAACCCTAATAATAATTAACAGCTTAATGTAATTTTAAACCCAAACAAAATAAAGGCCGGCCCAAAAATTATTCGATCTCTTTATCTTTTATCGGCCCGTTCCTTTGTTTGTGATAATGGGGGCTCTTGTTTCTTCGTTCGTTTCTTTTGCTTCAAAAATTAGGGCTTTTGTAATTTTGAAGAGGCAGACTTTAGTTGCTCGATCGAGTGAATGATTTAACACGTCGTTTGCTTTGTCGATCGCACGTTTCTCTGATTTGCTCACGGCTCTTCGAAATTGATCGAGTTCGAGGTATGGATTCAGTAAGTAATTTATTTGTGCTCTTTTTACTTTCTAATTGAATGCTTGAACTCGATTGATTTTTGTTGCCGATGATGTTATGGTTTATATATGATTTGAATTCCTAAAATTTCGTTCGTCTGATAATCTGCTCGGCCGTTTGATTATGTTTTGATGATTGAGATGGTTTCTGACTTAATCAATTCGTGTAAATTCATACTTGCTTCTCATGGTATTGATTTTTGACTAGGTTCGATTTCTTGTTTTCTTGGTTATCACGACACTGTTGAATTTCGTGGCCACCACGGCTTGATTTGCATTTGACTTCGGTCATATGATTTTGTGTATGTGATTCCATGACTTGCCATATATAAGAATTTGCAGTTTGTAACTTTTCAACCAAGAAATTTTGATTTGTTAATTTCGTTCTTTGTTTTCTGTGACTCTGATAAGTAGCTTATGGCTTGTTACTCTGACCACATGCTGTTCACTGGTCTGCATTTTCCCAGTTGATGATTTTCTGCCTTAAGTTTTTCATGTCTTCACTTGACTTCGACATCTTTGTGCGCTTGATTTACTTGCGGCCTTGACTTTGTTATACTTTGATTTGTGTTTGCACTGCATATTACGGTGCACATTGTTCATTGTCCTGTGGAGTGCTATTGTTGCCTCTGATTCATTATATGTTGTCACTGCCCTTGTATTTGCAGTTTGCATTTTGTGCATTTGTGTTTGGTACACATTCTTGACCTGTTGTAGTGTTCATCCTGGCTTGTAACTGTGTCAAGTCGCCTTCACTGTTCACTGCTTGTTCGCTGCATTGCTCTTTCTGGTAGATTGTTTATTCAAGTCATATGTGTGTTCATGAATGTTTGCATCGACTTGTTTTGCTTGGTGGTCTTGTGGCACTGCTTATTGTCATGTTGAATTGAGTTTGATCATGTTGTTTATATGCTTTTGAGTTATAGCCTCGAGCTCTTTTCTGGTTTGATGTGCACTGTGCTTCGAGTATGTGTACTCGAGTGTGATTTGTGCATTTTTGCCATGTTGTAGCTTGATTCATGTATACATAGTTGGTAGCTGGACTTGATCTTGTTTCATGTTGGCTTGAGTCTGGGCATGTGTACTATCTATGATATGTTGCTCCCGACCATTTTACTGCATTTGGATTGATTTTCGAATTGCGTCTGAGTTGAATCCAGCTTGTAGCTCGGATTTGACCCTGTGCTGAAAATTGTGACATTATTTTATTGCACTTGAGTTGAACCAGGTGTTTTGGGTTTGACCTGTGCTCACTAGTCCCTGTAAATCAATCAAGTGTATATATCGATGTGCACGGCCTTGTCGCATATACAGTGATACACTATGTATGTCACAAGCTGTTCGTGTATGATGAATTGGAAATTAAATGATGACGAACAACCCAAATAACTGAGGCAAATTTTATTTTCAAAATCCACATTTTATTTTATACTGCAAAAATATTTCCTTTTCAATTTTACTGCGTCAATATTTATTTTTGCAAATTGCTCAGATGCTGGATTCAATATTGGAATGAAGTTGAAGATAAAATACGAGTTGAGTGAATGAGTGATATGTAGTGAGGTCAAGTGTAAATGTGAATCATGATATAATTAAAATTGTACTGTAATAGAAATTGTATATATATAGTGAGAGCTTGAAATTTATACTATTCAAAGATTGTAATAAATATTTGTTTGAATAAAATTTCTGTTTGAATTCAAATTCTGTGTATTTATTTTTATTCAGCAAATATTTATTTAATCCATGAAAAATAAAATAGGACATTAACAAATACATTTACATGAATATATGTATATATATATATATATATGTTTATTATCATCAAACAAAAATCATGTAATCGCATATTCAACAAATACTAGTTCGAAAGCAAAGTGGTATATTCGAATTTAAGATCGAATTAGATACACCATACTGATAATCTGTGTGTATAGCATGAATTTTTGTTTGGAAATTATTTTTTTGTTTTGGGGAAGTATTGCCAAGTTTTGGGTTTGGTAGAATTTTTGGGACAAAATTCATTTAAGGAGGAAGCATATAATGACCCATAAATTTATCACTTTGAAAAAAACATATATTTTTGATTATTCAAATATAAGATTTTTTAACACAAATTATAATATTTGGAAGGATAACTAATGATGGTAAAATTGTTTAAATTTTTTATTTAAAATATAGATATCTGTGATTTTCGTAGAAAAGCAACGAAAACCAATTTTCGATAAAATTGAGATTTTCACAATATTAGATGTTACAAGCTAGTACATACACTTATTTCTCTATTTAAGCAAGAATATTTAATAAAAGTATTTATTTTATTTTTGAAAATAAAATGACGTTATGACATCGTCAAGGATGTCATCACTTTTATGTATTTTTTAGAATTTAAAATTAAGATTACAATTTCAAATAACTATTTTTGAATGGTAATAATTCATTTTAACTATTTTTATAAAAATAATAAATTAATAAAGATATACACTTGTTTTAAAAATATAAGAAAATTCGTAACCGTAACAACCTAAAATTTAAGCTATAATAATTAATTAGTGAATTAATTAAATAATAAAATTAGTTTGTGAATTTATCAAAATCGAGCCACAGGAGTTGCACCATTGTGTCCGTGGTAATTTTCTTGTCAATTTTTATACATAGTCTGTGAAAATTCGAGTTAAAACGAAAAAGTTACGAAATAAACAAGAAACAAAAAAAAAATACAAGGGTCGGTTCAACCCAGACTAAGGCCAGGTTGAGCATATGGTCGACCCCCAACGCCATAGGTTGACCTGTATGTATGAATATGCGCTTATATGTTTTTGTTTGATGATAATAAACATATATATTCATTTAAATGTATTTGGTAATGTACTATTTTGTTTTTCATAGATTAAATAAATATTTGTTGAATAAAATGTATTACACAGATTTTGAATTCAAACAGAAATTTTATTCAAACAAATATTTATTACAATCTTGAATAGTACAATTTCAAGCTCTCACTATACATATACATTCTTGATTACATCACGATTACATCACAATTCAATTTGCATAATTTCCTCACAACATATCACTCACACTCGTATTTTGTCTTCAACTTTATTCTAGTTTGAATCCAGCATCTGAGCAATCTGCAAAAATATTCACTAACGCAGTAAAATTGAAAAAGAAATATTTTTGCAATATGAAATAAAATATGAGTTTTGAAAATATTGTTTGCCTCAGTTATTTGGGTTGTACGTCATCATTTATATTTGAATTCATCACACACGAACAGTGTGACATGCACAGTGTATCACTGTACATGCCATAAGGCCGTGCACATCGATATACACTTGATAATGCTACAGGGACAGGTGAGCACAGGACAAACCCAAATGAAAAGCCGGGTTCAACTCACATGTAGTATATTGAAAATCACGACACGAGCACAAGGTCAAATTCGAGTTTTTTTTGAAAAACTGGATTCAACACAGGGCTGTTCACAAGTCAAAAACAGAGCATCAAAATAATGTCGAAGTCATTCCAGCAAAACAAGTGCACATTGGAAATACAAGCACATGCACATGAAAGCATACAGTCAAGTCAAATGAAACTCAACAAAGCAGCTCAAGTAACAAAACTCGATTGCAGCAATGAAACCACAAGTTACCAAATCAAGTGATCAACACAGCAATGAAAGCAACATAACCACCAGAATCTCAAACAAATGTAAGTGACTCAAGCAACAAGTTTATAAAGGCAATATGAACAAGTGAAGCATCTGTGTCAAAACAAACCCAAATGTCAACAGTATGGATAGACAGTGTCACAAAGAACAAAGCATCAAAGTTGAACAACTACAAGGACAGAAAACAACAGAGCATCAAAAAACTGCAATATCAAAGCAATAATATGGATTGATTCAGGTCAATGCAACATGACAATGAAAACTCGAGTCACAGTGCAGACCAATGAACCAAACTAAGAAATGGCACAGCACACATCAGTGACCATGCAACCTGACTCGAAGCAGTGCACAGTTAAACTCAAATGTGCAAGGTTAAAACAATGCAAAGCTCAAGTACAATGCTACAGACTCAATAGAACAACAATGCCACTGCAGATACAAATAATGCACAACAACCAGAATTAGTTAAGTGACATAAGTAATACAAGATAAAATGCAACAGAAGTGCACTAGTACAAAACAAGTCGATGCGACATGAACAAACCCAATACAATATAACTAAGAGAAGTGCCACAAGATCACCAGGCAAATAGACAGAGGCAACAACAATATAAACCAGAAATTCAAGACTCAACTACAAGTGTACAACCACTCCAAGAGTAGTTCAAATACAAATGAATCGACCAGTAACCAAGGCTACAAAGTGCGCAGTGACTATAATAAGTACAGTGAATAACATAGTTACAGCATGAACAAAAGATCAAAGAAATGAACAAAGGTGCTCAGGGATAAACACATAGATGGTCAGAGCCGTAGTATACAGAGGTCACAAAATCAAAACCATGGTCATGCCGAAGTCAACAAGAAAGGCAAGGCAAAAATCAGAGCAATGGTCAGATATTATCAAACAAAGTCAAGGCCGGAGTAAAATGAAACCAAGTCAGAAATTAAACAAGCCGTGGTGGCCACGAAACAAATTCGAAGCCGAATAATTCAAACCGTGTCAACCAAGGAAGTATGAATTAGTCAGAGATAAATCTCAACGTCCAAGCATAATCAAGCGGCAAGAGAAAATAAATTGACAAATTCAAACAATTTTATATGAACGCAAATACAGGAATTCGACCTATATAAAAACCCACAAATCATCATCGGCAAAGTATCGAGTTTGAGTTCGAAAATCACAAAAGCACAACCAAGCAAAGAGATTACATACCGCATCAGTGAACTCGATCAAAAGAAGCAGCTGCAAACAATTCGCAATCACGAAGCCCACCAGAACCAATCATAAGAGATGCAGTAAGCAAGGGCAGCAATCGATCATCATAAATCGAGGACGAGCAAAAGCCGAAAGCCCTAACTCTTAAAAGAGCCAAAGCCCTAATTTCAGAAAGACGACGAAGTCACCATTATTCTCAAAAGCAAAGGAACGGGCCAAGAAAAAGAAAAAGGAATGGGCAAATTCAATTGGGCCGGCGTGTTTTATGTTAAAGAGGCTTTAGTTATTTAGGGTTTTAATTAAAGGGGTTTTCTTTATTTTAATTTGAGCAAAAATTACGGATTCATGTTTGTTTTTTTTTGCTCCTGTTTTTATTTTTGAAGTTGTTTTTTCTTTTCAAGTCAAAGAATTTGTAAGTCACCACCTAGGTTGTTGGTAGTGCCAGATTGTCTAGTTAGAATTAGTTCAGTGAGTAGGGTGTGCGAGTTTGCAAAACTCTATAGGCGGAGCAGAGTTTGCGAGTAAGCGAAACTCCATAGGCGGAGGAGGGTGTGCGAGTCTATGAGAGTGTTTGTGAGCGGGAGCAAAAGGGTTTGCGAGTCTAGTAGAGTGTTTGCAAGCGGGATACTGTTTAATTCTAATAGAAATCTAGGAATGCAGCAGTAGGCAGGGGTTGCCGAAGTTGGGTAAATTTTGCGTGTGATTTACTTTTCAGCATATTTATTTCTGCAGTTTGTTTCTGTGTTTAATTTGAGAAAATTTGCTATAACCCTATTCACCCCCCCTCTAGGGTTAATCTAGATCCTACAAGTGATATCAGAGCCTGGTATTTTTATTTAACTCTAGAGTCATGAATTCATCATATAATGCTTTTTCTGAGGGGCAATCTATTGCTAGGCCACCCATGTTTAACGGGAATGATTATGCTTATTGGAAAGTTAGGATGGGTATATATCTTAGTTCTGTTGATTATGATGTTTGGGATATTATTGAAACTGGCTTTAAACCTCCCACTATAACTGTTGGTGATACTGAGATTCCTAAACCTAAGGATAGGTGGGATGCTAACGATAAGAGATTAAAAACTACAAATGCTAAATCCATGAATGCTTTGATCTGTGCTCTTGATAAAAATGAATTTAATCGAATTTCTCATTGTACAACAGCACAGGAAATTTGGCACACTTTGGAGGTGACACACGAAGGAACTTCTCAAGTCAAGGAGTCTCGTCTAGCCCTATTTAGCAATGAATACGAGAACTTTGTGATGGACAAAGGCGAGAGCATAAAAGACATCTTTGGATGCTTTTCAACTTTGGTATACAGCGCTAGAGCGCTTAGGATGGTATTCACTTAGGTAGAGCTTGTGAGGAAAGTGCTACGAGTTTTACCGATGAACTTTGAGGCAAAAGTCACGGCAATACAAGAATCGAAAGATCTGAGTAAACTAAGCATGGAGGAGTTGATTGGAAACTTGATGACATATGAGCTTGAGCTAAAAACAAAGGAGGAACGCAACAACTCCGAACCAAAGAAGAAGACGATTGCCTTAAAGAGCAAAGAAGAAAGCGATATAGAAGAAGATCCAATTAAAGAGCTTGCAATGGCTGTCAATAATCTTAGAAAATGGTCAAGATTCAAGCCACGCAAGAAGAAAACATCTGGTAATAGGTCAAGAGAGTCTAACAATTCCGATAAAGAATCAACGTGCTATAACTGCAACAAGTATGGCCACTTCAAACAAGAATGCCCACTTCTCAAAAACAATGGAGGAAAGAAAAAGACGAAGAAGGTCTTTGCAGCGACTTGGGATGATGAAGAAGGAGAGGAAGTCTCGAATAGTAGCTCAGAGGAGGCTAACTTGTGTTTCATGGCAAAATCAGATTCAGAAGCAAGCTCAGAGGAATCTAGTGAGGCAGGTGAGTATTCCTATAGAGATCTTGTTTTTATGTGTCTTGATCTTACTAAGGTAGTGGATACTTTTGAATCTAAAATTGAAAAACCGAAATCTGATAGGAGAGAATTTGCTCGTGAAAATTTTAGGTTAAAAAATGAACTTGAAACTCAAAACCTAGACTGTAAAAAATGTAAAACTTTAGATTCAGAATTATCAAGACTTAAGAATAGCTTTGAGAATCTTGAAAAAGAAAACTTGAGTCTTAAGGAAAACATTGACACTAGGAAAAAGGATTTTATAAATAGATGCACCTCACTTGTAATTGAAAACAAAACATTAAAAACCAAAGTCCAAAATCTTGAGAAATCTCTGAATAACTTTTCATGAGGAGAAAAATCATTTAACATGTTATTGGGAAATCAACTCTTTGCTAACAACAGAAAAGGACTAGGTTTTGGGAAAACGCAAGTTGATGATAATGCAAAAGGTAGGAGCATCTTTGCTAGATGTGAAATAATTGGACATCGTGTTGATAACTGTAGTCATAGGAATAAGAACACAAAATTTAATCAAGTCAATTCAATGTGCACAATTTGTAGAAAATTTGGACACAATCAAAATAATTGTTGGTATAGGCCCAAACATGTGAAAACTATACCAATTTGGGTTTCAAAAGGCACAAATATAAAATCTTTGAAAGTCAAACAAATTTGGGTGCCAAAAGGAACATATATAAATAGTTTTGGGTCTCCACAAACATGTTTTTCATATTCTGCCACTAACAATCATGGATCTATAAATAGGTCACAAAAATCTTTCATCGTGTAGGTATGGTGGCAGGCTAAGGAACAACAATAGTGTTCTCTGGATTTTGGCTGTTCTAGAAACACAACGGGCAACAAAGCAAAGTTCCTTAGCCTAGTATAAAGGTGACATAATCACAATGGATAACAACGAAAAATTATCGTAAAGGTAAAACAGGTAAATTTGTTTTTGAACGATATATTAAATGTGATAATCTGCACCGTAATCTTAATTAAATCAGCCAGTAATGTGATGATGAAATGAATGATGTCTTTAATTCTGACTTATTCTTAATTGATATGATTTTTTTTGACTTGTTCTTATTTATGACCTTGATTCGTGCTTAAATGATGACCAATCAGATTTTCAACTTTGAACTAATCCATATAAATTTGTTCGGTCAAATGATGGTATTTTATTGATCTTTGATTACTCATGCTACACGTAGATATATTCGTTTTGACATTTTGGTCACTGCTTGTAAATTTGCACGATTCCAAATTTCATGTGAAAGCTGTTAAAAAGGATTTTAAGAAATTGTTGAAACTTCAAGAAATTGTTTTTGAAATAATTATGATGTTGATTGACTGTTGATTACTCATGAATATAACTGTTTATCCTACGGTTTCTGAAATTAACACTATGTTATTTGATGAATGTCAAAATGGATTCATTTCAAATTTCATTCTGAGATAGTTTGTTGAAATTTCACAATCTGGTCTTTGACATCCAATGAGTGAATACTGAGTGAAATTTAAATTCAGATGCAGATTACACTGATAATATAGTTGATAGAAAAATTACTGGTGGAACGTGATTAATCTTTGAAACGTTCATTTGCTGTATCGTTTTTCAAAGAAAATATCTGCATATTTTTCACTTGAAACAATTTTCAAATAGCAGAAATTTTTCTCATATAACCCCTTCGAGAAAATCATGTTTGACCATATTTTCAGATTAGTCATTTTTATTTGATTTTAAATGACAAATTTTGACTAAACCGACTCCCTACTAATTATCAAAAAGATAAATAGTGATTGAAAAGGTGATAAGTGTTGATATTTAACATATATTACTCAAGAGAATATATTTCGAAAATTTCTTTAGGAATTTAAACAAGGGTTATAAAACTTTTTGTTGGGTAAAGATTCCATGACCATTTCTATATCTATCATATTTCAATCGACCATTGTTTATCAAATATTAAATATAGTTTGTCGATATGTGGTACTATAATGAGGAATCATTTGTTTTTCATTTCACATTTTAAAATAAATAAATAAATAAATATCCAAAGTATTCACTCTCATTTAAAAGTCCTCACGGTTATGCATGGGTGAATTACTTGGATTTTTGATTATGTGCTTCCATGCTCATTTAAAAGTCCTTACGGTTATGCATGTATGGAACGCATATCAAAATTAATTGCTTTAATAGACAAGTTGATTCTAATCCCATTTAAAAGTCCTCACGGTCATGCGTGGTTAGAAGATACTTGATTTCATTTTTAAAACTAAATTGGAATACTACTAATCTCATTTAAAAGTCCTAACGTTTATGCATGATTAGTAGATATTCAAATTCCTGATATAAATGTACCACAAGTTGATACAATTGTATGATTTTATATTAGAACATCATTTCTAAAAGTGGAATATGCGCCTAACAAGGGTAGTTGTGGTTTTTGTTTAATTCTTATTGAAGTTTAATATTTATATTCAATTTGAGTTTAATGTTGGATTAATAACGATCACTCTATCTCTATTTTCTCTAACACTATTATTCTTTTGCTGATAACAAAAGAGGGAGAGAAAAGTTAAGATTTTGTCAAATAGAATCAAGCAAAGGTCAAATAATTTTCCATTTGCATCTAGGCTTATTTGAATATTTCTATTTGTATGCATATACGTAAGGGGAGCATCATGTAGAGAGGAAGCATTTAAATAGGGGGAGCAATTAGAGTATATCATTGATCAAATACATTTAACATGGTCAAAATCTTAAATATATGTTTGTTATCATCAAAAGGGGGAGATTGTATGAATATGCGCTTATATGTTTTTGTTTGATGATAATAAACATATATATTCATTTAAATGTATTTGGTAATGTACTATTTTTTTCATAGATTAAATAAATATTTATTGAATAAAATAAATTACACAGATTTTGAATTCAAACAGAAATTTTATTCAAACAAATATTTATTACAATTTTGAATAGTACAATTTCAAGCTCTCACTATACATATACATTCTTGATTACATCACAATTACATCACAATTCACTTTACATAATTTTCTCACTACATATCACTCACACTCTTATTTTGTCTTCAACTTTATTCCAGTTTGAATCCAGCATCTGAGCAATCTGCAAAAATATTCACTAACGCAGTAAAATTGAAAAAGAAATATTTTTGCAATATAAAATAAAATATGAGTTTTGAAAATATTGTTTTCCTCAGTTATTTGGGTTGTTCGTCATCATTTATATTTGAATTCATCACACACGAACAGTGTGACATGCACAGTGTATCACTGTACATGCCACAAGGCCGTGCACATCGATATACACTTGATAATGCTACAGGGACAGGTGAGCACAGGTCAAACCCAAATGAAAAGCCAGGTTCAACTCACGTGCAGTATATTGAAAATCACGACACGAGCACATGGTCAAACCCGAGTTTTTTTTTGAAAAACTGGATTCAAGACAGGGCTGTTCACAAGTCAAAAACAGAGCATCAAAATAATGTCGAAGTCATTCCAGCAAAACAAGTGCACACTGGAAATACAAGCACATGCACATGAAACCATACAGTCAAGTCAAATGGAACTCAACAAAGCAGCTCAAGTAACAAAACTCGAGTGCAGCAATGAAACCACAAGTTACCAAATCAAGTGATCAACACAGCAATGAAAGTAACATGACCACCAGAATCTCAAACAAATGTAAGCGACTCAAGCAACAAGTTTATAAAGGCAATATGAACAAGTGAAGCATCTGTGTCAAAACAAACCCAAGTGTCAACAGTATGGATAGACAGTGATCACAAAGAACAAAGCATCAAAGTTGAACAACTACGAGGACAGAAAACAACAGAGCATCAAAAAACTGCAATATCAAAGCAATAATATGGATTGATTCAGGTCAATGCAACATGACAATGAAAATTCGAGTCACAGTGCCGACCAATGAACCAAACTAAGCAATAGCACAACACACATCAGTGACCATGCAACCTGACTCGAAGCAGTGCACAGTTAAACTCAAATGTGGAAGGTTAGAACAATGCAAAGCTCAAGTACAATGCTACAGACTCAATAGAACAACAATGCCACTGCAGATACAAATAATGCACAACAAACAGAACTAGTTAAGTGACACAAGTAATACAAGATAAAATGCAACAGAAGTGCACTAGTACAAAACAAGTCGATGCAACATGAACAAACCCAATACAATATGACTAAGAGCAGTGCCACAAGATCACCAGGCAAATAGACAGAGGCAACAACAATATAAACCAGAAATTCAAGACTCAACTACAAGTGTACAACCACTCCAGAGAGTAGTTCAAATACAAATGAACTCGACCAGTAACCAAGGATACAAAGTGCGCAATGACTATAATAAGTACAGTGAATAACATAGTTACAGCATGAACAAAAGATCAAAGAAATGCACAAAGGTGCTCAGGGATAAACACATAGATGGTCAGAGCCGTAGTATACAGAGGTCACAAAATCAAAACCGTGGTCATGCCTAAGTCAACAAGAAAGGCAAGGCAAAAATCAGAGCAATGGTCAGATATTATCAAACAAAGTCAAGGCCGGAGTAAAATGAAACCAAGTCAGAAATTAAACAAGCCATGGTGGCCACGAAACAAATTCGAAGCCGAACAATTCAAACCGTGTCAACCAAGGAAGTATGAATTAGTCAGAGATAAATCTCAACGTCCAAGCATAATCAAGCGGCCAGAGAAAATAAATTGACAAATTCAAACAATTTTATACGAACGCAAATATAGGAATTTGACCTATATAAAAACCCACAAATCATCATTGGCAAAGTATCGAGTTTGAGTTCGAAAATCACAAAAGCACAAACAAGCAAAGAGATTACATACCGCATCAGTGAACTCGATCAAAAGAAGCAGCTGCAAACAATTCGCAATCTCGAACCCACTAGAACCAATCATAAGCGAAGCAGTAAGCAAGGGCAACAATCGATCATCAGAAATCGAGGACGAGCAAAAGCCGAAAGCCCTAATTCTTAAAAGAGACGAAGCCCTAATTTCAGAAAGACGACGAAGTCACCATTATTCTCACAAGCAAAGGAACGGGCCAAGCAAAAGAAAAATGAATGGGCAAATTCAATTAGGCCGGCGTGTTTTATGTTAAAGGGGCTTTAGTTATTTAGGATTTTAATTAAAGGGGTTTTCTTTATTTTAATTTGAGCGAAAATTACGGATTCACGTTTGTTTTTTTTTGCTCCTGTTTTTATTTTTGAAGTTGTTTTTTCTTTTCAAGTCAAAGAATTTGTAAATCACCACCTAGGTTGTAGGTAGTGTCAAATTGTCTAGTTAGAATTAGTTTAGTGAGCAGGGTGTGCGAGTTTGCAAAACTCTATAGGCGGAGCAGAGTTTGCGAGTAAGCGAAACTCTATAGGCGGAGCAAGGTGTGCGAGTCTATGAGATTGTTTGTGAGCGGGAGAAAAAGGGTTTGCGAGTCTAGTAGAGTGTTTGTAAGCGGGATACTATTTAATTCTAATAGAAATCTGGGAATGCAACAGTAGGCAGGGGTTGCCGAAGCTGGGTAAATTTTGTATGTGATTTGCTTTTCAGCATATTTTTCTACAGTTTGTTTCTGTGTTTAATTTGAGAACATTTGCTATAACCCTATTCACCCCCCCTCTAGGGTTAATCTAGATCCTACACTGTAGGTCGACATGCTTGTCGATCTGCATATGTGTATGGGCTTAAAACGTCCAGCTTCGAACGATTACATGTTTTCCAATTTTCTTTTAATCCTTTGCATTCATGCTTCCATTCGATGGTTCCTAGTGAGCCTACGACGTGGTTGCACCAGATTTAATCTTCAAATTCAGTAGTCTAAGATCACTAAAACACACTATAAATATGACCCAAGGCCTAGCTATTTTTCTAATTCAGGTTTTCTCCTATTTGGATTTATTGCTTGAGGCTAGACCCTAAATATAATATTTTTCTAAGGAGAAGATCTTTTCAATAATAATATTCTACACTCTAGAAGTGGAACAAAGAAGATAAAGGAATAGAGCTAAGGACCATAGGTGAGTGTTTAGAAATTATTATATATTTTTAAGTAATTTAAAAAAATAAGGCTCCTAATAGTTGTAGTTTTTCTGCAATTTTGAGACAATTTTATATAAGTTATTTATAGTTACTTTTTAAAGTTCCTTTCAGTCTACTTTATTCAGCTATTTTTATTTGGCTATTTTATTTAGTTATTTATAGTATTTACATTTATTTACATCTGTTGTAACATTCCTGAAATTTATCAAGTCTAATTTGGCAATTAAATTAATTTTTGGAAATAAATTGTGAATTAATTCGATAATTTCCAGGATAAATAAAATTTTAGATTATAAAGTATAATTTGGTTTAAAATTTAGGGATAAGTAATTTTATAAATAAAATTGGATTTTTAAAGGTAGACATTGATTTAAAGATAAATATCAATTTGATATAAGAATAAGTGATTTATAAACAAATGTTGAATTTCAAAATATAATGTATTAAAAATAAAATAGAATTTAAAAGCTTTATAAAAAGCTAATGATAGTTTGTTTCCTAAATATTAAATTTGGAAGATGTATTAATTTTCAAAATATTATTATTTTTTAGTGAAATTCTCTTATATAAATAAAAGTGATTAATTGTTAATATAAAATCAAAATTTTTAAATCCTTCTTTTCTTTTTATAAAGTAGTACCAAAAAAAAGAATACAGGCTTTGCTTTCTGTTCTCTATTTCTTCCTGTACAACTCCAAGGTGAGCAATTTTCCCTTTAAAGCCTAATTCTATTGATATATTGTGATGGCATGATGATTTTTGATTGAATGATGGTTGAATAGGTGCAGATATGTTGTGAATACATATAATGTTGAATGTGAACAGATATATTCATACCTGTTCTTAGTTACAGAGTTCAGGAAAAGAAAAAACGAAAAATTTTAAAAAAAAGTTCAACATCCCAGCCTATAACTATCTATATACTTTGATGTTTAAATGAATCAAGTTAGAATTGGCAAGATCTTAACTCTAAACAAAAATATTCTTAAGTATTATAAGTAAAGGGGTTTATTGAAAATTATTAAAACATGGTAAAAAATCGAAATCGTTCAAATTTTAGTTGATTCAAATCTGAGTTTTAATTACAAAATCTTGCTCGTCTTCCTAAATCATGAATTTTAGAGGAAGAATCGAGATGTAATGACCGTAATTTTTACCGTCGTAATAAATATTTTAAAAATCTGTAACGACCGTAATTTTTAAATTACTGTCGGAGTAAATAATTTAAATGGAATTGTTTTAAATTAAAATTTGGGAATAAGTCGCAATGCAATTCATCAAAGTCAGCTGAGTTGTGTTATTTTGCACTGCTTTCACGTGTAACATTTAAGGCCTAGTCTCTAAAGCAAAGGAAAGCACGAATATAAAAAGTGTTCCAACTTTTATTGCTTTGCCTTCACGTGAAATGTGAAATGTGAACACTTTGCATTAATAATTTTAATCATCACTTTTGCCTGGTATCACTCTATCTGTAAAACAAATATTTGAACATTGCTATCATCAATAAATGTAGTGTGTCCTTCTTTCCTTTTTTCACGTCTACAATAAATGCACTTGTACAAAATAATATGGCCAGCATCTCATTTTTCAACTTGTTCACAAAATCGTGCAAAAGCAATTCTCTACAACATTTTCTTGCTCAATTTCAGAAGCTTAGAGCAGGCATTAATGGCGGTATAAATTCGTCTCTTTGGATCTAGAGGGTTTGTTGGTTTTAAGCAGACTGGTGAGTTTAAAACTCACTTTGCTAATTTATCAAGTGTCAGACCCTTGAATATTTTTGCATACAAAATGTGTCTGTGCCAGACCTTCTTCATTTGCAAGAATTTATGTCAATTGTTTAGCACTTCATGTTGAAGTCTGTTGCACGCGTGACCATCTTGAAGTACTCTGGTCCTTTGATTCATTGAACTTGCAGTGGCTATCCTCTTTCACATAAAGCATTGTATCATTTTGGAAACATTTGTTGTGTTTCTGCATATAAAGATGCTAGGTCCTTGGAATTTTAAAGTGCATGCAAGTTTAATTCCCTGTTACAATATTTCTAGTTCACTGTCCCCTTGAGTCTTTTATCCTTGTATATATCTCTTGCCTAGTTTCACTGCATAACTAGTTTCATGTCTTCACTGGTCTGATGTACGTGACCTTGTTGACAATGTATGCATGCATCTATTTTTACGACTTGGTCTTGCATTGTACTGACCACTGCCATTTGATTCTGAGGTTGCGTAAGCTATGGGTTGCAATGTGCTGGTTGTCACTCTGTTGTAATTTGAATTATGATGAGTTGCTTTTGTGTTCGTGTGGTCTGCACATCCATGTCGCCTCCTCTGTTTCATTTTGGTTCTTGGGTATTGGTGTGCACTGTCAATTGCTTGTATGCATCATGCATCCTATCCTTACACAATTGATTGCCGTGCACTTTTATTTTTTTGCACCGTATTATGCTATTATCGCGTGTACCCTCTGGAACTCGAGTTGATTCATTGTTGATTGTGATTTGCTTATGCTCTATAATTCAGTTGGTTTCCATAATTTGTAAACCCATATGTACATTAGTGACTCACGAAAGTAGTACCCAGACCTGGTCTATTATTTGTATGAATGCAAAGCTATCGTTGCCAGGTCATTTGCATTTCTGGCCAATCACATTACTTTGGTAATAGTTACAGATGTGCAATGGGTAATGCACAAAATCTTTTTAGGTAAAAATGTTTGAACTTGGGTTCAAGCATTCATCAATCTATTACTTACGTGAAAAGAAGTTTGTCCAGGCACTTGTATTACGTTTTTCGTGTGTAAATAGTAAGTTGTATGCATGCAAACTAGAACAAAATGGACGTATTCATTATTTTTGGGCAAAAAGAAAATTGTGTTTATGAGTTACGTACGAATGAACAAAGCTCATGTGCAAATGGATAATGCAAATTTTGTTGAATTTATAGTAGTGCAAACTTACCGTTAATTTACATTGAATTGATGTTTGGTTTTAAAACGAAATTTGCAGTCGTTATTTTTATAACGGAACTTGTACGCCGGTACTATATTTTTGAAATGTGTTGTTTTGATGACATTATTTTGACGAATAAAGATTACTGTTGTTTTGACTTCAGTAATCGTCAATTTAAAGTAAATTTTTAAGTGGTTAACCCGCAATGCTGAGTTGATATCCGTTTTTACGGTGTTTTGCGAAGCGTAATTTCCCAGTCGAAATTGCTATAGTTGTTGCTGTTTTAATCACGTGTTTTAAAAATCGTTTTAACATAAAATTGTTTTCAAAATTTTTATAGTTTACGCTTTCAAAAGAATGAGGAATCGATTTAAACGCTTCGGCAAAATTGAGGACTATGAACCCTTACTTTTATTGATTCACTTAATTCCGGATTTGTCCGTTTGAGAACGTAAAATGTTATTTAATAAAATACATAATTTTGCACTTTCATGGAAACGATGAAGAGATTTAGACGATTTAGCAAAAGTGTGGAGTATGGAACCATATTTTCACTATTTTGGTTAATTCCTGACTCGTTAACTTAAATAGTTGTTGTTTGATGATTTTGATGACTTTGTTGGGCTTTCGAGCCACTTTGTTGGACCTTCGGGTCATTTGTTGGACCTTCGGGTCAATTACCAGTACTAGACCTTCGGGTCATTTGTTGGGCGCCAAAAATTTATAGAACTCGGTAGGCTTCAGCCATTTGAGATGCACGTGCGGCGTAGCTAAATCTCGCCGTCTGCTGGGATCGATCCACTTTTGTGTTGATTTTTTAGTTATCTATTTTTGATTTCTAGATTTTGTGAATTACAGTTTTGAATTCAATCTTGAATTTGAAAATGATTCTGATGGAGTTTAATAAGTTGAAATTGATGGTGTTTGTTGAGATTTCTTCATTTAAACTATGTTGGTTTCTTATGTTGAATAATATTATTCGAGACTATTATTATTATTTTGCTTGATGTTGTATACGATGCATTCACTTCTAAGAATAAATTAGAATGATCCATTTATTATTTTCTTTTAAATAATACTCGGGTCAGACCGAGTTATTTCAGGATAGTCGCTATCTCTAATTCAGTTGCATCTTCAACTTTTGGGATCTCACATCATCTTTTGTCTAGCCTTCAAGGAGTTCTTTTGGTTTATTGATTCTCGTCTTATGTATGTTTGTATCCATGTATATGTGTGTTTGGTACTTGTGAACCATCAATTGTTGTAGCATGTATTCCAGACTTGTCTTCCGCTATATATCTGATATTTCTATTCTGATGTGATTATACTATCAATGTTGTGGTTATTATGAGTTGTTCTGGATTTTTCTTTAGCCACCATAGTTTCGTTTTAGAAATGGATTGAATTTATATCTTTGGGAGTAAGTTATACAGCTCCTATCGATATAATCAATGCTCGTCTAAGGCATAACGTACGGATGGTCACTTCTAACAAGCCTTATTCTTCGCAATAGCAGACGTTATTCCTTATAGTAACCTTTGTTATTGTGAGCATAGAGGTGGGGCGTTTCAGCTTGGTATCAAAGCTGAAATTTAGAACAAATTATAATAAACAAAGAACAGAACAGAATGGAACATGAGTTACAACTACTCGAGGGTTTATTCGTGCCTTTCCAATCTATTCTTTCTACTTTAACATGTAGAGTACGTCTAGGAATAAAAATTATATATTTTGTAGTATTCCATTTGTTAAATTTCTCATCAATTGTGTATTGTTTTAACTAATCCTTACCTTCTCTTGTCTCTCAGCCTATGGCTGGAAGAGGTAGAGGGAAGCGTTCTTCTGCAGGCCCGTCTAGTGGTTCTCATTCGGACGGGATCTATATGTCAGCTGATCAGTTTATGGTGTTATTTCGGGGTACTCAGCCTCCTGTTGCTACACCCTTAGCTCCTAATCAAAAGTCTGCCTTCACCCGCATGTGTAGTGACTATTCCCACTTTGGAGGCAAGCCTTTCAAGGTATCGGAAAGTGTTATGGTGGTTCAGACTTGGTAGCGCACTTGTGAGCGCATATTTTCTCGGATGGATCTTTCTGATCATCATCGCGTTCTCGCGGCATCTAGTATGTTGCAAGAGCATGCGCTTGATTGGTATGAGCTTTTTATTGCGGAAGTTGATGAGTCCTCTCTCTCTTGGATTCAGCTTAAGGAATGTTTCGAACTTTAAGTTCGTTCCAGAATCGGAAAAGGCTAATCTTGCTCGTAGTTTCCTTGAGTTGAAGCAAGGAAAGTCCTCTGTTTCTGATTATGTTGCATCTTTTGAGGCCTTATCCAAATACGGAGTTGAGTTCATTAATACTCCGCGTAAGAAGAATCTTTGTTCTGTTGATGGTTTGAAGAAGTATTTGAAGAAAGTTCTTTTGGTTCAGCTTAAGCTCTCTTTTGAGGAGCTTGTTGATTCAGCTCTTTGTCATGAAGCTGTTGAAAAGGAACGTGATAGTTGTGATGATGTTGAGGTTTCTAAGAACCCCATAAGAAGAGGTTTCCATTTCGTAAGCCTTATTCTTCCAACCAGAAGAAGAAGAAGAAGCAAGCTACATCTAGTTCTCAGCCTAGTAGTGCACCTTCTATTCAGAGGGCGTGCTATAATTGTGGTTCTTTAGGTCATCTTCTTCATAGCTGTCCTAAGCCTCGCATTTGTCGTTATTGCAAGAAAGAAGGCCATTGGAATTTTGATTGTCCTTCTGCTCCTAACGGTCTCAAATCTTGGAAGCTTAATGTTGCTAAAGCTTCTGGTGATTCTTCTCAGCCAAAGGTATTACTCCTGCTTTGAAAGGTTTTATTTTATTTCATGGCCGTTCTATTAGAGTTCTTTTCGATACGGGTGCATCAAATTCATTCGTGTCGAAGGAGCTTGTTGATATTATTCATTTGTATGTTATTACTCTTCGCGATCCTTTGAGGATCGTAAATCCTATTGATGGATCTGCTACTCTTGGTTTGTTGTGTGTTGATGTTGAGATTATTTTTTGTGGTTTTTCCTTTCATACGAATCTGCATGTTATGGATCATCTTGATTTTGATATGATATTGGGTATGGATTGGCTCCTCCGTTATGAAGTTTAAATTCTATATCCCGATAAAACTTTATATCTTAGGCATCCCGATGCTAGCGAGCAGTTATCTATTATATTTCGAAGAATGGATCATACTTCGAACGCTTTCATTTCTTCCTTCAAATCGGAGGATGTCATTGATAATATTCCGGTTGTTTGTAGTTTTTCTGATGTTTTTGAGCCTATTTCGAGATTGCGGCCACAGAGGGAAATTGAGTTCCGCATTGATCTTATATCTAGTGCACATCCTATCAGTCGTCCTCCTACGAGGATGTCTACTAAGGAAAATGAGGAACTCAAGCAACAATTATCTGAGTTGGAAGCCAAGCATTTTATTCGCTCTAGCTCGTCTCCTTGGGGCGCCGCCATTGTCTTCGTTAAGAAGCCATACGATACTCTTAGGCTTTGCATTGATTATTGCAAGCTTAACGAGCTCACTATCAAAACATGTTTGATGAATTAAGTGGTGCTAATCTCTTCTCCCAACTCGATCTTGCTACCGGTTTTCATCAGTTACGAGTGGCGGAAGATAGCATTCCCCATACCGCATTTCATACTCGTTATGGTTCTTATGAATGGCTTGTTATACCGTTCGATTTGACGAATGCTCTGGCGTATTTTGTGGATCTTATGAATTAGATATTCCGGGAATATTTTGATAAGTTCGTCTTAGTTTTCATTGATGATATTCTTATTTATTCCAAATCTGAAGCCGATCATATTCAGCATTTGGAAATTGTTTTGAGCACTCTTCGTCGGCATCAGCTTTATGCCAAATTCTCCAAGTGTCACTTCTGGGAGAATAGAGTGAAGTTTCTCGGTCATATTGTTTCTTCCGATGGTATTTCGGTCGATCCTTCCAAGATCAAATCTATTCAGAATTGGAAGAGGCCAGAGACTGTTACTGAGATCCGTAGTTTTCCTGGATTTGCGGGTTATTATTGTCGGTTTATTAAGGACTTTTCTCGTATTGCTTTACCGCTTACCACTCTCACAAGAAAAGCTGTTCCTTTTTTTTGGTCGGATAAGTGTGAGAATTCTTTCTTGAAGTTAAAAGATCTCCTTACTCATGCACCTATCTTAGTGGTTCCCAAAGGGAATTATGATCTTGTTGTTTATACCGATGCTAGTTGTTTTGGGCTCGGTGTTGTTCTCATGCAAAAGGATAGAGTAGTTGCCTATGCTTCTAGACAAGTAAAGCCTAACGAGATTCGTTATGCTACCCAGGATTTGGAGTTAGCCGCCATTGTCTTTGCTTTAAAGATTTGGCGACATTATTTATTGGGCGAGCGTTTTATTCTATACACTGATCACAAATCTCTGAAGTATTTATTTTCTCAGAAAGAGCTTAATATGAGGCAACAGCGTTGGCTCGAATTTCTCGCTTCATATGATTTCGATATTCAGTATACTCCTGTTAAGGGTAATAGAGTTGCTGATGCGCTTAGTCGCAAGCAGCAAGTTGTTGTTTCCATGATGCTAGCAGAGTAGAATATTTTGGAAGCTTTATCTCTTTGTGATATTAGAGACCGTCCTTCACTTTTTGATTCTCTCCTGCTTTTATTTAGCATGGAAGCCCGTCCTAGTTTTTTGAATCGTGTTGCGGATGCCCAGAAATAAGATCCACATATTGCTTATCTTATTCAGAGTTGTAAATCGGAATCCCGAAGTGATGATCTAAAGGATTTCGATATTGATATTCATGGTTGTATTCGGAAGAAGGGTAGATTGGTTGTGCCTAACATTTCTAATCTTAGAAATCACATTCTTGAGGACTGTCATCGTTCTAAGTATACTATCCATCCGGGTAGTAGTAATATGTATGCTAATATGAAACGCTTATACTATTGGGAGGGTATGAAGCATGATATTGCAAGTTATGTAACTCGTTGCATGACTTGTCAACTTGTTAAAGCAGAACACCAGCGTCCTAGTGGTCTTTTGTAGCCTCTGAGATTCCATTATGGAAATGGGATTAGATTTCCATGGACTGCATTGATGGTCTACCTCGTTCGAGGTTGGGCCATACAAGTAATTGGGTGATTGTTGATAGATTGACTAAATCAGCCCACTTTATTCCTATCAAGTCCAATCGGACTGCTCCTTTGTTGGCTAAGTTGTTTATTAAAGAAGTCGTTCAACTTCATGGTGTGCCTCGTTCTATTGTTAGTGACAGAGATCCGATTTTTACTAGTGGTTTCTGGCAGAGCCTTCAGAAAGCTTTGGACGCTAAGCTCAATCTCAGTACGGCTTATCATCCACAGTCTGACGGTCGGACTGATAGGGTGAATCAGGTTTTAGAGGATCTCCTTCGAGCTTGCATTCTTGATTTTGGTGGTAGTTGGGAAGATCACTTATCTCTTGTTGAATTCTCTTATAACAATAGTTTTCAATCCAGTATCGGTATGGCTCCTTTCGAAGCTCTTTACGGAAGGCTATGTCGATCACCATCTTGTTGGTTGGAATCGGGGGAAAAGTTTGTTCTCGGCCCCGATTATATTCGTGATTCTTCTGAGAGGATTGATATTACCAGGCAGAGAATGAAAGAGGCTCAAAATAGGCAGAAATCTTATGCCGATCATCGTAAGAAGCCTTTGGAATTTTCTGTTGGTGATCTGGTATTCATTCGTGTTTCCTCGATGAAGGGTGTGGTGCGTTTTAGTAGCTCCGGAAAACTGGCTCCTTGTTATATTGGACTGTTTCCTATTACGGAACGTATTGGCCCTATTGCTTATCGTGTATCGCTACCTGTTCAGTTTTTGGGAATTCACAACGTATTTCATATATCACAGCTTCGTCGATGCCTTCGAGATTCAGATTCTGTTATTGATCCTCATATGTTGCAAGATCTTGAGATCTCACCCGACTTGTCTATTATGCAAAATCCTATTCGTGTGCTAGCTACGGAGGTAAAACGCCTTCGGAACAAAGAAGTTCCGCTCGTGAAGATTCAATGGTCAGTAAATCCCAAGGATTGCACTTGGGAAACCAGAGGATTCATCGGGCGTTCTTATCTGGATTTTCTCTGCTCTTCGGGTGGGGGTGAGCATTCTTATTTATCTTTTCTTTTTAATCTTTGTTGTGATAAATTATTTGTGTTATTCACTGCTTCTAGTATGAAAATTGCACGGACGCAATTTTTATAAGGAGGGGAGTCTGTAACGACCGTAATTTTTACCATCGTAATAAATATTTTAAAAATCTATAACAACCGTGATTTTAAAATTACTGTCGGAGTAAATAATTTAAATTGAATTTTTTTAAATTAAAATTTGAGAATAAGTCGCAATGCAATTCATCAAAGTCAGCCGAGTTGTGTTATTTTGCACTGCTTTCATGTGTAACATTTAAGACCTAGTCGCTAAAGCAAAGGAAAGTACGAATATAAAAAGTGTTCCAACTTTTATTGCTTTGCCTTCACGTGAAATGTGAAATGTGAACACTTTGCATTAATAATTTTAATCATCACTTTTGCCTGGTATCACTCTATCTATAAAACAAATATTTGAACATTGCTATCACCAATAAATGTAGTGTGTCCTTCTTACCTTTTTTCACATCTACAATAAATGCACTTGTTCAAAATAATATGGCCAACATCTCATTTTTCAACTTGTTCACAAAATCGTGCAAAAGTAAAATCTCTGCAACATTTTCTTGCTCAATTTCAGAAGATTAGAGGAGGCATTAATGGAGGTATAAATTCGTCTCTTTGGATCTAGAGGGCTTGTTGGTTTTAAGCAGACTGGTGAGTTTAAAACTCACTTTGCTAATTTATCAAGTGTCAAGACCTTGAATATTTTTGCGTACAAAATGTGTCTGTGCAAGATCTTCTTCATTTGCAAGCATTTATGTCAATTATTTAGCACTTCATGTTGAAGTGTGTTGCACGCTTGACCATCTTCAAGTGCTGTGGTCCTTTGATTCATTGAACTTGCAGTGGCTATCCTCTTTCACATAAAGCATCGTATCATTTTGGAAACATTTATTGCGTGTCTGCACATAAAGATGCTAGGTCCTTGGAATTTTAAAGTGCATTCAAGTTTTATTTCCTGTTACAATATTTTTAGTTCATTGTCCCCTTAAGTCTTTTATCCTTGTATATGTCTCATGCCTAGTTTCACTGCATAACTAGTTTCATGTCTTCACTGGTCTGATGTACATGACCTTGTTGACAATGTCTGCATGCATCTATTTTTACGACTTGGTCTTGCATTGTACTGACCACTGCCATTTGAGTCTGAGGTTGCGTAAGCTATGGGTTGCAATGTGCTGGTTGTCACTCTGTTGTAATTTGAATTATGATGAGTTGCTTTTGTGTTCGTGTGGTCTGCACATCCATGTCACCTCCTCTGTTTCATTTTGGTTCTTTGTGTATTGATATGCACTGTCAAGTGCTTGTATGCATCATGTATCATGTCCTTACACAATTGATTGCTGTGCACTTTCATTTTGTTGCGCTGTATTGTGCTATTATCGCGTGTACCCTCTGGAACTCGAGTTGCTTCATTGTTGACTGTGATTTGCTTATTCTCTACTTCAGTTGGTTTCCGTAATTTGTAAACCCATATGTGCATTAGTGACTCACGAAAGTAGTACCCAGACCTGGCCTATTATTTGTATGAATGCAAAGCTTTGGTTGCCAGGTCATTTGCATTTCTGGCCAATCACATTACTTGGGTAATAGTTACAGACGTGCAATGGGTAATGCATGAAATCTTTTTAAGTAAAAATGTTTGAACTTGGGTTCAAGCATTCATCAATCTGTTATTTACGTGAAAAGAAGTTTGCCCAGGCACTTGTGTTACATTTTTCGTGTGTAAATAGTAAGTTGTATGGATGCAAACTAGAACAAAATGGACGTGTTCATCATTTTTGGGCAAAAAGAAAATTGTGTTTATGAGTTACGTACAAATGAACAAAGCTCATGTGCAAGTGGACAGTGCAACTTATTGTTGAATTTATAATAGTGCAACCTACCATTAATTTACGTTGAACTGATGTTTGGTTTTAAAACGAAATTTGTCGCCGTTATTTTTATAACGGAATTTGTACGTCGGTACTATATTTTTGAAATGTGTTGTTTTGTTGACAGTTTTTTGACGAATAAAGATTACTGTTGTTTTGACTTTAGTAACCGTCAATTTAAAATGAATTTTTAAGTGGTTAACCCGCAACGCTGATTTGATATTCGTTTTTACGGTGTTTTGCGAAGCGCAATTTCCTAGTCGAAATTGCTATAGTGGTTACTGTTTTAATCACGTGTTTCAAAAATCGTTTGAAAATAAAATTGTTTCCAAAATTTTTAAAGTTTACGCTTTCAGAAGAACGAGGAATCGATTTAAACGCTTCAGCAAAATTGAGGACTATGAACCCTTACATTTACTGATTCGCTTAATTCCGGACTTGTCCGTTTGAGAACGTAAAATTTTATTTACTAAAATACACAATTTTTCACTTTCAAGGAAACGATGAAGAGATTTAAATAATTTACAAAAAGTGTAGAGTATGGAACCATACTTTTACTATTTCGGTTAATTCCTGACTCGTTAATTGAAATATTTGCTGTTTGATGGTTTTGATGATTTTGTTGGGCTTTCGAGCCACTTTGTTGGACCTTCGGGTCATTTGTTGGACCTTCGGGTCAATTACCAGTACTAGACCTTCGGGTCATTTTTTGGACCTTCGGGTCAATTACCAGTACTAGACCTTCGGGTCATTTGTTGGACCTTCGGGTCATTTGTTGGGAGCTAAAAATTTATAGTACTTGGTAGGCTTTGGCCATTCGAGATGCACATGCGGCGTAGCTAAAACTCGCCATCTGCTGGGATCGATCCACTTTTGTGTTGATTTTCTAGTTATCTATTTTTGATTTCTAGATTTTGTGAATTACAGTTTTGAATTCAATCTTGAATTTGAAAATGATTCTGATGGAGTTTAATAAGTTGAAATTTATGGTTTTTCTGTGATTTCTTCATTTAAACCATGTTGATTTCTTATGTTGAATAATCTCATTCGAGACTATTATTATTATTTTTCTTGATGTTGTATATGATGCATTCATTTCTAAGAGTAAATTAGACTGATCCGATTATTATTTTCTTTTAAATAATACTCGGGTTAGACAGAGTTATTTCAGGATAGTCGCTATCTTTGATTCAGTTGCAGCTTTAGCTTTTGGGATCTCACATCATCTTTTGTCTAGCCTTCGAGGAGTTCTTTTGGTTTATTGATTCTCCTCTTATGTATGTTGGTATCCATGTATATGTGTATTTGGTACTTGTGAACTATCGATTGTTGTAGCATGTATTCCAGACTTGTCTTCCGCTATATAGCTGATATTTCTGTTCTGATGTGATTATACTTTGAATGTTGTTGTTGTTATGAGTTGCTTTGGGATTTTCTTTAGCCACCGTAGTTTTGTTTTAGATTTGGATTGAATTTATATCTTTGGGAGTAAGTTATACAACTCCTATCGATGTAACCAATGCTCGTCTAAGGCATACGTACGGATGGCCGCTTCTAACAATCCTTATTCTTCACAATAGCAGATGTTATTCCGTATAATAACCTTTGTTATTATGAGCATAGAGGTGGGGAGTTTCACGAGATTTTTAGTATTGTATTGCTCGAAAAATTTGAAGATGAATAGTAAATAGGAATTCACCATTTCCTGGCGATCGACAAAACCGGGTTGGTCGAAATTTATGGTGAAGATGGCTGGAGGAATGAAAGTGATGGAAAACTGATCAGAATTTTTTTATCCACCATGAAAGACAATTGATGAGCATTTAGGGTTTTAACCCTGTATTTGTAAATTGTATTCACGAAGTCCTTTTCGTCGTCGCCAAAGAGTTTCAAGTCATCGGACCGAGCGGGTTAGTGGCATCACGTTGTGACAGAGTTGTGGATGAGGTGACGATGACTCAGATGGCCGGAGGTGGTTCCATGGGGTAGGTTTTAGTGTTGAGGTTGGGTTCCAGGAAGGATGGAAATGCTCGATTTTGATTTAGGGGCATTGTTGAATTTCTGGGTGCTTGGGAAGCTTAGGGGAGTCAACGTCGACTTGGTCGTGGGTGGCGACTTGATCGGTAATGGAGAGATTGATGTGCATCATGCACGTTGTGTTTGGTAACGACCCGCTATTTTGGACTATTCGCATCCGCACTTGTCGGACTTGAATAATTCAAAATACCGAATTGTTAATTTTAATTTGGCAAAACTCAGGTATATAGTAAATAAATAGTCACAGAATCACAGACACAGAGTAACAATATGCAGCGGAAGTAAAAGAGATAGTAGTTCATGAAGCTACTATATAAATATATAAGATACATCAGAGTTAAATAAGTTACAACAGAAGTCTCGAATACAACAGTCAAATATAAGAATCAGAATACATCACTGGAATCATCGAATATCTGAAAGCTGGATAGATAGCTGGATCTCCAGGCGAAGCTCCAACTCCAAAGGTGAGTCTCAAAAGCTGAACCACTCAGTCTGACCCGAGCGTAAAGCAAAACACAAAACACTTGAGTCAGGATTAATATTCTCATATCAATAAATCCAACTCAAGTGAAATAGCAATCGAAATACAAGTAACTCAAAGGATGTTGGAATCACCATCCTCTAAGGATCCGTTAAACTATCTACTATGTAGTAGTGTCCGCTAAATAGGTAATGTCTATCGGTAATATAAAGTATCAAAATAGTGTTAAGGCGTTACCATTATCCCCCTTAACACATTTTAAATAAGTGTTATAGTCTATACAGCACTGTAAACTCCACCATAAACTGGTGGGATATCAGGGAGTAATCCATAGGTATAACACAAAACAAATTCGTAGTGGTCGCGTATATAGGGATCCAAGTATGACAAGGCACATGAGCCAATACCCAAGGTAGTGAAACTACCGTTCGCCTGATCCGGACTGGTGAGAACGCATCGCCGCGCCGATCGCAACACCGTGAAACAACACTCCTGAAATTCCAAGGGTGCACCAATCAATCACAAGTAATGAGTAGTAGTTACGAAGAAGTGTGTTCGCTCGAGGTGGCTAACCCCATTTGGCCCGGCACGGCTCCTGATTTTAGTCATTTCCAATTTGACACAAGTGTCAAGGCTATCCATTATCGTTCTCTTTCTTCAGTCATCACGTACATCATTCCAACCACTTCATTCTGGATCATCAATTGGTTTAGATAGAGAGTATATCCATAACCGATTCCGGTTTCTTTAATAACTTTCGTAATTATCACACCGATTGGTCGTTTAGTAAATTTCAAAACCATATCAATTTCATTTTCAATTAGAATTTATAATCAACATTTCATTTGTCTTTCACTATCAATTTCCAAAATTTACATTTCAGTACTACCCAATGACCATTTCGAAGTCTTACAATTCAATTTCAATTTTTATTTAAAACAATTCAAATATTGATTCAAGTTCGTATGTAGGTTTCATTCCAAAATCATTTAAATTGTTTAATTTTCATTCAAATAAATTTAAATTCATTTATCGATTTCATTCAATATTCGCTAAGCTAATTTATCATTTAAAACAATTTTCATATAAATTTCCAATTCATTAAATCGATTTCTTAAGTTCAACTTCATTATATCAAAACTTCAAATTGAAATAAATTAAATTCGTCAAATCAATTCTTTAGATTACAAGTCTTACGTTAATTTCAATAAATCCCATTCATTTCAATAAATCACATTTTATTTCTTGTTAAAGAAATTCAATTTTCACTTATTTATTGACTTCGTTACAAATTTCAAACTCAATTAATAAAGAACTAAATTTCACATAATCGAGGAGTTTCACTTTCACTTATTAAATTACTTGAATAATTTTCCCAAAATTTTAATAAATAAAGAAACTCAATTTCATTTATTAACGAAGTTCAAATCCACATATTCAAAAGTTCAATTTCTCTTATCAAAGAATTCAATTCTTATTCAATTATCAAATAATTAAATCTTATTCAATTATTAAATAATCTCGATCTTAATTATTAATAATTTCAAAACATAATAATTACAAACTTGATTATAAATTCAACTTAATTATTAAATCATTTCCACTTAATTATGAATACAAATTTAATTATCAAATCATTTCAACTTAATTATAAATTCAACTTAATAATTTCAAACTTAATTATAACTCTAACTTAATTATAATTTCAAATTTAATTATTAAATGATTTCAAACTTAATAATTTCAAAACTCAATTATTACTAATTCCAAATTATTTATTAATAATTCAATATTTAGTTATTAAATAATTAAATTTCAAAAGACGTTCTTTCATCAATTACTACGTTAATATTTGTTTCAGATTTCAATCTTTACATTTTCCTTTCATAAAATTCAAATTCCAACTTCATTTCAAAACTTATTCTTTGCTCGAATAAAATCATTATTTTATTTTTAAATCAATTTATTGACCAATCGGATTTTATATTTAATTCTCTATCCTAGGTCAAATTCATTAGGGTATATATCATTTCAATCCGATTCCAATTTCAATTAAAGATCAATCATAATAAAAGGGAACTTGCAGTGTGATAACAGAGATGGTGTCAAAGCAAATAAACAAGCAATAACAACAATCAATAACAATCCAATAATTAATTCAAATAATCCTGAAATAATCGTATTAATTCGCATTGTTATTTGTGCCAATTAATATAATTATTTCTAGAATCTACACTATCATTTCATCTAGACTAAAGATTATAACACTAATTATTCTATACAATTCAACATTTAACATCCCTTATTCAATATCATACTTCATCAATTAATACAACATAAATTCAAATGGTTCAAGGGTGATTAACTACTTCTATGTGTCAAATAATTAAACATATAAGGGGTCATATTATATAAATTTAACTAATCAAATTCAACACATATATCGATTCAAATATTAACTATGCTATGTCAATTTCAAATTATTTATCACTATATACTTAACAATTTAACATCCAATATAAACATCAACAATCAATCAATTATCAACCAAACTGTATTATCATAGCATAAATAATTAACAGATAATGGTGTTAGATGTCACAGTTAAACTGATACAGGTAATAACATATATAACAGTGTAAATAACTAACAGCAGAAATATTTCAATTGTCGTTCCAATTGAAATCGAATTTAATAAATAAAGGAATATTAATCGTGAGTGATTGCTCACCTTTCGAGACTAGAGGAGATAGGCAATGAAATTGAGCTACAAATATCAAAGCAACGGTAGATGGGCACGATTTGATGAAGAAAACGGCACGATAGACAATCTGATAAATGGAAAATCGATGAGAACAATCAGAATCGGTTTTTTTTTATATATATAACTGAAACTAGATATATTATTATTGTATTATTTAAATCAATACTCCATTTAAAATACACATTTAATTAACTAATATATATAAAATATTTTAAATTTAAAATCAAACTTACATTTATTAAAATCAAACATACACACAAAAAAATTATATGTATTCGTTTTAAATTAAACAGTTAATCCCAAAATGTACTATATGAGTATAAAATTTGAAACCCGGTTCTCATATATATAAACAAAGTATATTCCTACTATGCTTATACCCTTAATATGGAATGCACGTGCACCCTTCTCAATATATTGCTAAAATATCAAATCTTCCATATTATAATATATAACGTTATACTAACAGGTTACAAAATTCTAAAACCTATATAGGAACGGAAACCATACAAAAATCAGACTGACGTAACTTTGCAAGCCATTATCTAGGTAGACTTATATAAATTAAACTATGTATATGTACTTACATAAAAAAAATTCCGTACACATCATATAAAAGCAATACACATATAATATAAAATACAGTAAGAATCTATACACTATTCATATACTAGATATATTTACATATTTTCATAATACAAGAAACCAAAGAAACAACACTGTGTAACCGTATGACTTTCAAATTTTTTTACCAACTAAAAAATATATATAATAATCTCGTATATAACTAAACATATAATAAACAACAACTTGAACACTATACCTTTTAAACAACAGGCTAAGACTTAGTACCTTTTAAAACAACAGGCTAAGACTTATACTAACTATACGCAATCAAACAGTAAAAAAACAATTTCACTTACACATTTTTCCAAACTATAACTATTCTAAAAAAAAGAGCTATATACACACTTTTTAAAATATTGAAAAATGTTGCATAAATCTAAAAAACCAAAACTGTGTCATATATATAATATTTAGACATTAACCAAACCATTCTATATAAGATTAATACTCACCAATTCAAATGGAGGGGGTGTAAGGTCGAGGCTAAGCGGGTGAGCTGACACGTCAACAGGGTGGAGAACGAGTGCGCGAATGCAAGGAGGGGATATGGGTGCGGCGTTTGGAGGAGAGTGGAACGCACGGCAAGGTGCGGAGCTCGGTTGGCCGAGGTGGCTGCTTAGACACGGGTGGTGGGTCAGTGGGCTTGGAGGCAGTGCGCCGGCGAGTGAAGAGGAGTGGTCGGGGTTTGACGGAGATGGACGGCATACGGTGGAGGTGCTGTGTTGGAAGGCGGAGGCCGCAGCTCAGTCAATGGCTTGCGTTAGAGGAGGCGAAGGAAGCTCGACCGGAGAGGAGAGGGGAAGAGCAGATCCGGTTGTTGGCGGCGATGGTGGGCTGAGGCTTGCGGTTGCGGGCGTGTAGAGTTAGAGAGTGTGCTTGGTTTTTTTTTTATAAGCGGCCATGGGTTTGGAGATGTTGACGTTTATTAAGGAGGAAGATTGTTGCTGCATGCATAAGTATGCTTTCGCATGCGTCACAAATATATTTTTTAATTTAATTTCTTTTTTTTTTAAAGGGAGGAGGCGACATGCGAGCCGAAGAAGTAAGGCAGAGGGTTTGCAAGCAAGAAAAGTAACAGGCTAAAAAAACAAATCTATATACTACACGTGTGTAACATCCCGCCTTTTCACACACTTTAAACGACACACGTGCCAATTCAAAGCATACGCAAGGGCGGATTGTTATGGGGTAAATAAGAAAAACAGAGAAGGAATAAAACAAAACAGAATCTCACAGCGGAAGGATAAAATATAATAACAAATATACAGTTCATAAACAGTTTACAAAAGCTTGATTTTACTTATACAATGAATATCAGAGTCACACATACCAATACGAAAATGCAGCGGAATAGAAAGAGTGTGGTGCAATACTATATATATAAAATAATACTGAATCTTCGTCTTCGTCCTCCAAAGCTAAAACCTGCTATCCTGAAACGCTCGGACTGACCCGAGCGAATTTGAAAAGACAAAACACTCGAGTCAGACTAGAAAATCTTATGTGAGTTAAATAAACAGAAATAAATATGAGTACAGTAACTCAAGAGATGCTCGGGATTTACATCTCCTAAGGATCCGTTAAACTATTTACTATATAGTATATTGCGCTATTATAATAGTGTTTATTTATAAAATAAACTTACTTTTTAATAGCGTTAAGGGGTTACCCATATAGCCCTTAACACGTAATAGTCCCAGTAGTCCGTCCAATATCATAGTCCCTCCTGATCGGGAAGCCACTAGAGGATATCACACGGGCTACGGGAGAAATCCAAACTCGTACAAGGCGCGATAGGGTAGGTGACACGGCACAACTAGGCAATGCCAGGGTAGATATACCAATTGCTATCCAGGCTGATGGTAACGCGCAGCGCGCAGCTGCCGCCCACCTCGAACTAACTCCCCCAAAAATCAAAATATAGAAGTGGCCACTGAATCAATCCAAGTCAAAGTATAATATCGAAGAGGAGCGTCCGATCAGAGGAATGACCTCATTGGCCTGAGAATCGCTCCTGTTTTAGCCACCTTATGCCAACTCACGGGAGTTGGGTCCACGTATTTACCTTACAGGAAACGTCGTCACCACCTACTTCATTCTGGAATCTCCACCGCGTACACGGTTAGTCAAAGTGGTTTTCGGTATCGACAGAGAGTATGTCCATATCCGATCCCGGTCTCTTTGCCAACCAATCGTTATTATAACACCGCGGTCATTTAAAATTTGGTTATACTTTAAAACCTGAATATAATCCATTTCAAAACCATAATATTACGATATCCTTTCTTCTTTTAAACCCAAGACAATTCATTTTGATAATATTTTATAAAACCAAATTCAGTGATATCGTTTCCCAAATATATTTCCTTTCCAAAATTTATATCACTCTTATTTAATTGTAATCCCTTGTAACCAATAATTGAAATTTTTAGCTTTCAATATAATCCTTCAAAATCCACAGAAATTTTAAGCCCATTTCCTTCAAGACTAATAGGTTTGGATATTCACAATATATATATAGGATAAGTGGGTTAACCTTTACGGTAAATTTGTGAGGAAATAAATTTACATGGCTATATGAATATTTCTTTACTTAACGTTAAAACCAAAATCCCAAAATATTACTTCAAGTTTCAAAACCATTCCAATTAATTCATATATACGTATACCCATTTGAGTATACATATTTCAACTAAAGTTGGATCTCATCCTTTCAAATCAAATGCTCTTTTAATTAGCCTTGAATATTCCCATAGAATCTATAAACAATAAACTTCACTTTCTAGTAATAAAATATATATATTTTCCCAATTCAAATTATACTAGAATATTCTTTTCAATTTATTTAGGGAAAAATCCAATTATAAATATCATATCTTAAAATTTCCAACTTAACTTTTAAACATATGATATAAATTATTAACCTCCATTTTCTAAATTTTCTTCCATTTTAAATAAAGGAATTTATACTCCTTTTAATTTCAAAATTCTCAACTTCATATGTATATAATATGAAAGAAAAATATTTATCCAGTATAAAATTTAAGATTAATATAAACCGTATTTCATTCAAACCAATTTCATTTAAAATAGTTATATATAGACCGCGGTGCCTGTATATAATTTTCTATCCTATGGTCAAGTGATACGGATATTTATCATTTCAATCCGCAATTTAAAAATAAACTGCGGTTGTATATCATTTCAAACCGCAATCCCGAAAATGTAAAATGCATGCTAACTGGCAGTTTATTAATATCCACATAAATCATCCATTCAACAACACATCCATCACCCAATTTCAACCATCAATCAATATCAATCACTATCAACCAATATCAATCAATAACAATATTAGTTCGGAAATCTGCAACGGGTAATAACTGTCAGTTCGTTCAAATTAAATTTCAACTATTAATCTAACCATAAATATTTAGAGATAATTTATATAACTGTTAACTAGCATTTCATATGCAAACAAAATTCCTAACAGTCAGATAAATACGCAATAAATCAATTAAATTAACAGCTAAATCAAATAAACTGCAATTCGACAGATGTGGATGAAATAACATGCCAAAAGCTCATAAATAAATTTCTATTCATTTCTGAAATTTATTTAACAAACATAAAAGCTTCTAGTAATTGTGAGTGGGTTAAAACACTCACCTTTTGAATTTAAATCGAATTCAAATTCGATTTAAACCCAAAAATTTGACGGTCTCCAAATCCGTCCAAACCAGCGTCATCAGATCCAGAATTTAAATACGAACCTAACAAAAAGTTTCGTGTGAAACGGAATTCGTACGTAAAAGTTATTAAGATTAAATGAGTCGAAAACAATTTAAATAATTAATACAAATTAAACTCACTTTCACACCCAGGCCACGTGCCTTCTCACGTACACTGCTACCAGAGAAAATAGCATTCGAACCCTCCTCATCAACTTCCCAGCCGCCTCTTGCAAACCCTACCTTCCATCTTCGCCGTGCCTACAAACCCCTACAGTATGATCGAAGCACGCCATTGGGCAGAGCCACTCCGGCCGCCCCTTCCACCAGCGACCGGCCTCCCCTAGGCCTTCGCCGATCACCCAGGCCGAACGCGTGCACGGTCAGTTCTTCGACCAATTCGTACGCCACCAACATCCTAACGACCCAAGTAGCCGTATGGATCGGCCTCCTTCGTCGAGCTCTACGCTGCAGTGCCCCCTCATCGTCCTAGAAATGAAGATCCACCGTTGAAACGAGCGAACGAACTATGAACGGCCGGCACTGTTTGATTATTTCTGAGCAAACCACATATCCAATCGAGAAACAAATTTCACTTGCAGATTACGCGCTTCGAGAAGATGAACGTATATTTTTTGTGGAATTTTCTGAATTTTTTTGAGTTTTGGCTTTTGATTTGCCATTGAAACTGGATCTGAAGTGTATACATTTGGGGAGGAGAAAAGAGTGAAGAATTGAACGTACAGCTAAAGAATAGAGACTAGGGTTTATAGCTGTATATACATAGGTAGGCTAGCGATAGAGAAAATGGACTGGATAAGCGAACGTACGGAATAAAATACGGCCCAAAAAGCCCGCTATGCCTCCGGAATCGAATTTGTTAAAACTATATATCCAAATAGGTGTTTTAAAATATTCTGAACGCGATGGAAAAAGTTTCGCGACCAAATTCGATCGTATGAAGAAGTTATGTTGAAAACAAGATTCTCAAATTGATTTCAAATTGATTTTTAATAAAATTGATTTCAAGGCGTTTCGCGTCCGTACGATCAAACGACAAGTCCGATCGATACGAAACTTGAAACCCTATAACAATTCACCGATACGGATCCGATGAACTGGTTTCGTCGAAATCCGAGTCCGTGACAAAAATGGCTATTTTTAATATTTATTAAATAAATCAAATAAATTAAAAATCCAATTTTTATATTTCAACTTCTAATATAGGCCCCATTTCATTATTTATATACTTCAATCAATTTTAAATTATTTACCAAGCTTGGATGTGAATTAAAATCTATCAGTATATAAATTTGCAGTGTTAATATCTGCACTTCCTTATTATTTGGAGATTATAAATTTTATTCTAAACCCAATTATTAAATCTTATACCTTTATACTCTTAACTTAAATCTAACTAAATAAATAATTGGATTTCCATTTCAACTCATTATTTTGATTGCAAATAAACTCATTACCATACATTAAAATTCCAAACTCAATACTAAACTTTATCTCCATTTATTCGCCTTAATTTATTTAAGGCAATCCTAAATTAATATCTATTGCAATGATTTCAAGCATCATTCCCTTATTTTCTTAACTATTATAAATTCCAATCTTAATGAATTTAATGTTATAAGTTTGATAAATCTATTAAATCCACTCAATTGTTTACAAATTCTATTTTATATTCACTAACGTAATATTTTACGTTTAATTCTATTTTATTTGTAGTAAATACCATTTGTTGATTTGAATACTCAAATTATAAATAAAATCTTGCTTTCTAAAGTTATGTCAACAATGGTCCAACTAAATTTGAATTAGTTTTACCTTTATTTTGTGAAATTAACTATTGCAATAAATCCAGATTAATAAATAAGGCTTGATTCCTATATTAACTTCTTTGGTCTCAATTAACCTTTTATGGCGAGTATGAATTTCACTGTATAATTGAAACCTTTATATCCATTTAATTTTTGCTATCATCCAATATCTACATATTCTAGCTAAATTCCAACTAACATATAAATTAGCTATTCCAACTTCCATTAATTGCGATTATCCTACTATAGAATTTAAATTCCATTAACCATATAAATAAAAGTTGATCCCCATCTATTTACATTATATCACGTTTGCATAAATTTATTCAATGGTCATTTTTAATTAGTAACTATCCATTTTCCAATTCAAATGTAAATCTTCCACCTTTGAATTCTTATATTAAATGGAATTTATTCTAGGTAATATTTTTACTAATATTTACTGATTCACATTTATATGTTTCCAAAATTTAGCTCCAACCAAATGTGACAATTTACATTTCATTTCTATGTAATATATACCCATCTTATTCCATTCATTTGGTTACTGCATTGAAATCTATTTATTAACCAATACTAACGTTATTATCATTAATTAAATTTTGATTCCTAATTTTATTCAATACCTAGAACAAAAAATTTCATATTAAATCAAATCCTTCTTCTACTTAACTCAAGTTAGGTTATATTCCCATTTCTTATAACTAGGTCTTCAGTCACCATTTACATAGTTAAATTTAGCGTCTATTTACATCTTCGTTTATAATTTAGAGTTTCTACTAAATTGAATTACACAACTTATGAACTTTTAAAAAAATTTAGTCCATCTAATAAATTTTTCTAATATTTATGTCTATGCAATCCAATTCAGTTATAGTTTCATTAATACCGTTTAAAATCAACAAATTATGACTTATAACCTCAATCACAAATTCCAGTTATTTCAATCTATGTCATATAACACTTAAATTATTTAACTTTAATTACAGTTACTATCTAACCCTTACATTCCATTTCTTTAAAAATCCTAAGGCTTCTATTTTATTCTGGATTAGATTAGAAAACATATAAATTTAATTTATTCAATATTATCTAATTTAACGGGTCGTTACAATCTCCCCCACTCAAAACTTTTCGTCCCCGAAAAGGAAAAGAAGGGAGGAGGAAGAATAAAACAGTATACTTATTTCAGATATTACTCATAACAATATTTTACTGGATTAATTTCCTTTAATGCTTGAATTATTAAAGTTGGAAAAATAATCTCACAAAATTCTCAGACCCAAAATTTACGAAAATTTTGGCAGAGTCTCCTTTGTACGGAGGGACTCTGGAGAAAATATAATATCCAAATATACAAATATATTACACATATATCCAAAATAAAAAAATCCCAACTCGGAAAATATATAAAACAGCGCTTTAAACGTAATCCGAAAACGTACCTATTTGTCGGGCAATATACGCTTATTATTTTGGAACCAAAAGCAGTAGCAGTTGCTTCCAACACCTGTATTCACTTATAAAATCTAAAAGGTTAAATATTTATTTTACAGTGAAAGTTTAGGTGGATTCAGTCATTCATATCCAATCAAATGCAACAACCATAGATTTTAGCAAACAGCACACACCACAACAAACAATCAATAAAACAATTAGTTGTTCGGCTCAAATTCTGAAGTTGTACGAATGAAGAATAACTATCAAGTGCATCCGTTGCTCAACAGCCTTAGATGGAACAAAGATAGATTATTGGTTCATCCAACAACTCCACCATTCCTTACCCAACAATCATACATCAAACAATTCAAACCAACACCAAAATAGTTGATTATACATTCATTCCATAATTCAGTGTTTTGATTTTTTTTTCCCCTTTATTTATGGAGGAATTCCTTTATTTCTTACAAGTTTTATTTTCCAATTATCACCAAATTCATTATATTTGTATTTCCTTTTTATTACTTAAGTTTATAAAATAAATTCTCATTAATAACAACAAATATTTTGAATATCTTCACTTGTAAGATTTCCCTTAATTTCTAAATCTGCTAACATTCATTCTTATAAGTGGAAGTTTTTATTTATTTATTCATAAACTATGAATTTCAGTCATTTCAATTCTTCCTACTTTCTATTATATTAAAATAGGGGAGATTTAAAACATACTTAAGTAAATAATCTTAAAATAAATTCTTATTTTGAATTTCATGTTATATACTCAGGTTTTATCATCTATTAATAATACTTAACTTTATTTTCAATAAAAATTTAATTATCACTTAAGTCTATACCATTTAATTCTTATTTATAACGGTAATTTATTGAATACTTCATTATTTCTAAAATTCCTACTTGTAAAATATTCAATTCTAGTTCTTATTTAACATTTCAACTTTTATATAGGTAAGTTATTTATGCTAAAGAAAATGCAATTGAACTATTACAAGTTTAATCTCCGTTCTTTTAATTTAATTCAATGTTGATCCATATTATATTTTTTTTTTCCTACGTATCCAATTTCTCTTTCTAACCTTGCAATACTTCTCTTAATTTAATTAGAGGTTTCAATTCATTTATTACTTAACCCCTTTTTTATAAATTAATTAACGGAAAAATTTAGAATTAAATTCCGGGTTAAAATTCAATTTATTTCAAAATAATAGATAAATAAGTTCTTACAACTCAATTTCTCTAATTATAGTTAGAACAATAAAAGAAAATCTTTAGAAAATTTCAAAATAAATCTGCAGTAGAATTTACTACAGTGGCCTTTCCCCTTCGAAACTCGAAAATGAAAGTCGATGATGCGGCCGTCATCACCGAATTTATTTTCCAGCGACAGAGAGGAAAGTACAACATTTTTCCTCTAAAATCTTCTTTAAAACATTTCTTCCTAATTATACTAAATATTTATATAAGAAAATACTTATAAACCAAATCAATAATTTCACAAATTCTTTGAAAGCAAATTTTCAAAAATCCCGGACTTAAGTTCTAAAATCTCCAAATTTGGTTTATTATAATTTCAACTTAGCTTCAGTTATTATAAATATTTTATTTCCTAACACCCAATCTATAGCAACCAAATATATATATATTTATAAAAATAATTTTTATATAGAAAATATAATAGGCAAAATTATTTCATTCACCTATATTAAAAACAAATATTATGTCGGTCTGTCCTATTAAGTGTTTAGAAATCCCTATTGATGACATAGCGTCCCATGCATCAACCAGAATTTATAAATACAAAGCGGAACAGATTAACACAATATCAAAATCTTTTTATAAATACTAACAAGTACGCTCTCTCTTATATATACACTCAGCGACTCCCATAGGATATTTCTACCCTATTAACAAAGAGTCAAACCCCACAAAGCCAAGGTTTATCGCTAAACCAAAGCTTTGATACCAACTGTAACATCCCGCCTTTTCACACACTTTAAACGACACACGTGCCAATTCAAAGCATACGCAAGGGCGGATTGTTATGGGGTAAATAAGAAAAACAGAGAAGGAATAAAACAAAACAGAATCTCACAGCGGAAGGATAAAATATAATAACAAATATACAGTTCATAAACAGTTTACAAAAGCTTGATTTTACTTATACAATGAATATCAGAGTCACACATACCAATACGAAAATGCAGCGGAATAGAAAGAGTGTGGTGCAATACTATATATATAAAATAATACTGAATCTTCGTCTTCGTCCTCCAAAGCTAAAACCTGCTATCCTGAAACGCTCTGTAACGACCCGCTATTTTGGACTATTCGCATCCGCACACGTCGGACTTGAATAATTCAAAATACCGAATTGTTAATTTAAAATTTGGCAAAGCTCAGATATACAGTAAATAAATAATCACAGAATCACAGACACAGAGTAATAATATGCAGCGGAAGTAAAAGAAAAATAGTAGTTCATGAAGCTACTATATAAATATATAAGATACATCAGAGTTTACAGCAGAAGAGAAATATGATACATCAAGTACAAATTAGAATACATCACTGGAATCATCGAATATCTGAAAGCTGGATAGATAGCTGGATCTCCAAGCGAAGCTCCAACTCCAAAGTGAGCCTCGAAAGCTGGTACTCTCAGTCTGACCCGAGCGTAAAGTAAAACACAAAACACTCGAGTCAGGATTAATATTCTCATATCAATAAATCCAACTCAAGTGAAATAGCAATCGAAATACAAGTAACTCAAAGGATGTTGGAATAACCATCCTCTAAGGATCCGTTAAACTATCTACTATGTTGTAATATACGCTAAATAGATAATGTCTATCAGTAATATAAAGTATCAAAATAGTGTTAAGGCGTTACCATTATCCCCCTTAACACATTTTATATAAATGTCATAGTCTATACAGCACTGTAAACTCCACCGTAAACTGGCGGGATATCAGGGAGTACTCCATAGGTATAACACAAAACAAAGTCGTAGTGGTCGCGCATATAGGGATACAAGTATGACAAGGCACATGAGGCAATACCCAAGGTAGTGAAACTACCATTCGCCTGATCCGGACTGGTGAGAACGCATCGCCGCAGCGATCGCAACACCGCGAAACAACACTCCTGAAATTCCGAGGGTGCACCAATCAACAACAAGTAATGAGTAATAGTTACGAGGAAGTGTGTTCGCTCGAGGTGGCTAACCCCATTTGGCCCGGCACGGCTCCTGATTTTAGTCATTTCCAATTTGACACAAGTGTCAAGGCTATCCATTTTCGTTCTCTTTCTTCAGTCATCACGTTCATCATTCCGACCACTTCATTCTGGATCATCACTCCGCGTATAGTTATTAAAGTGGTTTTCGGTTTAGATAGAGAGTATATCCATAACCGATTCCGGTCTCTTTAATAACTTTCGTAATTATTACACCGATTGGTCGTTTAATGAATTTCAAAACCAAATAAATTTCAATTTTAATTTCAATTCGAATTTATAAATCAACATTTCATTTGTCTTTCTAAATCAATTTCAAAATTTCGTTTCAAAAACTTCCAAATTACCATTTCAAAATCTTATAATTCGATTTCAACTTTTATTTAAACAATTCAAATATTGATTCAAGTTCGTATATAAGTTTCATTCCGAAATCATTCAAATTGTTTAATTTTCATTCAAATCAATTTAAATGCATTTATCGATTTCATTCAATATTCGTTAAGTAAATTTTATGCTTCAAACCCACTTCTACTCAAATTCCAATACATTTAAATCAATTATTTACGTTCAACTTCATTAAATCAAAACTTCAAATTGAAATAAATTAGATTCGTCTAATTAATTCTTTAAATTACAAGTTTTACGTTAATTTCAATAAATCCCATTCATTTCAATAAATCACATTTTATTTCTTGTTAAAGAAATTCAAGTTTCACTTATTTATTGACTTCGTTACACATTTCAAACTCAAATTATAAAGAACTAAATTTCACATATTCAAAAAGTTCAATTTCACTTATTAACTTACTTAAATAAATTTCCAAACTTTAATAAATAAAGAAACTCAATTTCATTTATTAACGAAGTTCAAATCCACTTATGCAAAAGTTCAATTTCTCTTATCGAAGAATTGAATTTTTATTCAATTAACAAATAATTCAATCTTATTCAATTATTAAATAAATTTCAATCTTAATCATTAAAATTTCAAAATTAATAATTACAAACTTGATTATCAATTCAAACTTAATTATTAAATCATTTCCACTTAATTATGAATTCAAACTTAATCAACAAATCATTTCAACTTAATTATAATTCCAAACTTAATAATTATTTCAAATTTAATTATTAAATGATTTCAAACTTAATAATGTCAAAACTCAATTGTTACTAATTCAAAATCATTTATTAATTATACCAGATTTAATTATTAGAAATCAAATTTCAAACAACGTTCTTTCGTCAATTACTACGTTATATTTGTTCAGATTTCAATCTTACATTTTCCTTTCAAAAATTCAAATTACAACTTCATTTCAGAACTTATTCTTTTCTCGAATAAAATCATTATTTTATTTTTAAATCAAATTATTGACCAATCGGATTTTATATTAAATTTTCTATACTAGGTCAAATTCATTTGGGTATTTATCATTTCAACCCGATTCCAATTCAATTCAAAAATCAAAGCATAGCAAAGGGAACTTGCAGTGTGATAACAGGGATGGTGTCAAAGTAAATAAACAAGCAATAACACAATCAATAACAATCCAATAATTAATTCAAATAATCCCGAAATAATCGTATTAATTCGCATTGTTGTTTGTGCGAATTTATATAATTATCTCTAGAATCTACACTATCATTTCATGTAGATTAAAGATTATTATATTACGGTTTTTCACTTGTCGTTCAATTTCAATTTTTAATACAACAATAATTAATCCAATATACGTTCAAGGTTCAAAGTGTAATTTATCAAATTCTACGTCAATTAACTTAATAATTAAAAGGGGTTATATTATTCCAATTAGCTAATCAAATTCAACACATATGTCGATTCAAAATTTTAAACTATCCTACGTCAAATTCAATTGCATAATATCTATCACTTTATACATTACAATTTTCATCCAATATTAACAACAATCAATCAATCAATTATCAACCAAACTGTATTATCATCACATAAATAATTAACTGATAATGGTGTCAGATGTCGAAAGTGAACTGATACATAGATAACAGTGCAATAAAAACAGCAACATATTTCAATTGTCGTTTCAATTGAAATCAAATTTAATAAATAAAAGAATATTAATCGTGAGTGATTGCTCACCTTTCGAGACTAGAGAAAATAGAAGATGGCACGGAAACGCACACTGATACGGACACTGAAATGGAGTTACGAATCCAAGCATGATTCTCAGAGCAAAGTAAGATTGGCACGAATCGACGAGCAAAACTGTTAAATAGGAATTGCCGAAATCAATCAAAATATTCAACATAGCAACAATTACAAAACATGTCCTACGTCAAAGTTTAACAATATAATTCTATGTGCTACCGAGATCGAAATAGTCTGAAATTTGGTATGAATAAAGATCAAAACTTGTATTTCAAAACTGCAAAGAATCACTTGATTCCGACGTAAGACGGAGAAGATACGATGCGTCAAACATGAACTCAGGTCGTGTTTGCAGCAGTGTAAAATAATTCTAAGTACAAAAGAATATCTGCCTGGGTCTAACATCCAGATCCTCGACCACAAATCAAACGATGTCGGATTTTGCTGGAATTTGACATGCATAAACTACGTAACTTAAACTCCTTTTTAAAAATAGAATCAACCCATTCCGATAAAACATGAGTGAGATACAATGCGTCAAACATGAACTCAGGTCGTGTTTGCAGCAGTGTAAAATAATTCTAAGTATAAAAGAATATCTGCCTGGGTCTAACTTCCAGATCCTCGACCACAAATCAAACGATGTCGGATTTTGCTGGAATTTGACATGTATAAACTACGTAACTTAAACTCCTTTTTAAAAATAGAATCAACCCATTCCGATAAAACGTGAGTGAGATATGATATCGTGAACATGCAGTCTAACTGCTGTTCAGGAAAAATAAACACGCAAACAAGTGCAAAAATCAGTTTGGTTGCAACTTTCAGGTATAAACAAATTTATATACACTCGATTTAAACATATCAAAAATACAACATCTTATAAATAAACCATTTTTATAAATTTCTATATTACAGCTCAATGGAATATATATAAACTATATAATTGATTTATAACTCAAACTCATACATATTTCAAAATCTATACTGTAACTATTATAAACCTATACATAGTAAACATATATATAACACAGTGCGCATGTATACACAGTTTTTATACCAAGCTTTGTATACCACTCTGTACCATACTTACATCTACCAGTTATTAACAATACTTACCTACCTTCTCTAAGCTTACTATAGATGCATAAGAAAATATATAGTTCTTTTATAACATAGACTACAACCTGTTGTACAACTAAAAACTTGTCTCTAAGTTACCTATACAACAGTGAATACTAACATATAGTATGACTAAATTCACCCAATATATACATTTTGACATCTATAGTTATTAAACATATATAAGAATAACTACGTACAGTACTTAAATATATAATATATAAATATCTAGATTCTTTTACTAATATAAAATAAAACTATACAAAAGATATATATGTGTTATTACCTAACATAAGAGATACAGTGATGCACGGCAAACAATAGTAGAAAGAGTGAAGGCAAAGCCAAGTTGATGAGGTGGCTTGCAAGAAGGAAGGGAAGGTGTACAGCTTCTCGGCGGCCACAGGTGAAAGGGCAGAGGATGTCAGTTGAGGAGTGCGGTGGACGTAGATGCGCGCGTCAGCGGAGGTGGATGGCGCAAGCGGTGTGGGTACGGTGGCGGAATCGCTCACGGCTGGAGCTGGTGCCGCGCATGGTCGCGGTTCTGGTGGGTGCTAGCCATGCCTTGGGTTGCGCGTTGGCTTACTAGGCGGAGTGGGTGGCGTTGTTGCGGCAGGTGGCGGGAGGAACTGGTGTTGAACACATAGAGGGAGGTTTTGAGACAAGTGGAGAGCAAGGAAAGTGGAGAGAAAGAACGGCCTCACATGCACGTTTGTTTTATAAAACAGAGAAGAAAAATGGACCAGTTAAATGTATAACCATTCACAATACTTAAATTCCAAACGTTTAAAGGAAAGGAAGAGACCCGATATAAATGGAATGGGGAACATCAAAAGTCTTAAATCAACAGCTGGTTGAAGTTATTATGCTCAACAATTCACGTTTGTAACTCAATGAAAAATAAAAGATCACGTTCCCGGTACCGATACGATTACTGGTTTCGCGGATTCTGTTTGTACTGAATAAAAAAAACGGAACCGAATATACCATATAGATCATCATGACAAAATGATCACAACGACATACAGATATCAGTGGTTTGATTGAATTGTAAAAAATCGAATTTTTATACTACGGAAAATGCATAAAAATCGCAGAAAAATAAGATCGACGGGGCCAAAGATGTCCGAATTTGGAAAAACGATAAACTGACAACTTGCTCAAAAGATGGTTTAGAATTTTTCTATGTAAAAATATTTGGGTTTGAAAACGTTTTATTTTCATCGTTTCTTAACTGATTACATTGAAGTAAATTTACGCACGAAATAAACTTCCATATTTTCGGACGAAAATTTACCAGTTTCTATGTTTAACTAGACGCATTCCAAATATTAAATTTTTATTTCAAAATTTTATCGTTTAAAATTTCACAAAATCTCAATTAAATACGTTTTTAAAATCGGTTAAATCTACGGGTTGTTACAATCTCCCCCACTCAAAACTTTTCGTCCTCGAAAAGGAAGGAGGCAGTAGAATAGAAATAAGTAGAAGAGAATAGATTTGAAAACAACATAAAACAATTAGTTTAAGCCTTATAACTTTCAATTTTAAATAAACCAATATTCAACAATTTGTTTAAATTCACAGTTTTTATTAAATCGATTTGATATCACGTTTATTAATGTTAGGTACAAAAGGTTTCTTTCCCAAGTGAAATTCAATTTAAATTCAATTGATCCAAGATACCTCATTAAATTGATTTAATTTCAATTTATTAACTTTCGAACAAAATTTTATTTATAAAGGCAATTTATTTCATTCTCCAATTTCTTAAATTAACAATTTCAAAGATCATAAATTTGAATAGTCATTTATTATAATAATACTTTATTCGACAAATTTAGTTCTTCTTTACTTCATATTAGTATTAAAGTTATTCTACTTAATATATCTTAACACATATATATTAAATATATTTACATTTATTATAACTACTCAAATTTGTTTAAAAATTCCTTTAATATCATTTATTTTGTATAATATTCAATTACATAATTAACTTCTGAAAACTTTGGTAAGTTATATATAATGTAATTGAGCATTATCCAAATATAATTCCTAATTCAATTATTTCAAGTTAAGTATTTAATAGAAGAATTTAGTTTCATTTGCAATTGAAAATCATCTTTTAACAAATTTAAGAATGAATTTTTCGATTAACTTCGAACCATTTATAGATAAAATATACATAATATATCAAATCAAATTTAAATCTTCAATATATATTATAAATCAAGTCATGTTTAGAAATTCAAATCAATTTATTTTCATTTTATTTTTAAAACAAACCGTAGCAAAGCTACAAAATAGTCTCTCCACTTCGAAACTCGAAAATGAATGTCGATGATGCGGCCGTCATCACCGAAATTATTTTCCAGCAACGAACTAAGAGAGCACTAATTTAAAATTTAAAATTCTTTGAAAAACCATTTCTATTTGAAAATATTTAAATAATATACACCTTAAACTTTAAAACCATAGTTTGACATTATCGGAAATAAAATTCTCAAATTCTAATTTAAATACATTTCAAATTCCAAATCAAAATATAACTAAGTTTTATAAATTCATTTGTTTATGTTATTCAATAGTCAATAGTTTACATCAATAAATGAAAATCAAGAATTATTATTTTCAACAACCAATTCATTAGCTATTTAATTTCAGAAAATTTATACTTTTATATAACATAATCATTCAAAATTATTTTTATTTACTAAATTTGAAAACAATATTGTGTTAGTTTGCTCTGCTAAAGTGTTTTAGAAATTCTATCGATAGCGTTGATCAGACGAATCGATCGAAAATCCAAATCAACATCAGCAACTCAAACAACACGATATATATAAGACTTTTTAGACAATAATTTACAAATACACTTCCTCGCTCGACGATATAATAATGGATTTCAAAGCAAGGACAGAGATTCAAATTTGATGGAAATCAAATCAAAGAGAATTTTGATTCGATAATAAGTTCGAAACAGAAGATAAGATAATTCAATTAACAGAATCGGGAGATGGACAAGCTTATTTAATTCACGGCAACCTTTACCGGGTCGACCGTAACTTTGAGAATAAGATCGATGCTGAATTTCGAGGTAAATCAACATTTGATCTCAAGGAATAGAATTCAGGCATAGCGGAAAATAGATAGCATCGTAAACCGAGGATACAGAAATCTTCGGTAAATCGATGTCTATTGTAAAGGAGTTTCACCCATTTACAAATCATTCGGCGTTTGGGGAGACCGCTGTTTCATTATAAAGATCATTCGAAGTGGAGTAATGGGATGCTCCAGAATCGAAAGAAGGCGAATAGTGAGGAACACGAATGAAATTTGGAACCGCAGGGAACGTTCCAAAATTTAAGGGAACGAGTCAAAAGGAAGAGATTGAAACTAGAATGAGAGTGATTCTGTAAATATATTTACCCTATATGCTAAGTTTTTCCTAGAGCTACCAAAAGCTCTGATACCAACTGTAACGACCCGCTATTTTGGACTATTCGCATCCGCACACGTCGGACTTGAATAATTCAAAATACCGAATTGTTAATTTAAAATTTGGCAAAGCTCAGATATACAGTAAATAAATAATCACAGAATCACAGACACAGAGTAATAATATGCAGCGGAAGTAAAAGAAAAATAGTAGTTCATGAAGCTACTATATAAATATATAAGATACATCAGAGTTTACAGCAGAAGAGAAATATGATACATCAAGTACAAATTAGAATACATCACTGGAATCATCGAATATCTGAAAGCTGGATAGATAGCTGGATCTCCAAGCGAAGCTCCAACTCCAAAGTGAGCCTCGAAAGCTGGTACTCTCAGTCTGACCCGAGCGTAAAGTAAAACACAAAACACTCGAGTCAGGATTAATATTCTCATATCAATAAATCCAACTCAAGTGAAATAGCAATCGAAATACAAGTAACTCAAAGGATGTTGGAATAACCATCCTCTAAGGATCCGTTAAACTATCTACTATGTTGTAATATACGCTAAATAGATAATGTCTATCAGTAATATAAAGTATCAAAATAGTGTTAAGGCGTTACCATTATCCCCCTTAACACATTTTATATAAATGTCATAGTCTATACAGCACTGTAAACTCCACCGTAAACTGGCGGGATATCAGGGAGTACTCCATAGGTATAACACAAAACAAAGTCGTAGTGGTCGCGCATATAGGGATACAAGTATGACAAGGCACATGAGGCAATACCCAAGGTAGTGAAACTACCATTCGCCTGATCCGGACTGGTGAGAACGCATCGCCGCAGCGATCGCAACACCGCGAAACAACACTCCTGAAATTCCGAGGGTGCACCAATCAACAACAAGTAATGAGTAATAGTTACGAAGAAGTGTGTTCGCTCGAGGTGGCTAACCCCATTTGGCCCGGCACGGCTCCTGATTTTAGTCATTTCCAATTTGACACAAGTGTCAAGGCTATCCATTTTCGTTCTCTTTCTTCAGTCATCACGTTCATCATTCCGACCACTTCATTCTGGATCATCACTCCGCGTATAGTTATTAAAGTGGTTTTCGGTTTAGATAGAGAGTATATCCATAACCGATTCCGGTCTCTTTAATAACTTTCGTAATTATTACACCGATTGGTCGTTTAATGAATTTCAAAACCAAATAAATTTCAATTTTAATTTCAATTCGAATTTATAAATCAACATTTCATTTGTCTTTCTAAATCAATTTCAAAATTTCGTTTCAAAAACTTCCAAATTACCATTTCAAAATCTTATAATTCGATTTCAACTTTTATTTAAACAATTCAAATATTGATTCAAGTTCGTATATAAGTTTCATTCCGAAATCATTCAAATTGTTTAATTTTCATTCAAATCAATTTAAATGCATTTATCGATTTCATTCAATATTCGTTAAGTAAATTTTATGCTTCAAACCCACTTCTACTCAAATTCCAATACATTTAAATCAATTATTTACGTTCAACTTCATTAAATCAAAACTTCAAATTGAAATAAATTAGATTCGTCTAATTAATTCTTTAAATTACAAGTTTTACGTTAATTTCAATAAATCCCATTCATTTCAATAAATCACATTTTATTTCTTGTTAAAGAAATTCAAGTTTCACTTATTTATTGACTTCGTTACACATTTCAAACTCAAATTATAAAGAACTAAATTTCACATATTCAAAAAGTTCAATTTCACTTATTAACTTACTTAAATAAATTTCCAAACTTTAATAAATAAAGAAACTCAATTTCATTTATTAACGAAGTTCAAATCCACTTATGCAAAAGTTCAATTTCTCTTATCGAAGAATTGAATTTTTATTCAATTAACAAATAATTCAATCTTATTCAATTATTAAATAAATTTCAATCTTAATCATTAAAATTTCAAAATTAATAATTACAAACTTGATTATCAATTCAAACTTAATTATTAAATCATTTCCACTTAATTATGAATTCAAACTTAATCAACAAATCATTTCAACTTAATTATAATTCCAAACTTAATAATTATTTCAAATTTAATTATTAAATGATTTCAAACTTAATAATGTCAAAACTCAATTGTTACTAATTCAAAATCATTTATTAATTATACCAGATTTAATTATTAGAAATCAAATTTCAAACAACGTTCTTTCGTCAATTACTACGTTATATTTGTTCAGATTTCAATCTTACATTTTCCTTTCAAAAATTCAAATTACAACTTCATTTCAGAACTTATTCTTTTCTCGAATAAAATCATTATTTTATTTTTAAATCAAATTATTGACCAATCGGATTTTATATTAAATTTTCTATACTAGGTCAAATTCATTTGGGTATTTATCATTTCAACCCGATTCCAATTCAATTCAAAAATCAAAGCATAGCAAAGGGAACTTGCAGTGTGATAACAGGGATGGTGTCAAAGTAAATAAACAAGCAATAACACAATCAATAACAATCCAATAATTAATTCAAATAATCCCGAAATAATCGTATTAATTCGCATTGTTGTTTGTGCGAATTTATATAATTATCTCTAGAATCTACACTATCATTTCATGTAGATTAAAGATTATTATATTACGGTTTTTCACTTGTCGTTCAATTTCAATTTTTAATACAACAATAATTAATCCAATATACGTTCAAGGTTCAAAGTGTAATTTATCAAATTCTACGTCAATTAACTTAATAATTAAAAGGGGTTATATTATTCCAATTAGCTAATCAAATTCAACACATATGTCGATTCAAAATTTTAAACTATCCTACGTCAAATTCAATTGCATAATATCTATCACTTTATACATTACAATTTTCATCCAATATTAACAACAATCAATCAATCAATTATCAACCAAACTGTATTATCATCACATAAATAATTAACTGATAATGGTGTCAGATGTCGAAAGTGAACTGATACATAGATAACAGTGCAATAAAAACAGCAACATATTTCAATTGTCGTTTCAATTGAAATCAAATTTAATAAATAAAAGAATATTAATCGTGAGTGATTGCTCACCTTTCGAGACTAGAGAAAATAGAAGATGGCACGGAAACGCACACTGATACGGACACTGAAATGGAGTTACGAATCCAAGCATGATTCTCAGAGCAAAGTAAGATTGGCACGAATCGACGAGCAAAACTGTTAAATAGGAATTGCCGAAATCAATCAAAATATTCAACATAGCAACAATTACAAAACATGTCCTACGTCAAAGTTTAACAATATAATTCTATGTGCTACCGAGATCGAAATAGTCTGAAATTTGGTATGAATAAAGATCAAAACTTGTATTTCAAAACTGCAAAGAATCACTTGATTCCGACGTAAGACGGAGAAGATACGATGCGTCAAACATGAACTCAGGTCGTGTTTGCAGCAGTGTAAAATAATTCTAAGTACAAAAGAATATCTGCCTGGGTCTAACATCCAGATCCTCGACCACAAATCAAACGATGTCGGATTTTGCTGGAATTTGACATGCATAAACTACGTAACTTAAACTCCTTTTTAAAAATAGAATCAACCCATTCCGATAAAACATGAGTGAGATACAATGCGTCAAACATGAACTCAGGTCGTGTTTGCAGCAGTGTAAAATAATTCTAAGTATAAAAGAATATCTGCCTGGGTCTAACTTCCAGATCCTCGACCACAAATCAAACGATGTCGGATTTTGCTGGAATTTGACATGTATAAACTACGTAACTTAAACTCCTTTTTAAAAATAGAATCAACCCATTCCGATAAAACGTGAGTGAGATATGATATCGTGAACATGCAGTCTAACTGCTGTTCAGGAAAAATAAACACGCAAACAAGTGCAAAAATCAGTTTGGTTGCAACTTTCAGGTATAAACAAATTTATATACACTCGATTTAAACATATCAAAAATACAACATCTTATAAATAAACCATTTTTATAAATTTCTATATTACAGCTCAATGGAATATATATAAACTATATAATTGATTTATAACTCAAACTCATACATATTTCAAAATCTATACTGTAACTATTATAAACCTATACATAGTAAACATATATATAACACAGTGCGCATGTATACACAGTTTTTATACCAAGCTTTGTATACCACTCTGTACCATACTTACATCTACCAGTTATTAACAATACTTACCTACCTTCTCTAAGCTTACTATAGATGCATAAGAAAATATATAGTTCTTTTATAACATAGACTACAACCTGTTGTACAACTAAAAACTTGTCTCTAAGTTACCTATACAACAGTGAATACTAACATATAGTATGACTAAATTCACCCAATATATACATTTTGACATCTATAGTTATTAAACATATATAAGAATAACTACGTACAGTACTTAAATATATAATATATAAATATCTAGATTCTTTTACTAATATAAAATAAAACTATACAAAAGATATATATGTGTTATTACCTAACATAAGAGATACAGTGATGCACGGCAAACAATAGTAGAAAGAGTGAAGGCAAAGCCAAGTTGATGAGGTGGCTTGCAAGAAGGAAGGGAAGGTGTACAGCTTCTCGGCGGCCACAGGTGAAAGGGCAGAGGATGTCAGTTGAGGAGTGCGGTGGACGTAGATGCACGCGTCAGCGGAGGTGGATGGCGCAAGCGGTGTGGGTACGGTGGCGGAATCGCTCACGGCTGGAGCTGGTGCCGCGCATGGTCGCGGTTCTGGTGGGTGCTAGCCATGCCTTGGGTTGCGCGTTGGCTTACTAGGCGGAGTGGGTGGCGTTGTTGCGGCAGGTGGCGGGAGGAACTGGTGTTGAACACATAGAGGGAGGTTTTGAGACAAGTGGAGAGCAAGGAAAGTGGAGAGAAAGAACGGCCTCACATGCACGTTTGTTTTATAAAACAGAGAAGAAAAATGGACCAGTTAAATGTATAACCATTCACAATACTTAAATTCCAAACGTTTAAAGGAAAGGAAGAGACCCGATATAAATGGAATGGGGAACATCAAAAGTCTTAAATCAACAGCTGGTTGAAGTTATTATGCTCAACAATTCACGTTTGTAACTCAATGAAAAATAAAAGATCACGTTCCCGGTACCGATACGATTACTGGTTTCGCGGATTCTGTTTGTACTGAATAAAAAAAACGGAACCGAATATACCATATAGATCATCATGACAAAATGATCACAACGACATACAGATATCAGTGGTTTGATTGAATTGTAAAAAATCGAATTTTTATACTACGGAAAATGCATAAAAATCGCAGAAAAATAAGATCGACGGGGCCAAAGATGTCCGAATTTGGAAAAACGATAAACTGACAACTTGCTCAAAAGATGGTTTAGAATTTTTCTATGTAAAAATATTTGGGTTTGAAAACGTTTTATTTTCATCGTTTCTTAACTGATTACATTGAAGTAAATTTACGCACGAAATAAACTTCCATATTTTCGGACGAAAATTTACCAGTTTCTATGTTTAACTAGACGCATTCCAAATATTAAATTTTTATTTCAAAATTTTATCGTTTAAAATTTCACAAAATCTCAATTAAATACGTTTTTAAAATCGGTTAAATCTACGGGTTGTTACACGCTCGGACTGACCCGAGCGAATTTGAAAAGACAAAACACTCGAGTCAGACTAGAAAATCTTATGTGAGTTAAATAAACAGAAATAAATATGAGTACAGTAACTCAAGAGATGCTCGGGATTTACATCTCCTAAGGATCCGTTAAACTATTTACTATATAGTATATTGCGCTATTATAATAGTGTTTATTTATAAAATAAACTTACTTTTTAATAGCGTTAAGGGGTTACCCATATAGCCCTTAACACGTAATAGTCCCAGTAGTCCGTCCAATATCATAGTCCCTCCTGATCGGGAAGCCACTAGAGGATATCACACGGGCTACGGGAGAAATCCAAACTCGTACAAGGCGCGATAGGGTAGGTGACACGGCACAACTAGGCAATGCCAGGGTAGATATACCAATTGCTATCCAGGCTGATGGTAACGCGCAGCGCGCAGCTGCCGCCCACCTCGAACTAACTCCCCCAAAAATCAAAATATAGAAGTGGCCACTGAATCAATCCAAGTCAAAGTATAATATCGAAGAGGAGCGTCCGATCAGAGGAATGACCTCATTGGCCTGAGAATCGCTCCTGTTTTAGCCACCTTATGCCAACTCACGGGAGTTGGGTCCACGTATTTACCTTACAGGAAACGTCGTCACCACCTACTTCATTCTGGAATCTCCACCGCGTACACGGTTAGTCAAAGTGGTTTTCGGTATCGACAGAGAGTATGTCCATATCCGATCCCGGTCTCTTTGCCAACCAATCGTTATTATAACACCGCGGTCATTTAAAATTTGGTTATACTTTAAAACCTGAATATAATCCATTTCAAAACCATAATATTACGATATCCTTTCTTCTTTTAAACCCAAGACAATTCATTTTGATAATATTTTATAAAACCAAATTCAGTGATATCGTTTCCCAAATATATTTCCTTTCCAAAATTTATATCACTCTTATTTAATTGTAATCCCTTGTAACCAATAATTGAAATTTTTAGCTTTCAATATAATCCTTCAAAATCCACAGAAATTTTAAGCCCATTTCCTTCAAGACTAATAGGTTTGGATATTCACAATATATATATAGGATAAGTGGGTTAACCTTTACGGTAAATTTGTGAGGAAATAAATTTACATGGCTATATGAATATTTCTTTACTTAACGTTAAAACCAAAATCCCAAAATATTACTTCAAGTTTCAAAACCATTCCAATTAATTCATATATACGTATACCCATTTGAGTATACATATTTCAACTAAAGTTGGATCTCATCCTTTCAAATCAAATGCTCTTTTAATTAGCCTTGAATATTCCCATAGAATCTATAAACAATAAACTTCACTTTCTAGTAATAAAATATATATATTTTCCCAATTCAAATTATACTAGAATATTCTTTTCAATTTATTTAGGGAAAAATCCAATTATAAATATCATATCTTAAAATTTCCAACTTAACTTTTAAACATATGATATAAATTATTAACCTCCATTTTCTAAATTTTCTTCCATTTTAAATAAAGGAATTTATACTCCTTTTAATTTCAAAATTCTCAACTTCATATGTATATAATATGAAAGAAAAATATTTATCCAGTATAAAATTTAAGATTAATATAAACCGTATTTCATTCAAACCAATTTCATTTAAAATAGTTATATATAGACCGCGGTGCCTGTATATAATTTTCTATCCTATGGTCAAGTGATACAGATATTTATCATTTCAATCCGCAATTTAAAAATAAACTGCGGTTGTATATCATTTCAAACCGCAATCCCGAAAATGTAAAATGCATGCTAACTGGCAGTTTATTAATATCCACATAAATCATCCATTCAACAACACATCCATCACCCAATTTCAACCATCAATCAATATCAATCACTATCAACCAATATCAATCAATAACAATATTAGTTCGGAAATCTGCAACGGGTAATAACTGTCAGTTCGTTCAAATTAAATTTCAACTATTAATCTAACCATAAATATTTAGAGATAATTTATATAACTGTTAACTAGCATTTCATATGCAAACAAAATTCCTAACAGTCAGATAAATACGCAATAAATCAATTAAATTAACAGCTAAATCAAATAAACTGCAATTCGACAGATGTGGATGAAATAACATGCCAAAAGCTCATAAATAAATTTCTATTCATTTCTGAAATTTATTTAACAAACATAAAAGCTTCTAGTAATTGTGAGTGGGTTAAAACACTCACCTTTTGAATTTAAATCGAATTCAAATTCGATTTAAAACCAAAAATTTGACGGTCTCCAAATCCGTCCAAACCAGCGTCATCAGATCCAGAATTTAAATACGAACCTAACAAAAAGTTTCGTGTGAAACGGAATTCGTACGTAAAAGTTATTAAGATTAAATGAGTCGAAAACAATTTAAATAATTAATACAAATTAAACTCACTTTCACACCCAGGCCACGTGCCTTCTCACGTGCACTGCTACCAGAGAAAATAGCATTCGAACCCTCCTCATCAACTTCCCAGCCGCCTCTTGCAAACCCTACCTTCCATCTTCGCCGTGCCTACAAACCCCTACAGTATGATCGAAGCACGCCATTGGGCAGAGCCACTCCGGCCGCCCCTTCCACCAGCGACCGGCCTCCCCTAGGCCTTCGCCGATCACCCAGGCCGAACGCGTGCACGGTCAGTTCTTCGACCAATTCGTACGCCACCAACATCCTAACGACCCAAGTAGCCGTATGGATCGGCCTCCTTCGTCGAGCTCTACGCTGCAGTGCCCCCTCATCGTCCTAGAAATGAAGATCCACCGTTGAAACGAGCGAACGAACTATGAACGGCCGGCACTGTTTGATTATTTCTGAGCAAACCACATATCCAATCGAGAAACAAATTTCACTAGCAGATTACGCGCTTCGAGAAGATGAACGTATATTTTTTGTGGAATTTTCTGAATTTTTTTGAGTTTTGGCTTTTGATTTGCCATTGAAACTGGATCTGAAGTGTATACATTTGGGGAGGAGAAAAGAGTGAAGAATTGAACGTACAGCTAAAGAATAGAGACTAGGGTTTATAGCTGTATATACATAGGTAGGCTAGCGATAGAGAAAATGGACTGGATAAGCGAACGTACGGAATAAAATACGGCCCAAAAAGCCCGCTATGCCTCCGGAATCGAATTTGTTAAAACTATATATCCAAATAGGTGTTTTAAAATATTCTGAACGCGATGGAAAAAGTTTCGCGACCAAATTCGATCGTATGAAGAAGTTATGTTGAAAACAAGATTCTCAAATTGATTTCAAATTGATTTTTAATAAAATTGATTTCAAGGCGTTTCGCGTCCGTACGATCAAACGACAAGTCCGATCGATACGAAACTTGAAACCCTATAACAATTCACCGATACGGATCCGATGAACTGGTTTCGTCGAAATCCGAGTCCGTGACAAAAATGGCTATTTTTAATATTTATTAAATAAATCAAATAAATTAAAAATCCAATTTTTATATTTCAACTTCTAATATAGGCCCCATTTCATTATTTATATACTTCAATCAATTTTAAATTATTTACCAAGCTTGGATGTGAATTAAAATCTATCAGTATATAAATTTGCAGTGTTAATATCTGCACTTCCTTATTATTTGGAGATTATAAATTTTATTCTAAACCCAATTATTAAATCTTATACCTTTATACTCTTAACTTAAATCTAACTAAATAAATAATTGGATTTCCATTTCAACTCATTATTTTGATTGCAAATAAACTCATTACCATACATTAAAATTCCAAACTCAATACTAAACTTTATCTCCATTTATTCGCCTTAATTTATTTAAGGCAATCCTAAATTAATATCTATTGCAATGATTTCAAGCATCATTCCCTTATTTTCTTAACTATTATAAATTCCAATCTTAATGAATTTAATGTTATAAGTTTGATAAATCTATTAAATCCACTCAATTGTTTACAAATTCTATTTTATATTCACTAACGTAATATTTTACGTTTAATTCTATTTTATTTGTAGTAAATACCATTTGTTGATTTGAATACTCAAATTATAAATAAAATCTTGCTTTCTAAAGTTATGTCAACAATGGTCCAACTAAATTTGAATTAGTTTTACCTTTATTTTGTGAAATTAAAAATTTCAATAAATCCAGATTAATAAATAAGGCTTGATTCCTATATTAACTTCTTTGGTCTCAATTAACCTTTTATGGCGAGTATGAATTTCACTGTATAATTGAAACCTTTATATCCATTTAATTTTTACTATCATCCAATATCTACATATTCTAGCTAAATTCCAACTAACATATAAATTAGCTATTCCAACTTCCATTAATTGCGATTATCCTACTATAGAATTTAAATTCCATTAACCATATAAATAAAAGTTGATCCCCATCTATTTACATTATATCACGTTTGCATAAATTTATTCAATGGTCATTTTTAATTAGTAACTATCCATTTTCCAATTCAAATGTAAATCTTCCACCTTTGAATTCTTATATTAAATGGAATTTATTCTAGGTAATATTTTTACTAATATTTACTGATTCACATTTATATGTTTCCAAAATTTAGCTCCAACCAAATGTGACAATTTACATTTCATTTCTATGTAATATATACCCATCTTATTCCATTCATTTGGTTACTGCATTGAAATCTATTTATTAACCAATACTAACGTTATTATCATTAATTAAATTTTGATTCCTAATTTTATTCAATACCTAGAACAAAAAATTTCATATTAAATCAAATCCTTCTTCTACTTAACTCAAGTTAGGTTATATTCCCATTTCTTATAACTAGGTCTTCGATCACCATTTACATAGTTAAATTTAGCGTCTATTTACATCTTCGTTTATAATTTAGAGTTTCTACTAAATTGAATTACACAACTTATGAACTTTTAAAAAAATTTAGTCCATCTAATAAATTTTTCTAATATTTATGTCTATGCAATCCAATTCAGTTATAGTTTCATTAATACCGTTTAAAATCAACAAATTATGACTTATAACCTCAATCACAAATTCCAGTTATTTCAATCTATGTCATATAACACTTAAATTATTTAACTTTAATTACAGTTACTATCTAACCCTTACATTCCATTTCTTTAAAAATCCTAAGGCTTCTATTTTATTCTGGATTAGATTAGAAAACATATAAATTTAATTTATTCAATATTATCTAATTTAACGGGTCGTTACAACGTGTGTTTTATTTCCAAGGCAAGAATTCAAGTGAAAAGGAGATGAGGAGTCTAACCATCCTATAGTCACTTAAACAAGTTTTGGAAAGGAAAGAGGTGGCTAGTTTCCTTTTCAATGCAAATGAACAGACTACAAAAAAAATGTTTATTGAATATCATAAGCAAAGTTTGGTAAACAAAGTCAAATGCTGAAATTTTGGAAATTACAAAAGGCTGCAGACTATTTGTTTCAACCGATGGGCACGCGAAAGGTCACAAGAAAAGAAATAGACTCAAACGGACACGACGCGGTTACCGTTACTAACGTCACGTACCGGATTTCAAAACACAGAATCGAATATACCGCAGAGATCAGCATGATAAGACGGTCAAAATGGTATACAGATATCAGTGGTACGATAAAATTTTAAAATTTCGAATTTTCTACTGGCGGAAAATGCAAGAAAAACGCAGAAAAATAAGATCGACGGAGCCAAAGATGTCCGAATTTGAAAAAACGACAAACTGACAACTTGCTCAAAAGATGTTTTAGAATTTTTCTATGTAAAAATATTTAGGTTCCGAAAATATTTTATTTTTATTGCCTTTTAACTGATTAAATTGAAGTAAATTTACGCACGAAATAAACTTTCATTTTTTCTGACTAAAATTTACCAGTTGCTATGTTTAACTAGACGCATTCCAAATATCAAATTTATATTTCAAAATTTTATCGTTTAAAATTCCACAAAATTTTTAATTAAATACGTTACTAAAACCGTTAAAATTTACGTGTCGTTACATTCTCCCCCACTCAAAACTTTTCGTCCCCGAAATGGAAGGAAGTAGGAGAATCGAAACAACAAAAGAAAATTGACTTGAATTACATAATAAATAATTTATTTAAACCATATAAATTTCAATTTAAATTAATTTATATTTAACAATTGTTTTTAAGTTCAAGATTTTCATTAAATTGATTTGATTTCTCATTTATTAATGTTAGATACAAAAGGTTTCTTTCAAATGAAATTCAATTTAAATTCAACTAATTCTAGATACTACCTTAAGTTGATTTAATTCAATTTATTAACTCTCAAACCAAAAACAAAAATCTTCTATTTATCACACCTATTATTTGTTTAACTTATTATTCTATTTATCTCAATAAACATTTTATAATTAAAATTTTAGTGAATAACATTTATTATACGCACTCACATTTTTATTTATAAAGACAATTTATATTATATATTATCCAATTTTCTTAAATTTACAATTTCTAAAATCACAAATTGAATAGTCCATTATTATAATCATATTTTATTCGACAAATTTAATTCTTCTTTATTCCAAATTATAATTAAATTTATTCTGCTTAATATATCTTATCACATATATTTAGTAGATTTTCTCTTATTATACTTACTCAACTTTGTTTAAAATTTCTTTTAACATCATTTAATTTATACAGTATGATATCCTATTACTTAGTTAACCCCTGGATAATTTTGGTAGGTTATATCGTAATGCAACCGGTATTATACAAGTAAATTTCAAATTCAATACTCTCAAGTTTAAATGTTAATTCAAAATTTTGGTTTCATTTGTAATTGAAATCATCCTTAAATCAAAATTTTAAGAATTAATTTTCGGTTAACTTCAAACCATTTTATAGATGAAATATATATATATATAAACACACACACACACACACACACACACACACACATAATATATGTCAAATCAAATTTAAAAATCTTCAATATATATTATAAATCAACTCATGTTTAGAATTTCAAATCAATTTATTTTTCAAAACAAACCGTAGCAAAGCTACAGAATAGTCTCTCCACTTCGAAACTCGAAAATGAATGTCGATGATGCGGCCGTCATCATCGAAATTATTTTCCAGCGACAAAAGAGAAGAGCTCTAATTTAATCATTCAAATTCTTTGGAAACCATTTCTATTCGAAGATATTTTAAATTATATACATTTTAAAACTTTAAAACCATAGTTCAAAATTATTGGAATTAAATCCTCAAATTCTAATTTAAATTCACTTAAAATTCCAATCAAATTATACCCAAGTTTTATAAATTCATTTATTTATATTGCAATAGTCAACGGTTTACAACAATAATCAAAAAATTTATTTTCAACAATCAATTCATTAACTATTAAATTTTAGAAAATTTATACTTATATATAATAAAATCATTCAATACTATTTTATTTACCAAATTCGAAAATACTATTATGTCAGTTTGCTCTGTTCAAGTATTTTGGAAATCCTATCGATAGCGTTGATCAGACGAATCGAACAAAAACCCAAATCAACATCAACAACTCAAAAAACACAACATATATATCAAACACATTTAAATATTTATTTACAAATGCACTTCCTCGCATGACGATACAAGGATGGATTTCAAAATCAGTATAGAGATTTAATTTGATGGAAATCAAATCAAAGAGAATTTTGATTCGATAATAAGTTCGAACAGAAGGTAAGATAATTCAATTAACAGAATCAGGAGATGGATAAGCTTATTTAATTCACGGGCAACCTTCACCAGATCGACCGTAACTTCAAGAATAAGATCGATGCTGAATTCCGAGGTAAATCAACATTCGATCTCAAGAGATAGAATACAGGTATAGTAGGAGATAGATAGCACCATAAACCGAGGATACAGAAATCTCCGGTAAATCAATGTCTATTGTAATGGAGTTTCACTCATTTACAAATAAATGTGGGATTGGCGAGACCGCCGACTCACTATAAAGATCATTCAAAGTGGAGTTATGGGGCACTCCGGAATCAAAAGAAGATAAATAGTGAGGGATATGAATGAATTTTGAAACCGAGGGAACGTTCCAAAATTCAAAGGAATTATGTCAAAAGGAAGATATTGAAACTCGAGTGGGAGTGATTCTGTAAATACATTTACCATATATGCTAAGTTTTGCCTAGAGCTATCAAAAGATCTGATACCAACTGTAACGACCCGCTATTTTGGACTATTCGCATCCGCACTTGTCGGACTTGAATAATTCAAAATACCGAATTGTTAATTTTAATTTGGCAAAACTCAGGTATACAGTAAATAAATAATCACAGAATCACAGACACAGAGTAACAATATGCAGCGAAAGTAAAAGAGGTAGTAGTTCATGAAGCTACTATATAAATATATAAGATACATCAGAGTTAAATAAGTTACAACAGAAGTCTCGAATACAACAATCAAATATAAGAATCATAATACATCACTAGAATCATCGAATTTCTGAAGATGGATAGATAGCTGGATCTCCAGGCGAAGCTCCAACTCCAAAGGTGAGTCTCAAAAGCTGAACCACTCGGTCTGACCCGAGCGTAAAGCAAAACATAAAACACTCGAGTCAGAATTAATATTCTCATATCAATAAATCCAACTCAAGTGAAATAGCAATCGAAATACAAGTAACTCAAAGGATGTTGGAATCACCATCCTCTAAGGATCCGTTAAACTATCTACTATGTAGTAGTGTACGCTAAATAGGTAATGTCTATCAGTAATATAAGGTATCAAAATAGTGTTAAGGCGTTACCATTATCCCCCTTAACACATTTTATATAAGCGTTATAGTCTAAACAGCACTGCAAACTCCACCGTAAACTGGTGGGATATCAGGGAGTACTCCATAGGTATAACACAAAATAAATTCGTAGTGGTCGCGTATATAGGGATACAAGTATGACAAGGCACGTGAGGCAATACCCAAGGTAGTGAAACTACCGTTCGCCTGATCCACACTGGTGAGAACGCATCGCCGCAGCGATCGCAACACCGCGAAACAATACTCCTGAAATTCCGAGGTGCACTAATCAATCACAAGTAATGAGTAGTAGTTACGAAGAAGTGTGTTCGCTCGAGGTGGCTAACCCCATTTGGCCCGTTACGGCTCCTGATTTTAGTCATTTCAAATTTGACACAAGTGTCAAAGCTATCCATTATCGTTCTCTTTCTTCAGTCATCACGTACATCATTCCAACCACTTCATTCTGGATCATCACTCCGCGTATAGTTATTAAAGTGGTTTTAGGTTTAGATAGAGAGTATATCCATAACCGATTCCGGTTTCTTTAATAACTTTCGTAATTATCAAACTGATTGGTCGTTTAGTAAATTTCAAAACCAAATCAATTTCATTTTCAATTAGAATTTATAATCAACATTTCATTTGTCTTTCACTATCAATTTCCAAAATTTACATTTCAATACTACCAAATGACCATTTCGAAGTCTTACAATTCAATTTCAATTTTTATTTAAAACAATTCAAATATTGATTCAAGTTCGTATGTAGGTTTCATTCCGAAATCATTTAAATTGTTTAATTTTCATTCAAATAACTTTAAATTCATTTATCGATTTCATTCAATATTCGCTAAGCTAATTTATCATTTAAAACAATTTTCATATAAATTTCCAATTCATTAAATCGATTTCTTAAGTTCAACTTCATTATATCAAAACTTCAAATTGAAATAAATTAAATTCATCAAATCAATTCTTTAGATTACAAGTCTTACGTTAATTTCAATAAATCCCATTCATTTCAATAAATCACATTTTATTTCTTTTTAAAGAAATTCAATTTTCACTTATTTATTGACTTCGTTACAAATTTCAAACTCAATTAATAAAGAACTAAATTTCACATAATCGAGGAGTTTCACTTTCACTTATAAACTTACTTGAATAATTTTCCCAAAATTTTAATAAATAAAGAAACTCAATTTCATTTATTAACGAAGTTCAAATCCATATATTCAAAAGTTCAATTTCTCTTATCAAAGAATTCAATTCTTATTCAATTATCAAATAATTAAATCTTATTCAATTATTAAATAATCTCGATCTTAATTATTAATAATTTCAAAATTTAATAATTACAAACTTGATTATAAATTCAACTTAATTATTAAATCATTTCCACTTAATTATGAATACAAACTTAATTATCAAATCATTTCAACTTAATTATAAAATCAACTTAATAATTTCAAACTTAATTATAATTCTAACTTAATTATAATTTCAAATTTAATTATTAAATGATTTCAAACTTAATAATTTCAAAACTCAATTATTACTAATTCCAAATTATTTATTAGTGATTCCAAATTTAGTTATTAAATAGTTAAATTTCAAACGACGTTCTTTCATCAATTACTATGTTAATATTTGTTTCAGATTTCAATCTTTACATTTTCCTTTCATAAAATTCAAATTCCAAATTCATTTCAAAACTTATTCTTTGCTCGAATAAAATCATTATTTTATTTTTAAATCAATTTATTGACCAATCGGATTTATATTTAATTCTCTATCCTAGGTCAAATTCATTTGGGTATATATCATTTCAACCCGATTCCAATTTCAATTTAAGATCAATCATAATAAAAGGGAACTTGTGGTGTGATAACATGGATGGTGTCAAAGTAAATAAACAAGCAATAACAACAACCAATAACAATCCAATAATTAATTCAAATAATCCCGAAATAATCGTATTAATTCGCATTGTTATTTGTGCGAATTAATATAATTATTTCTAGAATCTACACTATCATTTCATGTAGACTAAAGATTATAACACTAAATATTCTATACAATTCAACACTTGACATCCCTTATTCAATTTCGTACTTCATCAATTAATACAACATAAATTCAAATGGTTCAAGGGTGATTAACTACTTCTATGTTTCAAATAATTAAACATATAAGGGGTCATATTATATAAATTTAACTAATCAAATTCAACACATATATCGATTCAAATCTTAACTATCCTACGTCAATTTCAAATTATTTATCACTTTATACTTAACAATTTAACATCCAATATAAACATCAAAAATCAATCAATTGACGACCAAACTGTATTATCATTGCATAAATAATTAACAGATAATGGTGTTAGATGTCGCATGTAAACTGATACAGGTAATAACATATATAACAGTGTAAATAACTAACAGTAGTAACATTTCAATTGTCATTCCAATTGAAATCGAATTTAATAAATAAAAGAATATTAATCGTGAGTGATTGCTCACCTTTCGAGGCTAGAGGAGATAGACAATGAAATTGAGCTACAAATATCAAAGCAACGCTAGATGGGCACGATTTGATGAAGAAAACGGCACGACAGACAATCTGATAAATGGAAAATCGATGAGAACAATCAGAATCGGTTTATATATATATATATATATATATATATATATATATATAACTGAAACTAGATATATTATTATTTTATTATTTAAATCAATACTCCATTTAAAATGCACATTTAATTAACTAATCTATATAAAATATTTTAAATTTAAAATCAAACTTACATTTATTAAAATCAAACATACACACAAAAAAATTATATGTATTCGTTTTAAATTAAACAGTTAATCCGAAAACGTACTATATCAGTATAAAATTTGAAACCCAGTTCTCATATATATAAACAAAGTATATTCCTACTATGCTTATACCCTTAATATGGAATGCACGTGCACCCTTCTCAATATATTACTAAAACATCAAATCTTCCATATTATAATATATAATGTTATACTAACAGGTTACAAAATTCTAAAACCTATATAGGAACGGAAACCATACAAAAATCAGACTGACGTAACTTTGCAAGCCATTATCTAGGTAAACTAGACTTATATAAATTAAACTATGTATATGTACTTACATAAAAAAAATTCCGTACACATCATATAAAAGCAATACACATATAATATAAAATACAGTAAGAATCTATACACTATTCATATACTAGATATATGTACATATTTTCATAATACAAGAAACCAAAGAAACAAAACCGTGTAACCGTATGACTTTCAAATTTTTTACCAACTAAAAAAATATATGTAATAAAATCGTATATAACAAAACATATAATAAACAACAGCTTGAACACTATACCTTTTAAACAACAGGCTAAGACTTAGTACCTTTTAAAACAACAGGCTAAGACTTATACTAACTATACGCAATCAAACAGCAAAAAAAAAACAATTTCACTTACACATTTTTCCAAACTATAATTATTCTAAAAAAAAAGCTATATACATACTTTTTAAAATATTGAAAACTGTTGCATAAATCTAAAAAACCAAAACTGTGTCATATGTATAATATTTAGACATTAACCAAACCATTCTATATAAGATTAATACTCACCAATTCAAATGGAGGGGGTGTAAGGTCGAGGCTAAGCGGGTGAGCTGACATGTCAACAGGGTGGAGAGAGAGTGCGCGAATGCAAGAAGCGGATATGGGTGCGGCGTTTGGAGGAGAGTGGAACGCACGGCGAGGTGCGGTGCTCGGTTGGCCGAGGTGGCTACTTAGACACGGGTGGTGGGTCAGTGAGCTAGGAGGCGGTGCGCCTGCAAGTGAAGAGGAGTGGCCGGGGTTTGACGGCGATGGACGACATACGGTGGAGGTGCTGTGTTGGAAGGCGGAGGCCACAGCTCAGTCAATGGCTTGCGTTAGAGGAGGCGAAGGAATCTCGACCGTAGAGGAGAGGGGAAGAGCGGATCCGGTTGTAGGCGGCGATGGTGGGCTGAGGCTTGCGGTTGCGGGCGTGTAGAGTTAGAAAGTGTGCTTGGTTTTTTTTTTATAAGCGGCCATGGGTTTGGAGATGTTGGCGTTTATTAAGGAGGAAGATTGTTGCTGCATGCATAAGCATGCTTTCGCATGCGTCAAAAATATTTTTTTTAATTTAATTTCTTTATTTTTAAAGGGAGGAGGCGACATGCGAGCCGAAGAAGTAAGGCAGAGGGTTTGCAAGCAAGATAAGTAACAGGCTAAAAAAACAAATCTATATACTACACGTGTGTTTTATTTCCAAGGCAAGAATTCAAATGAAAAGGAGATGAGGAGTCTAACCATCCTACAGTCACGTAAACAAGTTTTGGAAAGGAAAGAGGTGGCTAGTTTCCTTTTCAATGCAAATGAACAGACTACAAAAAAAATATTTATTGAATATCTTAAGCAAATTTTGGTAAACAAAGTCAAATGCTGAAATTTTGGAAATTACAAAAGGCTGCAGACTATTTGTTTCAACCGGTGGGCACGCGAAAGGTTACAAGAAAAGAAATAGACTTAAACGGACACGACACGGTTACCGTTACTAACGTCGCGTACCGGATTTCAAAACACAGAATCGAATATACCGCAGAGTTCAACACGACAAGATGGTTAAAACGGTATACAGATATTAGTGGTACGATAAAATTTTAAAATTTCAAATTTTCTACTGGCGGAAAATGCAAGAAAAACGCAGAAAAATAAGATCGACGGAGCCAAAGATGTCCGAATTTGGAAAAACGACAAACTGACAACTTGCTCTAAAGAAGATTTAGAATTTTTCTATGTAAAAATATTTAGGTTCCGAAAACATTTTATTTTCATTGCTTTTTAACTGATTAAATTGAAGTAAATTTATGCACGAAATAAACTTTCATATTTTCGGACTAAAATTTACCAGTTGCTATGTTTAACTAGACGCATTCCAAATATCAAATTTATACTTCAAAATTTTATCGTTCAAAATTCCACAAAATTTTTAATTAAATACGTTACTAAAACCGTTAAAATTTACGGGTCGTTACATGTTTTGTGTATCAAGAAATTGAGGGAGGAAGAAGAAGGGTAGAACTGGGTAGAGGATCGAAGTCGAACTCGAAGCATGCATCGGGAGAGAGGGGTTCGAGCTCGAGTTATAACTCGAGTAAAATATTAGCGCGTTGTTGTAGAAATACTTAGAAAAAATTTCTAGTTGGAAAACGTGGCTCTCGGGTTGACTTGCAGAAAACTCGAAGCAAAGGGGTAATCGTCTCTGGTAATACTCGAAGCTGACTCGGGTTTTAAAACTTCCAGTTCAAAACTTTAAAAAAAATCTGAGTTAACATGATTCCTAAACTATTTTTTTAAATAATTATTGTTGTTAAGTTAAAAGAACATGTAATTAAAGGTTTAGAATAAGGATATTTTAGTTAATTAAGTTCAAATTTTTTAAAACTTTAAATTTTAAAAGAGTTACATTTAATTAAACTTAACAAAGGAATAAAGAAGTTAATTAAATGTTTCTAAATTTTCAACTTAGAGGTTAAGTTAGCTTATATAATTAAGGATAATAAATAAATGATTAGAAGTTTAATAAATCAAGAAATTAAGAAATAAATATTTTAAGAATGATCAATTTCTTAAAAGTAATTACTCGGTGAAGGTAATTAAAAAGGAATAATTAATCATTTGAAGATTTATAAATCAAGTGTTTAAAGGTTAGTTAATTTAAAGAATAATTAATTAATGTGATTAAATTAATTGAGGTAGTTAATTTGAAAATAATTAATTAAGTAAAAGTAGATTAAAATATGGAACTGATTAAGGAATCATTATTAATTAAGAATTAATTTATTAATCATTGCAATTAATTAAAGATAATTTATTATTAATATAAGGTTAATTAATTTGTAATTAAGGGTTTATTAATTAATATAATTAATAAATGAAAATTAGATTTATGAAAGCAATTAAAGTTAATTAATTGCTTAAAGGTAATTACTTAATTAAAAGTAATTAATTAATAATTAAAGGAAGGTTAATCAAGTGATTAGCATTGATTTAAGAATAGGGATAGTTACATATCGTAATTTATTAAGGATAATTAATTCAATGGTAATTAATCAATTTAGGGCTAATTTATTAATTAAAGATAACTAATGAAATGGTATAATTAAATGATAATTATTTAACAATTAAAGGTTAATAAATTAAAATTAAAGGTTAATTAATAAATGATTAAAGAATAATTAATCAAAATGGTTTGTAATTTATTAATATTAATTAAGCAGGATTAGTAAGTCATAAGTAATTAAATCTGATTTGAATTAATCAGACAATTACCTTATCTTACTTGTGTATGTTTGAATTCTACTGGATGATTGAAATTGTTTGTTACCCTGATATGTTCTGTTTTGATTTGAGATATGTTTACTGTAATTTATTATCTGTGATATATACCTGTGATATGTGAATAAAAGATAAGCGTTACAATTGGTTTGTACTGCTTGTCAAATATAAGCGTTATAGTTTATACCGCTTATCAAACATATTGCCGTATTTGAATCTGTGCTGATTGATGGTGTGGCACTTTTATTGTGTAATACCCCTGGACCACACTTATACACACACAAATATGGATTGCACGTGGAAAAATGGGTTAAGTCACACATTTTGAAATAGTTTAAAGATTGAATTTTGAGTCCAAAATAGTTTGGGATTGAAAGCCTTTGAAAATGAATTTCAAAAATAAAAGTTATTTTGAATAACTTAATTGAGTTTGAAATTTAAATAATTTGATTTAAATTTGAATTCAATATTTGAAACTGAATTCTATGATTGGAAACTATGGTTTAAAAAAAGGTTGTTCAACATATAAATGTGTTTATATGGGTTTTAACCATTTAAAAGGTATTGTTTTGGAAATTTGAATTCAAACCAAGCTCATACTTGAATAGCTTCAACTTATGTGAATGTAATCAGTTTTTCCCAAAATGAAACCTATGTGTTTTCAAATAATAGAAGCTTTCACATAAGAAATGAATGTCCAATTTGTGTTTAAAGGATTTCATGTCTAAAATGAAAATAGTTTTCCAAGTTATGAATAAATCTTTGGAAACGAGTTTGAAAGCTATAAGTTGAATCTTTAATTTAAAGATAAATTGAGTTAATCCAAATTGAAACGAAAATTGTTTTGAAAATCTATGAATGGATCTTCGTGAAACCGGGTGAACTTTGTGAAATAAATCTTTTTGTTTAATGATTTAAAATGGTAATTTGTTTAACCATTTGAAAGGAAAGCTTTGGATTTTATAAGTTGTGAACTTAACTGAAATCCCAATATCCATATATTTTTAAGTATTGCGCTCAATATTAGGTTTAGCCGGGAGAGGACCTTGTGTCATATAGCCCATTACGAATAGTGATACGTCGTTATGGATTGCATTTGAAGACCGGTGTTGAAGACTGGGTGTCTTCGAGAACGATAGAGTAACATGTCGATTGACTCTGCACTGAGTTGCTCCGGGATAGAGTTCTCCCTTAGTGATGGGAAGTCCAATCGGGATCGTGGATACCCGGATTTGCAAGGGCTTCTTCGAAAGTGCCTTCGGTTCTGTTCGAACCCGAAACAAACTTGTATGGTTGTATGTCTGACACTACACTTTGAGATATTAAACTGATCTCTATCAAATACATTTCTGCTTGGCGGCGGAGAATTCATTCTCTTAGCTTAACACCCTTCTCTGAGACGTACGAGCTTAGAAGATATGTAGTTGATATTGATCAGTGATATACTCCCAAATTTGGTAGTGTGGCATGCTGAGTGCTGTTGTGTATCGTTTGTTGATCAAAGCATAGCTTTTGTATAAAGTGTAGCTTTACGGACGTGACTTGCTTATCTAGGTGACACGTGATGGGTGTTCTCGCTTTTTGTGTGGTGGCGAGCAGGAGACTCTTACCCCCACATGTCCTCTTTGCGGGGTTGGTTAGGCGTAAGCTGTGACAGTCGAAAGGCTGGCCGTAAAAGCAAGTTTCGGGTACCAGTGTCAGCCACGGCGGGGCTGGAATGGTTGAAAAGCCTACCATTCGAGATTGGCCGCTGCCGATGGTTGAAAAGCCTAGACCGTGGGAACTCACACCTCGAAAATGGTCGAAACAGGAAAGATGCGGTAAGGTTACGAGGGTCGCGCCCCTTATGGTTTGTCATTCCCTTCTTGAAAAGGGTTGTATCATGGTATGGAGCCCAGATATTTCACTCATGTGGATACTGCAGATCTATTACTTTGTGATTGCTTTGTGGTTGTTGGATTAGAGGTACTTCGGATAAAGGTCCCAAAGGACTAGGGGATGGCACGCTCATATAGTAGTTACCTAGTTACAGAGGTAACCCGGCCTTGTGTTGGCAGAGAGTTGGTTAAGCTCTTGGGACGTCCCGCCAGAGGCGTACCCATGTGGCAATAGGAAGTTCCTTAGCCTGACCATTTGTTGGGAAATCCAATCTTCAATATGTTCCTTGTGCGGTTTTAGTTGTAGAACCTTCCATTTAACATGGCAGCTACAGTTGGCATAATATCATGGTACCTATGCTGGCTAGGATTAATATTATACGTTCGAAAGGTTTTCCACAATGCACTAGTAATAATATCAAAGAATTTTTGCGTAGTAAGCATGTTTGACTATCATAAGGAGAAATCTCTCCCATGTGTGTGTTTGCATTGTGTGTGTGCTGGGAGGCCTTATGGTAGTTTCATTTTCTAAAAAAGCATTGCGGATATTTCAAATTTAAATTCTTTGCTTGTTTTAAAAGACCAAATGTTTTTGTTTGCTCATACCAGTCCCACGACTGACTTAGAGTTTATTGTTCCTTTCCTAAACTCTGTGTGCCCACTATTTTCCAACACGGGCAGTCTAGAGTTGGGTTTTTCAAATAATCGAATTGTAGGTGTAGATTCGATAGCTTTCAGCTTTAAGAGTGGGCAATCGCATTCGGACGAGACTTGTTTACCTTTGTGCATCGTGTTTGGGAGTTCGAGCTATTGCTGGATTGGTGTTTTGAAGATCGAGTTCTTTCTTGAAGACTATATTGGAGATTTTGTTCCGCTGCTATTATCTTGTATCATACCTCTGATGTATATTGATATTCATTATATCATTCTGTTGTATCATATTGTATCAGATATTGTATCAATGTTGTATATTGATATTTGCTATTCATTTCTTCCGCTGTGTTGTACTTAATGTGTTATAAGCTCCGGCATGACTTGAATTTCAACGTTTGAATCTATGGCATTCAAGTACAAGTGGAGTACGGATATCGATTTTCGAACGCTGAAATTTGGACCGTGACATTTTGGTACCAGAGCTGAGGGTTAAAACTTTAGCTCAGGAGTATAACACATTAAGTAGCTCATTAGCGATCGGGTGAAGTATACCCTAGAATGAGTAATCCCTAAGATATCCGTTCGAATGCCTTAGTAAATTCTCTTACTATCCACTATAGTTAGTATGAGTGCGAAAAGAGGACGAGATAGGGGACAGGGGAGTACCACTACAAATGGTCAATACCCTACAAATAGCGCAAATAACTTTCTCTATCAATCTCCTTTGATTCGATTTCGAATTCTTTTGATGGCTTCGTAGCAGCTCCAGAAAGAAGCTTCGGTGTGATGGTGGCCCTACAAATCGTTATAGAGAATCCTTACTTCGTATCTTCATCGGTTTCTTATTAACTTTTCGTTTTAAACTCTAATGAAGTAGAAAATTTTAAATTAAATAAACAGGAAATTTTAAATTAAGTAAAATTGGTTAATAGAATAAGAAGCTAAATTTGTAATACGATATCGGTTAAAAACCAAATTTGGAATTCTATTGTAATTTCTTGTGTATATCAAAGCTCGAAGAGGGACAAGTTGATGTATACTTTGGATATTTCAACCCGAATTTGGAATCCATATCTAGCGTTTGAGAATTATGGAAGATTAAATCCATCTATCTATTCTCTGGGATCTGATATATTCTACGAACGATTAGTTATCCCTTCAAACTAATCAATGCCCTTGCATATTCGTTGACCGGTGGATCCAAATATCTTGTGTAATATTGGATGAGTTTGTTCTCATATTATTGATATTCTGATTTGGTAAAGCGAATGCAGAATAAATATTTCGATCTGATTTGACCAATAATTTCTTTATCTATCAACTATTCTTTCTTGTCTCCCTTGCAAATTTCAAGGACGAAATTTTTTTAAGGAGGGAATCTGTAACATTACTGAAATTTATCAAGTTTAATTTGGAAATTAAATTAATTTTTGGAAATAAATTGTGAATTAATTAGAAAATTTCTAGGATAAATAAAATTTTAGATTATAAAGTAGAATTTGGTTTAAAATTTAGGGATAAGTAATTTTATAAGTAAATTGGAATTTTAAAGGTAGACATTGATTTAAAGATAAATATCAATTTGATTTTTTATATAAGAATAAGTGATTTATAAACAAATGTTGAATTTCAAAATATAATGTATTAAAAATAAAATAGAATTTAAAAGCTTTAGAAAAAGCTAATAATAGTTTGTTTCCTAAATATTAAATTTGGAAGATTTTTTTAGTTAAATTCTCTTATATAAATAAAAGTGATTAATTGTTAATATAAAATCAAAAATTTTAAATCCTTCTTTTCTTTTTATAAAGTTGTACAAAAAAAAAGAATACAGGCTTTGCTTTTTATTCTCTGTTTCTTCCTGTACAACTCCAAGGTGAGCAACTTTCCGTTTAATGCCTAATTCTGTTGTATATTATGATGGCATGATGATTTTTGATTGAATGATGGTTGAATAAGTGCAGACATGTTGTGAATACATATAATGTTGAATGTGAACAGATATAGTCATACCCGTTCTTAGTTACAGAGTTCAGCAAAAGTAAGAAAGAATTTTTTTTAAAAAAAGTTCAACATCGCAGCCTATAACTATCTATATACATTGATGTTTAAATGAATCAATTTAGAATTGGCAAGATCTTAACTCTAAAAAAAATATTCTTAAGTATTATAAGTAAAGGGGTTTACTGAAAATTATTAAAACATAGTAAAAAATCAAAATTGTTCAAATTTTAGTTGATTGAAACTGAGTTTTAATTACAAAATCTTGCTTGTCTTCCTAAATCATGAATTTTAGAGGAAGAATCGAGATTTTAAGTATTGTATTGCTCGAAAAATTTGAAGTTGAATAGTAAATAGGAATTTTCCATTTCCTAGCGATCGGCAAAATCGGGTTGGTCGAAATTTATGGTGAAGATAGCTGGAGGAATGAAGGTGATAGGAAAAATGATCAGAATTTTTTTTATCCAACATGTAAGCCAATTGACGAGCATTTAGGGTTTTAACCCTGTATTTATAAATTGTATTCGCGAAGTCCTTTACGTCGTCGCCATAGAGTTTCAGGTCATCGGACCGAGGAGGTTAGTGGCATCACATTGTGACGGAGTCATGGATGAGGTGGCGACGACTCAGATGGCCGGAGGTGGTTCCATGGGGTAGGTTTTGGTGTTGAGGTTGGGTTCCAAGAAGGATGGAAATGCTCGATTTTGATTTGGGACCTATGTTGAATTTCTGTGTGCTTGGGAAGCTTAGGGGGGTCAACGTCGACTTAGTGGCGGGTGGCGACTTGATCGGTGATGGCGAGATTGATGTGCATTGTGCATGCTGTGTTTTGTGTATCAGGAAATTGGGGGAGGAAAAAGAAGGGTAGAACAGGGTAGAGGATCGAAGTCGAACTCGAAACATGTATCGGGAGAGAGGGATTCGAGCTTGAGTATAACTCGAGTAAAATATTAGCGCATCGTTTGTAGAAATACTTAGAAAAATTTTCTAGTTGGAAAACGTGGCTCTCGGGTTGATTTGCAGAAAACCCGAAGCAAAGGGGTAATCGTCTCTGGTAATACTCGAAGCTGACTCGGGTTTTAAAACTTCCAGTTCAAAACTTTTAAAAAAAATCCAAGTTAACATGATTCCTAAATTATTATTTATTAATTACTTATTGTTGTTAAGTTAAAAGAACATGTAATTAAAGGTTTTAGAATAAGGATATTTTAATTAATCAAGTTCAAATTGTTTAAAACTTTAAATTTTAAAAGAGTTACATTTAAGTAAACTTAACAAAGGAATAAAGAAGTTAATCAAATGTTTCTAAATTTTCAACTTAAAGCTTAAGTTAGCATATATAATTAAGGATCATAAATAAATGATTAGAAGTTTAATAAATCAAGAAATTAAGAAATAACTAATTTAAGAATGATCAATTTCTTAAAAGTAATTACTGAATGAAGGTAATTAAAGAGGAATAATTAATGATGTGAAGATTTATAAATCAAGTGTTTAAAGGTTGGTTAATTTAAAGAATAATTAATTAGTGTGATTAAATTAATAGAGGTAGTTAATTTGAAAATAATTAATTAAGTAAAAGTAGATTAAAATATGGAAGTGATTAAGGAATCATTATTAATTAAGGATTAATTATTAATCATTGCAATTAATTAAAGATAATTTATTATTAATATAAGGTTAATTAATTTATGATTAAGTGTTTATTAATTAATATAATTAATAAATGAAACTTAGATTTATGGAAACAATTAAAGGTAATTAATTGCTTAAAGGTAATTACTTAATTAAAAGTAATTAATTAATAATTAAAGGTAGGTTAATCAAGTGATTAGCATTGATTTAAGAATAGGGATAGTTACATATCATAATTTATTAAGGATAATTAATTCAATGGAAATTAATCAATCTAGGGTTAATTTATTAATTAAAGACAATTAATGAAATGGTATAATTAAAAGGATAATTATTTAACAATTAAAGGTTAATAAATCAAAATTAAAGGTTAATTATTTATTATTAATTGTTAATTAATAAATGATTAAATAATAATTAATCAAAATGATTTGTAATTTATTAATATTAATTAACCAGGATTAGTAAGTCATAAGGAATTAAATCTGATTTGAATTAATCAGACAATTACCTGATCTTACTTTTGTATGTTTGGATTCTATTGGATGATTGAAATTGTTTGATACCCTGATATGTTCTGTTTTGATTTGAGTTATGTTTATTGTAATTTATTATCTGTAATATATACCTGTGATCTGTGAATAAAAGATAAGCATTACAATTGGTTTGTACCGCTTGTCAAATATACGCGTTATAGTTTATACCGCTTATCAAACATATTGCTATATTTGAATCTATGCTGATTGATGATGTGGCACTTTTATTGTGTAAAACCTCTGGACCACACTTATACGCACACAAATATGGATTGCATGTGGAAATGGGTTAAGTCACAGATTTTGAAATAGTTTAGTGATTGAATTTTGAGTCCAAAGTAGTTTGGGATTGAAAGCCTTTGAAAATGAATTTCAAAAATAAAAGTTATTTTGAATAACTTAATTGAGTTTGAAATTTAAATAATTTGATTTAAATTTGAATTCAATATTCGAAATTCAATTCTATGATTGGAAAGTATGGTTTAAAAAAAGGTTATTCAACTTATAAATGTGTTTATATGGGTTTTAACTATTTAAAAGGTATTGTTTTGGAAATTTGAATTTAAACTAAGCTCATACTTGAATAGCTTCAACTTATGTAAATGTAATCAGTTTTTCCCAAAATGAAATCTATGTGTTTTCAAATAATAGAAGCTTTCACATAAGAAATGAACGTCCAATTTGTGTTAAAAGGATTTCAAGTCTAAAATGAAAATAGTTTTCCAAGTTATGAATAAATCTTCGGAAACGGGTTTGAAAGCTATAAGTTGAATCTTTAATTCAAAGATAAATTGAGTTAATCCAAATTGAAATGGAAATTATTTTGAAAATCTATGAATGGATCTTTGTGAAACTTGGTGAACTTTGTGAAATAAATCTTTTTGTTTAATGATTTAAAATGGTAATTTGTTTAACCATTTGAAAGGAAAGCTTTGGATTTTATAAGCTGTGACTTAACTGAAATCCCAATATCCATACATTTTTTGTATTGCGCTCACTATTCGGTTTAGCCGTGAGAGGACCTTGTGTCATATAGCCCATTCCGAACAGTGATACGTCATTATGGATTGCATTTGAAGACCGGTGTTGAAGAGCAGGTGTCTTCGAGAATGATAGGGTAACATGTCGATTGACTCTGCACTGAGTTGCTCCGGTATAGAGTTCTCCCTTAGTGATGGGAATTCCGATCGGGATTGTAGATACCCGGATTTGCAAGGGCTTCTTAGAAAGTGCCTTCGGTTCTGTTCGAACCCGGAACAAACTTGTATGGTTGTATGTCTGACACTACACTTTGAGATATTAAACCGATCTCTATCAAATACATTTCTGCTTGGTGGCGGAGAATTCATTCTCTTAGCTTAACACCCTTCTCCGAGTCTTACAAACTTAGAGGTTATGTAGTTGATAATGATCAGTGATATGCTCCCAAATTTGGTAGTGTGGCATGTTGAGTGCTGCTATGTATCAATTGTTGATAAAGCATGGCTTCAGCTTTGTGGACGAGACTGCATCAGGACCTCACACCCCGGAAATGGTCGAAATAGGAAAGATGCGGCAAGGTTATGAGGGTCGCGCCCTTTAGGGTTTGTCATTCCCTTCTGGAAAAGGGTGGTATCATGGTATGGAGCCCAGATATTTCACTCATGTGGATACTGCAGTTCTATCACTTTTTGATTGCTTTGTGGTTGTTGGATTAGAGGTACCTCGGATAAAGGTCCCAAAGGACCGGGGGATGGCACGCTCGTGTAGTAGTTAACTAGTTACAGAGTTAACCCGGCCTTGTGTTGGCAGAGAGCTGGTTAAGCTCTCGGGATGTCCCGCCAAAGGCGTACCCATTTGGAAATAGGAAGTTCCTTAGCCTGACCATTTATTGGAAAATCCAATCTTCAATACGTTCCTTGTACGATTTTAGTTGTAGAACTTGCCGTTTAACATGGAAGCTATAGTAGGCATAATATCATGGTACCTATGTTGGCTAGGATTAATATTATACTTTCGAATGGTTTTCCACTATGCATTAGTAATAATATCAAAGAATTTTTGCGTAGTAAGCATGTTTGACTATCATAAGGATAAATCTCCCCCATGTGTGCGTTTGCATTGTGTGTGTGCCGGGAGGCCTTATGGTAGTTTCATTTTCTAAAGAAGCATTGCGGATTTTTCGTATTTAAATTCTTTGCTTGTTTTAAAAGACCAAATGTTTTTCTTTGCTCGTTCCAGTCCCACGATTGACCTGGAGTTTATTGTTCCTTTCCTAAACTCTGGGTGCCCACTATTTTCCCACACGGGCAGTCTAGAGTTGGGTTTTTCAGATAAACGAATAGTAGGTTTTGATTCGATAGCTTTCAGTCTTAGGATTAGGCAATCGCATTCGGACGAGGCTTGTTCATCTTTGTGCATCGTGTTTGGGAGTTCGAGCTATTGCTGGATTAGTGTTTTGAAGATGGAGTTCTTTCTTGAAGACTATATTGGAGATTTTGTTCCGCTACCGGTGTTATCTTTTCTTTCCACTGCTATTATCTTGTATCATACCTCTGTCGTATATTGATATTCATTGTATCATTCTGTTGTATCATATTGTATCAGATATTGTATCAATGTTGTATATTGATATTTGCGATTCGTTTCTTCCGTTGTGTTGTACTTAATGTGTTATAAGCTTTGGCACGGCTGGAATTTCAACATTTGAATCTATGGCATTCAAGTACAAGTGGAGTACGGATGTCGATTTTCGAACGCTGAAATTTGGACCGTGCATCAATTTTACATTAGAATTCAGCCTGTAAATTTTAGTTTCTTCTTATTCCTTTTTATGCAAATAAAATAATAAAAAGAGAATAATTCGTAAATATGGATTAAATATAATTAAACAATAAATTTACAGAAAATAGATGTAAAATAAGAAAGACTGTATAAAAAGAAGATAGATTGAAATAGGCAAATTTGAGACATTTGCAAGCATGTTTATAACTAGTAGTAATAACTAAAAAGATAGAAAAGAAGAATAACAATTATAACGTAGGTTAGAATTAAGCAGACAGAAGTGTAAAGGCTTATTTTAAAACTTACATTAATTTAATAAGCAAATATAGCAGAAATAACAGAAAAAGGCTTATTTTATGACTTATATTTAGTTAATAAGCAAACATAACAAAAGTAACAGAAGATGATTATTTTAAAACTTACACTAAGTTAATATGCAAGAACAGAAATGGGGCCCATATCAATAGCATTCCCTTTCAGACTAGGACTGATGGTCTCACAATAATTAGATGAGTCAAGGCAGGACCCTTTTAGACTAGGACTGATGGTCTCACAATAGTTAGGTAATGCTGGGTAGGATCCTTTTAGACTAGGACTGATGGTGTCACAATAGTTAGGTAAGGCTGTGACAGGGTAAATAAGTGGCCAATAGATAGAAGCACAAATCGGGGGATTTGGATAAGCGCCGCAACTAGATTTTGTTTGTTAGAACCCGTACTAGCAGTATTCCCTTTCAGACTAGTAGTAATGGTTTCATAAAACACTTATGTGAGGCTAGGCAAGACCCTTTCAAGCCACGCCTGATGCTCTCACAATAGATTAGGTAAGGCTGGGAACACTTATACTGACAGAGTGAGTAAGTGGTAACAAGAGGAGGGCGACAGTAAGTGTGTACTAATTGTGACCGAGCATGCGACATCGATTAGGATTGTAATTTGCTACTGCGTTCCAAGCGCTAAACTGGTGTCTATTATTATGGGACCCATAGGATGGGACTAGCTCATATGGCACAATAGAGATAGAAGGCCGATTAACGGTATAATTAGGAATTCAGCGTAATTAAAATAGGATTAGAATTTCGGCCTAATCAGAGCATCTATCTAAGACAAGTGTAAACAATCACAACCAAAGAAAACAGTTAAGTAGTATTTTATCCCAGTTTCATCTTTCCTTTTTTTCCTTTTACTATATTTATCTTGCTTAAAAATACTAGTAGTTACTTTCACTCACTATACTTTTAGTCTGACCCACTCCACTATTTCTCATTTTTTACCCTTAGGCCAGCAGAGGCAAGGATAGTAGACATAGATTTCTTAGAGACCCATTTGTAGAGCTTTCTCATTCTTCATGTACTCTTCTTATTTTCAATTTTCTTTTCATTTGGCTTTTGATGTAATGGTACTTATGAATGGAATGATTATTTTTATTGTACTTTAATGATGTGACTATTTTATTTTTCACATAATTAAATAAATATTGCTGAACAAAATAAATAACACAGAATTTAAATTCAAACCGATATTTCATTCAAATAAATTTGAGCTCTCACTATATACATAATTTTCAAACAATACAATTTTGATTATACCAAAAAATTTCATTTACAATTGTCCTCACTACATATCGCTCATTTAGTCATATTTATCTTCAACTCCATTCCAGATTGAGTCTAGCATCTGAGCAACTGCAAAAATATACACTAACATAGTAAAATTGAAAATAAAATATTTTTACAGTGTAAAATAAAATATATTTTGAAAATATTATTTGCCCCGGTTATTTAGGTTGTTCGTCATCATTTATTTTTGAATTCATCTACACGAACAACTTGGGACATGCATAGTGTGTCACTATACATGCCACAAGGCCGTGCACATAGATATATACTTGATAAAATTACAGGGACAGGTGAGCATAGGTCAAACCCAAATGAAAAGCCGGGTTCAACTCAATTACAATATAAATAAAGTCACGATATCAGCATAAGATCAAACCCGAGCTATAAGCTAGATTCAACTCAGGAACAAATCAAAATGTACAACATGAAATGATTAAGTTCAATATCAAAGAAAACCCAAATGTATATGAACACAAGCTCAGACTCAAGCGGAAAAAAACAGTTGCAAACACAGTTCAAAAATACAAACCAACACTGACATATATATGCAACTGTATGCAAACTACCTCAACTCAAGCAAATGCATATCAGACTGCAATAAGATATCAATGGAGCATGTACATAAACCAGAACAAAACACATGCGACAATGAAATGTCGAAGACCAGGTAACACAACATATAGTGACAATGTGGTTGCAGTGAAGACTACAAGTACAAAGCATGCATCGGTTCAATATGCAATGCAACCAGAACCCCAAAGTACATAAAAAAATGATGAACCAACAAATGCTCTAGACAAGTTCAAACAGCAAAATAGATGTGATCAAGCAAATCGATCTAGTGAAGTAACTCGAGCTCCAGATGGTACACAAGATAATGACATGATACAGTGAACTACAATAAACCAGACAAGCTACTTGAACACCATCATCAATCGAACTAGATCACAAAACTATGTACATAGTGGCCAGGACTATATTTATACCAGACTTCGAAGCATGTACGAAGTAGTAGCAATATGCATATGGTCAAGCACAAAACTCGAAGTGATCAGAGCATAAGCAAGAAGACTCAAGGCAATGCAGTGAAACCAGAGGCAGTATAGATAGGGAAGTGCAGACTAACTTAAACAATGCAAGCAAAGCTAATGCATACATATATGAACACACATGTATGCAATGCACAAGTACAGGCCGAATTCCGTCAGAGGTAAAACACAACAAATGGTCAAGAGTGTAACAAAGTGAAGGTCAAACATTTTTAACATTAGAAGTTTCAAAGTAACCCAAAGTCAATAGAGAATCAAAATCAGTTCGAATAAGAATCAAATAATGTCAATAGTAGTTTCAAAGCCGATATTGAACAAGTCAGTGTCGAAGTCGAACAAGTCAGAAATCGAAGCCACGGTGGCCATGAAAGAAATCAAGCCGTGAGAAACAAAATATATACAAACTGACAAGTTAGAAATAATCATCAACATCCAAGCAACATCGTACGGTCGAACAAAATAATTGACGAATTCAAATAAATTTAATTGAACGAAAATATAGGAATTAGAATTCTATATAACTCGTTCATCATCAGCTTTTAGAATCCATTCGAGTTCGAGCAAAACAGAGAACAATAAATCAACAACTCGAATTGAGTTCGAATCAAGGAAAAACAACAGTGCATTTAAACAACATAATTTACAAACCAGATTCGTTGATTTGAACTCAATATTGGGAGCAGCCGCAAGCATAAAAGAACTGAGCAAATCATAGCCATCGATTCATTACATGAAGGAACCTGAGGGAAATTCAATTCGAACATCAATTTCAAGCGGCGTCTCAGTAATCAACAAAGCCCTAATTTTATTTAAAGAGGAAATGAACGAACAATAAACGAGCAACCGTTTTTCGAATTACAAGGATTTGGGCCAAAGATATAAAAAGAAAAGGGGATTCTCCTTTAGTTGTTTATTGGGCCGGTATCCACTATATTATTATTTATCATAGTCTGGGCTTACAATTATATAGGGCTTTGTATTTTTAAATTGCTTTTATTTTGTATTTCTTTTAAATGTTTGTAATTTTCTAGTCGTGTGACTTGGACATGAACTACGGTGGTGTAGTTCAAGAATTCACAACTCAGCGACTGAGTTGTGGTAGGGTTTTGAGCATAGAGTTAGGTTAGTCAATAGTGGTTGTCGCGAGTTTAAGTGTGTAAGCGTTTGACTACTTAATTTCTAGTAGAAACCTTGGGACAGCACGTAGGCAGGGTTTTGCTGAAGCTAGATAAATCTGTGTTCTATTTTATGCTTTTATTGTCCTGCTATTATCTATGTTGTTATTACTCTGCTATATCTATGTTGCGATTATTTTATATACTTCTGCATAAAATTTTTATAATAATTAGTATCATCCTATTCACCCCCCTCCCCTCTAGGGTGAAATCGATCCTACAAGTGGTATCAAAGCTAGGTAGAAAAGCAATTTTTTATAAAATTTGATTTTTTAACAACCAATTTCTGCTTTACAAATTTAAAATTTTAAAATGGCTTCTTTTAATAATGCTTTTACTGAGGGTCGGTCCAATATTATTACTCTTGTTTTTGATGGAACAGATTTTGTGAATTGGAAATTAAAAATGGAATTTTATTTAATATCAGTTAATACTAAATGTTGGGATATTATTGAAAATGGGTGTGATATAACAATCGAGATAATTACTTCGATTAATGCCCTTACCATACATATATTATATTCTCATATTACTTAAGATAATTTTAAGTTTGTCTTTCGTTGTGAAAATGCACAGGAAATCTGGAACACTTTAGATGCAATATATGGTGCACAACATAAGAACCGTGAGACGTCCCCCATAATCAACTCAGAAACGTGCTTGATAGGACTGGCAAAATGCAGCAGTGATGAAAATTCAATAGCCGATGAGATAAGTGATTTTCCAATCAATGATTTATTTCTCTTATGCCAAAAAGTAATTGAAAATAACAAAACTGTTGAGTTGAAAAATAATAAGTTGGAAAGCGAACAAGCTAAAGTTCATCAGAAAAATAATGATTTGAAAAGTCAGCTTAAAAATATGAAGAAAAATAAAAGTTCTAATTGAAAAAGGTGTTTGAATCATGTAAAAGAATTTTTCCGTCTTCATGAAAACTTTCGAAAGTTTGAAAGAAAAATTTTAATCCAAGAGAAAAACAAAACTGAGTCGATTTATAAAAACGAAATTTTGCAAAAAGAGTTGGATAGCTTTAAGAAGTTGGAAATTTCTAAATGTGCGATTTTTGAAAAGAAACTAAATGAGATCAACGAAAATTTCAAAACCTTTGACAAAGAAATCGTGATTTTGAGCAAATATGAAATTATTCAATTAGATCACGAGTTTGAAAAGGAGATTGAAAAAATCAAGGACTTGAAAAAAATTGAATTAAAAAATCCAACTCTTTGAATCTGAGATGCTTGAAATTGAGAATAAAATTAGAGAGCTTCAAAATGAAAATATGCAATTAAAAATGAATAGTTTTGAAAGCAGACATAATATCATTTGTTGTTGTTCGAAGCTAATAAATGAAAATAAACTTTTCAAATCCAAAATTAATAAACTTGAGTTGGTTACTCAGAAATTTTTCATCATAGATGAATTATTTAATATACTCTGGATCCGAAATTTTCGACTCCAAAAATTCTAGATTGTTAGAGAAAAAAAGAAAAGGGACAGAAGAAGGAACGGAAATAAACCACAGATTCTCACATTCGCGGCGGATAAAATATAATATCAGTTATACAAAGAAAACTGTATCTGTTAAATTACGTTCAATACATCAGAGCTATAGCCATTACACAAAACTGGACAGTTAAAATTAACTTGTCCCAGAAATACAAACAATAATATACACAGCGGAATACTCCATACGTCCTACCATCCAGATCGCCTCCTAAGCTTCAGAACATCCTAACCTGAAAATCTGTAATACTCGGCCTGACCTGAGCATTACATCAAAGTAACACCCGGGTCAGGCTGGTAACTAATGTTAGTAAACCCATATAATATGAAATACCAAGCTATATAAGTTAAGTGAATTACCAGGGTAACTCATACTTTTCTACGAGTTCTAATCTTATTTAAGTCAATCATTTATCTTAAAACAATATCTAAGAACCGTTATCCTATTTAAATATCCATGATACTTAACTTTTTTCATTACAGCATGTTTGCTTTTATGCTGAAATTTATAAAGAATCGAAGTGATTATAGGTATTTACTGATAGCGGACCCCAGTCTCTTCGAATTCAATGTCATCTCTAATCCTAGTTGTTAAGTTTTAAACAATACAATTATATCCAGGATATCATATCACATAACAATTCAACATAGATAGGTAACCTATATTATCATAGTTCAACTCATCGTAGCATATCACAATACATCACAACTCAGTATCAGAGATATCACATAATCCAAGTCACCCAATAATATTCAATCATCCATAAGCAAGATTTATTAATTCATAATCAATTTAATTAATCTCCAATTAGACTAATTACCACCTTAAATCACTTGGTTTACCTTAATCTTGCTACTTAACATTAATTAATTAAAAAACAATTAATTAATCGTTCTTAAATTATCCATCTTAATTAATCTTCCTTAATTAGTTATTCTCTAATTACACTTAAGTGATTAACCTTTAATTAATTAAGTAAATTAATTTCCCTTAACCATTCACATTAATTAACCCTCAATTACACTTATTGATTAATCAATTATAATTACATTGATTAATTACATGAATTAATTAATCTAAAATTAATCATATTCATTAATTAATCTTGATTAATTCTCATTTAGTAATTAACTATCCCTTAATTATTTACATTAATTAATTTAAGTAATTTCATAAGTGATTATCTTTAATTAATTAAACTTAATTAATTATTTTAAATTTATTACCTTAATTAATCATCTCATAATCACTATTTAATGATCTTTAAATTAATTACAATCATTAACTATCCACTAATTACGTATACTAAGTAATTACTTTTTGATTATCAACATCAATAAATTAATCTATATTAATCTCATTAAGTGATTACCTTATAATTAATTTCACTAATTTGTCTCAATTACTTTCTTAATTATCATTTAAAATATTATTTAATAATATTGGAATTAATTTATCATTAATTGACAATTTTAACTTAAGACCTTTAAGTTAAATTAATGATAAGACATATTTTCTCAATTCTCATATAATCACATTATTGATAAAGTTTTAAATAACCTTAGGAACTATCTTAATTAATTTAAGTTAAAATAAATTACATAACTTTTAATTAACAAATTACTTTAAATAACATTTTATTTAAAAGAAATAGTTTAAGAATCAGTTTTAAACTTGATTATCATTTGTCTTTAAAACATCGTTAGACTCAACATTTACCCGAGCCCAAACTAAATTTCCCCGAGCCACTCACGAACTCGCATGCATATGATCTTCCTCGAGAAAAATATGAGAAAACTCATGCAAGTACCCACGCCCTCCTTTTTCCTCGAAGACTCAAATTCTACCAGACATTAACGTGCACGCGTGCATGTGTACATTAGAAACTCGCCATTCCGATCATCAACAATAACTCCGACATGTCAGCGACCACCTCCTCTAATGGTACAACTACCCAGATCTCTGAATTCGCCAGAGAAACAAAATTGATCCCATGACCACACTCAGGAAACCCACCATCATCGGAAAAATCGATTTGCATTACCCAATCATTCACCAGAAAGTCTGCTCTTCCAACCAGAGATGCATCACAAACCCTTCATCAACTTCCCCCATATGCGAATGAGTTCGTAGCGATGACGAGGCTGCAATTGCCACGAGACCAACCACGAACGAACGCTCAACTTAAACCCTAGTTCACTGTCATTTCGCTACTACAACGCTGGAGAATATCACCGGTTATTTTTCCCACCATCGTTGACCCACCAGCCACCACTGACATGAACCCCAACCACCCTAGTCACGTTGATCATCGGAATTTAGTCCAAACATCTTTTTCAATCTACCCAAAAATTATCCAAATTCAACAACTTAAAAATCTCCGTATTATTTTAAAAATTCATCATTTTTGATAATGAATCTGATTATATAACCAAAGCATGAAGATTTAAAAATACAATTTGTTACATTGTTTGAATTTCACTATAATATTTAATTTCCAAAATATTTACCAAATATTTTACTCGAATCTATATTTTTTTAAATGATGTTATACACATAAAAACACCTTTATTTAGAGATCAAAGTCTAGAAATCATTTTGGTGAATGATTTCTATTTTTAAAACCAGGTTTTAAACCTGAATATTTAGACAGAGGCCTGTTATACTTGTTCCAGACATATACACAGGGGTTAACACACACACACACGCACATATATATATATACAAAATTATTTTTAAGCAACATGCACAACATAATTCATATCATATTTCATTGATCATCTTATGCAATTTCAAGATATACCAGATTTTCAGAGTTTACACACAGTTAAAAAGAAGAATAGAGAAGATTGAAGCTTGAAATCTGGAACCTTGAACTGCTTTTGATCTTGCTTGTTGATGTTGTTGTTTTAAATTGAAAGTTTAAGTTTGATTTTTTTTCCTTTGATTTTCTGAAGCTTAAACCCGTGCTTTTGAATCAGGTTAAAATTTTCAAGAGTTTGATTTCTTTTTCCTATGAATTCTCAGGTTTTGGGTACTTTGATATTATGAAGGGAAAATGGAAAGAATAGAAATTTATGTATACATATGTAGCTTTCCTTTTCATTTTATTCATTAGTTGTAAAAATAAAAAGAATAAATGGCACTTGTTATATTTGTATGATACTTTACCTTACATTTGTCTATGCATGATATAATTCCTATTACGTTGTAATTTTGCATAAATATAAAATAATATTTTTTATTTTCATCTTATATTTATATTCTTATGTTTAATACTTTTACACACATACAACTTGTACATGTATTTAAAGAAGGCATTAATCTTTGTTAAATCCTATTTAAACATAAGCTATTAACTTAATTTTATCATTAGTGTTTTATGTTTTTATATATTTCCATTAACACATTTTATCTTATTTTTATATTACTTAAAGAAAATGATATATAAAACCTCGTTATATATTGTTTAATAACCATATATATACTATTATTAAAATGTAGAGTTTACTTAAATAGATTTTAAAAATCATCTATTGAACTCCAAAACAATAGCTTCCTAATTATATATAAATATATACACTTATATACATGTATAAGTACACACTTAAAATTTTCATTATTATAAAGTTTACATATGTCAATTTACAAATTTGTTTCATGTACTCTAAGATATATCATTTCCAAATATTCATAATTCAATATTATTATAGCTCAAATCCATTTAGATATCTTTATATTATCAACATTTTATATGTTAAATTTACAAATTAGTATTTTAAAATATTTAATCTTGTTAATTTCCAATTAACAGATGTCCAAAAATCTAGGTTATCACACTAAGAAAATCAACTCTTCGAGAACAAAAGGAATGCATTTGGATTTTCAGAAGTGTCAAAATATGGACAAACAACTAATAATATTGTCAAAGGGAAATGTGTGATACCCAAACACGTGAAAACTATACCGATTTGGGTTCCCAAAGGCACGAATATAAAATTGCTTAAAATTAAACAAATCTGGGTACCAAAAGGAACAAATAAAAAAAAAATTGCATCTCCACAAACGTATCTCTCAAAATCATTTTCCATTAACAACCATGGACCTATAAAAACAAATTGGTCATAAAATCTTCTCTCGTGTTGGTGTAGTGGCACGCTAAGGAACAACAATAGTGTTCTCTGGATTTTGGCTGTTCCAGGCACACAATGGGCTACAAATAAAAGTTACTTAGCCTAGTACAAGGTGGCAGAATCACAATGGGAAACAATGAAAAATTATCGACAAAGGTAAAACATGTAACAGTATATTTATTCTGAACGATATATTTAATGTGATAATCTGCACCATAATTTGATCAACGAGTTATGTGATAATGAATGTTGATTATGATTCTGACTTATAAAAATTGTTGGCCAATTATCTTTTTATGCGAAGAACACTACAGTCATTGAAATACTTTATAAAGATTTGTTTGGATTAATGATGATGTTTCGATGGTTACTCTTGATACACATGGATATATTTGTTTCTAAATCTGACACTATGCACGGCTTCAAATCAATTCCATTTTGCAGTAAAAATGATTTTAAGGAAATTTGTTGCAACATCACTGTCTGGTTTATGACTTTTAACAAATGATTATTTCGAGTGAAAGAAAAATTCAGATGCAGATTACACTGGTAATCTAGTTGATAGAAAAATTACTAGTGGAACGCGATTTACGTTGAGACATTCAGGTATTGCATCGTTTTTCAAAGAAAATATCAGCATATTTTTCACTTGAAATAATTTTCAAATAGTATACATTTTTCTAAAACCCCTTCAAGAAAATCATTTTTGTTGACCTTGTTTCGGATAAATCATGCTAGAGAATTTGATTTTACAATTGTTTTTGGATTTGATGTTAAATGGCTAAATTAATAGAAAATTTGATTTTATAATTATTTTTGGATTTGATCTTAAATGACTACATTGACTAATCTGACTCCGTACTGATTATCGAAAAGATAAACGGTGATTGAAAAAGTGATGAGTGTTGATATTAATCATGTATTATAACTTGATACGTTATATTTAGTAAATTTCTTTAAAAAGTGATGATCTATTTCTATCATATTTCTAACAACCATCACTCATCAAAATCTAATATATATGTCAATATGTGGTATTTTAAATGGGAAATTATGCGCTTTCATTTTATTATATTTTAAAGAAATAAAACATCCAAAGTATTCACTCTCATTTAAAAGTACACACGGTTTTGCATGGGCGAATTACATGGAATTTTTGATTATGTGCTTCCATGAGCATTTAAATGTCCTCACGGTTATGCATACATGGAACGCATATCAAAATTGGCTGATAAAATAGACAGGTTGATTCTAATCCCGTTTAAAAGTCCTCATGGTTATGCGTGGTTAGAAGATACTTGAATTCTTTTGAAAAAAAAATTAGGAATACTACTAATCTCATTTAAAAATCCTAACGGTTATGCATGGTCAGTAGATATTCAAATTCCTGATATAAATATAACATAAATACACACAACCATATGGTTTTATATGATGACATCATCCCTATCATTCTAAAGTGGAATATGCGTCAATCAGAGTATTTATTATTTTTGTTTGATTTTTTTACTGAAATTTAATATTCATACTCGATTGAGTATTAGTATTGTATTAATGTCAATCACTTTATCTCTACTTTTCTAACACTGTTACTCTTTTGCTGATAACAAAAGGGGAGAGAAAAGTTAATATTTTGGAAAATAAAGGTCAAGTATTTTATATTTTCTATTTTTTATTTACATCTAGTATCATTTGCATTTATTCTCATGCATATATGAAGGGGGAGCTTTGTGTAGAGAGGGATCATTCAAATAGGGGAAGCAAATTGAATGATCAAATACATTTAATATATTCAAAATCTTAAATATATGTCTGTTATCATCAAAAGGGGGAGATTGTTGAATATGCTAGTATATGATTTTTGTTTGATGATAACAAACACATATATATATATATTCATTTAAATGTATTTTTTAATGTACTACGTTATTTTTCACATAATTAAATAAATATTTGCTGAATAAAATAAATAACGTAGAATTTAAATTCAAACGGATATTTTATTCAAACAAATATTTGTTACAATTTTGAATGGTATAAATTTGAGCTCTCACTATATACACAATTTTCAAACAATACAATTTTGATTACATCACAATTTTTCATCTAAAAATTTTCTCACTACATATCGCTCATTCACTCATGTTTATCTCCATCTCCATTCAAGATTGAATACAGCATCTGAGCAATCTGCAAAAATATAAACTGGTGCGGTAAAGTTGAAAATAAAATATTTTTGTAGTGTTAAATAAAATGTATTTTGAAAGTATTATTTGCCTCAGTTATTGGGTTGTTCGTCATCATTTATTTTTTAATTCATCTACATGAACAACTTGTGACATGCAAAGTGTGTCACTGTACATGCTATATGGCCGTGCACACGATATTCATTCGATAAAATTACAGGGATAGGAGAGCACCGGTCAAACCCAAATGAAAAGCCGGGTTCAACTCAAGTGCAATAAAAATAAAGTCACGATATCAGCACAAGGTCAAACCCGAGCTATAAGATGGATTCAACTTAGGTGCAAATCAAAATGTACAACATGAAATGATCAAGTTCAATATCAAAGCAAACCCAAATGTACATGAACACGAGCTCAGACTCAAGTGAAAACAACAGTTGAAAATACAGTTCGAAAATACAAACCAACACTAACACATATATATAATAATATGCAAACTGCCTCAACTCAAGCGAATGCATATCAGACTGCAATAAGATATCAATGGAGCATATACATGAACCAGAACAAAACACATGCACCAGTGAAATGTCAAGATCAGTTAATACAACATACAGTGACAACGTGGTTGCTGTGAAGACTACAAATACAAAGCATGCACCAGTTCAATAGGCAATGCAACCAGAACCTCAAAATACATAAAACAATGATGAACCAACAAATGCTCCAGATAAGTTCAAACAGCAAAATACATGTGTTCAAGCAAATCAAGCAAGTGAAGCAACTCGAGCTCCAGATGGTACACAAGGTAGTGACACGATACGGTGAACTACAACGAACCAGACAAGCTATTTGAACACCATCATCAATGGAACTAGATCACAAAACTATGTACACAGTGGCCAGAACTATATCTACACCAAACATTGAAGGATGTACGAAGTAGTAGCAATATGCATATGGTCAAACACAAAACTCGAAGTGATCAGAGCATAAGCAAGAAGACTCAGAGCTATGTAGTGAAACTAGAGGCAGTATAGACAGGGAAGTGCAGACTAACTTAAACAATGCAAGCAAAGCTAACGCATACATATATGAACACGCATGTATGCAATGCACAAGTACATGCCGAATTCTGTCAGAGGTAAAACACAACAAATGGTAAAGAGCGTAACAAAGTCATGGTTGAACATTTTAATAGTAGAAGTTTCAAAGTTACTAAGGTCAAAAATAATCAAAATCAGTTCGAATAAGAATCAAATAATGTCAATAGCAGTTTCAAACCCGATATCGAACAAGTCAATGCCGAAGTCGAACAAGTCAGAAATCGAAGCCGTGGTGGCCACCAAAGAATTCAAGCTGTAAGAAACAGGAAATCAAAATATATACAAAGTGATAAAGTTGGAAATAATCATCAACATCCAAGCAACATCGAACGGCCGAACAAAATAATTGAGGAATTCAAGTGAATTTATATGAACGAAAATGTATGAATTAGAATCCTATATTACCCATTTATCATCGGCTTCCGAATCCATTTGAGTTCGAGAAAAATAGGGACCAATAAATCAACAACTCCAATCGAGTTCAAATCAAGGCAAAACAATAGTGCTAAATAACATAATTTACGTACCAGATTCATTGGTTCGAACTCAATACTGGGAGCAGCTACAAGCGCTAAAGAACTGAGAAAATTATAGCCATCGATTCATTACGTAAAGGGACCAGAGGGAAATTCAATTCGAAGATCAATTTCAAGCGGCGCCTCAATAATCAACAGAGCCCTAATTTTGTTTAAAGAGGAACGAACAAACAACGAACAAGCAGCTATTTTTCGAATTACAAGGAGTTGGGCTGAAGATATAAAAAGAAAAGGGGATTCTCCTATAGTTGTTTATTGGGCCGGTTTCCACTATATTATTATTTATCATAATTTAGGCTTACAATTATATAGTGCTTTGTATTTTTAAATTGCTTTTATTCTGCATTTCTTTTAAACATTTGTAATTTTCTAGTCGCGTGACTAGGGTACGAACTATGGTAGTGTAGTTCGAGAATTCACAACTCAGTGGCTGAGTTGTGATAGGGCTATAAGCATAGATTTAGGTTAGTCGATAGCTGGTGTCGCAAGTTTACGTGTGTAAGCGTCTGACTACTTAATTTTTAGTAAAACCTTAATTTAGCTCGTATATGTTGGTTATGGAATTATTTACGTGTTGTGAAGTTTTGGTTATGTAATCATGTATGTTGTGACCATAAATTCAGATGGTATGCTAAGAAAGTTAGCATCTTATTACTTTAAAGCGACATGTTATCTCTTGTATTAAAATTCAAAATCTTCGGTTTTAAAATTTGCAAAAATGTTTTCAAGTCTTGTTAGTCTTCCAAAATATGATTTTAGGTTTTAGTAAAGTTTTTCCAAGGATTAAAATTTTATAGAAGACTTAGAGAACAAATTTCAAGTTTGGAAATTTCGGGTCGTGTAGCGATGGTCGCTATAAGTGAGTTCGTGAAAACGACCTCTTTTCAAAATCTAAAAATATTTTTGGAAAATGTATTAAAATTTATATTAAGTAATTAAAAAGGTAATTATTGTTTGATTAATTATTTATTTAATAAATGATGAATTAATTAATTAATTAATTAGTACTTAATCTTTGGTTAATAAGGTCATTAATATTTAAGTGTGAATCAATTATGTTAATTTTGTTAGTTAATTAATTAAATTTAATTATTATTTAATTAATAATTAGGAGTTAATTATTTTTAATTAGTTATTAATTATTAATTATTAATTAAGTATTTATAAAAGGGATTTAATTGATTATTAATTAATTGTCGATAAATTAAGATTGCAATTAAGACTTAACTAAGACTTAATTATTATTTAATAAGGGTTTAATTTATTATCTAATTTATAAATAGGGTGTTAAATCGCTTTGTTCCTAAAAACATTGATTTCGTTCCAAACTGTTTTCTTTTCAAAAATGTTTTAAATTAAGGTCTTTCTTTGTCGATTACCTTTAAGTAACCTCAAACAATTATGAAACCAAAGTTTATGTAGTGACACACTTATGGGAAGTAAGTCATCCCACAGTTAGCACTAAAATTTGATGAGTAGACTGATCTTCTGTCTATGAGATCTAGAATTTATTTCTAGATAAGGCAAAGAGTAAGGTCGAAATATCGAAAACATGATGGATATAGGAGGGTTAATTTCAATCAATGGGTCATGTTTAAATTAAACATATGGTTATCCATATGCAAACTTTGTATAATAGCCTTCAGTAGCAAATATTTCCATTATTTATGACTTAGCCTATTTTAACTCAGAAAGTATGTTGTTTAATTTGAGTTCCTTAGTGAGGACTCGAATACTTGTTGCATACTTCCAAAAGGACCAAAATTGAGTTAGCCGGAAATTTCGCTTAGTTTCGAGGCACCGGTTTTAGATAAATATAATTTGTCTTAATTACTCCAAACTAATAATTTTCGCTATGGATCATTATGAAGTATGATAGGGAGATGTACTATTCTTCCAAAGGGCGATCCAATATAGAAGACAACAAATGTTGAATATTTGTTTGATCCTGGAACAACTTATGTGGATGAATGCTAGTATTTCATTGGTCGTTTGGAGGGAAGAGTTAGCATTCCAAGTTGGTCTGCTTAAAGAAAAGGTAATCGTAACCTCAAGCCTCACAACCAGGAATGACTAAAATCAGGGGATATAGTTCAAGGCTATGTAGTTTGCTACCATTAGGGTATGGTCATCACCAATGTAGATCGATATTATAGATTATGGATGCTCAGGGCCCATTTAGGTTGTCGATCCCAACTAGGATGATGATGTATTTGGCACTATCCAATAAGGGATAGCGTTAGTCTTGACTCGCATGGAGTCCATGTGAAGCTCTCAGTGTCTAGAGATGCACTGTGGTAGGTGGTACCCTGGTGCCTATTGAAATCAATTTTCTAATACGTGCCTTGACGGACTTAGTTGTGCCCAACTACTAAAATGTGAGATGCAAGCATTTTATCTGTATTAAATATTTATTTTAAATATAGACATTATAATAATATCAAATGGTTTATATATATATGTTTTGGTTAACGTAAGGCAAACAACCATCCGTGTTTATATGCAGCATGGTCTTACGAGATACTTTTGGTTTGAAATTTTTTATAAAGTCAAAAAATTATGCTTTAATCATACTTGACCGATGTCTAACTTGGACTTTTATTTTCTTTCTATAAAAGTCTAGGTATTCAAATTTGTATGAGTAGCCAAGTGATCTAGGTTTCTTAGGGATGCATTTTAAAGGAGATAGGAGCAGATGACTTCACCGATAGCTGGCTATTATGTTATTCTGCTGTGTATATGTGTATCTACGTAATTTGTATCGTTTGTGTATGGATAGATTGTTATAACTATCTTAGTTTGGACTTTGTATTGTATGACTCTGATGTAATATTATTTTGGTAATGACTCTGTATGATCTTGTGTTGATTATTGTATGTTATTCCATTGCATTGTGAAATTCCATGTTGCTTACTTATTTTTCTTTTCTTTACCCCAACGGCTCATCTTTTGAAGTATGAAGGTGGATCGTTATACTTGGTATCAGAGCTTAGGTTCAGAAAAAATATAACCTTTAGGTCAGCGTCGACTTCGAGAGCACATATATGTAAATTTTATTCGTGTGTATATACATATATTTATTCTTGTTAGTTAGATCAGCTTTGATAGGTTAAATTGTGTACCCTTTCTTAAAGATTAATATCGCCTAAGTATGCTAAAGGTATTTTGATTTATTCAAATAATAAGATGAGTTCGAGAAGAGGATGAGAAGTGGAAACAGTAGCACGAGAACCACAAATGGAAGTACCCCAAATGTTAGAAGAGGTGGAATAGCCGTTGAGGCCGTAGCTCTAGTGGAGCCTTGAGTAAACTTCGCAACTCTATGCAAAACCTCACAAAGCTCAGAGGAAACCTTTCAAGGGTAAAGAATCCATTGAAGTACAAGCTTGGCTACGATCATGTGAGAATATTTTCAAAGGTTTAGACATTTCTAATGATCAGAATGGTTCTTTGCATCATGGCAATTGCAAGAGGGTGCAGCTGCATGGTGGAATTTTGTTATCCCGAATATTCCATAAAATGAGTTCTCATGGGCTTGGTTCAAAGAAGTATTCAAAGACCAATTAATGCCAACTGCGAGCAAAACTTGATTATATAGAAGTTTCATGGATTTCGTGCAGGAAAACCTATCAATGGTCGGATATGAGACGAAGTTTAATGATTTAACTTGTATCAGTCCTAGACTTATTAACACCCCACTAAAGAAAAATGAGATGTTCATTTTGGGTATGAGAGAAGAGTTCCATGAAAAGATGACCGTTGATATCAAGGAATCATTCATGGATCTAGTAAACTTGGCCGTAAGATATGAAGTGCATTTGAAGAAGAAGCCATCAGCAGTAGTAGGAGCACCCAATGGTGGTACCGTTAATCCAAATAGAAGGAAGTTTAACCCAAACTGGAAAAGGAAACAGAGTAAGGGAAAACCAACAGGCGGAGATCAGGGAAACAAGTATAAGGATGTTATTTGTTTCGTTTGTAATAAAAATGACATATTTCAACGCAGTGTCAATAGGCGAAGGAAATCTCTCCAATGGTCTAGAAGACGCGTTGCTATAATTTCCATCAACCTGGACACATGGTTAAGGACTGCCCACTATTGAAGATGGGTCAGCAAATTAAGGTATGTGCTAATAACGACGAGCCCTCGACCTCTGAAGATGTTAAAAGAAAGGGAGTCTTGGAAGGTACTTTACTTATTAATAGCATTGTTGTTAGAGCTTTGTTTGTGAGCTTCTCATAGTTTCATCGGTAAAGAATTGGTAAATAGATTAGAAATTACCTCGGAATTTGTAGAAACACATATATGTGTGTCAAATCCGGTTGGTGGTATGACTTGTCTATGTTTGATTTGTGAGAATGTGCAAATTTCCTACCTTACCCATCGTTTCCCATGGAAGCTTGATTTTAAAGGTTTTGATGTTTCCTTGGAATGGATTGGCTAGCTAAGTGTAATGCTATCCTTGACTGTGTTAATCATAATATAGTGTTGAAATCCAAGGCCGGAAGGGTATTGAAAAGAATATCATGTGATGTCCCAGATAATCGTATAAGTAGTTTCCTCTATTCATTAGAATCATTCCAAGAAGAGCTAGAGCCTATATTAGTAGTTAAAGATTTCCTCGATATCTTTGTGCCGGTTAGCAGTTTGCCTCCCCATTGGCAAATTGAATTTCGTACTGATCTAGTTTCCAGTGCAAAACCTATTGTCAACCCTTACGTAGAAAGGCCCCAAGAGAGAAGCAGGAGCTAATAAGTCAAACCGATGATTTGTGAAGAAGTGGACTAATTAGACCGAGCTGTTCAAGTTGGGGATTGATGGTAGTTTTTTTGGAAAAGTATAATGGTTCTTTAAGATTTTATATGGACTATAGGGAGAACAAATAGACCATTCGAAATAAGAATCCATTACCCCGAATAGATGATATGTTTGACCAACTTAATGGGCTAGAATATTTTTCCAATTGGACTTTGCTACGGGTTTCCATTGGTTAACGGTAGCGGAGGATATTATACCCTTAACTTCTTTTAGAGGGCCAAACCTTTTCTAGGAGTGGTTGGTTATGTATTTTGGGCTAACGAATGCACCTGCATTTTTCTTTGATCATATAAATCAAATTTTTAAGGATGTTCTAAATAATATCATGGTTGTTTTCATTGACGACATTCTCATTTATTCCAAGTCTTAGGAAGAGCACAAACACCATTTGGAAGTGGTGTTAGAAATGTTAAGGAAAAATGTTCTCAAGACTTAGTTTTCTAAATGCTAATTTTAGAAATCAGAAGTAAGATACCTCGGTCATTTTGTATCGGGAGAAGGCATTTCAGTTGATCCGGCAAGGTTGCTACCGTGTAAGACTTTAAAAGACCCTAAACTGCCATAGAAGCGAGAAGCTTTTTAGGGATAGCGGGTTATTATAGAAAGTTCATAGAGGATTACACTACGATCACTTCTCATCTAACTAACCTAACGAAAAAGGATGTTAAATTTGAGTGGACTCCAAAGTGTGAAAAAGCATTCCTTAAGTTCAAAGAAAGGTTGACTAGTGCCTCGGTTTTAGCTATTATAGGGGAGGAGAGGGGTTGATTGTTTATACCGATGCTGTAGAGTTGGGTTAGGTGTGGCGTTGATGCAACATGGGAAGGTTATAGCCTATGCAAGTAGACAGTTGAAGCCTCACGAGAAGAATTATGAAATGCATGACTTTGAATGGTTAGCCATAGTATTTATATTGAAGATGTAGAGGCACTACGTTGGGTGTGAATCCTTCTATTCCTCTTTAGTTTATTACAAATCTTTAAGGATCCTTGTAGTAATTTCCTTCTTTACATAGGTAAAAAATTCGAGCACTTCATGGATCACAAGTCCTTGAAGTACCTTTTCACTTAAAAGGACCTGAACTTCAGGCAGCAGCGATGGCTAAAATTCTTGGCGGCTTATGACTTGGATATTCTTTATACACCACGGAAAGCAAATGCGGTGGCAGACGCTCTAAGTAGGAATGCAGTTTCGGATCTCTTGGAAGTTCGACTCTCTTCGAAAGGATTGTGAGAAAACAAAGGGAAGATAGTCTTCAATTGGAATTTATTCAAGGCATTGAGAAAGGCCAAAGTTCTAATATCAAGATTTATAACCATAATACTTTAAGGATGAATGGAAGATTATGCGTTCTTGATATAGATTATCTTAGACAAGAAGTTCAAAAGGAATGCCATGGGTCTAAGTTAAGTATCCACCCTGGAGTTAATAAGATGTACAAGGATATGAAGTGAGTGTTTTGGTGACCCAAGTTGAAGAAAGATATATCAATCTATGTCTGCTGATGTTCGATCTGTTAGCAGATAAATAGCGATCACCAGAAGATGGCTAGTTTACTTCAACCCTTGGAAATCCCAAATTTTAAACGGGAGATGATATCAATGGATTTTATCGATGGTTTTTCAAAACAAGAAAAGGGAATGAAGGTGTGTGGATCATTGTAGATCGGCTAACGAAGAATGCTGATTTTATTCCAGTAAAGCTGATAAGAACGACGGCTTCTTTGGTAGAAATTTATATAAGGGAGAAGTCATATTGCATGGAGTCCCAATTAGTATAGTACATATTCAAGATCCTATCTTTACTAGTTAGTTTTGGAAGGCACTGTTGGTAGCTTTAGGATCAAAGCTAAGCTTGAGGATAGCATATCACCACCAAACAGGCGGACAAGTGGAAAGGGTGAACCGGATTCTAGTAGATCTTCTAAGGGCATTTATTTTGGATTTTGGTGGATCTTTGGAAGATCATCTCCACTTAGTAGAATTCTCCTACAAAAATAGATATCAAGTGAGCATTCGCAATACACCCTACGAAGCTCTGTATGGACGTCGTTGTAAGTCACCGGCATGTTAGGTTGAGATTGGAAATCTGCTAGTACTTGGGCTGGACATGATTCGAGAAGCTACTGAAATGGTTGCAGTGATAAAGAGAAGGATGAAGGAAGCCCAAGATGAAAAAAAGAGTAATGCCAATAAAAGGAGAAATGATTTTGGAAGTCGAACACACTATATTTGTGAAGATTGCCTAATTAGAAGAGTTGTTCTATTCGGAAGGGTTGGGAAGTTGACACTTGGGTATATTGGACCTTTTAGGATTATTGAAAGGATTGAACCGCTCATCTATAAGGTTGAATTACCAAAAATATTGTAAGGGGTCCATAATGTTTTCCACATGTCTCATTTGAGAAAGTATGTTCACGCTCCATCATTGATTGTTGAGCCGTCGGTTCAAGAGGATTTGAGATAGAACCGAACTTGACGGTGATCAGGTATCCCGTTCATATTGTAGATTAGGATGAGAAGAGGTTGTGAAATAAGGTGGTGAAGTTAGTATAGATTTAGTGGAGTGAGGATCCATGAGATTGTACCTGGAAGACGGTGAATCACATGATGGAAGCCTATCTAGAATTAATGTTAGGATAGTCATTATTTGTATGTATAGTGTATGCATTGTTGTGTTATGGATGTTTAGTGTATGTCCATTGTATGGATTTCATGCTATATAATATATGATCTTTTGAGTTACTATGAGCTCCCTCTTGTTTGCTAGTTTCGGAACGAAATTCTTTTAAGGTAGAGAGTGTAACGACCCAGAATTTAATTACTTTACATATGAATATTTAAATATATTTTAATAATTAATTAATAGATTTTATAACGTAAATAAACTCCTTTTAAATAATAACTAATGATGATAAAATTGTTAAACAAAATTTGTTAACAAAATCAACTAGTTCAAAGAAAAATAGAAAATGTGACCAGAAATCATTTTTTGAATTTTCGACTTTTTAGTGTCAAAAAGTTGTCAAAAAATGTTATTCACATTTAAGATAAACATTTGCACTCATTTATATATGAATTCAGATTTTATAATTTGTTACTTAATAAATATAATAATTTTGGATATGATCTTTTGTAAATTTTAAACAAGAGTTAAATATAATTAAAAGTGACATAAGTTGTCATTTCTTTAGAAACACAACGTACATAAAGCACTAAGGAAAGTTTGATCATGAAAATGGAGGATACAAGATTTACACGTTAGGGTAGAGGAAGAAACATGCTTAGTGATGTGGCAACATGATAAGGGAGGGTTTGTACTTTAGGGTAATATGGTAATTTAGTTAATGTACATACTTTGTATATATACAAATTGTCATAATTTTCTCCTATTTTATCATTCCATTTCCATTCCATAAATTAAAAAATCTCTTCATGTTCTCATGACATTTTAATGGCTTCCAAAATAGTTTCTCAAGTTTAAGAATCTAATTCATCCACTTTTATACCCTTAAAACCTTGTCTAAACTCACTTCCTTCCGTTTCAATACCTCTCCTTCACAAAAATAACGCCAGTTATCATTTCTTCACCTTTTCCAAAATCTAGAGCTCTCATAGCCGAACCATATTTCCATTCAAGCCATCAAAACCATTTTTCCAAGCTAGAAGAAAAGGCCTAGGTCATAATCGGGTTTTAGTGGAAGTTAGTTTGATTTTTCCCACATTATGTGAGTAAAGTATCACTCTTTAACTATGTTTTTCTAAACATATATATATGACTAAGTTATTATATAAATGATGTTGTGTTTGAGTAAAATAATGTTGGATTCTATGTATGTATTATACTTGGATTATAATGATGTTAGGATGTAATCTTATGTGCTAGGTTATGTGGATGTATAGTTGGAATATGGTAGTAAAATAGTCAAGTTAGTTTGCATATTATAATCTAGCTTGTATATGTTGGTTATGGAAATGTTTACATGTTGTGATGTTTTGGTTATGTAATCATATATGTTGTGAACATGACTTCTTGATTGTATGCTAAGAAAGTTAGCATCTTACTAGTTTAAAGCGACATGTTACCCCTTGTACAAAATTCAAAATCTTTGGTTTTAAAATTTGGAAAAATGTTTTCAAATTTTAAATACTTACTAGTCTTCCAAAATATGCTTTTATGTTTTAGTAGTGTTTTTCCAAGAGTTAAAATTTTAAAGAAGACTTAGAGGACAAATTTCAAGTTTTGCAATTTCGGGTCTTATAGAGATAGTCGCTATAAGTGCAGTTTGTGAAAACAACTCTTTTCGAAATCTAAAAATGTTTCCACTTAGAAATATTTTTGGAAAATGTTTTAAAACTTATAAAAAATTAAGTAATATTTAATTAATTGTTTATTTAATAAATGATGAATTAATCAAGTAATTATTACTTAATTAGTGGTTAATGAATGTAATTAATACTTAAGTGTTAATCAATTAAGTTAACTTTAATTAGTTAATTAATCAAAGTTAATTATTATTTAGTTAATAATTGAGGGTTAATTAATCTTAATTTTTTATTAAAGATTAATTATTTATTAATTATTTATAAAAGGGATTTAATTAATTATTAATTAATTACTAATTAATTTAATTTAATTAATATTGTAATTAAGACTTAAATAATATTTAATTATTATTTGTAAGGGTTTAATTTATTATTTAATTTATAAATAAGCATTTTAAATAACTTTGATCCTAAAATATCATTATTGTTTAAAACTGTTTTCTTTTCAAAAATGTTTTAAATCATAAGATTTCTTAGTCAATTCCCCTTAAATAACCTTAAACAAAAATGAAACCAAAGTTTACGTAGTGACACATTTATGGGAAGTCAGCCATCCTATAGTTTGCACTAAAAGATGATGAGTAGACTAATCCTCTATTTGTAAGACCTAGAATTTATTTCAAGGCGAGAGATAGAGTAAGGTTGAAATATCGAAAATGTGACGGATATGGGAGGGTAAATTTCTATCAATGGGTCATGTTTAAATTAAGTATATGGTTATCCATATGTGAAACGTAGTGGATATTTCTGCTATTTATAACTTAGCCTGTTTTAACTAAGAAAGTATGTTGTGTAAATTTGAGTTCCTAGTGAGGACTCGAACACTTGTTGCGTACTTCCAAAAGAACCATAATTGAGTTAGCCGGGAATTTCACTTAGTTTGGAGACATAGATTTCAGATAAATATAATTTGTTTGAATTACTCCAAACTAATAACTTTCATGATGGATCATTATGAAGTATTATATGGAGATGTACTATTCTTTCTGACAGTAATTCCATGATGGAAGATAGTAAATATTAAATGTTTGTTTGATCTTGGAACAACTTGTGTGGATGAGTGCCGGCATTGCACTGGTTTCCTGAAGGGCAATGTTAACATTCTAAGATGGTCTACCTAAAGGAAAGGTAGTCATAACCTCAAGCTTCACAATCACGAATGATTAAAATCAAGGGATATGTTTCAAGGCTATATGGTTTGCTACCACTAAGTAATAGTCATCATCAATCTACATCGATATCATAGATTATGTATGCTCAGGGCCCACATTGGTTGTTGATCCCAACCAGTTTGATGACATATTCTATGCTATCCAACAAAGGAAGGACTGGTCTTCACTCGCCGGGAGTCCATATGAGGCTCTTAATGTATTTCATCTAGAGATGCACTGTGGTAGGTGGTACCCTGGTGCCTTCTCATTGTTAGAACCCATTTTTCAATACGTGCCTTTACGGACTTAGTAGTGCCCAACTACTGAAATGTGAGATGTAAGCATTTTGGCTATATTAAGTATTTATTTTAATCATAGACATTATGATAATATCAAATGTTTTTATATATAAATGTTTCGGTTATCGTAGGGCAAAAACCCTTCGGTGTTTATGTGCAGCGTGGTCTTACGAGATACTTTTGGTTTGAAATTTTTTATAAAGTTAAACTTATGCTTTACTCACACTAGACCATGTGTGACCCAGAGTTTTATTTTCTTTCTCTAAAACTCTTGGGTACACAAATTTGTATGAGCAGCCAAGTGATCCACGTTTCAGTTGCATTTTGAAGGAGCTTGGAGCAGGTGAATTCACTGATAGCTAGCTATTATCTAATTTTTCATTGTATGTATGTACATACTTTGTATCGTTTATGTCAAGATAGACAGTTATAACTGTTCTAGTTTGGAATTTGTACTATATGACTCTAATGTAATATTATTTTGGTAATGATTATGTATGATCTTATGTTGATTATTATATATTATTCCATTGCATTGCGAGTTTCTATGTTGCTTGCTTATTTTTCTTTTCTTTACCCCACTGGCTTGCCTTTTAAAGTAAGAAAGGTGGATTGTTACACAAGGGTCCTAGGGTAGGACTCATAAGCTTTAGTGCTCTTATAACAGAGCTTATTCAATTTTAGTACATCTAAAGACAAATAAAAGTGAGAAACTCAACTGGTTTATTTTATAAATCATGTAATGATATGATATGTTTTCTATAAGTGTTTTCTATGGTTGATCGTCATGTTTTAGATGCAATAGTATGCTTGCTTGGTTATGGAAATAATTCACGGTAAATACACATCGATTTTACATAAGGAAAACACTTTCTCTTATGAATTGTAAAAGTGTTGTGGCATAGTTAAACCTCTTTAAACATGAATAAATATATTTTAAAATCTTCTATAAATATTTATAAATGTTAAACCAATTTCAGTAGTTTGGAAAAGATACGAAATTAGCGTCAAACTAGGTGTGTCGCATAATGGTACTTCGCGATTTAGCGCCATAAAAGTTAAACCAATGTGTAGAGTGGAATATAGTTCGAAATTATTCGAAATAAGAATTTTTCTGGACTCATATAACTATCGTTTCCAAATGAAGGATAAAAATCAAGATTTCATTTTCTAAAATTTGAGGTATGTCCAAATCAAAATTTTAATATCATCTCATTTTTGCAGCTCGTAAAATATGGATTTTAACTTTTAAAAATAGATATTTTTAAATCTTTAAAAATATGAGATAAATTCTAAAAAAATGTTTAAAAACTTTAAATGAGTTTTAAATGGAATAATTAGATATATAAAAGGTTTAAGTGGGATTTGTGATACGAAGCCCTTAAAGGCATTATTCACTGGTAATTTAACAAAGGAATTTGGAAACTTATGAAATAAGATTTAAACTTGGGTTTTCTTCCTGAATCCTTTATAAATGTTTTTCATATAATAAATCAAGTATTTTAAAGGGTTTAGAGCTGATCAAATAACTTGATTACCTTATGGGTGACAGAGAGATAGTCTCTAGGTTTTGGTTTGGAAAACCTGTTTCCTGCTCTCCCTAACTATTTGGACTAACCCGATGGAGGAGGTAGTGAATTTGATTTACTTTGACCGCATCTTGCTAAAATAAAAGAAAAGGAGATTTGGAGTTTTGCAAAGGTTAAACTAGATTTTAAAATAATAAGATGTTTGGTGATATAGATAACATTCTGGTTAAACTTTATATTAAATTCTTAAAAGGGAACTTATAATATCCATGTGAATTTAAAAGGTGATTTTGCCATTATTCAACGAATAGTACGGGTTGCATATGGAACTTAGTATTGTGTATAGTTAGTATAATTTCTATGGATCCCTTTTTACATAATAATGTTTTCCAATTTAATTAAAGAGAAATTATTTGGTTTCTCCAAAATTAAAAAAAAGTTTAATATCCAGTATATGCTAAAAAAAGAAAATGGTTTGAAGACATATATCTCTAAGAAGATATTTTAATTGGATAAAATATATTAATTAATTGAATAATAGTATTCCGCATAGTTGACATCTTTTATCCATAACTGGCTCGGAGAAATCTGGATTGGATTGCCAGATTTGTGCTATTCCTATCCAAAAACCACATCAAAACATCATACGCATTCGAAAGTGAAGACATGTTGAAGACAATGATTTTGAAGATGGAGATCTGCATAATGTCGGGTTTCTTTCCACTAATCTTTGGGATAATTCCCATATCGTATGTATGGTGGCAGTGGTATCTTAATTTTGAACTTCGATGTAAGGACTGCTCACTACTAACCCTAGAGGTGATTCCAAATAGGATGTAGTATGAGGAGTGTCTTCGATTTGACCTGTTCCTGGACAACTTGTATGGACGAGTGTCGGACATTGCATTTCTAAAACCACGTACATTGACTTTTACAGACATACATATGTTTGGTGGTGTAGGAGGTAACCCCACTTACACTTAACACACTTCTTTAAGGTGTATGAACTTAAGGGTTATACATTTGTGGAAATCAATTGTGTTATTAGAAATGGCAATGTGTCATTCAAAGTGTGAGTTAATTTGTAAAAGATAATATGTTACCTCAGGCCATACACTTGGAAATGGCTAAAATAGGTATGTTGCAAAGCTATGTGGGTCAAACCCATTAGGTTATGGTCATGACCTTTCTAGATTATCCTCTATATATTGGGTTTTTTGTGTTTTCTTTAGTCACGGATAGGTCAGGAATAATTGGGGAGGTGTCATATTTGGTACTATTCAGGATCATTTTGTTGGTCATCAAAAAGGGGTAGGTCGGTCTTGTTGCCAAATGCATCGGATCATTTGTAGGTCTTCAGTACGTTCCCTTAGAGATGTACTGCGTGAGGCTAGTCCCTTACCTTGTCATTGTATGGAATCCATTCTCTAATAAAGGCCTTCAGACTTAGTTGTATACCGATTATGTTGGAATTTAATTAATGTAATGATTTTGGCTATGATTAATATGTATTTGTAATCTAGACACTATTATAACATCACTGGATTTTACATAGCAATTTTCTAGTTATCATAAGGTATAAACCCATTCGTATTTATGTGTTACGTGGTCTTATGAGATACCCTTTGTTTTCATAAGTATCCTTGTTTTAAGTTTTCTCACACCAGTCCCATGACTGGCCCGGAGTTTATTTTCTTATACTCTAGGTGCCCTATTTCTCCAGCAGCCAGGTTGTTCAGGTCTAGCTTAGAACATTCTAGAGGAGCTCGGAGCAGGAGCTGCATTTTTTTATTGTTTGTATTCAACATTACTAGGGACAGGGATTTATAACTGTCCAAACTGAGATTAGGATAGACTCTGATGTATGTATTTAAAATTCCGCTATAAAGGTATTGAAATAATATATGTTATTTCATTCATGTAAGATTTTATTCTGTCTTTATTTTTCTTTTTGCCCTCGATCAATCTGTCTTTTCAGCACTTGGATATTCGGCATGTGAATACTATGGATGTATTAGTGTCGGTTTCTGAGGGTCAAAAAGTTGGTCGTTTTCAAATCTGTATTACCATATTATATCTATTCTATCAATCTAGCTTTATTTGTTTACTTGATGAGCTATTTATCCCTACCAGTTACATACAATGCATCTTGAGCTTTCACGAGTTCTTAATTCGATTTGTAATTTCTATTCTACCATTGATATCCAAATATATATTGGACACTCAATCAAAGGAATCCCTAGTTACCTCACTATAAGTATATATATAAATATATGTGTATATATATATATCGACAATATCTTAGGTGATGTACTCAACCTACGAGAATTTTCTACAATTTCTCGCTTGGAACTATTTGCAACATAAGACCTTATTTAAAGGTGAACTTCAAATTTAAGATTTACTTACTATACTCGATATCACCAATGAAATTCAAGTATGAACACTATAATGACATGAATTTCATTGCTATGATTTACGAATGTTTAATTAATATTAAATATTCAAATGATAGGTTTTATAATGAAAATAAGTTTTTTTAATAATAAATAATGATGGTGAAATAGTTTTCAAATTTAATTTACAAAAATATTTAGTTCGAAAAAAAACGAAAATGTGACCGAAAACTGTTTTCCGAATTTTCAAATTTTAGTCAACTAAAATTTATCGAAAATGTTATGAACTCTTTAGCATAAGTATTCAAACTTGTAAATAAGTTAGTATATGTTTATATGTATAGTGTGTGTGTATGTGGGTCTGTGTATTAGTGTATGTGTATGTATGCATTTATATAATCGTATATTAAGTTAAAAAAAGAATGTCACATCATTAGGTAACATCAGTACTTAGAGTACTTATGCATGTTGGCTTGATTTGATCGGAGAGTGAATAGGTGTGGGCAGAAATGTGTGAGGTGGAGAAGAGGGTGTGACATGGCATGCATGTGTGAAGGGTAGAGTACATGAGGGTAAAATGGTAATTTGCAATTTCTATTTCATATAAAACTAACTTTTCACTTTTTCTTTCTCATTTGTTATTTATTTCATATTCTCTCATCTTCCTAAAAGCTTTATGAAACTTTTTAATATTTTTCATTTATAATTTTTAGTTTTTAAAAATCCAAGTTTGAACTTTTAAAATAATTTCAAAATTTGTTTAATCTCCTCCTTTACATTTTAAAATCTTCTCCATTTTCCTCCCACTTCATTCAACCACCACTTCATAATACTTCAATCTAAGATTTTTATTTACTCAAACCATGTAAAATTCCCATGTTACAACTTTATATTCACCACTTTTTAAAATTTCGAATATTTGGGTCAAAATTGCATTTCTTTCCGACTCATTTTCGGACCCATATTATCAAGGCCGAAAATACCACTCCTTTTGACCATATCTCCCTCAAAAAAATATGAAAGTGAGTGATTCATTTTTTTTAAATTGTAGTGAAAATAATTTTATAAAACTTCTATTCTTACCACTTGTCCAAATTTTGAAATTAATATGGAAAAAAAATAAAGGAGAATATGACCCATTTTTGAGTTATTTTTGTGTGGTTTTTCAAGCTTTAGAAGTTCTAAAGCATTTCAAGTTTTCAAATTCTTGGTGAGTAAACTATTTTTTCTAAATTTAAAAGTTTTAAACTTTTATATGTTGAATACATTATGAAAGGATATGCATTGAATTGTGTGGATTATTATATGTCTTGGTTGTTTATAGTATTGTTGATATGAGATGATGTTGTAGTAATATTGTTTGAAATTTTGGACGTGAGTATGATATTGTATGTGGCTTTGAGTATGAGGTTGATATAACTTAGACATTATGTGTTATGCAACTTTGAGTATGTTGTAATGTATAAAAAATGAATATAGGCTAACGAAAGTTTAGCACTTGAATTTGTATGCGTGCGACCTAGAATTCCATGAGTTAAAAACTAGTTTACTTAAAAAGGATTTTGAAAGTTTTTTTTCTTCATGTTTTGAACTTTGATTTAGTTTCCAATTATGGTTTATAAATTTTTAGAAAGTTAAAGGTAAAGGGCTCAAAGAGTGTTGGATTGTAAAACAAGTTGATATTAGGGGTATCCAGAGTGACAGCCGATATGGATGTAGTTTTGCTTAAAAATCCGACTTTTGCCAAATTTGATTTTATCAACGTAAAGTGCTTTGAAAATGTTTTATAAACTTAATAATGATGTTTTATTAAGTTTTTAATGATTAAATTATTATTAATTAATTTTTAATAATAAATTTAGATTAAACAAGGTTTACTAATAATAATTAAGTAAAGATTAGTTATTAATTAATTATCTTTTAAAGATAAGATTAATTTTTATTAATTATTAATAAAGTAAGACGAATTTTAAACTAAATATAATTTAAGTATATGATTTATTTTTATTTAATTATTAATTAGGTACAAGGTTAGTTGTTTATAAATAAAAAATCAATTGTTTAATTATTTTTAGTTATTAATTAATTAAGGCTTTAATTTAAAATAAATTATTTATTTAAGGTTAAATTTAGTAATTAATTTTTAACTAAATGTTATTTTATTAATAAAATATGATTAATTAACATTGAATTATTAATGAAGGTTTAAATTATTATTTAATAATAAATAAAGGATTAATTAGGGTTAAACTATCTATATAATAGTTAATTGTTGTTTGATTAGATACTAAAGATTTAATTATTTATTAATTTATAATTAAATTAAGATAAGACTTAATTAAGATTGATTATCATTTAAATAAGGATTTATCATGTAAATAATAATTTTAAAAAGGAGTTTTGAGTTTTAAATTCTTTATTTTCCAAGAATCATTAAAGGTACTTCTTTTTCAATGATGCTTTTAAACTCAAGGAATTCAAATGTTGGTACTATTAAGTAGAAAAATGAACGTGAATGAGTTATAATGTGATTGTTTTTGTTTGTATGGCTAACTATTAGCAGAATAAAATCTCATTCTGTTATAAATTGATTGTTTAATTGTGTGGACATTTGTTAACAGAATAAATCCATGTTCTACTATAAATAGATTATTTGATTGTTTGGACATTTGTTAAGTAGAATAAATCTCTATTCTGGTATAAATTTATTGAATTGTTTGGGCATCTATTTAGCAAGAAAAATAACCATCCTGCTATTATTGGTATTTGGACATGTTTATGCTGGTTAGTTTATATTGACATGTTATTTATTGATTTAGATATGAAGTTTATTTACAAATATGTTGACTTATGTAAATAAATTATTCAATGATTTGAAAGTGTAATTGAAATTAAATGGTAACTTTAACTAGTAACATTAGGATTGTTAAGTCACTTTTGAATTTATGAGGTATGATTTTCAGTTAACTTCAATCCTTTAATGAATTTTGGGGTTTAATTTTCGTGAATGATTTTCATGTTGTATAATTATGTAATAAAGGTATTTATAAATAATAACTTGTTTATATTAAACAAAAGGCTTTATTTAAAGTGATTTTCAAAAGATGTTTTAGAAATGGTGTTTGTAAAGGATTTTTCTTCAAGAAGGTTTATTAAAATCATTTTAAAAATAATACAATGATGTTTAAATGATTTTAAAGGTATTTTTAATTATAAAGTGAACTTTTAAGAGAGGAAACTTTTTGTAAAGGATAAGTGGGTTGGTTTTATAGGAAGAAATGTTTTTAAACGAAATTTGTTTGGTGAATCTGGAATATGAAGAGACGAAATCTCTTACAAAGTTTGGCAATATGCTTATATCATTGAGATAAGTATATAAATGTTTTCCATGTAAATAAAGGATATAAGGGGTTTTGGGAATAGAGTGTTGTGAATGATCTTTCGATCGACTGGTTATAAAGTGATTTTAATTAATGAAAGACTAATTAATAAAGTCTTAGTGGATCCCATATGCAATCAAATCAATGTTTAATGATTGTTTATTTCATAGTTAAATAACCTACTATCAAATCTGGACCAAAAAATAATTTTAGGAATATCTAGGGGAAACATGTGAGTTATATGGTAGAGTCATCGCCAATGATGCAGTACTATGCATACAATTCTCGTTTCGTTATTCTAGGATAAATGATAAGGAAATCCATCCACTAACGGTGAGGAGGTGATCTTGCTATTTCGAATGACAAAAACATGGGAGATTGTAATGACTTGCTATTTCGAATCATTCAAATCGATAATAAAACTGCACATGTCAGACTTGAATCATTTAAAACAACAGATTGTTAATTTAATTGGAGTAAAAAAAATCCATCACAGAATCACAGACATAGAAGACCAAAATATCTTGCTGTGGAATAAATAAAACATAGTAGTTCATGAAGATACTAAATGCATAGTCTCAAAACAAAAACATAATATCATAGTCCGAAAAAAATACATCTGAAAATCAAAATACATAAGTCCACTAATACGTAAGAAAATGACTGAAGGGGGAATAACTAAAATATGAAATAATAGATAGGTGACCAAATCTCATGCAGATCTCTAGCTCCAAAAGGTGAATCTAAGCATATGATGCTCAAGCTGGCTCGAGCATAAAGTAAAACAAAACACTCGAGTCAAGACTAACATTCTCATGTAAGTAAATCAACTCAAGTGAAATGTAATAAGTGAAATGCAACAGTAACTCAAAGGATGTTTGGGATTCCCATCCTTTAAGGATCTGTTAAACTATTTACATATGTAGTAATATACGCTATATATGTAATGTCTATCAGTAAAGTATAATATTGAAAATAGCATTAAGGCGTTACTCATATTCCCCTTAACACAGTTTTATAGGCATCGTAGTCTATACAGTACTGTAAACTCCACCGTAAAATGGTGTGCTATTAGGGAGCACTCCATAGATATGACACAAACCAAAATTGTAGTGGGCTCGATAAAGCACATGACAAGGCACGCGAGGCAATGCCCAGAGTAGGATTCTACTGTTTTGTGAAACCAGGCCGGTGGTAATGCATAGTTGTAGCTACTACCCAGCTCGAAATAATACTCCTATAATCAAAGGTGCGCACCAATCAATCACAAAGCAAAAGATATGGTTTCGAAGAAGCGTGTCCAATAGAAGGGCCGACCTCACTTGGCCTGGTTATGGCTCATGTTTTAGACATATCAAGCTGACCCGAAGGTCAAAGGCTGCATTCTTACTTCAAAATAGTAGCGTTCGACAAAACATCCTATTTCCTTATAGATTCTCCACCACATGCACAGTTGTTGAAGTGGTTTCGGAATTGGCATAGAGTATGACAATATCCGACCCCGGTCTCTTTAGCAACAAAACGCTTATTTCACACCACAGTTATTTTGTAAAATCAATTAAATAATAAATCTTAAATTTAAATTTAAATCAATACTAAAATATTTATCTTCAATTATATTTTAGACTTAAAAAATTTAATTTACATTCACATTAAATCAAATTATTATATTCCAAAAAATACATCTTTTAAACTTAAATAAATCTTATTTAGAATTAAATTCTTTAAATTGGATTTAATTACAAATTATTCTCTACATAACTTCTTAAATTTTATTTATTAAAGTTATTATATAAAAATCTATATTTATTATATTAAATTAAAACTATATGCATTATATTAAATTAAAACAATATTTATTATATTAAACTAAAACTATATTTTTATAATACATTAAAACTATATTTATTATATTAAAATAAATTTATTATATATATATGTTATTAAATTAATTAGTTTTATTATTATTTAAATTATATATTTAAACTAAATAAATTATAACTTAAAATCTTAAAATTACATTAAAAACCATATATTAGCTGATAATTTAAATTTAAAACATAAAAAAATTTATTTTCCTAATATAAGTTTTTTTTAAAAATCATTTAGTTAAATTTAAAAATCAAATTTATTAAATGATGCATATATTAAAATTTAAGAAAATAATTTAGAAACCGACCACTGTGTCCGTATATAAAAAATTTCTACCCTATGGTCAAGTGATTCGGGTATATATCATTTCAACCCAAAATTTTAATTAGATTTCCAGGTGTATATCATTTCAATTCGTATCCCAAATCCAAATCAACAAAATCACTCGAGTTTATCATCTTAATGCATAACGATTTTCCCTAATCTACAAGATCATTCGAGTATGTATCATTTCAACCCATATTGATTTTCCTGAATCACATATCAGGGAATTTATAGTGTGATATAAATAAATAATAAAATAGTACAGGTCATATAACATAGTGCATCATATCGTGTCATAGTTGAGCATCATATCATGTCAAAATCATATTGTATGAGCTAAACAATACGAATGATAACAACATTTCAAAAGATATTTCAATCGGGGTCCATTCACTTAATCACAAGAAGGTTAGTCGTGAGTGGTTCTCACCTTTCGTGGAAAATGAAAGTGACTACTTGTTTGCGCCAAAATTGGTCACAAACCCCAAATACCATGAAAGCACCAGTGTATGAATACAAATCAACAATATTCAAACACAGATAACAGATCTCAATAAATAATAAAACAACAATCCAGAAGTAAAGAACAGAGACACAAGTTTTATAGTGGTTCGGCTATCTCCGGCCTACGTCCACTCCAAAGTTTTATCCTTTTATTGATTATCCTTGCTGGTTACAAATGATTACAGCAATTACCAAGTCCAAAATTTGAAATAAATAGCAGCAATGAAGATATGGGGTGATTCTGGCAGCGTCCGGGCGTGCTTTCTCTCTCCAAATCCTCCGACCCCTTTTCTGAATGACCAGGGGCTCTATTTATAACCGTAGGAGGCTGATATTTCTCCTAAAATCCGGGAAGACCGCTTCAGGCACGTGTGGGGGCCCACTTGCCCGAAATCTGGAGGTCCGGGCCCACCTTGGGATCGATTCGAACTAAGGTTCGAATCGATCAGGAAATCATCCAATTGAGATGAAATTTGGTGAGAACATTCTTCAACATGTATGTAAGCTCCTGTAAAAATTTCATAGCATTTGGATCAACGATTTGGAAGATACGATCGATTTAAGTTCAAAGTTCCGTGTGCTCTGCCTGGTTCGAACCCATGCTTCGAACCCACCTCCTTCGAATCCATCTCCTTCGAACCCGCCTCCTTCGAATCCATCTCCTTAGAATCCATGAAGTCGTCCCCCAGTGTATACTTCTCATGTTCCATCGACCTTCTTCGAATCGGTCCCAGGAGCATGCTTCGAATCGATCTCCTTTACACCGATCGATTCGAACATACCCCAATCTGATCGATTCGAACTCTCCTTGACCTCATGGATTCAAAGCATTATGCTTTGTCGTAATTGATTCGAACCTATCCATTTTTGGGTCCATTGCCATTGGGCCGAAATCCATTTATCCTTCTTACCTGATCGATACGAAGTTCACCAATCCGAAACCATACTGATCGATACGAAGCGTATCGATTCAAACCATCCCTGTGCCTTGCCTTCGATCGATACGAAGTAGTAGTGTCAAACCCAGGTCGATCGATACGAAGTGTATCGATTCGAAGTGAGTGTTACCCCTGGTCGATTCGAACAACATGCCTTTCCTACCCTGAATCGATCATAACTTCTCCATACGAACTCCGATTAACCTAAAATTTGAAACATAGCCTTTCCTAATTGTTATCATCATCTTCAATTAATTTCGTCCCGATCGGAGTTCAACAAAATTTTGCCGATATCGATCGTAGCCTTGATTCCAACCGATCTCCAATCCTGATATTCATAATTCCATGCCAATTCGTTGATATTCCAGTTTTCGCCAAAAAATGGGGTAACATTTTGCCCCCCAAAACATGCCTTGTGATAACAAGGCGTGTTTTGAATAGTTCTGAATCCAATATCCGAAGTCCATAGCCACATTGCCAGAGTATATCATCCTTGACTGCTTCGATTCGATGCCCGATTCCAAATCCCGTAACCAAAGCCTTAGCCAATTCAATATCCATTCAAACTCGACAACCGAGTCCCAATCCATCTTTATCCATTAGCCAATAACCGAATCCAGGACCTTTCCGGGTCGATATCCGAATCCATAACCTCTCCGGGTTCTTGCCAAGCGTGATCCACACCTGACGACCGTGGTCCAGTGTCCCTGGACGTTGAGCTAACCTCTCCGGGTTCTTGCCAAGCGTCATCCACAGCTGACGACCGTGGTCCAGTGTCCCTGGACGTTGTGCAATGCCGTGGCTTAAGTCCTAAGCCGAATCCTGGTCTCTCCGGACCCTTGTTGAGCATAGTCCATACACAACGACCTGAATGAGTCAATTTATCACGTTCGGGCAAAGTGACTCACCCCTTGCCAGGCATAATCCATACCCGACGACCTTTTATCAAAAATCAGATAAAAATCTGACTAAAATCCAATCCAAAATCAGAATCCGAAAATCCAAATCAAAACCAGAAAACCAGAAATCCATAGCAGCATTCAAAATCAAAACAACCATCCAGAGAAAAACCCAAATCAAAAAGCAAGCAAAACCAGGAGTTCAATCCAAACTCCAAACCCAAATCCAAAAAAGAGAAGCAGTGTCCAATCAAAAAGCAAAAGATAAATTTCACAAACCACAGCATCGCAGTTTATCGTCATTCAGAGCATGCCTAGGGGCTATCTCCGTCCCCATACATGTGTAAATGACTTAGTTGCTCGCTAGTAGTTCGCTACTTATTTCACATTATCCTGATCAGTGGATGATCAATCGACCATCATCCCTGGGCCTCACATCGTCACGGTGTGAGGTAGTTGGTAGTTGCTCCTGCCCTGCCGTTGTATTCCGAGTTCCGTCATATTGCTGTAACTGCCCATTCCTTACATGTTCCTCGATTATATCCTTTAAGTGCCTGCAGCTTTTGGTATCATGTCCATCTAAATCATGGAAGAGGCAGTGCCTTCCTGATGTCCTTTCCCGTTCTGTTGGTTCTCTCCTAGCCGGCCTCCGGTAAGGAAGGCGATTCCGAGTATCTATGTATATCCGCTCCGGCGTCTCGTTCAATCCTGTGTATGTGGAAAACTTTGGATCCTTCCATCGCTTCCTAGCGTTTCCAGAATCATCATCCAATTTCCTTTTTCCTTTGTCTTTATCCGAACCACTGCTGGATACTGTTCCAACCTCGATTGCACTAACCCTTTTCAACTTTAAATCCGTACTTGCATCTTCCTGCCGAAGGAACCTTTCTGCCTCGTGAAAGAATTCGTCGAGATCCTGTGGGGGATCTCGTATCAGAGATACCTTGAAATCCCAGTCCTCCCTGACTCCTGATACTGTTGTCATTAAAACCATCGATGGATCAGGCCGATCCACCGAAGCGACTGCCGCACTGAATCGAGTTAGAAAAGCTCTAAGCGATTCATCCATCCTTTGCTTCACTGATGTCAATGTCATCACATTCTTCGGCCTCTTGACGTGAACCCGAAACTGTCCCAAAAACTTTTCCACCAATTCCCTCCAAGTCCTGATAGATCCTTCTCCCAGCTGCCTAAACCACATTGCAGCTAAATCCGTCAGATACAAAGGGAAGCATCGAGCCATCACTTCTTCCGATGCCCCCAGCACCCCCATATGTCTGGTGTACCTCATCAAGTGATCAGTTGGGTCTGCCTTACCATCATATACCTCCACGCTAGGTAGCTTAAACTTAGGTGGATTCTGAGCCATCCTTATTTCCTCAGCGAACGGACTCCTATTCACTCCTTCCAAGTCTCTGTTGGTCAAACCACCTCGCACGGTTCTTCTGATAATTTCCACTAATCCGGTATTGTCTGTTGGGGGTTTCCCCCCATGCCCCCGAGGAAACTCTGGTACATATTCCTCGTGTGGTTCACTAGCAGCAACGTTAGCTCTAGTCTGTTGAACTCCTTCCAAAGGTCCTCCTGTGTTGGATCCTGTGGGCCTGCCCCCAAGCCCTTGTTGATTGCCCTATGGTTCCGCATCCCGTCCTCCGTTGGGTTCCAAAACCCTAGTTCCTTGTCCTGCATCCACCGTGGCTGTAGCTGTTCCTAAGTTCTGCATCCCTACAGCTCTCATTTGCTCAAAGAAAGTCTGCATCATTTCCTGTTGGCTCTTCAATAGTCTCTCTTGCAAAGAATTTGCCATAGCCTCCATTTCATCCCGAGTTATGTAGATTGAAGCATGTCCTTCCCCAGCTCCGGAGGATGCTTGTTGACTTCCTTCCTGTTCGCTTCTCTCAGCCCTTTGCCTTCTACTATTTTGTCTAGTCATTGTCTTCAGACCGAAACTCCTCAAACTTCTTCAAATCCAAACTTCAAATTCGATGTAGCGGGTGCTAGTCGTTCTCGGTGAAAGCACAAAAGTGTTTGCGCCAAAATTGGTCACAAACCCCAAATACCGTGAAAGCACCAGTGTATGAATACAAATCAACAATATTCAAACAAAGATAACAGATCTCAATAAATAATAAAACAGCAATTCAGAAGTAAAGAACAGAGACACAAGTTTTATAGTGGTTCGGCTATCTCCGGCTTATGTCCACTCCAAAGTTTTATACTTTTATTGATTATCCTTGCTGGTTACAAATGATTACAGCAGTTACCAAGTCCAAAATTCGAAATAAATAGCAGCAATGAAGATATGGGGTGATTCTGGAAGCGTCCGGGCGTGCTTTCTCTCTCCAAATCCTCCGACCCCTTTTCTGAATGACCAGGGGCTCTATTTATAAGCGTAGGAGGCTGATATTTCTCCTAAAATCCAGGAAGACCGCTTCAGGCACGTGAGGGGGCCCACTTGCCCGAAATCTGGAGGTCCGGGCCCACCTTGGGATCGATTCGAACTAAGGTTCGAATCGATCAAGAAATCATCCAATTGAGCTGAAATTTGGTGAGAACATTCTTCAACATGTATGTAAGCTCCTGTAAAAATTTCATAGCATTTGGATCAACGGTTTGGAAGATACGATCGATTTAAGTTCAAAGTTCCGTGTGCTCTGCCTGGTTCGAACCCATGCTTCGAACCCACCTCCTTCGAATCAATCTCCTTCGAACCCGCCTCCTTCGAATCCATCTCTTTAGAATCCATGAAGTCGTCCCCTAGTGTATACTTCTCGTGTTCCATCGACCTTCTTCGAATCGGTCCCAGGAGCATGCTTCGAATCGATCTCGTTTACACCGATCGATTCGAACATACCCCAATCTGACCGATTCGAACTCTCATTGACCTCATGGATTCAAAGCATTATGCTTTGTCGTAATTGATTCGAACCTATCCATTTTTGGGTCCATTGCCATTGGGCCGAAATCCATTTATCCTTCTTACCTGATCGATACGAAGTTCACCAAGCCGAAACCATACTGATTGATACGAAGCGTATCGATTCGAACCATCCCTGTGCCTTGCCTTCGATCGATACGAAGTAGTAGTGTCGAACCCAGGTCGATCGATACGAAGTGTATCGATTCGAAGTGAGTGCTACCCCTGATCGATTCGAATAGCATGCCTTTCCTACCCTGAATCGATCATAACTTCTCCATACGAACTCCGATTAACCTGAAATTTTAAACATAGCCTTTCCTAATCCTTATCATCATCTCCAACTAATTTCGTCCCGATCGGAGTTCAACAAAATTTTGACGATATCGATCTTAGCCTTGATTCCAACCGATCTCCAATCCTGATATTCATAATTCCATGCCAATTCGTTGATATTCCAGTTTTGGCCAAAAAATAGGGTAACACTACTATGACAAATAGACATGAACAAGGACGGCGAACAGATGAACTGACACAAACCAAGCTCAAATATTTTGAAACAAAATTATTTCATTTTTAAAAATAAAAGTAGAGAGAGATGGAAAAAGGGTCAGCCCTAGGGGGTTCTGGTGGCTGGCCTAATGGTTGAGTGGCTCGGCCTTGGAGTGTAGGTGCGTCTGTATTGGTGTGTTGGCCGAGTGTGTATGCGAGTATGGTGTGTGCATGTGGCCGAGTGTGTGTGTGGGTGTGGTGTGGTTTATGAGGTGAAGGTGGTCAGCTAGAGGGTGAGGATGTACGGTTGTGGGTGGGGGCTGGCCGAAAGAAGGTGGCGGCAAGGATAGGGGATGGTGGAGAGAGGTGGAGCATGGAAGAGAATGGAGGAGAAACCTAGGGAGATGTTAGGGTCGAGAAGGAGGTGGAGAAAATATGGATTATGGTTTGGTTTAGAGGAGGAATAAGGAGATGGGTTACTATTTTTTCTTTGAACAGAATGTGAAGAGGAGAGGAATGAGAAGTCAGAAAAGAAAAGGTACATAGTTTTTTTTCCTCCATCAGAAACATCCGTTCGTGAAAGGTAATGTAGCCATTCTGCCTCTTCAGATTCGGCCAAACTACACATGCCCAACAACTCAAGTTCCAAAATAAAATACAGAAAGAAATACACACAAATACAACATCTGTATTCGTGCGTTTTTACACTATAAATTCTAGATTAAAAGGTAAAAAATTCGGATTTTAACGAAAAGATAAGTGCAGTGGAGACTACAGTTTAGTCTAGTATCGTAAAAAAAGAATAAATTTCAAAATTTCAAAATTTTAATTTTCAACCCAAATCCAAATTTTGACTAAATTTGACCAAAAATTGAATTTTCACAAAATTTTCCTTTTTATTGAATTTGGAAAGATATATTAATCAACATTTAAAATTCGTTATTTAAATTCGAAAATCAAAATTTAACTTAAATCCAAATAATACTTAATTTAAAATAGTTCAAATTTGAGAGTCGTTACACTCCCTCCCACTCAAAACTTTTCGTCTCCGAAAAGGAACGAGACACGGGAATAAAACAAAAGAAAGGTAACATTTGAATAGTACTTGGAACAAATAACTTCGGATTCAAAACACGCATGCTCTCCTCTGTCTCCTAGGTACAATCCCCATCATCAATGCTCCACTGCACCTTGACTAGGTTGACTTACTTCCTCCTCAACTGCTTTGCACCTCAATCAATGATACGAAGCGACTTCCTCTCGATGGTGAGATTTGGCTCAACATCCAAATTCTCAAGTAAAGGAGGCTAAGCAATCAAAGAAGGATCAGGAAGATACTTGCGAACATGCGAAAGATGGAACACATTATGTACTCTAGACGGCTTCTCTGGAAAATCCACTCGATAAGCTAAATGGCCAACTCTCTCTAATATACAGAAAGGACCAATGAATCTAGGAGTTAGCTTTCCATTCCATCCAAAGAGAATCACATTCTTTAATGGAAAGATCTTCATAAAAACCTAATCGCCCGCTGCAAATTCCAAACTCCTCCTTCGCCTATCAGATACTTCTTCTACCTATCGTGAGTAATCCTCGTCTTCCTCCTAATCTCTTCAACCTTCTTAGAAGCATCCAAAATCATATTAGGATCAAGAACCAAACGATTACCGAATTCAATCCAGCATGATGGAGAATTACAAGATCGTCCATAAAGAGCAGTTAATGAGGACATCTTGATACTAATTGGAATTCAAAAGATGGGATTAAATTGATTTACTCTTACGGTAAACTTAAATTAAAAATAAGATTATACCTAATCGCTGTTATTATAAGTGAATTCAACGAGATGGAGATGATCTTCCTAAGATCCTCCATGATCAAGAATGCAGGCACGAAGAAGATCTTCCAGAATCTGATTCACGCTTTCCATCTAACCATCTGTTTGTAGATGGTAAGCTATGCTAAGATTCAATCGACTACCCAAAGCTTCCTGAATTGACCTCCAAAAGTTACTGGTAAAGATGGGATCTCTATCACAAACTATACTGATCGGAACATCATGAAGTCGAACAATCTCTCTCATATAAATCTTAGCTAAACTCGAAGTAGTGCGGTTCGACCTGACCGGAATGAAAAGAGCTGACTTGGTCAGTCTATCGACAACCACCCATATACTCTCATTACCCCTTCTAGTCCTCGGTAAACCATCAATAAAATCCATAGAAACCAATTCCCACTTCCAAGTGGGAATCTCAAGGGGTTGCAACAATACAACAGTCTTCTGATGGTCAGCCTTAACCTGTCGACAAGTTGTACATCTACTAACATAAAAGAAAATATCATGCTTCATACCACTCCACCAGTACAACTTCTTCATATTTTGGTACATCTTTGTCACACCAGAATGAACAGAAAGTCTGGAATGATAACTTTCCTGATGTAACTCTTTCCTCAATCCATCGACATTCGGAACACAAATTTGACTTTTAATCCTCAAAATCCCTTTATTATCAATATGTGCACCCATTACGTCTTAGTTACCACCTTCCCTATTACGAAAATTCTCCTTAATAAGCCTTAATATCTCATCTTCATCTTGCTTAGCAATAATAGGATCCATAAGTGTAGAAGAAACAACAAGCTGACATAACATCGCCTTCTTTCAACTAAAGGCATCGGCTACTACATTAGCTTTCCCAGGAGTGTAGGTAATGTCGAGGTCATAGGAAGCTAGAAACTTGAGCCATCTAACTTGCCTATGGTTCAAATCCTTCTAGGTGAAAATATACTTCAACAGTTGGTGATCTGTAAAGAGCTCAAACTTAGTTCCTAAAAGATGGTGCCTCCATAACATCAAAGCAAACATTATGACAAGCAATTCCAAATCAAGAGCTGCATAGTTGGCTTCATGGGTCTTCAACTGACAATTGGCATAAGCAATAACCTTCCCATTCTGCATCAAAACAGTTCCTAAACCTTCTCGACTAGAAACCATGTATACCTTTAATCCTTCACTTCCATTCGGAACGCTAAAGAAGCAAGCTTTCACTTTAACTCACTAAATGTAGCTTCACACTTATCATTCCAAACAAACTTAGCATTCTTACGAGTCAAAGTAGTCAGAGGTGTAGCAATCCGAGCAAAATTCTCAATAAATCTGCGATGATAACCAGTTAGTCCCAAAAAGTGATGAACATCTGAAGGAGTTTTAGGTTTTTCCTAATCCTAAAACAGAATAGGGTGTTTAAATTCAAAGAAGGATAAGATAATTAAATTACAAAGGGAGAAAGGTGGATAGACTTACATTGATGGCAGCGACCTATAACATCCCCTGTCTAGAGGTCCAAAACAAAGCTCTACAGATGTTGGAGTCATCTATAGTATTAGCTTCCGACGATTAAATACAGCTATGTTAGTGGTATCAATAATATCAAAAGCACTTGAAAATGACACAAAATGTAGGTTTCATAAAAACCACTTTTACTTCATTACATTTCAAAACTAAAATGCTTCACATTCACAACATATAATTCCAAATCGTTCCTAGGCACAGATAAAATATAGTTATTAAAAAAATACACCAAAAGTAGTATATGATGGTACTCATTGGTTGATCAGAGGCATATGGCCATAATAGACCTAATACAATCACAGCGTAAATATATTAAAACATAACAAGAATTGCAAATCCTAAATAGCTATCTGTTTCCCTCCTGCATGCCTCTGGTAGCCATATCGATCATCCTACTAAACCTAAAAAAGACCTTAATCCCTCAATCTACTCAAATTAATTTTGATCACCTGAGAGTTTAAGGGGAAACATAAACTTCGAGTCAGACATAAAGCCTGGTATGAATAATACTCCACATCCCGTTAAACATGTTAAGTGAGACCACGTCGCTTAGCGGAATGGATTTCCCCTCATTAACATTTTTTTTAAAATACATCTTCCCAAAATCCTTTTAACCATATATGTGCTCCTGCATCCACAGTGGTTGAATACTATAACATAATCATTACGTAAACATACATAAATCTAAGGTAATAATGAACAATCTGTTAAAATATATAAGTTTTGTTTGGATAACTTTTAACCTTTGGCTGAATCGGGCCAACTAGATAATATAATCAAAAATAACCTAAAACATGTTAGGTATTCTTCTTATGGATTATCTGCCCTTAACTATCTGTTAAACACTTTACTTCTGGACAGTCTATCCCAAACTTAATCATCTCCCAAGTCTTCCCGGTCCTAATGTTTTTTTAGGCTCATCAATAACCTATCCGTATACAACACGTATTCCTTTCAGTGTATAATCATAAATTTAGCCTACCTGTACCCAAGCCCTACACACCGAAATTTTGGACAACAATTATCTGGAGCTAATAGCTAATGTATAGGGCATGACCACATACTAGTCTCATCTGGTATTCTAATATCTGAGTCACTTTCACTTAAGGATCCCCTCCCATAATTTTCCTTGAAAACATTTGCAAACCGATTTAAACCTTTAAATCAAATTTAAATAAGGAATAGTATATAATCTATATACTTTACTCAAAATCATATCACCGTGTTATATATCCTCTTTACTCAAACTTTTAGTTAATGAAAACACATAGCCATTTGAAAGAACCTCTTTCTACTCTTTTGAAATCATCTATTTCAAATTCAACAATCAAACCTTTTGTAGACAACAAAATTCTGGAAATCCTTCTTTGAAATCTCTTTAAAACATTGCCTTAGAAAAATTTGGAAAACCTTTCATCTCATACCTTTCGAAACCAATCACTTAAACCTTTCGAAGTCATTCAACCAGAACGTCTCGAAATCATTTATTTAAATCTTTCGCAATCAATCATTTAAATCTTTCAAAATCATTGAACTTAAACTCTTCGTGGTTGATCATTAAACTTTTCGAAACTACTGAACCAAAACCTTTTGAAACCATTGAACAAAACCTTTTTTCGAAATCAATCTTCAAACCTTTTGAAATCATTCAACTAAAACCTTTTGAAATCAATCTTCAACCTTCAAAATAATTTAGTTAAAACCTTTTGAAATTATTTACTTAAACCTTTCGAAGGCTTACTAGTTTCAATTCAAAACAAATAGAAAACCTTCTTTTAAAACCTTTCGAAATCGTTGGAAGCAATCTTTCGACTAAGTCGAAAGCACTACTGCCAAAGCTTTAAACATATCCTTTAAAACCACTCTTTCGAAAGCTTTGGGTTATATTTCAATTTACAAAACAAGGGTAAGGCACCTAAGTCTAAAGCTTCCTTTCGAAAGCATTAGGAGAAGCGGTTGGTTTTAAAACAAGTATACCTCTCGTCTTCGTCGAAAGGTTCATAAAAAAAAGCGGGCAGCAACCTTTTGACTATGTCGAAAGGTTTATAAACCTTTTTTTAAACATTAGATCTGGTCCAAATCTCTAATTCAAAAGCAAAGTAGGTGAAAGCCTTTATTTTATAAAACAAACATACCCCAACTTCTTTGGCCATTAACCTTTTGACTAAAAACCTTTCAACCTTGTCCAATTCATTATGTACCAAGTTACTTGACACCATATGCATTGGTTTGACCTTGCCAAAAGCTTTGAACCTCTTAACCTGGTCAAAAGGTCTGGGCCGGAAGGTTTCTGCAATGATAGGATGAAACATGCTAAAAGTATGATTTCTTTGTTTTTAACGTAAAAAGGATAACTTTTCAACTAACCTACCTTTGTTTGTAAAATCCTCAATGGTTAACAAATTCTCTTCAGAAATGTGTTGCCACTATTTTCAAATTAAAATAATTATTTTGTTTTACAAAATGCCTCATCTCCTTAATTAAATATATAAAATATTTAAGTCTCATACCTTAAATAATTTTATATATTCAACAAAACACTTAAGGAAAATATGGAAAAATCCTAGAAAATCTATTTTCATATGTTGCCTAACTTATAAAAATTTCAACCCCAAATATTTATTATTTTAGCCGAAAATAATTTATAACGAAATAAACGATTTCCTTCATTAAAATATTATTATAAAATCTATATTAATTTAGAAAATTATGAGAATCGTAACCCATATCTAAAATATCGTTTCTGACCCATATTTAAATTTTCAAGGCATTTGGATGTCATAAAATATGGTTTCATGTCAAAAAATGTCATAAAAATTTAATATGAACATATATAATTCACCAACGAGCATATATATAACTTTAATCATCAAAGCATGGCATATACTTGCAAAAACATTTTGTATCAAATCTTAAAACCAAAAAAAAAAAGAAAATAGGATGTAGTAATTATTCACCTTAGCTTTGAGATATTAGATGTGAGATTAAATGTTGATTAAGGCGATTATCTTCCTTCTCTTGATTCCTAGCTTAATCTTCCTTTTGAGAATGATAATGATGGCCGACCTTAGTGTTTATAGTTTGAGTAAAATGAAATGGACGTGGGTTTCTATCTCCTAAGGGTTTAAGGTATAAACTCCACCTATTTCCCATATTTCCCTAGTTATTTCCTAACAACTTTGCTTAGGTTATTTTATTCTAGTTTGCACATTGACATGGCATGACTACCCTTAGCTAATCAATCAGCATTGACATGGTACACTACCAAACAATCAAAGGTGAAATGTACCATCAAACAAGTCAGGATAAGTATCCCTAATCTTGCTCTCTATCTCCCTAGTACATTCTCTATCATCATCATTCCACTGAGCTTTTACTAACTTAACTATCTTATTCCTCAACTTCTTCTCATTTCTAGCCATAATATGAATCGTCTTTCTTACTAGGGTAAAATCCAATTCTACTACTAAATCTTCTAACACTATGGTAGTCTCTAGGTCTCTAACACATTTCCTAAGATAAGAAATGTGGAAAATATCATGGACTCCAACTGAACTACTCAGTAACTCTATTATATAAGCGTGTTTCGCGATCCTCTCAACAATACGAAATGGTCCAACGAATGTAGGTGCTAACTTTCATGATTTCCCAAATCTAATCACAGCCTTCATTGGTTTAACCCCAACGAATACATAGTCTTCGCTAGAAAATTCCAAATCTTTCCTTCTTCTGTCAACATAACTTTTCTACCTAGATTGAGATTCCTTCATCCTAACTTGGATCAACTCATTCTTCTCCGCAGCTTCCTTCACCAAATCCGGACCAAGAACCAATCTATCCCAGGTCTCCAACCAATATAATAGAGACTTGCATGGTCTTCCATACAAAGCTTCAAATCGTGCCATCTCAATACTAATCTAATAACTATTGTTACACGAGAACATGACAAGATGAAGATAGACCTCCCATGATCCCCCGAAATCTAATATACAAGCTCTTAACAAATACATCAAAATTTTATTAACTCATTCTGTTAGCCCATCAGTCTGTGGATGGTAAGAGGTACTCATGTTGAGCTTGTTTCCTAATGCTTCCTGTAAACTTTTCCAAAACTCACTAGTAAACAAAGATCTCTATCATTGACAATACTACTAGGAATCCCATTCAGTCTGACTACATTCTTCATAAATAACTTCGCCAAAATGGGTGTCCTCCTATTTGACCTTACCGGGATGAAATTAGTACTCTTATTCAGTTTATCTACTATGACCCGTATGTTTCATTGCCTCTACTAGATCTTGGAAATCCATCAATGAAATCCATAGAGATAGAATCCCACTTCCACAACAGAACTTCTAATGGTTGAAGCAATTCGCTTGGTTTCTGGTGTTCAGCCTTTGCTTGTTGGCAATTCAAGCACTGCTTAACACACAAACCAATATCATGTTTCATACATTCCCAGAAGAAACTTCTCTTCATATCCTGAAACATCTTCGTTTCTCCCGAATGGATAGTGAAAGTCGAACGATGGCATTCATCCAAAACTTCCCTCCTTATGTTTTCTACATTCTAAACACACAATCTTCCTCTCTTTCTCAACCATCCATTTTGGTCAAGATGAAAATCTTTTAGGTCTTCGTTCTTCGTTCCTTCCCTCAACCTTTTTATCCGTTCAGCCAAAATTGGATCTTCCTCTTTCTTAGAAACTATCTTCTCAATCATTATTGGCGTAACTTCTAAACAAAACAATACAACGCTTCCGTTACTAGAACCTTCCCTGGATCCAAACTACACATTATAAGCTGAAAATTCTTCCAAATCTTTCCATTTGGCAATCATAGCTAATACAGCATTCCGATGTTTCCGGCTGATGCATCCGCCACCTTGTTTCCTTTTCCATGTGTGTACTCAATTCCAAAATCATAAGTAGCAATAAACTCCAATCACCTCTATTGTCCAATGTCCAGCTCCTTCTGAGAGAATAAGTATTTCAACGACTTATGATCAGTATAAAGCTCAAACCGCTCTCCCAAAAGATAACGCGTCCACAACTTCAAAGCAAATATGAAGGCAGCTAACTCTGAGTCATGCATAGGATACTTAACTTCATGTAGCATGAGCTGTCTAGAAGCATAAGCAATCACTTTACCTCTTTGCATCAACACAGCTCCCAATCTGGTTCCACATGCATAGGTATAAACTACCAAATCTCGATTCTCCTTTAGAATCACTAACACCCGTGCATGGGTCAATAAGTGTTTCAAGGTCTGAAATGCTTCCTTACACCTACAAGTCCATATAAACTTCACACCTTTTCGCGTAAGCTTAGTCATTGGTGCAGCTATCTGCAAAAAATCCTTTATAAACCTTCGATAATATCCATCCAATCCAAGAAAACTTTTGATCTTGGTCACTGTTTCAGGTCTCTTTCAATTATTCATCGCCTCAATCTTAGTTTGATCTACAGACAATCCTTTCTCTGAGATGACATAACAAAAGAACTTCACTTCCTTCTTTCAAAAATGAGACTTCGAAAACTTAGCCTTCAACTGATGTTCCCTCAATGTTTTGAGCACAACTCTAAGATGAACTTCGTGCTCCTTCTCATCCTTAGAGTATACCAAAATGTCATCTACGGAGACCAAAACAAATCTATCCAAATGTTCTTGGAAAATCCTATTTATCAGATCCACAAAGAATGACGACGCATCAGTTATTCCAAATGGCATAACTAATCGTTCGTGCTATCTATACCTTGTCCTAAATGCTTTCAAAGGAATGTTATCCTCTGCCACTCTAAGTTGATGTAATCCCGTCACCAAATTCAGCTGAGAGAATACCTTGGCTCCACTTCACTGATCGAACAAATTGTCAATTCTCGACAATGGATATCGTTTTTTATCATCTTCTCATTCAACATACGATTATCGATACGCAGCCTTAATGATCCGTCCGGCTTCTCAACAAATATAGCGGCAACTCCCCATGGCAAACTACTTGGTCGGATAAAACACTTGCCTTCCAAACCAACCAACTGCACCTTCGGCTCTCTCATCTCGGTGGGAGTCATTCTACTTGGTGGTCTACATACCGGTTCTGCTCCAAGCGCTAAAGCAATCCGAAACTCAATGGCTCGTTTCGGTGGCAATGTAGTTACCGGCTCAAACATATCCACGAATTCTCTAACTACAAAGACTTGATGCAACTCATCCTCCAACTCCATAGTACTCAATAAATCATACATTTCACAACCAGGGTTCTCTACAACATAAACTATCTGATCACTACAATTCGGGTGACAAAGTGATATTTTCCTATCATGGAAAGATATCCTAGCATCATATTTACTTAACCAATCCATCCTAAGGATGATCCCAAATCCCCCAAAGTCAAATACATGCAAACATCACATAAAAGTATGGCCTAGCAAACAAACTCTAAATGGTCACACCTCATCCTAAGCATTGCATACCCTCCTATTAGATTTGCATCCCTTAAGGAAGTAACTAGATATGAGGGTTCTAGGTTAAGCTTATCTCCCAAACATTGAGAAATAAAAGAATGAGATGCCCAAGTATCAAATAGAATGCTAACAGACATACCGTGAATCTACAGCGAGCCTCCCAAATTATCCTTCCCCTTGTCCTGCACAACTGGCCTTGAGGTTGTGGGCTCCAAAGCATAAACTTGTCCCTTTCCTTCTCTTGCAGGCTCTGGGAACTTTTTCTTGTAATGACCAATCTGATCACAATTAAAATATCTACCATTCTTCTTTCCGCCCGCCTCTTTTCCTTTTCCTTTACCGGTTCGACAATCATTAGCATAATGTCCTTTTTTTCATTTGTAGTAAACCACTTTAGCCTTTCCTTTCTTATGTGCTCCCATTTTCTAAGCATTCTTTTTCTAGAAAAACTTCATTTTCTGGCCCTGTCCCATCTGGGCCTCCTTCATCATCTTCCCTCAGCAATCCAATGCCTCTTCCTGTGATATCCCGAAATTTTAGACAATATCAATTTAATAATCTTTATATAAAATTAAATTGATATTGACAATATTGATTAATAAAATATTTTTTGGTTTAATAATCAGATTTAAATAATATTTAAACTGTGATTTTATCTTTTAAAAGCTAAAATAAATGTTTAAATTGTAATGTATATATATATTTGCATATATATTATAGTTTATTTTTGTTTTGGAATTTAATAAATAAATAAAGTTTTGTTTTTAAATTCTAATAAATATTGAGTAATTAGGAAATTATGTTTTAAATTAATATTAAGTTTTTAAAAATCAATTTTTTGTACTAGTAATTATATGGTTAGATAATATTTAAAATAAATGAAATGGTTTAAAATTTGTCTTAGCTTAATTTTTGTTTTAAATTTAAATAAAAGTTGATTTTTTTTATTTCTTTTTAAATATTATTTGATTAAATATGAATTGAGTATATTTTATATAAGTTTAAAATATAAGATAGCATATGATTTAAATTCATTTAATAATAAAAGTGATTTATAATTTCTTTATAAATCATATAAAATTTGTTAATTAGTTATTTCAAGTCATATTAATTTTCATAAATATAAAAGGAAAATAGAATCTTCATTTTTAAATTGATTTTGGTTTTATTTCAAAGAATTAATTTGATTTGGAAGTTTTATTTTGAAATTCAAATTAATTGATTCTTTAAAATATTTGTATAAGTTTTAATTTATAAATTGTTTTATTTACATTTTCTAAAAACAAGAATGTGACGTCCCACCTCTATACCCACGCTAGCCAAGGACACTACGGTGTAATGTCGTCAACTAGCACGGAGAATAAGGCTGTTGAGGAGCGACCATCTGTATAATTGCTTTGTGCGAGTACCGATATGCCAGATAAAATATAACTTGCATTCTTTTACAAGAGGAAGTCCGACATACCGTCACAAACTCAAAGCAACTACACAGTGGCTATAATGTCTTCGGAAACAATATAGAAATAAACATAACACAAATCAGTCACAGACAATTCATATCACAAAGGCGGAAATAGATATGAATATATAATTAACACATGGGAGTGTATATCAGAGTAGTGGGCAAAAAGATCCACAATAATACAAAAGAATAGCAACACGTGCTATACAAAAGAATACAACTATGAGTCCATATCTCAAGTGTATACAACAAAATAAACTACTAATCTAAGTAGTTAGCCAAAAGTCAGAGTAATGATCCTGGATGAGAAGTCAAGCAGAAGCACCTGTAACATCTCGGTCTGACCCGAGTATTATTTAATAAGAAAATAATAAACGGATCAGTTTAACTATAAATATCAGATGAAACAATATAGAATAAGAGATATTACTAAACGCATAATAATCACAGTGCCAAGCTGTGATACATATAAGTAATTGAGAATCAACACGAGATTAATCAATATCACAAAATCTACACAAGAATCAAAGAAATGTCATACTCCTTATTTCGTTCATCAAACCACAAATATTGACAATTATATCAATGTCAATCACAAAAGTCAATGACACACAAATTCACCAATACACAATATTGATAAAACTTATCAATGGAAATCCCGAAAATTGGTGAAACACAAATTCCAGAATTCATCAATTAGAAATCCAAAAATCACAATAAAAGGATGGCCAATCCCACAAAATGGACATCGACGCACCTAGAAAGACATGCCCCATGCACAGTCGAACATCAACGCACCTAGAAAGATACGCCCCATGCTCTAGCATTGACGCACCTAGAAAAATACGCCCCATGCACAAATAAACATCGATGCACCTAGAAAGATACATCCCATGCATAAATAAACATCGATGCACCTAGATAGGTACACCCCATGTAATGTCTAACATCGATGCACCTAGAAAGATACACCCCATGCAAAGTCGAACATCGACGCACCTAGAAAGACACGCCCCATGCATAGCCGAACATCGACGCACCTAGAAAGATACGCCCCATGTCCCGACTTATTGAGCCGATTGCTCCACGAAGTAAACAAACATCGATGCACCTAAAAAGGTACACCCCATGCATAAATAAACATCGACGCACCTAAAAAGGTACGACCCATGTGTAAACAAATATCGACGCACCTAGATAGGTACGACCCATGCAAGAAATGAGACGAAGCTCAATAAAATGAGGAACAATCCTCCACATAGACAAAGAGACATCGCACATTGCTAGTCTAAACCATAAAATGATCGTCAATGATCAAAGAGAAGTGTCAATTACAGTAAGCTAGTAAATATATGAGCTTAGCTTCATGTCCCATAACCACTAGCTTAACTTAAATATTTACGAACAAATTATAGATCTCCACTAGGAAATTGTCGCAAGAGATTCAATCGAACAAGTCCAAGAATCAACCGACGAAGTAAACGCAAGCATTTCATACCACCTGTTTTACTAAGCCGTTTAATTAGATTTCTCATACGAGTGAGGTAAAGGTTTGTATATACTAATAGATTGGAAAACGGTTTTATAAACGAATTTGGTATTGAAAATAGAGTTGAAATCGTTTTGAGGAAAGAGTTTTGATATTTACTACTAGTATTGAAACCTTTATATTTTTAAAGTGACAAATCACAAAGATGATAGTAGAACAATTGATCATCAAAATTCACAAACGAAGACGTGAATAATTCACAAAGAAATCGATATCAAATCCATCAAAATGGATATTTCCAAAAATCCCAAAATAGAAGTCATCAAAGTCGAATAACACTTGATAAAACAAGTGGGAATAAACCCGAATCGATTAAATTTGGAAACACAAGAGAAATAGACCAAAATAGGCATAATAGGCATTTAAGAGCAGGTCAGTCGACTAACTCAAAGGTTCAGTCGACTGAACCAGAAGCAGGAAAAAATAATTTCCTGCTGTCAGTCGATTGACCTAAGAATTCAGTCGACTGAATGCAGGGAAACAGAGGACCCGAGCCTCTAGTTATTGCCTTCGGAATGCCTATGTGCTACAGCCAGTCGACTGACTCAAGGGTCCAATCGACCGACTGGCGCCAAGGCTGTTTTCCAGCCTATGAAATGAAGATGCTATCTTCTTCAAAATGCAATCGGGCGAGCACGGTCACTAGGGGTTTATGCCAATCGACTACCCGGTCCTATAAGCTCTTCGACGCATCACCAAAAACAAGTTCAAACTACAAGGCTATGATTTTTGAAGATTTAAACTCGAAACACTAAAAATTGGAATATACACCAAATCAATCCAAACCCAAACCAAATGCACATGAATATGTGTTAGGAATTCATACCTAAAAATCGAAGATAATCATAGACCTAGATGTGAGATTAAAAATCTCACCTTTGAACCCAAATCAATGAAGTAGAAGCTTTAAGACAAGCTAAGATCAATTCCTCTTCAACAGCAACTCAAGAAGCTTCAATCTAAGCTTAAAAGAGAAACATTTCCTAAATTAGGTTTAGGAAATGTTTGAAATTGAATGGAGAAAGAGTTGGAGAAGATGAAGGAGGTGCTTACCAATGGGTTCACTTGAGTTTGGAGCTAGAACATTGATTTGCAAAGAAAGCCAGGGGTTAGGAATTTCCTTTTCCCATCTCTTCCACCATTTTTACTTTAACTTGAATCAAAGAGGAGAAGTTATGAAGAGAAGGGGTTGGGCTGAGCTAATAAGGGTGCAGTCCAAACCAAAGTCATAAGCGGGAAAAAGTAGCAAAAATCAACTTTCTCCAAACATATCGAAGCTTATACTCAAAAAGGTTGCAAACGGCATTTTGAACTCAATGGGGGTGGTCTCAAGTCCCAATTCGACTGTTTGCAAAAAAGCAGATTTTCGGGCCAAAATCCGACGAACGATAAAATATTTAAATAAAATATTTAAATATAAAATTGATAGATATACGGGTTGTTACAGACTCCCCTCCTTAAAGAAATTGCATCCTCGCAATACTTAAGAAGAAAATTAAAGAGTAACAACCATAAAAGCATATCAACACAAAAGAAATTTGAAATAAGAAGTTCACCACAAGGAGCATGAAAGAGTAATCCTAAACGGGATCGTTCGATGAATTCTTTGGATTTCCAAGAGCAATTCTTAGGATTTGAGAACCATTGAACTCTCACAAGAAGAACATCTTTATTCCGAAGGCGCTCACCCTCCGAAGTAATGATGCGAATGGAATGTTGCTCATAAGTCGAAACTGGTGAAACTTCAATTTCTACAATATCACCGGGCTCAAGAATAAAAACCGGAATCCCTAAGGCATTTTCGTAGATAAAAGACGTGAGAAAACGTCAAGAATAGCAGAAAATTGAGCTGGTGCAACGACGTAGTATAATAACAGTACGTCCGAGAAACTAGAAACTTAAATAATTTGGAACATCAGCGTAGTACAAAAACGGTACGCCCAATGAACCAAAAAGTCGGGACATCGATGTAGTTCAAAAACGGTACATCCGATGAACCGAACACTATAAAAGAACATCGGACGCAAGTCCATAAAAGGAATGAGATGAAACTCAATAAAATGAAGTACATCAAAACGCCTGATGAACTTGGTAAAAAGATAATTTCATTTGGCCATCTTCAAAGAAACAACCACTTGTTGCTTACGACAAAGTGCATAGGCAACACGATTCTCCCTTCCGGGAGTATAAAGAATATCAGGATCATAAGATATAAGGAACCCAAGCCAATATGGTTGATACAGATTAAGTTCCTTATGAGAAAATAAATATTACAAAGTTTTGTGATCGGGTTAGAGAACAAATTTCTCATCCAAATATGGTGATGCCAAATTACCAAAAGTAAAAACAATAGCCGTGAGCACTAGATCATGAGTGGCATATCTAGTCTCGATAAGCTATAATGATTTAGAAGCACAAGTGATAGCACGTTCCTCTTTGCAAGAGAACGACATCCCAACCAATACGACTAGTATCGGTACAAATAGCAAAGTCTTGGTTCCCCTTCAGGAATCACAAGAATAAGAGTATCGAAAGGAATGGTTCTTTTAAATAATCCTCTTTCCCAAAAAGTTAAAACTTTCAAAATTACATTTTTATTTTTATGTAAAATCTTTCTACAAAAATTTACATTTTTACAAGTCAATATATCGTGTTTGACTGTCACATCAAAGCGTTTAGGAGGTTCTTATCGATAACGTTGATCAAGCGCATCGACTAGAATTCTTAAAACACTAAATGGGCAATACAATCACAAAATCATCTTCTATATGATAAACATGTTTCTTAAAAACCTTTAAGAATATTCTTTGCTTGTTTTAGAGCAAAGTCAAACCATACCTATAAATAAATCTTATGAAAAAGATTTACAAAATTTTAAATTTCTATTTTCATCCAAAATCAATAAATACGGAAATGAAGTCATCGAGATATTCATAGAATACTCGATTTATAAAATGGATGAAATAAGTTGGATAAACCGAATGACATAATAAGTCATTCGTAAGAATCATAATGAGTGCGGAATGCGGTAAGTGGAATGCTAACTCCCGCAACTCGTAGCAAATGAAAACCGGGTGCAAGGTCGAGTTAAAAAGACCTTAACACCACACAAAAGATTTCTTAGGTGACAGTCCTAAGACAAATTCAAAAATACCGGAAAATTCCTCAAACTACATGAATGAGAGAAAAAACACTTTCCTTATAAGTGGGCTAATGGAATAAAATGATTTCACCAAAAATTTGAAATCAGAATCACAAAGAAAAATAGAAATCTGCTTAACAGATAGAAAATGTCGAAGATGAATAGTCCACACGGAAAGTAGGATATGGGCTTCACAACGATTGAGCCAATCCTTACAAAAAAATCAATTCCGAAGCCTAAGTAAAAATATCGGCTCGGAAAGAAAAATCTCATAAAATAATTTCGACATCAATAAAAAGCAAATTGAGTGTTGCGGACCCATCCGGATTCAAAATCCTTAAAGAAGTCTTCAAGCCCAGAAATGTTTAAAGAAGAAGAATCACAAGTTATTTTGATATAAAAAAATAATGAGATGAAACCCATATAAAAAAGAACTCAAATAAGAAGATCACAAAATAAATGTAATCAAGGATTAAATGAGAAATACCATGACCACGAGAAGTGTTACCAGGAGCTTGCACTACATTGAGCTCTCCCTCCTTCTTTTTTTGAAGCACAAGACATGCAGTAATATGGTGACCCGAATTTTTGCAATAGCGACAAAAGAGGGGTCTCGGACACTCCCTTGCATAGTGGTTCGTGGAACCACAATTGTAGCATTGTCCACGACTAGAGGTAGGAGTCTTTACTACCAGAGTTGGTTGCTTCCCTTCCTTATTAGAATTGGACCCTTTGAATTTGATAGGCCTCTTCAAGTTATTGTTGAATTTCTGTTGGGCACGCACAACTTCAACATCACCTTCATTATCGGCCTCTTCAAGACGAAGAGCGATATCAATAAGCTGATCAAATGAAACCTCAAGTTTTAGAAGTAATGGCTTCTTAAGATTCTTATTCAAGCCATAGACAAATCTCTGATTTTTCTTCATCGGGGTATTAATATATTCAACCCCGTATTTGGAAAGAGATTCGAAAGATGCGACATAGTCTGTCACAGAAAATTCACCTTGGACAAGGTCAATATAACGCCGGGCCAAAGTTACTTTTTCAGCCTCCGGCACAAATTTCAATTCGAATCTTTCCCGGAATTGCTCCCAAGTAAGATCTGCTTCAACGATTTCAGAAACCAAAAGTTCATACCAATCTAATGCTCTTTCTTGGAGCATGCTAGAAGCCACCTGGACTCGATGTAGATCAATAAGGTTCATGCGAGAAAAGATGCGATCGCATGATTTGAGCCAAGCTTGAATTTCTATAACACTCTCGGATCCCCTGAATGGCCTTCCACCCAAATCGGTATAGTCTCTGCACAAGCGTGCAAAGCCGGATCTAGGATGAGTAGGCTCTGGATTGGGTCCAGCAGCTTGAGCGTTCTTAACAAGATAAATAGGACTTTAAACGAGCACTAACACGTCGTACTTACCTTTTCACTAAATCATTGGAATAAAATTTGAATGACGGTCTCGGTTCAAAGTGATAAACACATCAGTTTCTCAGAAAAATAGCAGTATATCATGTAACATAGAAATCAAAGATCAATAATATCTCTCAAATACATATATAAACTACAAGTCTACAAAATAAAATACTAGACTCACACAATATACAAGTGTTACAGATCACTATCTTAATATACATTTCATATAAGAACATAAGAATCCTACAAGAGATAAGCTAGTAGTCAAAATGTTATCTCCTTGCTAGCATAACCATCCAAAGGTCAACACGTCCTGAAACCTAAAAAGTCTCGGCCTAACTTGAGCATTAAAATAACACCTAGATCATACTATCTCCAGATATCCAATATGATGAGAACAAGATAAAACTCAAAAATAAGTAACTGATAAATAAATCCAGATGTCCAAGAAATAACAGGTCACGGGAGTAATTTAACACGTATTAACTCAAAACATAGAGATATATTTAGATTAAAAACAAGGATTATTCACTAAATGTAGAATTGCAGAACAAAGCATAATATCTCTAAGCACACAGAACCAATTCCATATTGATCACTTATCTGATCGTACATATCAAACATACAAGTTATACTCATACCATGCAAACAATATGGTATCACTCGAATCAATTGATATCAAGGATCATACTCATACCGTAACACAAAATTTCCACCGATCATAAGGATTAGGGAAATCACAAATCTCGACTGATTAAAACAGTCGAGATAACCATGACTTGAAAACTCTAGTTTGTTATATATTTTTATACTTGGAAAGAAATCTAGGAGTGTGTTTCTACCAAAAATGGGCTCAACACTCGTCGGATGTAATTATAGAGATTAGAATGAAGAAATAAAATGAAAGACGAGAAAAATCTAACAATCACGCCAAGAAAATGAACAATAACATAGAGAAGACAAGAATTTATAGTGGTTCGGCGCTATGGCCTACGTCCACTTTGAACGATTTGCTGTTTATTGCTGATTATTGACTGAATTACAACAGGATAATAGCTAATACTCAAGTTACAATGGAGTTTAACAGAGCAGCAGCATAAAATTTCCAAAAGTCCCATTTTAGGCATAGACCTAGAAATATCTGCCTCAAATCTTGGAATACACTTTCTCATACGTAGGTGGGCCTACATGATTGATCTGGAGTCGTTTAGCATCAATTCATGCATGCTGTATCGATCAAGAAATGGTCCAATTGAGCTTCGATCGATCATGGTTGTTCGTGATTTGATATGCAAGCTTCTATGAAAATTTCATGATATTTGGACTTGTAGTTTGAGAGAATATCGATCCAAGATTGAGTTTTCTAGTAGGGCTGAAGGCTTCATATCGATACGTTCGTATCGTTATTCTTCATATCGATAATGTGGTGATCAATATCCACCTTTTATGCACTGAGACCATTTCCTTTAGTTTGACTGTGCCTTTCGAATCCATCTGATTCCATGCCTTTCGTATCGATGCTCTGCCTCTGTTTCATATCGATCCCCGGCCTTACTCTTCATATCGATCAGATAAGTGATCGATACAAAATGTATAATTGTTGGATGAGTTGACTATGATCGATTCGGGAAGTGCTGAAAGCTACTGAAATCTGATGGATACAAATGATGGATGCTAATGGATGGAGTTGTGCCCACTTCGTATCGATCTGGATGGATACGAAATGATGGATATGGATTGATGGATACGAAATGGATATGTTTCACATGGATCTTGATTGATCCATAACTTAAGCATGCGAACTCCAATTGACCTAAAATTTGGCACATTTCCTTTCATAGCATTGCTTGTTACACCATGCTAATTGTAGCTCGATCCGGACTCGGACCAAGTTTGCCTGTATCCATCGTGGTCCTGTAGATAGCCGATCTCCGGGGCGGATTGTCATCGTCAAGTCCTTGGTGTCATGGCCTTGCCAAAAGGCGAGATAACATTTTCCCTCCAAAATATGTCCTATGGGAACATGACATGCTTTGAAAAGCTGCAATCTTAATTCTGAAAAAGGTTCTATCCAATATGATGAACAGTTATTGTCTTTTTATCAAGAGATATGTCCTCTGATTGATTCCCAGTAGTATAAATGTTGAATTGTGGACTGCCAATGATCATGAAGTTTTTTTTGTAACTGAAGGTTAAGTTCTAGCAATTTGTTATTTGTTGCTCTAGTTGTCACCAGGTAAGCATTCAATTCTTGTTAACTTTGAAAATCGAATGTTAATATGGCATACATGGACGTATTTTAACCCGACTCCCATTCACGCTTGCACGTTCATAAGTCATTACCAAGTTCTTGTTTTTCTTTCTTTAAATCAGGATTGAGTTTCGTATCGATCCTCTCCTAGATTAATGTGAATTCCGAGTTTCACTGTAACGACCCATAATTTTCGATGATTTAAATTTGTTAATATAATGAGGTTTTGGTAATATAATATTGAAAGAATTAAAATTGGTGGTTCAAGAATGAAATAATTAGAATTAAATGTGTTAATGTTAATATAAGTTGATTATTAACAATTTGAATGAAATTCTAAGAAATGAAGTAGTGAAAATGTTATACCTGGTTATAAATTGAATATGAGAAAATAAAAGTAAGTATTGAACTAGTTAATGAAATAATACGGTGTTCATGGTAATTAAATGAAATCAGTGTTATGGATGTAATAGTAACATTTGATATTAAATAATAAACTTATAAATGTGATTAACAATTATAGGTGCAATTAATATTTGTTGTTTATTTATTTAGCGTGTTAAATAAAATTGGGAATCAAATGCAATTAAAGGTAATTAAATAGTATGTTAATTGAAATTAAGATTAGATTGGAGAATGTTAACGTGCTATGATATGAACCAATGTTAATTATATCTGTGAGATGACAATTGATTGAATAACAGGATTTAAAATCAAATAAATGGATTTATTGGAATTTCAATTGATAATTGATGAATTTATTAAAACTGAAATTAAATACGGTAATGGGTAAATTAATTAACTTTGAATTGATATCTAAATTGTTTAATGTATTGTAAATGATTAAGAAATCAAAAGTTGATAGAAATTGTAAATTGTTAAAACTTAAACTGAAAAGTGATTTAATTAATTAACTATTAATTTATTTAATTAACGTGAAAATAGCCATTTTGGCCACTGACTCAGATTTCGACGAAACCAGTTTCATCGGATCCGCAACGGTGAATTAATATAGGATTTCAAGTTTCGTAACGAATGGACTGTCGTTTGATCGTACGGGCTCGAAACGCCTCGAAGTCAATGAAATTGAAATTAATTGAAATCAGTTTGAAATAAGTTGATTTTAGCATAAATTCTTCGTGTGATGGAATTAGGACTTAAAACATGTTCCATTGCATTTAAAATATTTAAAAACATCTATTTTGGTATATGGGTTGACCCAATTTTGTTTCGGAGACAGAACGGACTTTTCGGATCGCTTATCGTTCCAATCCAAATCAAATCTGATCCGTTCTTTACTATTTCAACTTTGCCTATAAATAGCTCTTTATAAACCCAAGCTATCCCTTATTCTCATTTGTCTTGACTCCTCCTTCTCAATGGCAGACAAACCGAACAAATCCCAAATTTCAATTGCAGTTCAAAATCAAATCAAAAATTCAAACTCTTCAAGCTATGTCAAATTGTATATGAATCTGAAGATATCGACGAATTGAGTCAGCACGTGGCGACCGTTTTTCATGACAATGCTTGAATCAATCGAAAATCATGGCCAAAGTCGAATTGGGCGTTTTCGATTTCGACATCAATCGACGAAATTGAAATATGCATTTTGAAGGGCTCGTGGTATGGAGTTCGATGCCGGTGGTTGCTTGACCTAGAGATGCTCGTGGTGGCTTAAATTTGCAAATTAGGGTTTGAAAACCCTAGATGCTGTCGATGCTGGCATGATGATTTGGAGAGGCTGGAAGGCACGAGGATAGGCTAGTGTGTGCGGCTCCTAATACGCAAGATGTGGGTGGCGGCATCTTGATGAAAGGTCGTCGGAAGTTGGCGAATTTGGTGGTCAAAGGATCGACACTGTTTTGTTTCTCGGTCTCATGAACGGGAAAAGGGGGAGGGACGTGGCGGCTCCATGCTGGTTCGTTTTTTCTTTATTTTTCTTTATTTTTAAATCGTGTAATCTTCTAATGATCATAGCTTTTGCATACGAGGTCCAATTCACATGTGGTTTTCTCTCTAGGATCGTATTGAAAATCTGGACAGTTTGAATTGGTTTAGACAAAGTTTAAGACCATTTGAATTTTGTGTTTAAATTGGACTTAAATTCAATTTAAAATCGAAGGTGAGTGTGTTAACCCACTCACAACTTCTAAAATTTCTTATGTTTGTTAAAATTAATTCATGATGTGATTAGGAATTTATTTATGATTGTTTGGTATATTTTTAATAATCATCTCTATTAAATTGAATTTATTTGAATTAAATTGTTATTTAATTTATTATTGCATATAAACTGCCAGTTAAATACATGTTATTTATTATCAGTTTCTATATCGATATTTATGGATTGTTTTGGATGATGATTGTGATGGATGTTGATTGTTGATATTGGTTGAATGGATGTTTAGTTTATATTGTTATAAACTGCAAGTTCGTTATGGATTATTATTAACTCGGGATTGCAGTTTGCAATGATATACAACCGTAAAATATTAAATTGCGGATTGAGATGATAAATATACGTATCACTTGACACAGGATAGAAAATTATATACAGGCACCGTGGTCTATATATAAAATTTTTTTTGAAATGATTACTATGGTTTTGTAAAGAAATGTATGGTTTTATATTAATATTGATTTTAGATATTATATAAATGTTATTTTATTCTTGATTTTAAGGTATGAATAAATTTGTTTTAATATAGAATAAGTTTAATAATAAAGTTTGATTTTATTGGAGATAATATGGTTAAGTATTTAAATTATATTTTAATATAGAGCTTATAATGATTTAAATAAATTAAGGTTGGAAGATAAATTTGAAATTTATTTGAAATTGAATCTATTTAAGAATTAAAATCAAATAAGTTTGATTTGAAATTTTAAGAGGTATGATTTTTTAAAACTTGATTTTGTTTAAGATGATTTAAAATGAATATTTCAAATTTAGATTAATTAAAAAAAACATTTAGTGATTTGGAATTTGGGGTTTATTTAAAAGATATTGGATTTGTTAAGTAAATATTTCAAAACTGGATAATAATGAGTTAAATTAAGTTATATATGAAGTTATCAAATTTAGTTTTGAAATGGTGGGATATTTAAAGCTTTGAAATATATGGAAATTGAAATGGTTTATTTGAGGTTCAAATATGTATTTGAAATCGATATAAATTGAAATGGTCTATTGAAAACTGAGTTGATTTGAAATTTATGAATTGAGATTTGATATAAATTTAATTTTGGATTCAAGTTGATTTGAATCAATTTGTGAAGTTGAGGAAATTATATTATTTTATAAAGTTACTTTTAATTTAAAACTATTTTATTATATATACTATTTGAATATATAAACTGTTTGAGTGGTGAAAGTTATGGAATTAAAGCTATGAATTTCAAGGTATTATGTTTTGAAAATGTTATATTTCAAGTGTTTGGTTTCGAAAGTATTATAACTTTGAAAATGATATGCTTCTGAAAATGGATAGATTTGAAATGGAAATGATATCTTATTTGGTTTTGAAATGGAAATGATATCGTATTGATATGATTTGTGAAATGACAACGATATTTTGGTTTTGAAATATAAACTATTTTGAAATGACCGCGGTGTTATTATAATGTTTTGTTTTTAAAGAGACCGGGGTCGGAAGTTGTCATACTCTCTACCAACTTCAAAAACCACTTTAACAACTGTATACGCGGTGGAGATTCCAAAATGAGGTGGGATGGTGGCAATGTTCTATTGAGGTATATATGTGGACCCGACTCCCGTGAGTTGGCATAAGGTGGCTAAAACATGAGCGATTCTCGAGCCAATGAGGTAGCTCCTTTTATCGGACACGCTCTTTCGATATTATATTCTGAATTTATGATTGATTTGGTGGCCACTTTTGATTTTTGATCTAGGGATGTGGCTCGAGGTGGGCGGTAGCTGCGCTATGCGTTACCACCAGCCCGGATGCGTAATTGGTATATCTACCCTGGCATTGCCTAGTTGTGCTATGTCACCTACCCTAGTGCACCTTGTATGAGTTTTGATTTGTGTCGTACCTATGGAGTATTTGTGGTAGCCTCCCGATCTGGAGGTACGACGGTACTGTATAGATTATTGGCACTATATATGTGTTAAGGTGGAAAATGCAAAGTCTTAACGCTATTTTTAAGTAAGTTTACTTTACTACTAGACATTATTGTAATAGCGTATATTGCTACGTACTAGATAGTGTAACAGATTCTTAAGAGTTGTGAATCCCAAATATCTCTTAAGTTACTGCACTCACATTAGACATTGGATAGGAGATGTCAAACCCCATAAACATCTCTGACGCCGTTCCACTCATATTTATTTATCTTTGATTTAACTTACATAAGATCTTTTAGTTTTGACTCGAGTGTTTTGTTTTTTCAATTTGCTCGGGTCAGCCTAAGAATTTCAGGATTTTGAAGACTGTATTTCAGGAGGACAAAGACGAAGATTTTATTATTATTATTTATTATATTATTCCACTACATTCATACTATTCCGCTACATTGTTATTCATCTCTGTTATAGGTAACTCTGACTCTGTATTGTACTTGTATAATCAAATGTTTTGTAAACATTTTCATGATCTATTATTTGATAATTATATTTTGTCATTCCACTGTGAGATTCTGTTTTGTTTTATTTCTTTCTCTTCTTTTCTTATTCAACCTAATAACAGTCCACTCTTTTGCAAGGTTTGAGTTTGACATGTATGGTTTATTGTCGACTTAAAGCGTACAAAAAGGCGGGATGTTACAGTTGGTATCAGATCTTTGGTTTAACAAAAACCTTAACTTCATGGGGTCTGACTCTTCACTAATAGGGTAGTAATACCCTATGATGACTCGCTGAGTGTATAAATATGAGAGAGCGTATTTGTTAGTGTTACAAAAAGGTTTTGATATTGTGTTAATTTGTTCCGTTTGGTATTTATAAATTCTGATTGGTGTATAGGACGCTATGACATCAATAAAGATTTCTAAACACTTAATCGGAAGACCGACATAATATTTGTTCCGAATATAGGTCAATGAAATAATTTTGCCTAATGTACAAATTTGTATATAAAATATTGATTTATAAACGATATATTTGGTTGTAACATATTGGTTGTTAGGTAGTGAAATTTATAAATTGGTTGAGAATAAGATTTAAAAATAAAATAAATGAAAACTGGAAATTTAGAACTTAAAGTTCTGGGGTTTTGAAAATTTCTTTTGAATGATTCTGGAATATAATAATAATATTATTTAGAAGTATTTTCTGATATTAATATTTCAATATGATTTGAAAGAATTGTTTTAAACAAATTTTGGAAAAAAATAACTTCTGTACTCCCCTCTCTGTCGCTAGGAAATAATTTCGGTGATGAGTGCATGCATCGTCGACATTCATTTTCGAGTTCCAAAGTGGAAATGCCACTATAGTAGTTTTACTACAGATTTGTTTTGATAAACATATATAAATTTCAAATTGTTTCAAATATAATTGGACATATAAATTGTAAGTATATACATTTGACTATTATTTTTAAATGATTTGAAACGGAACCCGACATTTAGTTCTTAAATTTCTATAAGTTAGAGATTTTGAATTATTGTAATGGAATGAAATTTTGACCATTTAATGATTGAAATCCTAAATGAAATTAAGAAATTAAATGCTAAATTATAGGTGAAGTACATAAGAAATTTGAAATTGTATCCTATAAAAAAAGTGGAGATAAAAATAAGAATTGATAACTACTGAACATTCATTAATAAAAAGATATGAAAGTAAAAGATGTAATTATTGAACATTTATTTACTAAAATATGATAAGATAAGCTTATGTAAGTTTCATTGGCATTCTTAAAAACATATATCTAACTTACCAAAAGATTTTGAAAGTTGTAATATTTAATAACAAAATGTAATAGGATATTATATAAGAAAAACTTGAAGTAATGAAGGTATTCAATGAAACTCTTTAATAAATAAGAAATTGATGTATAGTTGATATAAACTTAAGTTATAATTGAAATGTTACTACAATAAAATGTTGTAGAAAGTATGTATTGTAAGAAGCAATTATAAACATAAGTCAAAGGTTGAAGCTATTTATAAATAAAATAAGTAGAAAAGATGAATACTATAAATATATGATTATAAGCTTAAGTTAATGAATTGATATGCTAAGAAATTGAATTTAACACGAATACTAAAAATAAATGAATGTAAATAAATGAAATTAAGTAATGGATAATGAATGTAATGAAATAAAAAGAAATTAACATGATATGAATAAATGAAATCGAATTTTGTAAGATAAATGAGAATAAATGAAATAAACACCGAACGAATGAATGGGAATAAAATTTTATAAGAAAATAAATGTAAGAATTAAAGAAAGCAATCACTGAATGAATGAAGAAAATAAATGAATTACAAATCTTGTGAAAAGACATTAATATGAATAAACACCAATAATGTTGGAATCTGTTGTCTGCTTTGGCATATGTGTTGTTTGGGGAAGGATGTATCTTATTGTTTGGATGTATAAATAATCTGTTGAGTTTATCTAAGGCCTTGAGTAAATGGAATACTTAATAGTTTATTTGTCATTCTATACGATTTAATAGTGTCTAAACCCGAACAAAACATTTGTTTTGCTTTCTTTGTATGAATGGTAGATTATATTGATTTCGTGTGATGGTTGTATGCTGTGGTTGCAAGTGACTATTGTTTTATTTGATTTAATTTGCTATTGATTGGAACAACTTTAAATATTCATTTTATATAATTATTAACTCCTTTGGATTATATAAGTGAAATATAGGTGATGCAAGCAATAGCTACTGCTTTGGTTTCATAAGTTAAGCATTGTTTGCCTGACAAATAGGTACGTTCACGGATTACAGTTTTATAGCGATATTATATTGTTTTTCCGCTGTTGGGATATATTATTTTGCAATATTATGATATATATTGATATTATTATTTCTCCCAAGCCTCTCCGTACAAACGAAACTCTGCTGAATTTTTTTTCTGAAAATTTTGGACTTAGACGATTTTGAGAAATGTTTTCCAAACTTTATTAATGTGAGTACAAAAGGATTTAAATGTTTATAGACTGATAGATCTTATTTAAATGATTTGATTTTGTAAATTAATTGTTATAAATTTAACATTTTTAAATAAGATATCTTGATTACTTAATTCTTCTTTTCCATTCTTTTTCCTTTTCGGGGACGAAAAGTTTTGAGTGGGGGAGAGTGTATCGGCCCATAATTTTCGAAATAAATTTGTTAATATAATGAGGTTTTGGTAATATAATATTGAAGGAATTAATGTTGGTGGTTTAAGAATGAAATATTTAGAATTAAATGTATTAATGTTAATATAAGTTGATTATTAACAATTTGAATGAAATTCTAAGAAATGAAGTAGTGAAAATGTTATACCTTGTTATGAATTGAATATGAGAAAACAAAAGTGAGTATTGAATTAATTAATGAAATAATACATTGTTCATGGTAATTAAATGAAATTAGTATTATGGATGTAATATTAACATTTGACTTTGAATAATAAACTTATAAATGTGATTAACAATTATAGGTAGCAATTAATATATGTTGTTTATTTGTTTAATGTGTTAAATAAAATTGGGAATCAAATTGCAGTTAAAGGTAATTAAATAGTACGTTAATTGAAATTAAGATTAGATTGGAGAATATTAATGTGCTAAGATATAAACCAATGTTAATTGTACCCATGCGATGACAATTGGTTGATTGAAAGGAATTAAAATCAAATAAATGGATTTATTGTAATTTCAATTAATAATTAATGAATTTATTAATATTGAAATTAAATACGGTAATGGGTAAATTAATTAACTTTGAATTGATATCTAAATTGTTCAATGTATTGTAAATGATTAAGAAATCAAAAGTTGATAGAAGTTGAAATTTTTTAAAATTTAAATTGAAAAGTGATTTAATTAATTAAGTATTAATTTATTTAATTAACGTGAGAATAGCCATTTTGGCCACTGACTCCGATTTCGACGAAACTAGTTTCGTCGGATCCGTAACAGTGAATTATTATAGGATATCAAGTTTCGTAACGATTGGACTTGTCGTTTGATCGTACGGGCTCGAAATGCCTAGAAATCAATGAAATTGAAATTAATTGAAATCAATTTGAAATAAGTTGATTTTAGCATAACTTCTTCATACGATGGAATTAGGACTTGAAACCCATTCCATTGCACTTAAATGTTTAAAAACATCTATTTTGATATATTGGTTGACCCAATTTTGTTTCGAAGAAAGAACGGGCTTTTCGGGTCGCTTGTCGTTCCAATCCAAATCAATTCTGATCCGTTCTTTACTATTTCCACTTCGCCTATAAATAGATCTTTATAAACCCTAGCTATCCCTTATTCTCATTTGTCTATACGTACAATTCTCTTTGCCTCCTTCTTCTCAATAGCAGACAAACCGAACAAATCCTAAATTTCAATTGCATTTCAAAATCAAATCAAAAATCCAAACTCTCCAAACTATGTCAAATTTTATATGAATCTGAAGATCTCAGCGAATCAAGTCAGTGTATGGCGATGGTTTGTCATGACAATGCTTGGATCAATCTAAAATCGTGGTCAAAGTTGAATTGGGCATTTCTGATTTCGACATCAATCGACGAAACTGAAATATGGGTTTTGAAGGGCTCATGGTATGGAGTTCGACGCTGGTGGTCGCTTGACCTAGAGATGCTCATGGTGGCCGAAATTTGAGAACTAGGGTTCGAAAACCCTAGATGTTGTTGACGGTGGTGCGACGAATTGGAGAGCGCGGAAGGCACGGGGGTGGGCGAGTGCATGCGGCTCCTTATACGCAAGGCGTAGGTGGCGGCGGCTTGACAAAAGGTCGTCGAAAGTTGGCAATTTGGTGGTCAAAGGATCGGCATTGTTTAAGTTCTCATTCTCGTGAACGTGAATTTGAAAAGGGGGAGGGCATTGTAGACATGGCGGCTCCACGCTAGTACATTTTTTTCTTTCTTTTTCTTTATTTTTAAAACATGTAGTCTTCTAATGATCATAACATTTGCATACGAGGTCCAAGTCATACGCAGTTTTCTCCGCTAGGATCATATTGAAATTCTAGAAAGTTTGACATTGGCTTGGACAAATTCTGAAATCGTTTGAATTTTGGGTTTAAATTGGATTTAAATTCAATTTAAATTCAAAGGTGATTGTTTTAACCCACTCACAACTTTTAAAATTTCTTATGTTTGTTAAATTTAATTCATGATGTGATTAGGAATTTATTTATGATTGTTTGGTATATTTTTTATCATCATCTCAGTTAAGTTGAATTTATTTGAATTAATTTGTTATTTCATCTATTATTGCATATAAACTGACAGTTAAATACCTATTATTTATTATCAGTTTCTATATTGATATTTACGGATTGTTTTGGACAATGATTGTGATGGATGTTGATTGTTGATATTAGTTGAATGGATGCTTAGTTTATATTGTTATAAACTACAAGTTCGTTATGGATTATTATTAATTCGGATTGCGGTTTGAAATGATATACAACCTTATTATATTAAATTGCGGATTGAAATGATAAATATCGATAACACTTGACCACAGGATAGAAAATTATATGCAGACACTATAGTCTATATATAAAAATATTTTTAAAATGATTTCTATGGTTTGGTAAAGAAATATGTGGTTACATATAAATATTGATTTTAGATATTATATAAATGTTATTTTATTCTTGATTTTAAGCTATGTATAAATTTGTTTTAATATAGAATAAGTTTAATAATAAAGTTTGATTTTATTGGAGATAATATGTTAAGTATTTAAATTATATTTTAATATAGAGTTTATAATGATTTAAATAAATTAAGGTTGGAAGATAAATTTGAAATTTATTTGAAATTGAATTTATTTAAGAAATAAATTCAAATAAGTTTGAATAGAAATTTTATTAAATTTGAAATTTTAAGAGGTATGATTTTTATAACTTGATTTTGTATAAGATGATTTAAAATGAATATTTCAAGCTTAAATTAATTGAAGAAACATTTAATGATTTGGAATTTGGGGTTTATTCAAAAGATGTTGGATTTGTTAAGTAAATATTTCAAAACTGAATAATAATGAAGTTAAATTAAGGTATATATGAAGTTATCAAATTTAGTTTTGAAATGGTGGGATATCTAAAGCTTTGAAATATATGGAAATTTAAATGGTTTATTTGAGGTTCAAATACGTATTTGAAATCGATATAAGTTGAAATGGTTTATTGAAAACTGAATTGAGTTGAAATTTATGAATTGAGATTTGATATAAATTGAATTTTGGATTCAAGTTGATTTCAATCAATTTGTGAAGTTGAGGAAATTATATTATTTTATGAAGTAATTTTTAATTTAAAACTATTTTATTATATATGCTATTTGAATATCTAAACTATTTAAGTGGTGAAAATTATGGTTTCGAAGCTATGAATTTCAAGGTATTATGTTTTGAAAATGTTATATTTTCAAGTGTTTGGTTTCGAAAGTGTTATAACTTTGAAAATAATATGATTCGGAAAATGGATATATTTGAAATGGAAATGATATCTTATTTGGTTTTGAAATGGAAATGATATCGTATTGATATGATCTATGAAATGGGAACGATATTTTGATTTTGAAATATAAACTATTTTGAAATAACCGCGGTGTTATAATAACGTTTGGTTGTTAAAGAGACCGGAATCGAAAGTTGTCATACTCTTTGCCAACTTCGAAAGCCACTTTAACAATTGTATATGCAGTGGAGATTCCAGAATGAAGTAGTATGGTGGCGACGTTCTATTGAGGTATATACGTGGACCCGACTCCCGTGAGTTGGCATAAGGTGGCTAAAATAGGAGCGATTCTCGGGCCAATGAGGTAGCTCCTTTGATCGGGCACACTCCTTCGATATTATATTCTTACTTTGTGATTGATTTGGTGGCCACTTTTGATTTTTGATTTGGGGGTGTGGCTCGAGGTGGGCGGTAGCTGCGGCTATGCATTACCACCAGCCTGGATGCTTAATTGGTATATCTACCCTGGCATTGCCTAGTTGTGCCGTGTCACCTACCCTAGCGCGCCTTGTACGAGTTTTGATTTGTGTCGTACCTATGGAGTATTTGTGGTAGCCTCACGATTTAGAGGTATGACGGTACTATATAGACTATTGGCACTATATATTTGTTAAGGTGGAAAATTTAAAGCCTTAATGCTATTTTTAAGTAAGTTTACTTTACTACTAGGCATTATTGTAATAGCGTATATTGCTACATAGTAGATAGTTTAATGGATCCTTAAGAGTTGTGAATCTCGAACATCTCTTAAGTTACTGCACTCATGTTAGACAATGGATAGGAGATGTCAAACCCCATAAACATCTCTGACGCAGTTCCACTCATATTTATTTATCGTTGACTTAACTTACATAAGATCTTTTAGTTCTGACTCGAGTGTTTTGTCTTTTCAATTTGCTCGGGTCAGCCTGAGCATTTCAGGATTTTGAAGACCGTATTTCTAGAGGACGAAGACGAAGATTTTATGACTATTATTTATCATATTATTCCACTACATTCATACTATTCCGCTGCATTGCTATTCATCTTTGTTATAGGTAACTCTCATTCTGTATTGCACTAGTATAATCAAATGTTTTGTAAACAGCTTCATGAACTGTTATTTGATTATTATATTTTTTCATTCCGCTTTGAGATTGTGTATTGTTTTATTTCTTTCTCTGCTTTTCTTATTCACCCCAATAACAATCCGCTCTTTTGTATAGTTTGAGTCAGACATGTGTGGTTTATCGTTGATTTAAAGCGGGCGGAATGTTACATTCACCAACGATCGATGGTTGTTTTGATCCCTTTCTTTGTATCAATCCACTCTTGGATCGATCTGGGATGTATGAAGGTAGGCTTCGTATCGAAGGTTATTGATATGAGATAGACTAACATGCGGCATGCTTCGTATCGATCGATGCGACATATTGGGTCTTGGATCGATGGATACGAAATGCTTGGTTCGCATCGATTACCACAAAGCATCCAGGAATAATGGTGCAGTCCTCTTTGTATCGATGGATGTTGGCCGCTTCAATAGGATATATGATTGGGATACGATTTTTTTCCTTGGGTACGAAGGAGTATTAATAGTTTTGGACGTAGAATATTTTCATTACTTGCTTTTTCTTTATTGTATCTATCAGAAAAGAAAGCTATTGAGTTCTCATCTCCAAACTACCAGATTATTAACGGCAAATCCAGATTCTTCGTGCTAGGTAAACAATTGGCTAAAACCATTCTTGGAGTGATGAGATTCGAGTTTCACACTGTTTCATCCAAGGCGACGACCAACTCCACTATCGTTTGCGCCGGAGCTTGATTGGGGAGAATTCGAGTATGTAGTTAATGGTGACTTGGAGGTTTAGGGAAGAAGGGGAGCACTGGAAGGAGTCGATGGAGTCACTGACTTTAAGTCTTTCCCAAGCTCGTATCGATGGGAGATGGGATTGATCAGAATGCTTTGGAGATGGTTGCAGGCAGTCCTCGTGATCGATATGAGAAGTGTGGAGCATGTTCCGTATCAATGTAGATGTAGTTTGGGAGAAGCAGCGTGATCGATCCGAAACTGAGGTTTTTGGATCGATACAAAGAGCATCGATACCTAGAGTGATCGTTATGAGTGTGTGATCGATACAAACATGATATCGATACAAAGTCTGTACCGATATGAGAAGGCTATCGGTCTAGGTCTTGGATCGATGCAAACTTAGGTTTCTGGGAATGATCCAAATTGAACCACGATGGATACGAAATCTATTGCCTTTGGCATACTCGAATACTTAACTCCGATGAGTTTTAGCCTTGCATATTTGGACTTCATTGTAAAACTACATATATGACTATCCTTCAAAGCTCGTCGATAGAATCGTAACTTGATAAACATAACAAATTTTAACACGGATCGTTCTTCAATGTCAAGATGGCACGGTTAAGATGGTCAACGATAACGGTTACTCTGGGAAAAGCTCGAAGTCTTGTCATTTTACCATCTTTCAAACTTATAGGAATTTAGAGTATTGTATGGCACTTTACACATAACACAATCACTCACTTTGCACCGAGGGGTACACGAGCTTCTTGCTATATAATAATGGTTTTTACCGAGTTCAATATCTATGGATCTTAGAAGCTAAGAGCGACAAGAAGTTCAAAGTTCTCCATTTCCTGGAAACGAAGCACCGAACATCACAACAGATATAGTATATTCTGCTTCGAACGATTTGCGAAATGCAGTATGGTTATGAATTCGGAATAGTCCAAGATCTTATAGGAAAAGCCAGGAAGAATTTGTTTTAAGCATGGACTATCTTTGGAAGAAGTTCAATTACCGAGGACAGAAGATAGAGCGCATAATCCTTTGGAAGGGTTCACTGCATGTGATAGATTCATGTGCGTGGCTGGAACATTGGCACCGTTTAATCAGTTCATTCGAGACATGCTATTCTTGCTAAGGGTCACGCCTTCTCAGCTCCACCCTAATGGATATGCGCTTCTCAACAGCCAACATATCATGTTTATGGAGCATCTCTTTCAACCCTCGACGATCGATGAACTCAGATACTTATTCAATGTCAGGAGTCGGGGAGAAAATCCATCATTCTCTTTGTTTGAAGCGGTCAGAAACTGCGAAGTGGTGGCAGATGCATGCAGTAAGTTGAGCTACTTCTAGAAAGAGTGGTTCTATGTGAAATGCCCACCGGGGTTCGCCAGATGATGGTTGGTCAGACGTAAGTACTTTCACTAGTTTGTCAATTAACTAGGTAATATAAATTGATGTCGAACTCATTGTTTTATCTCTTTCACAGCTTCTATTCTACGAGCCAAAGGAGCTCATTTTAAAGAGACGGTGCCTACCAAACTAAGGGAAATAGACGAAGTCCTTACTGATGACAACTTGATTGCTGCTGGGCTCATAGAAAGAGGTCAGAGCATAGGACTCGCGGAGGTTCCCAAAATGGCTCTAGTAAGACAAAGTGGAAGACAAGCTCCTGTCGTGCCCTCAGTTGTGGGAGCTCGCGCCACGCCGGTGTAATAACCATTGAACCTCGGGATGATGTAGGTATAGCAGCTAGCCGTAAGCCGGCGGTCGCGTATCCGCAAGGCCCTTAATTATCTACGCCAAAGGGAAAAGGAAAAACTATTGTCCACAAAGGCAAACGGTAAAAGACCACTGAAGCAACTTAGCTCATTGTTACTTCTATAGGTCAGGAGAACTCTTCTCCATAGACAAAAGGTTCATTGAAAGGGTTATCGGACATTCCTATCCCGGACGATATATTGCAATTCTCTGATCTTGGGATAGAGAGGCTTTACTTCCCATCAAGAACTGGTGTAGGCCTACCTTTAATAGATATAGGGAGACAACTCCAATAAGCAAGGCTACTTTAATCTTTCGGTTGGAGGGGGGTTCGCGCATGCATACACACACCTCACAGCACCATACGACATTCCATCACACGCTTCTTAATTTCTGGTGATAATTAATTCTACTCATTTTTTGTTTTACAGATACGATGGAGAAACAAGGCTCTATACTTAGAAAAATTCTCTCTTCGCGACATTCATTCGGATCGCACTCTGAATCACATCACCATGAAAGCGAAAGAGACTATGGTCATGGTAATCATTCTAGCCAAGAGTGAGAGCGCCACAATAGAGAAAAAGGAAGATCATGTCAAAGCTGGCGCCGTCCTAGGTCGCGATATCCACCACCAAAAGCACCTTCAAAACCATCATCTAGCTCTGGTAGGCCTTCTTTAGAACCTTCACATCAAGTAGCACCATCTCATGCTTCTAGAACCGATGATTAGCACCGCAGAACTGAATCAGAAACTATTGACATTGTAGAATAAACTGCCATAGAGCCTATGGGGAAGGCAGCCATCCACAACGCAAAGCTAAAGAATGATTTTCCGACCATATGTTTTGATTGCTTCCAGTTCCCTCCTAACTTGAAGAAAATTCTGACCAACATAGAAAAATTAGTACAGTATTATGTGCACGACGTGTACAGCTAGTATCACAAATGGGTTAAAACGGCAGAACGAGTTTGGGCAGTCTCTTTTGAGCAAGCTAAAGCGATTAAGAAACTAGAGGGCGATCTATCTCAAAAAGGCAAAATAATAGCGGCGCTTAGCAACGAGCTTTAATCTTCAAGGAAAACTGGGATGGACGCTGAGTAGAGAGCCGAGGAGGCTGGGAAGTCTATGGAGGAGATGAGGAGAACGCACATGGACTTGGTGCAGGAAATGGGGCATCACAACATGATTATTATGCAAGAAAAGGATGTCATGCCGAAAGAAGTTGGTGAGCTAAAGATAAACTAGCTGAAGCCATCAGAAAAAAGACGAGCCTAATAAAGTTTCCCAAGAAGCATGTGAGGAGGTGGTGAGACTTAGGGAAGAGAGGGATTCCACGAATCAAAGGGCCGAGGAAACCGATACCAGGGTCGAAAGGGAAATTAAAGCCGTTGAGGCCAAAATGGAAAGCGAATTTGAAGATCTTTTGGTTACTTATAATGCCAATGTCCTGAAAAACCGCAACTTGAACTGGCTCGGCAAGGACTATTCTTTTCAATTATATAAGGCGTGAAACCGCTTGATTGAGGACGAAAAGGTGATCTGAAACGTTGCAATTGTCGATGAGTTTGAATTAGAAAATCAAGTGTTAATCGAAGATGAGCCTAAAGTCTTTCATGACACAATTATCGTGCTTCAGAAGGAGAAACCGGCTGCTGAATGCCTGGAAGCCAGGGAAGGATCTAGAGACAAGCACCATATCGCCGCTTCTGAAATGCCCTCAATGTCTCGAACTACGCCCACATCTTCTGTAGACCCTCTTGTCATCCTATAGAGTATGACCCCAATAGGCCACATCTCTCTCCAGTCATCGAGCATAGCTCAGAAGGCATGTCGGCCCAACCTAGGAGCCAAACTAAGGAAAATATTCTGAACACTTCTCGTATTCCTTAAAATGTAGGAACACTATCGGAAGATATTACTAATATATTCTCCTATCTTCGTTCAATCTTAGATTCTACACCGGCCGACCCTCCTGCAACTCAAGAAGACCACCACGAGTAGGAGGCATTAACCCCGGGGGCCACGACTATGACAGCTACTTCATCAGTTAGAGAGATACACGATAACAGCTATGTGATTGACGACCAACTATTGGAAGCTCTTCAGCCATCAAAAGCAATCCGAGTATTGAAGCGCCCTTCAACGTAAACGAAGATGTAGTTATCATGGGCCTCATTGATCAAGCGCTCTTGCTTCGAAGATGAATGGGGCTAAGAGATCTACCAAAACTGTGGGATGTAAAAATGCATCGATAGGGGAGCATTCCGCCTTAGTCTTGCACTTGGAAGAAGAAGTCAGAAAAGGAAAAAATATAGTGATGGTTTTATTCTTCATCATCGTAAATAGCAATACTGAAAATAGAATTTTTTGGAGCAGTATGGGCTAATGAAGCATGGAGGTCTTATTGGAATTGGGACCTCAAGGAAACTTGGGAATTTATTACTTAGATCATATTCGTGATTTATTCACCTACTAGAACAAATCAATGTTTGCAATCAGGTCCGACCGGCAGCATTCCGGTAGGTGAGCGCACAGAGCGAGAGGAGCAAATAATGGAAGAAATTAAAGTCAAGATTGAGTGGGCTGGGCAAGCTCGTAAAGCCGGCAGAGGTATGGCAGGTCCCAGTCAGGTCCGATCTTCATGCTTTCTCTGGGTGGCACCATAATTGAAAATGGAGTACCTCATTCTTTTTGTGTCGAAAGTTCCACCATTCTGTCGGTTCCGCAAACAGAGGATACTTCGGTCCCTATGAGTTCTCAAGAGGAGACTGCGTCGATTCCTTTGGTCGAAGATAAGCAATCTGGAGCAGGCCAGGGAGGCAAGGTTTCAAAAAGAGGACCGGGTGGTAGCTCGAGCGAATCTATTTCGAAGAAAGTTAAGAAAAGCTAGGAACCAAAGGCATAGATTAGCATTTTTGACTACCTCTTTTTTAGATGGTTAGAATAAGCTTTTGTTATTCGTAGGCCATGTATAGGCGTGGGCTTGGCCCCCAGCTTATAGGAATTCTTTGAATAGATTTTGTGCTTCCTTTCTCGAAGAATAGCGTGAATAAAAATTTTCCTTTGTTTTTAGAATAATTCCATGTTTATTTGTCTAAGTACTTCAACACTTGTTGACCAAATTTATGGTCAACACCCCAAAGAATCCCATTAGACAAAGTTATTGGAAATGGTGAAAAATGGAATACCTTAGAAGATCCATAAATGTTCTGTTGGTAACCTAGAGTTACTCCAAGTAATGGGATTACGTTGAAATATGCCAAAGGGTTGATAATCTATAGAATTATCTATGTATCTCTGCTTGAGATTAGACTTTGGACCTAACTTTTCTATGTGGTCAAGAAGGCCTAGGTACAAGATTTTAAAAAGAGCTTCCGGCTTTGCTGGATTAATGTAGATTGATTTTCGATTTAGTTGAACCTTTATAAGATTTCTCCTGAGAGCTATTTCCTTGATTACGATAGAATTTCCTTAGTTTGCCTTATATAGGGAGTTGACCTTGATCCTTGCTGAAAGGTTTGGTAAATAGCTGTTTGGGGTTCGAAGGGTTGCTAAGGCTGTTAGGACATGACATGTTATGACTCTTGTCGAAAGGTTTGATTCACAGATTTTATGACTCCGAAAGGTTTTTCGAATATCGATTTAAGTAAATCCCTTTATGGCCGAAGGGTTTAGGTCGCAGGATAGAGATCTCCAAAGGGTTATAAAGATTGTCTAAGAAGGAATACCATTATTTCTATTGACAAGAACCATTCAGAGGAACTGCACCTGAAAATTGGAATTAAGCCATCAATGATTAAGGTAAATTATAATGTAAATTTACAAAACTTAAGACTTTCCTCTAATCCATGAATAGACTTTAATTTTTATTAAATTCCCTAGATCACTACCTAATTAGGGTTATAGAGCTATGATTTTAGAAGTTAAAAGATTAGAATGGAAAAAATCCACCCTTGAACAATGACTCCTTGGGTCTTATTTATAGAGGCCGATGGCCATGCTTCCGTCCCTGTGCCTTCGGTTGGGTCAAAGGGTTCCCTTCTTATATATAGTTGCTATCCTTTCGACTTCCCTGAAAGGTTTTCCTTTCACATATCATCGTGGATCCTTGAGCTTTGTCGAAGGGTCTTTTCTTCTATTTGTTTTTAGTAATCTTTTGCCCTTGCCAGAAGGTTTGCCATCTATACTATATGTGAACCCTTCAACGATGCCGGAGCGTTTCTGGCTATTATGAACCCTTCGACTTTATTGGAAAATTGCTTTTTACTTGGATGTTGCCATGATCCGAGCTTTCCTTAAACGTTGTCGGATTGTTGCCTTATGCTCTTTGCTGACTTATGAATGTTGCCTTCATCATAGACCCTTCAACACCATCGATAGGTATTCAGTAGGTTTTCCGATCGACCCGAAAGGCTAATTATGCTTTCAGAAAGGTTGTTATAAGGTTGCATGCCCTTATCTCTTTACCTCCTTCGGAGGGTAAGAGCTTCTTGGATATTGTGGAATAATACCCTCTGTCTTTCGCGAAAGGTCTTGAGTCGCTTCGTATTATTGAATGCCTCCCTTTAACCTCTCTGGAAGGTCTAGTCTGAATTCTTTTCCTTCTGTCCTTCGTTTGAGATCTTCTGACTTAAGTGGAAGGTGAATTTTTTGAGTAAAATCCCCCCTCCCCTATGTGAGAGATGCTCTTGACTTTCCAGGTCATCTTCTGTAAAAGTTATAAAGTCTTCAACTTTGTTTTCATGTAAACGTGATTACCAAATACTAGTAAAAGAATTCTTTTAAATAACTTGGCTTCTATCAAAACGAAGAGGACACTTTGTAAACTCGGTTTAAGACTTTTTGGTTATCTTTCCTACTCATTTATTTTTTCAAATAAAATTAAAATTGCACTTAGTATCAAGTTAATAGGTGTTTGCCCCAAAAATGGGTCACAAACACCCAATAGTCGTGAAAGCACCCGTTTATCAACACAGATCAGCAATAACAAACACAGAACTCAGATCTAAGAGATAGTAAATGCATCAAATTACAGATAACGGTAAACAACACAGGATTTATAGTGGTTCGGCATTCGTGCCTACGTCCACTTTGAAGGTTTTATCTTTATTGATTCACTTGATGATTTTCAATCGATTACAGCAGATTACTGCAAGTTGTAGCTTTGATACTTGATTACAATGATGTTGGAAAGACTTTAGAATTGAATCTGGCAGAGTCTGGGCTTGCTTTCTCTCTTCTGAATCTCCGACCCCTTTTCTGAATGACCTGGGGTTCTATTTATAGGCGTTGAAGGCTGATATTTTTCCTAAAATTCAGGTGGACCGCTTCTGGCACGTGAGGGGGCCCACATGGCCGAAACCTGAAGATCCGGGCCCACATTGGGATCGATTCGACCCTTGGTTCGAATCGATCAAGAAATCGTCCAATCGTGATGAAACTTGGCGTGGACATTCTTCGACGTGTAGACGAACTCCTGTAAAAATTTCATGGGATTTGGATCAGTGGATTGAGAGTTATCATTGATTCGAAATGATGTTTCTCGGTACGCTGTCGTCTTCGAATCGATCGATTCGAATTGAGCACTTCGAATCGATCTCAGGGCGTGTAAGTGGGTCGACGTGGCGCGCCTTCTTCGAGTCGATCCATATTTTTCGCCGAGTTGATTGGGTCGACTCCGAGTTCTTTGCCGCGTTGACCAAGTGGTTCGAGTGTTCGATTCGAAGGTCGCCTTCGAATCGATGGAATGGTATTCATTCGAATCGATCCAATTGCGCTACTTCGGATCGATTCGAAGTCGTTTCTAACATGTTGGATTCGAAGACAGCGTGAAGCCGCATGATGGGTTTGTGGTCGTGTGAAGATGGATTCGAAGCAAGGTTATCTGGGGGCTTGCTTTATGGAGTCGAAGCAAAGGTTTAGTTCATGGATTCGAAGGTGAGTCACTGTGATGGTGTTGAGGCCGATGGAGTCGAAGCAGGGACATGGAGTGGTTTCAGTTGGATGGAGTCGAAGGAAAATGTTAGCTGATGGATTCGAACGTCACCTCTTCGTATGGATTCGAACATGATGGGTTCGAACTAGATGGGTTCGAACGTACGAAAGGTGATGGGTTCGAACTGAGCAATGTCCATCCCTCTTAACTTGGATCCATCATAGCTTGAGCATACGACCTCGGATTGACTTGAAATTTGAAATGCGGACTTCTATGATCTCTCTTGCCATGTCCTATTGATTGTGGCCTGATCCGGATTTGGACAAAATTCATCGATATCCATTGGCGAAGTGAAGCACAACCAATCTATGAGACGAATTGTCTTTTGTTTTTGACCAATCTTTTGGTGTCACGGCTTTGCCAAAAAGCGGGATAACAATAGGGTAACCTAAAATCCATTTAAGTATCATTTTGGTTACCTTGAATGTCCTTTTTGCCTATTCGAAGGTAATCAGGGCTGTAGTGTTGAATTTGCCCTTTTTTGAACCTACCGAAAATATCAAAAGGTACTCCAACCTCAACTTTCCTTTATTGTCAGAAGATCTAAATAATTTAATGGTTATACCTTCCGACAATAAGCTCTCGTTGAAGAGTTCTAAACCTTTCGATTACTTTCTGTATAACAAAACATTACATTACAAAGTAACAAACACATAAACATATTTTCAGCTGCACAACATAACTTCAGAAATTCAACTAAAATACCAATATATGTGTGTGTCTATATATATATATATATATATATATATATATATATTGCTTCATATTACATTTTCCAAAATGATTTGTTAATATGTACGTGTTCAAAATGACACTAACATCCTAGGATTAAACACCAAAGGCGATTGGTAAAAACTGTAAGATGGTTTCCCCATTTTCCTACAGCCCATTTAGAAAGGCGGCAGGTCTGGAGCGCAATCGATGGGGTTGATGATGATGGGTTCAACCCAAATTGGCTAATATGGTGAGTAGGTTATCAACGCAAAGTTTTCTCCAGAAGCATCACAAATGGCCAAATCCATCCAGAATGTGTTTGTGGCCGGATCAGAAGGCAAAGAGTATTTTGCTTTTATGTGAGGATTAAAGAAATTAGGCTGTAGGTGGTTCGTGTTGCTAGATTATGCACTATTGACCTCCTCCTCCTCTTGGGCTTGGTTCAATAAGCCTAACACAAAGCAACAACAGCAATGCGGTGCTTCTGCGTTGATAAAATTGGGATGAATTTGATTGAGATTGTAGGTGGCCATTGGTGCTTTTCTCTTTTGTTTTACTTTTTTTTAGAAATAAATATTTATAAATAAAGATTAGAAGAGAGAGTGGAGGAAAACGAATGGATCTAATAGTGATTTTGATGCGAAAAATGAGACATTCTTTCTCGTTTTTTAGAGATCGCCATTAGTTGTTTTTGTCATTTTGCATAATTACCTTTCCCATTTTGATTTGAAAGCAAATGTTGGTTAAGAATTATTTCGTGAAATTCTGCAAATGACGGCCTTGGTACGATGCTTGTTTGAAAAAGAGCGACGAATTCCTAACCTTCCTTTGGACGATAAGTAGGGAGTGACATTTTGGATAATTCTGTGTAAAGTGCACTTTTGACACTCAGCTGTGAAACTTTTATATTTGGCTAAACTTCAATAGGAGTTTACCTTAGTGTTTCTATTTTTATGTAAATTAGGACCTTGCCTAAATCTGGGTGCATGCTGCAATTTTTTTAATCGAATTGACTTTCCAAAAAAATTCCTTAAATGGTTCAAGTGTTATAAGTATAAATTTATTTTTGACTTTCTTTCTAAGTCCATTTCGTATGAATTAGGAGGGAAACTGCAAATAGGTGACATGCAATTGTTCTGTGATTATACATTTCTTATTACATATTTTATGTTTGGTTTGTTTTTCCTATGTTATTCCTGATTATTTGTTCCTTAAATTATGTCTCCATAAGAGACCAACCTAGCCAATATGCTGTATAAAGAAAGGCCTCCTTTAAAAATGACTTAATATTGAGGATCTTGGGGTAAACGGTTTTCGTACATGAAACACTCTCATTCTTCACCTGGCTTCCTTTGAAAGTAGAAGGAAAATTTCTTTTAAAAGAAATTATAATAATTTATTCGATATTGATTGATGGTTATGCTACAATACTCCTCTAGAAGAGAGATGGAGTTACAGTAAACATACACTAGTTATCATTCTGGAAGGGGTTATTATATCTTATTACCAATAGCAAGTCTCAACAAGAAACACACTCTAATATGCATTCTTATTGTTGAAATAAAGAAATTTGATTTTTGTTTTGTTTGTTGATACGAGAGACTCGAGCAAGATTAGTTTTATCTTCCAAAGCCCCTTTGTAAGGACCTAGGACAGATGATAAATTCTTTGATTTCTAAGCTCAAATGTTACACTATTCAAAATAATTTCATATAAATTGAGATTTTAAAATTAAAACTTTGAGAAAGGGGGCTGAGATACTGAATTTTTAATGTATTTCATTGGTGGAGATACTTGTATTAATCTCGACTCGGAATGACCAAGTTTTATAAGAGGACAAACATCGTGGAAATGGAAATTTAAAAGTTAACTGGCTCCATGCAAATCTTTAGAACTCATAATTGGTAACTCGGTTTCAAGTGTCGATCCTATAATATCTATGGGTTTTATACGAATGGTTGACCAAATTACAAGCATCTCAATATATAAGATATATTTTCCATACCTTGGTAATTCCATGTAGTATAATGCAATGCGTTATTTATAATATTGTAAATACTACCTGTTTCGTTGCTTTTGTTTGCACCTGTTTACCTCTTATTCGAATATGCCTCTTGAAGGTTGACGTGTTTCTCAGCTTTCCACTTTAGCCCACGACTCCTCTCTTGATTAAGTGAATCTGGATTCCTTGTCATTCTGACTTTTCTGTGAAACATGTAGCACATAGTATACTTAATTGTTAACTCAAAATTGATAAACTAGTCTAAAAGGCATCATTTTCCTAGATTAGCAAATCATTGTGGCTATTGTATGAAAAGAAATTCATTTAAAATTTAAAGGTCTCATCTTTATCCATAATGAGGGATGATCATTGATTTAGCTCCTTCCATTTGTTCGGCATTCCTGAAAGTAGTTGATATTAAGTTGCACATAGTTATCGTAATTTTACATTTACTTAATAAAGACCCAGTTGGGACATTTATGACTGAGATCTTAACATGGTAGCTTTTGGAATCAGTCCTCGTTATCAAGGGAATCCGAGTATAAAAAGGTCTGTAGTTCCCATTAGGAGATTCTTTTGGCAAAAAATCTTCTTTCAATGATATTTCTTGACTTGGGTCAAATTACTTGAGACGAGTAGAAGTCTAAAGATTTTGTACCCATATTAGGACTTTCAAAGCCTTAGCATTCTAATTTTCGTACTGATGACGGAGTTTTATGAGATTTCTCTGGACCCAGATTCGGGTATTAGAAAATATTAAGATAATTTGGCAGTCGCTTTTTGGTATATCCTGATAATGAATGATAGAGAGTTAAAATGCCAGCTTCAATAAAAAGGAACGTTAGAATATCAAATTGCCTTTCCTTGGTAACAAGTAATAGAAACCAACTATATTATTTCCGATGATGGACGTCATAAGGACAGAAATTTATATTTGCTGATAAGATACCGGGATCTCTAATATGGAATTAACAGAAAATGTCTAGAAAATCGTATGTGGTAAGTAACAGGGTTCCGAAATACTCGATCTGGCACTTGATAGTTAGTAGAAGACCAGAAATCCAACCTGGTATCTAGTATCAAGAGACCAGAAAACCAATCTTAGAATTTGGGTAATAGAAGTTTAGAATGCCACATTTAGCAGTTAATAATAAAGGACCAGAGGTTTAACCTGGCGATGAGCAGTAAAAGACCGGAATACCATTCCGGGTAATTAATATTGAAAGACCAGAGTGCCATTTTCAGAATTTCTTTGCTGGTAATAGAAGTTTAGGGTACATTTATGGTGGGAGGCTGAAATACCATTTCTAATAATAAGTAATAGAAGATCAAAAATCCAATTCGCTACTGATAAAGGAAATCCAGTTCGTTGTTCCTAATATTTGATAGTAGAAATCCAGAACACATTTTAGATAGCTAATGATAGAAGTCCAGGATGCCACTTGCAGGACATCATTTTCTGATAATTAATAATAGAAGTCCCAGAATACCATTTTTGGTAATCAATAATAGAAGACCATAATACCATTTCTGGCAATTAAATAATAGAAGACCAAATTCTTGGTAATTTAATAATAGAAGACCAGAATACAATTTTTGATAAATAATAGAAGTCCAGAATACCATTTCTGGTTGATGTTCACTAAGAGAGGTTAGAGAATCCTTCCTGATTCATCTTGTAGAATGCACCATCTTTAGGCTTTGAGGATGTCTTCCACACTTTCGTTCTCTCAGGCCTGAGTTTTGTTTGTCCATTTATTATTTTTTTTGGCCTATTTCAGGCAAGGACTCTTTTGCAATTTTATGCTTATTCAAGCAAAGTCCATTTCAGGCTATTTTTCATTTTAGGCATTACCGACCTTTTGGTGGTCGCTATTTTAAGCGATGTCGATTTCTGGCTCTGCCTATTTCAGGCATGGACTTTGCTTAGTCCATCGGACATTTCATCTAGGTTTCCGGTGCGCTTGGCTAGCTTATTCAGAAGCATGGCCTGAGGACTTACCCGACCTCCCTCTAGGAGGCGCCTTAGCCTGGTCATAGCATGACGCGGCTAAGGGCTTGTTCGGTACCTTGTTATGCCATAGTGTGATGCAGATAAGAGCTTGTGCCGCTTTAAACTGGCCATTTCTGATTTTGACGCGGATTAATACTTACGCCCTCTCTTTAGGTGGTGCCTTGACCTGGCCATCTTGGCATGACCAAGGGCTTTCTACCATTATTGGTAGCCTACCATTTTAGGTAGTCCAAGTTTAAGGAGAATTTCTCTCCAGATCCTGTGGACCTTTTTATTTTGAGAAAAGAGCCTTCATTTCATGACTTAATCAATCCTTTACAAATTGCTTCAGTTTTACTTGTCTTAGAAAGTGTAGGACCATTTTCCCAAGTACTTCACATTGATTAGTATCATGTCCATTTATGAGATGGAAGTTGCAATACGCTCCTTTAGATCTTCATTCAAACCTAGGCTTTTTCTTTTGAAAAAGCCAATAATTCAATTGCTCATTAGTCCTAATATAATTGTCTTCAATTGACGTTATAAGATTATATTCTTCAAGAAGTGCTGACTTTTGAGCTGTCTTTGATTGGCATCTAATTCTTTTGTAGCTTGGTTCAAGTACTCCTCCTTGAGGAGCGGGTTCCTTTTTATCGCCCGTTGCTCTTATTTCAAGGGAATTTCTTTCAGTCTCAAGGTTTCGTTTGGAAATTCCTCAGCAATTTTTATATTTACAACGGGTAGTTCTTGTATCTTCCTTATTTCTTCGATCGAGGATTTTTCCATGTGTCTGTAGTTCTCCCTTGAACAGCAAGCCTCATTTATAATCTTACTCCACTTGTACGTGAAATTATCATAGTCCCTTATCATCTCTTTTTCAAAGATATTTCCTTGGGAATATGACCGAATAGCTCTTCTCATTTGACCAAAGATGTTGTCACTTCTATTTATTCTTCTTCCAAATGCGAAAATTAGGGTTGGTCCGACGTGGAAAGGGTTTAAGCTCCATTAGTCAGGGTCATAAGAGATTGCCTTATTTTTATTTATAATCCTCAAGGTTTCAAGCCTTAACCTTTATTCCTCATCCTGATTAGAGTCTTTGATACTTACATGGGAAAGCTTTGTCCGGTGTGGTTTAGATGATCTTTGTTCCGCCTCTTTAATCATTTAGCCATGATCAAACCAAAATAAGAGAATTTGATGTGTAACTGGTCCAATGAAAATCGTAGAATTGTAGCTTTAGGAAATCAATCAAGCTAGAGGTTCGAGGCATCCTTCTAGGGCCAAAAATGTTATATGGTCAACACCCCAAAGAATCCCAGTAGACGAAGTTATTCGAAAATGGTGGAAAATGGAATCCCTTAAAAGATCCGTAAATGTTCTGTTGGCAACCCACAGTTACTTCAAGTAATGGGATTATACTGAACTATCTTGAAGGGATGACAATCTGTAGAATTATCTATGTATCTCTACCTAAGATTAGACTTTGGACCAGACTTTTTGATGTGGTCAAGATGGCCTAGGTACAAGATTTTAAAAAGAACTTCTGGCTTTGTTGGATTAATGTAGAATAATTTCATATTTAGTTGAACCTTTATAAGATTTCTCCCGATAGCTATTTCCTTGATTAGGATAGAATTTCCTTAGTTTGCCTTATATAGAGAGTTGACCGGGACCCTTTTGAAAAGGTTAGGCAAATAGCTGTTTGGGGTTTGAACGGTTTTTAAGGCTGTCGGGACATGACAGGTTATGACTATTGTCGAAATGTTTGATTCACATATTTTATGACTTCGAAAGGTTTTATGAAGGTCGATTCAAGTAAACTCCCCTTGCGGCCGAAGGGTATAGGTTGTTGGATAGGGATCTTCGAAGGGTCATAAAGATTTCCTAAGAAGGAATATCATTATCACTGTTGACAAGTTCGGAGGAACTGCACCTAAAAACTGGAGCTAAGCCAGCAAAGATTAAGGTAAACTATAAAGTAAATTTAGAAAACTTAAGACTTCCCTCTAATCCATGAATAGACTTAAATTTTTATTAAATTCCCCAAATCACTACCCTATTAGGGTTAGAGAGCTATGATTTTAGAAGTTACAAGATTAGAATGAGGAAAATCCATCCTGAAACAGGACCCATTAGGTCTTATTAATAGGGACATGTGGCCATGCTTCTGCTGCTGTGCCTTCGGCTGGGTCGAAGGGTTCCTTCTTATACAGTTGCCAAACTTTCGACTTCCTCGAAAGGTTTTCTTTTCACATATCATCATGGATCCTTGAGCGCTGCCAATGGGTCATTTCTTCTATTTGTTTTTAGGAACCTTTTTCCAGTGCCAGAAGGTTTTTCATCTATATTGTATATGAACCCTTCGATTGTTCTGGAGGATTTCTGGCTATTGTGAAACCTTCAACTTTGTCGGAAGGTTTCTTTTTACTTGGATGTTGCCAAGAGCCGAGCTTTCCTTGAACGTTGTCGGAAGCTTTCCTTATCCCCTTTACAGACCTATGAATGTTTCCTTCACCATAGACCCTTCGACGCCATTGAAAGGTATTCAGTAGGTGTTCCGACCTGCTTGAAAGGCTTATTATGCTTTTGGAAAGGTTGTTATATGGTCGCATGCTCTTGTCTTGGCTTCATTGTCTCTTTTAGAGGGTAAGAGCTTCTTGGATACTATGGAATAATATCCTCCGTCTTCTATGAAAGGTTTTGAGCCGCTTCGTATTATTGACTGCATCCCCATGACCTCTTTGGAAGGTCCAATCTGAATTCTTTTCCTTCTGTCCTTTGTTTGAGATCTTCAGACTTAAGGGAAGGTGAATTTTTCGAGTAACAACACCCACATTTCCACTCAATGTACTCGTGAAGCTTTAGTCTCTGAGCTGAACTTGAGTCTGATATTTAAGTCCTGAGGAGGTGGCCTCGGGTCATAATCGAACGTTGAGTCGAGTCCCAACGTTGCGCTATCTCGGTCAACAATCCGAATTTGAGTTATACCCCTAGTTCTAGGCAGAATTCAAGTAGTTAGTCGGCAATCGTCCTTTGCCTTTACTAACTTTAATTTAACTTAGTCGGAACAAAGTTAAAGTGACATGAGTTTGAGCAAACGGATCACACTCGCTTATTTGCTAGTATTCACATCCACACTCTAGGGATTAGGCTTGTACGCCGGCGGTCGATCACGCCTGCTCGTTGTTTTAGAATTACATCCATCTTTCCGGTGACATAAGTTATTTTATGGGCGGTCGGTCACGTCCGTTTAATGTTTACACTCTAGTTCACACTCCGGGACCTAGAGTCAGTTGACAGACGGTCGGTCACATCAGTTTAAGTATTAGGATCTTATTCATGCTCTAGGAATAAGGAGTTGGTCAAGGTCGTGGATAGTCGGATCACTTCCTTCTTGATTCGATAAACAAAGTCCTAGATGGACGGATCCATCTTCTTCGAGCTTGGGAAGATGCAAGGTCTTGGATGGACAGATCCATCCACAATAAGAGAGGTCATGGATGGGCGAATCCATCCTCCTCGAGCTTTTAGAAATATGTGAGGTCGTGGATGGACGGATCCGTCCTCCTCAAGCTTAGATTTTGGAGTTTTGCACTTCAACTCGCACTTTGGCCGCTGGAGTTCATCGAAGGAACGTCGTGTTTCAATCCTTTTTTATTTTATCGTTGCTTGCCCTAAGCTGGGGTTTCACTTAGCGAATGACCGGTCGGATCACGATCACTCACTATTTGAATAAGTCACACCGTAAGATGGAACTTAGTTCTTCGTACATCATGACGGTCGCACGATGCACTTCAAGAATCGCTAGTCTGGCATGATGAGTTTGTGCTTTATTGCTGAAATAAAAAATCATGGAAAAATCGGTTGCCTTATTACAAATGCAAATTCTCGAATTACATAAAAAAAACTTGAAAAAAGGAAAGCGGATAAATGAACGTAAGCCAGTTATATGTAATAGTGACAGAGACTCTCACTGTTCTATGCTCTCGGCAAGTGAAACCATAAATGGTTGATAGCTTGAATGTGCCGTCTCCAAGCCTCCATTCAGTGACGTACGATCCTTCCCCTGTCGGTTTCATGTGTGAAGGGACCGGATAGACTCGCTTGAGTACGCGATCGCCAATTTCAAAGGTTCTGAGCCGGACATTAGCATTGTATAATCAGGCGACTTGATTGTGATATGAGACTGCCCTCAAATCAGCCTCTTCACGCTTCTCATCTAGTAAATCCAGAGATTCCACGAGTAGAATGACGTTTATCTTTGGATTGTAATAAGTCATATGGTGAGAAGGCACCTCTAGCTCAACTGGAATAATGGCTTTAGAGTCGTAGGAAAGTGCAAACGGAGTATGGTCGGTCGTGGACTTTTGGGTAGTTCGATATGCCCATAAGGCCATGGGAAGCTCATCGACCCACTTACCTCCAGCCTTCTCCAGTCATTACTCAAAATGGACTTATGACTTTGTTGACAAATTCGACTTGTCCATTTACTTGAGGGTGAGCTACTTTTAAGAACTTCTTCTGGATGCAATAACATTGGCAGAAATTCTTAAACTCAGCACTACAAATTGGGCCCCGTTGTTTGTTACATTTATCTATGGGAGGCCGAAGTAAATTTGATGTTGCGCACAACAAAGTTGATTGCTTTTTTTGTTATGATAGTTGCAAGGGTCTCAACTTCCGCCCATTTAGTAAAGTAGTCAACCGCAATGATGGCGTACTTCACACTACCCTTAGCTAGAGGCAAGTACCCTATTATATCAATACTCCATATGGAAAATGGCCATGAACTGACCATTTGGGTAATCTCGGTTGGTGGGGCTCTCAGAATTCTGGCATGCTTTTGGCACCTATTACATCTCTTAGTACAATCTGATGCATCCTGATTAATGATTAGCCAGTAATACCCGTACTTGAGTGTCTTCTTCACAAGGACTTTCCTCGAGTGTCATCGCCACACTCTCCGTTGGGCACTTTCTACAGTACACACTTGATGTCATCGCGGGCACTACACCAAAGCAAATGAATAGGAAATCCCATTCTGCACAAGATTCCATCTTGGATAATAAACCGTGAAGCCTTTCGAAGAATCTGCCTCTTCTCACTCCTACGCTCAGGCAACGTTCAGTGTTCAAGATAATCTCTAATTGGAGTCATCCATGATTTTCTTTTGGGTGCTGATTCATGAACCCAGTCTGTCACTACCTGATCAATACTTGGATCAATAAGTGTCTCCACGAGGATGAGTCCCATCTGTTATGCTTCGCTAGTGCTGGACAGTTTTGCTAAAAAATCAGCCTTCTGATTTTGCTCTCGGGGTATACAATGGATAGTATAATAGTCAAACTGATTTAACAATTCTTATAACCGCATAATGTAGAAGGCCAACCTTTGATCTCTGGCTTGATACTCTCCTTGAATCTGGCACACCATCAGTTGTGAATCGCAATAAATTTACATAGCGGCGACCCCCAAATCCTTACTAAGTCTTAGTCCAACGAGTAAGGCTTCGTATTCATCTTCGTTGTTAGTTGCACGAAAGTCAAATTTCAAAGCATGGCATACAGATCACACTTTTTGGGTTTTGAGCACCACTCCAACGCCTATGTACTGGTCATTTGATGCGCCATCAGTGGATAACTTCCATATATAGTTAGGAGGTTTACTGGTTTCGGGCAAGTCCTTTGGTATGGTGAACTCGGCTATGAAATCCGCCAGAACTTGTCCTCGAATCACTTGCCTTGGGGCATAAGTGATGTCAAATTGACTCTGCTCGATATCCACTTAAGTAACCTACCAAATGTCTCAGGTCACGTCAGGACCTGTTGTAACGGCTGGTCGGTGCAAATAGTATTCAGATGAGCCTAGAAATATGGGTGGAGCTTTCTCGAGGCCACAACAATGCAATAAGCCAGGTTCTCTATCATTGAGTAGTTTCTTTCTACCGCCTTCAATCTTTTGCTGACATAATAGACGGTCGTTAGATCCGATCCTCTTCTCAAATAAGTGCAGCGCTGATTGCACTTGTCGAAACCGGCAGATAGACATACAACTTTTTGTTATCAACCGACTTTGACAAGATGTGAAGTGTTGCCAGATTTTGTACTAATGCCCGGAATGCGCCCTCACACTCCTCTGTCCATTCGAAATTCCACTTTCCCTTTTAAATCAGACCAAAGAAGGGAATGCACTTATCCATGGATCGGGAAATTAGTTTGCTCAATGTTGCCACCTTCCCATTAAGACTTTGTACCTGTTGTAACAACCTAAAATTTGAGCTATAATTATTAATTAACGAATTAATTAGTATAATGACTATTAATAAATTAATCGAATAATAAAATAAGTTTGTGATATTATCAAAATTGAGCTATGAAAGTTGCACAATTGGGTCAATGGCGATTTTCTGATCGATTTCAATACATAACTTGTCAAAATCTGAGTCAGTATGGAGAAGATACGAGAGAAACAAGAAATCAACTAAAACAAAAAAAATTTGCAAGGTATGGGTCGACAACCAATAGACAGTTCGACCTTAGGATCGACCCCCATTATATATAGGTCGACATTTGGGTCGATCCTCATAGAAGCTTGGTAGTCCCACCTTAGTTAATGAACATAGATTCGTCCAAATAGAAATGTACTGGTCATAACTTGGTTTTTCTCAAAACCTGTGCGTTCGTGCTTCCATCCGATAATTTCTAGAGAGCCTATGACGTGATTGTACCATATTTAATCTTCAAATCCAATGGTATGAGATCCCTAAGTCACACTATAAATAGAACCCTAGGCTTAGCTATTTTTCTCATTCAGATTTTCTTCCAAATGGTTTCGTTGCTTGAGGCTGAACCCTAAATAGAAAATTTTCCAGGGAGAAGAATTTTTTAGTAAAAATATTCTACCCCCTAGAAGTGGATCCGGGAAGGCCAAAGATTAGTGCTAAGGACAATACGTGAGTGTTTTGTAATTATTTTAGATTTTTAAGTAATTTAAAATAATAGGGTTCTCAACAGTTGTAGTTTTTCTACAATTTTGAAATAGTTTTTATATAAGTTATTTACAGTTAACTTTTAAGTAAATTTCAGGGGTTCTTTTCACTCTATTTTATTCAGCTATTTTTATTCGGTTATTTTATTTAGTTATTTATAGTTATTAATAGCTATTTACATTTATTTACATCAGTTTAATGTTGGAATTTAGCTCGTAAATGTTTATTTCTTTTCATTCCTTTTATGCAAATAAAATATTAAAAAAAGAAGATTCCGCAAATATGGATTAAAATAGAAAAACACTAATTTTGTAGAAATCAGATGTAAAATGAGAAAAACTGAAATAAAAATAGAGATGGACAGAAATAGGCAAATTTAAGATATTTGCAAGCATAATTATAACAAGTGATTATGACTAAAAAGATAAATAGAAGAATAACAGCTGCAAGAACAATTATAACACAGGTTATAATTAGAAAGAAAGACATAACAAAAGTGGCTTATTTTAAAACTTAGACATTGGATTATGTCAATAAGCAAATATAGCAGAAATAACATAAGAGGTTTATCTTAAAACTTAGACCTTAGGTTTAGTTAATAAGAAAATATAGCAGAAATGATAAAAGAGGCTTATTTTAAAACTTAGGTCTGGATTAAATTAATAAGAAAATATAGAAGAGATAACAGAAGAGGCTTATTTTAAAACCTAGATCTTGGATTAAATTAATAAACAAATACAACAGAGATAACAGAAGTTGCTTATTTTAAAACTTATATCTTGAATTAATTTAATAACCAAACATAGAAGTAGGGACCGTACCGGCATCATTCCCTTTCAATGAGGAATTGATGGTCTCACAACAGTTAGGTGAGGCTAGGACACGCTTATGCTGATTAGGGTAAATAAGTGGCCAATAGATAGAGACTCAAATCCGGGGATTTGGCGAGGGGCACAAACTAGAATTTGTTTTTTAGGACCGGTATCGGCAGCATTCCCTTTAAGGACTAGGACCGATGGTCTCACTACAGCTAGGTGGGGTTAGGCAGCATTCCCTTTCAGGTCTAGGACTGATGGTCTTACAACAGATGGGGGAGGCTAGGCACGCTTATTCTGATTAAGGTAAATAAGAGGTCACAACAGGGGGCGATAGTTACTGTGTACCAGCAATGACCGAGTGTGCGGCATCGATCATGTTAAATAATTTGCTGCTACATTCCAAGTGCTAAGAGGTCTACGTTGCTGTGAGACCAACATGATTGGATCAGCTCGCAGTAGCACAACAGAGATAGAACAGGCTGATCAATGGGTAAAATTAAGATTTCAGCCTAATCTATATAGTAGTTAAGATAGGATTATCATTTCAGCCTAATAAAACCAGTTTAAGATAAGTGTAAACAATCCAAATAATCAAACAATCAAAGAAAACAATCAAACAAAATCAGAAACAGTATTTTATCCGAGTTTTATCTTTTCTGTATTTTTCTTTCATGCTAGAACTATCGCTTAGTTTATTATCTTTATCTTGCTTAGTAATGCTAGTAATTACTTTCACTCACCAGACTTATAGTATGACCCACTCCGCTATTTCCCCCTTTTTTGCCCAATAGGCCATTAGAGTTGAGTCGGTTCAGGCTGCTTGGAGATTCATTCCTAGAAATTTCTCATGTCAAATGTATTCTTCTGCTCTTCATCTTTTTCATTTGGCTTATGATAGACTTACACTTGTGAGACGGATTATTATTATTATTATTATTACTTTTATACTCTTATTTTATAAGATTGAGATGTATTTTCATGAGACAAGATATATTTTAAGACATGTTATGTATTTATTGATTTATTTCAAGACGAAGTTTAATTTTGAATGTTACATTATTATTTAAATGTTTCTGCTATTTTTACTTATTTGTCTTGTGAATCTTAGTCTCTATGATGCTTTAGCTATACCTATAACACATCACAACTTTTAGCTTGCACTTTTTTGGGTATACTAAGGGGTATGGGTGTTTCACTTGGTATCAGAGCCTAAGGTTATAGGATTCCTAATAACTTATTTCAAAAGTAAAGTACTTTTCAAAGGTAATGCATCTTCAAACTAAAAGTATTTTTCAGAAAGAAACTCTTATTATAGAAATAGTTCAAGTATAAAAGAGTTTTATAAAAATCCCCTCAAAGTCCAGTTCAACCTTCTTTTGATTCTTCCGAGCCTAAATTTTCTTTTCTTTGCATAGAATGGCGAATGCCCCCTAATCTTCTAAAGGGTGTCCAACCCACTACTGGTTCCGTAGATACCTCCAAGATACGGCACCACAGGTGCAAGGGCAAGCGCCCAATGCAGCACTGGTAGGTGGATATCCCGTTAATCCACCTACAACAGCCAATTTTTATATGCTATGTAAAGACTTCGCTAATCTATGAGGAAGAACATTTTCTGGCATGGGGGATTTCATAGAGGCACGGGCTTAGTTGAGGAATACAGAATGGATATTTAGGCTGTTAGGATTGGAGGACCAACAAAGAGCTCAGCTTGCCTTTTGGCAGCTAAAAGGAGAGGCTTCTTACTGGTGGTAGATTGTAGAAATGGAGGGTAGAGACATTGATTGGTTTAGATTTCAGGAAAGGTTTGAGAGAAAGTTCTTGTCACAATCCAAGGAAAGCATGTAGTTAGAGAAGTTCATTAGTCTGAAAAGTGAGTCTTTCGGTGAAAGAGTATATAAATCGGTTTAATGAGTTACCGCGGTTTGTAATGGAGCTTGTTAATACACCACATAAGAAGTCCACCAAGTTTGCTAAGGGTTTGAACTAGTCCCTCCAAGGAATGGCATTGACACATGTACCTGTGGGAGTGACGTATGAATCACTTATGGAGGTGGCTCTAATGTCAGATGTAGCTAAGAAAGAAGGAGTTAAGGAGATTCTTAAATCAAAAAACTCTAAGAAGCAGTGGTGGAAGAATAAAAAGGATAAGGACAAGAAGAAAGGAGGAGGAACTCAAAAAGGATAGATCAAGAAAGGCGAGAAATGTCATAATTGTGGATTGGTTGGGCATTTCACAAAGGACTATAAGAAGGAAACAATGAAAGGGAGGTTTTCAACAGTGGGCAGCCTGGACAACTTAGTAGAACTTCCCCCCAAAAGACAGGGCAGAGAGCAGACGCACCTTCGACGCAAGTACATGCTTTAGATGCAGCACGTTCTAATAGTGGACCGGATCCAGGTAGGAAAGTCTCTATAGAAGGTTTGATCTCTATTTAGTATTTTCCTATTCGAACTCTTTTTGACTCTGGAGCATCACATTCTTTCATTTCTAGTTCCCTGGTCGATTGCTTGCAATTAGATATTTCTCTAGTTGTAGACTCCATAGTTGTTTCAAACCCCTTAGGAGGATCGGCACATTTATCCATGATTTGAAGTGGTTTGACATTTTTATACTAGGCATAGAGTTTGATTGTGATGCCTATGTACTGGGATTTTCGGGATATGGGATGATTTGGGGATGGACCGGTTATCCACTTATGGTGCAATATAGGACTGCGAGCGGAGGGTCATTAGACTAGAGACACGTAGCGGACGGACTCTCGAGGTTTCTTGTGACCTACAGGGGTCAGTCATGTTAAGCTTCCTTTATTACCTTAATTCATTACTAGAGGATTTAGATTCATTCCAGTTGTTAGAGATTTCCCAAATGCTTTTGAAAAGGTTAGAGGACTAACCCCTAAGAGATAGATCGACTTTAGGATCAATCTGAATAACAATACTAAGCCAATGGCATTTTCCTTGAGACATACGGCTCCTAGGGAAAGGTACAAGTTAAGTAAGCAAATTGTTGAGCTATTGCAGAAAGGTTTAATCAGACGGAGCATATCTGAGTGGGGAGCGCTAGTCGTCTTTGCTACAAAGGCAGATGGTTCCCTTCAACTTTGCATAGAATACAGAGAGTTGAATAAGCTCACAAAGAAGAACCGTTATCCACTTCCTAGGATAGACGATCTTTTAGATCAGTTAGTTGGCTTTTTGGTACTTTCTCAACATGACTTAGCCAATGAATTTTATTAGCTTAAGGTCGTTGACGATAACATCGATAAGACAACATTTAGGACACCCGATGGATTGTTTGAGTGGTTATTTATGCCATTTGGGCTGACCAATGTCCCAGCCTATTTTATAGATTTGATGAGCCGTGTTTTTCTAGATGTTCTGAATAAGTTCGTTGTAGTGTTTGTTGATGGCATTCTTGTGTTTTCTAAGACTATGGAAGAGCATGATATTCACCTTGAGGAGGTTCTTCGCACACTTCATGTTCATTGGTTGAAAGAAAAATTCTCGAAGTATCGCTTTTGGTGTGAGGAGGTGCGTTTATTGGGGCATGTAGTCTCAAAAGGGGGTTTAAGTAGGATGCTGCTAAGATAGTAGCAGTACACGATTAGAAGGCCCCCAAGAATGCTACCGAAGTTAGAAGCTTTCTAGGTTTATTTGGTTATTATAGGAAGTTTATCAGAGATTTTGCTAAGATTTTAGCATTTGAGGTTAAGCCATCCTTATGCATCAGATTGGCTCAAGTTAGCGAGAGGATTCAAATCTCATGGACACTCCAGATAGAATTAGCCGAGGAGAGGACTCTATACATATCCAACACTATTCCATCGATAGTAAAGGATGGCTAAGGAGAGATGTAAGACTTTTTGTTCCCCCATTGGTGATTTGGTGAGAGCGGTTCTAGCAGTAGCACACCATTCTCGAATGACTATTCATCCAGGCAGTGATAAGCTGTATAACGATATGAAGATAGTATTTTATGGGAGCGGCATAAAGAAGGATGTAGTAGAGTTTGTGGCTAAGCATCTTGTGTGCCAAAGAGTGAAGGTGGAGTAGCAGAGGCCTGGCGGATTGCTCAGTTGAATCACTAGTTTTGATTCATGACAAAGCAATTTAGAAGAAAAAGAGAATACACAATTAATCTTGACAAAAAAGAGACAATCAAAGGACTATGGTGATATCGAGACTTCGAATCTATGTTTTCACCGTCTATTACTTATTGTTGAGTCTTACAAATTTTGTTAAAATCTATCCTCAAGTAGTCCGCACTTCATTATTCTCGGTCTTTAATCAAAACAGAGCTAATTGTGCAAAAAACCACTACAACCAGTCGACTGGCTATAAACAACCATTCGACTGACTGGTGTACATACACAAGTATGCGCTGCTTATTTTTTTAAACTTGTTGCATAGTCAGTCGACTGACCAAGAATGGCCAGTCGACTGACCTAAGCCCAACTGTCATTTTTTGAATAGACATCTTCATTCTATGAAAGGTTGCGATCCTTCTCTGAATGAAAATCGATGTTCCTTTTGGTCAGAACTCTTCACCAATGGCTGTAACTCTCTGACTACTATATATACATGTTCCCAAACACTTCACATTTACCGAAATTCATTTTAACTTTCTTATATTCTTCTTGTGCTCTCATACTTACATTCAAACAACAAACAAGCATTTTAGTGCTTTGAATCTTCAAATAAATTTTCATAATCTTCGATTCTTAGCATTACCTTCTCTTCATATCTTCACATACACTTCATATACTTGAGGATTTGATTATAGGAGGTTTGTAATATCAGAGACAAATCAGTGTTATCGAGACCACACATTGTCGGATATTCTTCTGTATTAGTAAAGTCCTCTTCTACTACTGAGGCAAAAATCCTGTTATGCTGCTCAGGTGTTTGTTCTGCTGCTCAGACTATGTATACTTGTTCCTTCCGGTTAAGTGAGGATTATTGTTTTAGTGAAATTCTAGAAGGAGTCTGGGATTGGAAATAGGACGATGCTCCGAATCAGTATAAAAATCTCTGGTGTTATTTTTATTATATTACCGTTTTTATATTTTGCACTATTTACTACATTGATATACTCTACATTATTATATCCATATTGCACGATCCTACACACTTTCTCTTTTAAATTCCAGAAGGAGTCTGGGACTGGACGTTGGACGGTGCTCCGAACCAGTATAAAAATATCTGTCGTTATTTTTATTATATTACTGCTTTTATATTTCGCACTATTTACTACTTTACTATGCTCTGCATTATTATATCCATATTGCACGATCCTACACACTTTCACTTGGTATCAGAGCCTGGTTTCATTTAACTGTAACATAGTAATTTGATTCTTTGTTAATATGGATAGTAACACTAGCACTAGAACTGTAAGCACTAACACCAGTTTTAGAGAAGATCAATGCACTACACGACCTCCATTTTTCAATGGTTTGAACTATAATTATTGGGCTGCCCGTATGAGAATCTATATGCAATCAAATAGTTTTGAATCATGGAATATCACACAAAATGAATACACTCTTCCTACAGGAGAATATTCCACATGGACAAACACACAAAATTAGATGCTTCTGCCCATGCTAAAGCTATGAACATGTTATTTTGTACACTAAATAGAAATGAATTTAATCGTATTAGCATGTGTCAAACTACTTATGAAATATGGAGAACACTTAAAATCACACATGAAGGAACTAATAAGTGAAACAAAGAAAAATCTCCATGCTCAAAAATCAGTTTCAAAATTTTAGAATGAAGCAAGATGAATCCATCAATGACATGTACTCCAGATGTCAGGATATCTATCATTCACTACTAGGATTAGGTGAAAAATTTACTGATTTTGTATTGTATCGAAAATCCTAAACACTTTAATGGATGAATGGGAAAGAAAAGTCTTGGCTATTGAAAAAGCTAATGACCTCTCTGCCATAAAACCAGAATAGTTAATAGAAAATCTAATGTCCTATGAAGTGAATTTGCAGGAAAAATGAGTACAAGTACAAGACAAAAAGAACATAGCTTTCCATGCTGAAGAAGAAAAGGATGAAGATTCGGATGAAGAAGATCTAGCATTTATTGCCAACAATTTCAAAAATTTCTTGAAATTTCGTAAAAAAAATAGAAATAATGGAAAAAGGAACTTTCCAAACAAACCATTATCATTAGTTCTAGAATGTTTAATTGCCATAAGAAAGGTCATATCTAGAAAGAATGTCCAGAACTAAAGAAAAAATACTTCAACAAGGGAAAAAAGATAAGAAAAAGAAAGCATTCTCCGTAACATGGGATGATTCAGATACCTCTTCATCAGATAACAGTAGCGACAGTGAAAACAAGAAAGCAAATGTCTGTTTCATGGCTACTGAAAACGAGGTTAGTGATTTTACTTTTGATGACATGATAGAGATAAATTCAGAGCTAGTTGACACTTTGAAAAATCTCAAAAGAAAATATAAGGAGACTCGTGAACATCAGAACAAAGCAGAATTTGAAAGGGATATGCTTAAAGATGAGAAGAAAATACTAGAGGAAGAAGTTGAAAAATTACAAGAATCATTCTCTAATATCAATTATCAACTCACTCTTTTGAGTCAAGAAATTGAAACTCAAAAAGAGAAAAATGACGCTCTTTTTTCTGAAAATCATTAACTAAAAACAAAAGTTAAATTGATAGAATTGGATAATACTAGTCTCAAAACTAAGTTAGATAGCATCCCCAAAAATGTTTCGAACTTTAATAAAGGAAGAGAAACTCTGTCTAAAATTATTGTTAGTTCTCAATCTGTTTCAAGTGGGAAAGGATTAGGATATGTTAAGAAAACAACAGCTCCACCTAAAAAGGAAATTAGGAGAAATATTAATCCTACTACAGTACAGACAAAAAGGATTTCGTACCCAAAAAGCATAAAAATTTGGGTTCCCAAAACAAACAACAGTTTAATTAAGAAAAAATATATTAAAATTTTTTTGGAAACAGTTCATAAAAATAAAAATTATATTTTCAAATGGGACATCAAACCTTCTTGACTTTGGTTTCCTAAGATCTAACTCTTAGGACCCTAACAAAAGGTGGGTACCAATATAATTTCTTATTTTTGCAGGTCCCACTTAAAAAGAGAGGAAAATGGATACTCGATAGTGGTTGCTCAAAACATATGACAAGGGACAAAGATATGTGATCAAACATTTCTTACTCAGATGGAGGCTCTGTCACATTTGGAGATAATTCCAAAGGATATATCATCGGCAAAGGCGATGTGAGCAGAAATGGTATTTCAAATTTACCTCTTATTTCAAATGTTTTACTAACCAAAAATTTAAAAGATAATTTACTTAGTATCAGCCAATTATGTGACAAAGGATTCAAAATCACATTTTCGGAAAATAAATGTAGTATTTTTTATCAAAATCAAAATCTTAATTTTGAAGGAAATAAAGACAGAAATATATATGTTCTGAATATGAAAATAAACCATAATTCAGATGTTTGTTTAATAGCAAAAGAAAATGATCCTTGGTTATGGCACAAACGATTCTATCACATTAACTTCAAAGCAATAAATAAGCATTCTAAAAATGATTTAGTAAAAGGTCTACCAAAAATAAATTTTAAATTGATCATATTTGTGATGCATATCAGTTAGGAAAATTAACTAAGTCATCTTTTAAATCTAAAAAGGTTATTTCAACTTTACAACCACTTGATTTACTGCATATGGATTTATTTGACCAACACATATACAATCCATTAATCACAGTAGATATGTGTTTGTAATTGTTGATGATTTTTCTAGATATACTTGGACTATTTTTATGAAAAAATAAGATTGATACTTTTGATAATTTCAAAACTTATGTCAAAAGAATTAAAAAATTTAAAGGATTAAATGTCAAAAATATTAGGAGTAGTCATGGAGATGAATTCGAAAACGAAGCCTTTGAACATTTTGGTAAGAAAAAGGGAATATTCCATAAATTTTCGTTTCCTAGAAATCCACAACAAAATGGAGTTGTAGAACGTAGAAATAGAACCTTACAAGAATGTGCAAGGACTTTGTTAAATGAAAGTATATTACCAAAACAGTTTTGGGATGAAGCAGTTGCAACAGCCTGTTATGTTTTGAATTGTGTTTCTATTCGACCACTAACTAATAATACTCCTTATGAACTTCTTAATGGTCGAAAACCAAATATTTCTTATTTTGAAGTTTTCGGTTCAAAATATTTTGTTTTAAACACAAAAGATCAGCTTGGCAAATTCGATCCAAATTCCGATAAAGGAATCTTTTTAGGATATTCGAAGCAAAGCTTATCAAATTTATAATAAAAGAACCAATATCATCGAAGAAACACTTCATGTATCCTTCGATGAAAATTTTAAACAAATCCCAAATATAAGAGATGATGAAGAATTCCATGATAATATCACAAATATAGAAATTTCAAATCTTGAAAACAATGAAAACATTGTTCACAATAACAATGAATTAAGATCTCCACCTAGATTATTAAGGGATCATCCTTCTGTTAATGTCATTGGAGAACTCAATTCATATGTTAGAACAAGAAGTCAATTAAGTCAAATGGGTCATACAGCTTTCCTTTCTCATTTTGAACCTAAGAATATTAAAGAAGCATCCATCGATGAAAATAGGTTAATCGCTATGCAAGAAGAGCTAAACCAGTTCGAAAAAATGTCGTTTGGGATTTAGTTCCAAGGCCCAATGATCAATCAGTTGTTGGTACAAAGTGGGTCTTCAAAAATAAAGTAGATGAACAAGGAAATATTACTGGGAATAAAGCTAGATTAGTTGCATAGGGATATAATCAAGAAGATGGGATTGACTATGAAGAAATGTTTGCTCCAGTCGCTAGACTGGAAGCAATACGAATCTTACTAGCTTATGCATGTTTTCATAACTTTGAATTATATCAAATGGATGTTAAAAGTGCCATTTTAAATTGCTTTATAAAAGAAAAAGTTTATGTTGAACAACCTCCTTTATTCGTACATGAACAATTTCCTGACCATGTCTATAAACATAAAAAGGCTTTATACGGTTTAAAACAAGCACCTCTTGCTTGGTATAATCGTCTTAAGGGATATTTAATAGATTCTGGTTTCGAAATTGGGAAGTTGATCAAACTTTTTTTAATTAAAAGAACCAATCAAGATATTTTAATTATTCAAATTTATGTTGATAGTATTATTTTTGGATCTACAAATGAAAATATGTCAAGAATTTTCTAAAATAATGACCAAAGAATTTGAAATGTTACATATGGGTGAGTTAAATTATTTTCTTGGTTTATAAATAAAACAATTAGAAAATGGTATTTTTATAAATCAAGAAAAATATTGTAACAATCTAATTAAACGTTTTGTTATGGAAAATACTTCTACCAAACCAACTCCTATGAGTACAACTATGCATCTTGATAAAGATGAAAATAGCAAAAGTATTGACCAAAAATTATATCGAAGTATGAATGGATCGTTGCTATATTTAACTGCTAGTAGACCTGACATAATCATGAGAGTTTGCTTGTGTGCACGATTTCAAGAAGATCCCAAAGAATCACATTTACGACCAGTGAAATGCACACTACGGTATCTTAATAAAACCAAGGATTTTGGACTTTTCTATCCAAAGGAATGTTCTTTTGAATTAGTGTCCTATAGTGACGCTGATTTTGGAGGAAGCTGGATAGATAGAAAAGTACAAGTGGGACTTGTCACTTCATTGGACGGTCTCTTGTATCTTGGTTTAGTAAGAAACAAAACTGTGTTTCATTATCAACATGTGAAGCGGAATATATTTCTGCATCTCTAGCATGTGCTCAAGTTATCTGTATGCAACAAACACTATAAGATTTTGGTTTAATTTATCCAAGTCAACTATTTACTGTGATAATTTTAGTGCTATAAATTTGTCTCAAAATCCTATCAATCACTCACGAACAAAACATATTGACATTCGTCATCATTTTCTTCTTGATAATATTGAAATGGATTTGATAATCTAGAATTTGTTTCCTCTGATAAACAATTTGTAGATATTTTTACAAAACCTTTAAATGAAAATACTTTCATCAATTTAAGGTGAGAACTTGGAATCGTCTCTTTTAAAGATTTATAAATTTTTCATAAATTACATATATATATATATATATATATGTATGTATGTATATATGTGTATATATATATATATATATATATATATATATATATATAACTCTAGAGAGACTTGAACACATGATCTCTTAGTTATAGAATTACAATTGCTTCTTGCCCTTTGAGCTATGTATGTTTCTTGTCTCAACTGAAAGCTTGATTCTAATTATTCTTGAAAATTTCGGTTAACAAAACAATTAATGTAGCCACTAGAGCTTGAACTCTGGTCACATGACTGCTAAGTCTATGCTTTACCAGTTATGCTATATTGTATTTCTTGCTGAATCTGATACTTCATTAGCCCATAACCATTAATTTTCAAAAATTCTCATCCATTCCCTACATATGTTTTTTCTCTGGCTATTAGTTCATTGCAATTTCTGACCTCAAAAACTCTGCTCCATCTCCTCAATAAATATGTATTTTTTCATATTGGCTATCATCTTTACAATTACATATTCTCAAACATTAACTTTAAGCTCCTCAATATTTTTTGATGGCTTCTCATGATTCGTATGGCTCCTCCAACTCTAAGTTCTCTTTTGCTACACCAATATTTTCTAGTAGCTACCATTCTTCAAGTAGCTTGACTCCTTCTTTGGCCACTCCTACTCCTAGAAATGAACCAGCTCATAATTGGGACAATATCACACTGGATATTCACCAAAAAAACAAGAAGTCAAGGAGATCACTTTTTATTTCTCCAAAAACTAAAGAAAAAATAAATGACATCCATCACTATCAAAGGGAGCAAATCAACTTGCAAAGAGAGATGTACTATGAACAACGAATGAATTCCAGAGGTCTTAGCCTTATAGAATCGATTGCCATCAAATTCTGTGGCAAATCACCAAAGAATGATGTTATTGAACCCTCAACATCTCGTTAACCACATTCATCTGGTTGGAATCAATGGGAGCATACTCCACAGCAACCTCTGGCATCTGCAAACTCTTGGGAACGCCAAAAATATTGTTCTTCTCTGCAACCTCATGTTGAGATCACCAAGGATGAACAAGATGAATGCTCTCCTAAGACTCCAAAATAATCAATCTTCTTATGTTTTATTGTTCTGTATTCATATTTACTTTTTTCATGTATATGTTTGTTTTCTTAATCTTTGAATAAAATCTATTTATAATTAACTGAATTTCTTGACTACATCCAGTCGACTGAAACATATAGTCAGTCAACTGTTTACAGGGGTAAAAACTCTGGGTTTGGCAACCAGTCGACGGAGACGTATAGGACAGTCGACTACTTACAGAGAAAAAACTCTTCGGTTGGCAACCAGTCGACTGACCTACCCGACCAGTCGACTGGCTGTACAAAATAACTATTGTCTCCTCGTTTTTAACCCCTTTTACCCTTCTTTTCACTTTACCTTCTTCATAATTTTTTCTTCCTCCAGAAACCTAGCCCTTTTTTTTCAAAAAACTCTCAAAAACATCAAATTAATGGCTCCTCCAAGATCAAAACGTTCAAAATAAGCTCTTCATCTTTTATTGATACTCATGTTGCTCATTGGCTATACGATGCAACCGCAATAGAAAGATGGGAGAAGATGAAAAAATCAAGAATATTTGAAGGTTCGTTCATGGTATATTCTGATTTTGGAGCTTATTCTCTTCAAGAATTTATGCGGAGATGTGGATTAGAGTCGCACTCGACTACAATTCAAATCGGCACAACATTAACCATCTAATGGTAAAACTTTTCTTTGCAAATATTAATCTTGGCCACCAACATCCATCTAATACAAATAATTGGGTATGGAGTTTGGTCTGTGGACAAGAAGTTTTCTTTTCACTTGATCGAATGGCACATATCCTTTAATCTCCAAATGAAGGTATTGATTTAAATGATGTCGAGTGCAATACAAGACAAAGAGATAGAATTAGTCACATGTTCATGAGTGACGACATGACTGTATTGCATTCTAAGCTTTTATGGCCTAAAGGAAGAATCTTGCACAAGACTCTTGTGCGATCATTCTGCCACGAACCAGATCATATGAATTAATATATTCGCAAAATTTCAAAGCTCTCTATGCGATATGGGAAAATATATGCGTAAATTGATTACGTCGTATTTTTGATGAATTTATCACATTTCCCCAAGGGAATATGAATGTTATTTACTTTAGAGAATATATAATGAGACTTCTTCTAGATGCTGGTTCGTTACCTGGTTTCGAATTCTCTACTGTCGAAATGATAAATATACGGACATCAGTCTTATGAAGCTACCAACAAGACCTCCACCTATTACTGCATATGAAGATTGGAAGCATCAACAAGCTCAACAACAATCTGAAGGTCCTACAATTAGAGAACCGAAAGCACATCAAGAAGAAGGCGATATTCGTTTGCTACCTCCTCCCGCACCCGTGAATCCATTGAAATTCTTTCCCGAAATCAACTTAGACCGGATTCAAGGCTCAAGTATATTGATAAGAAGCTTGATAAGATCAAAGTCTTCTTCTCTACTTTATGGGATGCCTTATCATGTTCTTCTTCCACTGCTGCCATATCTGTCGCCCAAGGCAAGCATCCAGCACCTCGATTTACATGGTCTACATCAGAGCAGCATACTAGTAGAGACACTAGTGGATCAGGCAGTGGTTCTCAAGGCACATCTAGACCCGAAAAGGAGACTGCACCAGAAGGAGAGTATAATTGGGATCTTGATGAATAAGTTTTTGGTCGGTAAGTTTGGTATGTACTATTGTTATTTGCTTATTTGAAACTCTATTTTTCAGTTTGAACATTTGGATGTTTGTTTGCCTGTTGTTAATCTTTGAGACTTGTACTAATTAGTCTCACTATGGATTTTCTTTCTACACTTTGTAATGAAACTATTTTGCTATATCACCTTTTTGTCAATAACAAATGGGGAGAAAAATTGTACTAACATTTTGATGTAGGAACAAGAAGTGTCATAAATTCAGGGGGAGTTTTTTTATATAAGTTCTCTAGGATTTTTATATACAGGATTGTCATCAATCAAAAAAAGGGAGAATGTTGAATCACTAGTTTTGATTCATGACAAACCAATTTAGAAGAAAAAGAGAATACACGATTAATCTCGACAAAAAGAGACAATCAGAGGACTATGGTGATATTGAGACTTTGAATCTATGTTTTCACCGTCTATTACTTATGGTTGAGTCTGAAATGTTGTTAAAATCTATTCTCAAGTAGCCCGCACCTCATTATTTTTAGTTTGTAATCAAAATAGAGCTAATTGTGTAAAAAACACTACATCCAGTCAACTGGCTATAAACAACCAGTCGACTGACTAGTATACATACACGAGTATGCACTGCTTATTTTTTTAAACTTGTTGCATAGTCAGTCGACTGACCAAGAACAACTAGTCGACTGATCTGAGCCGAACTGTCATTTTTTGAATTGACATCTTCATTCTGCGAAAGGTTGCGATCCTTCTCTGAACGAAAATGGATTCTCCTTTTGGTCCAAACTCTTCACCAATGGCTGTAACTCTCTGACTACTATATGCGAAAGGTGAGAGCGGTTCTAGCAGTAGCACACCATTCTCGAATGACTATTCATCCAGGCAGTGATAAGCTGTATAAGGACATGAAGAGAGTATTTTATGGGAGTGGCATAAAGAAGGATGTAGTAGAGTTTGTGGCTAAGCATCTTGTGTGCCAAAGAGTTAAGGTGGAGTAGCAGAGGCCTGGCGGATTGCTCTGTTGAATCACAATTTTGATTCATGACAAAGCAATTTAGAAGAAAAAGAGAATACACAATTAATCTTGACAGAAAGAGATAATCAAAGGACTATGGTGATATAGAGACTTCGAGTCTATGTTTTCACCGTCTATTACTTATGGTCGAGTCTTACAAATTTTGTTAAAATCTATCCTCAAGTAGTCCGCACTTCATTATTCTCGGTCATTAATCAAAACAGAGCTAATTGTGCAAAAAACCACTACAGCCAGTTGATTGGCTATAAACAACCATTCGACTGACTGGTGTACATACACAAGTATGCACTGCTTATTTTTTAAAACTTGTTGCATAGTCAGTCGACTGACCAAGAATGACCAGTCGACTGACCTAAGCCCAACTGTCATTTTTTGAATAGACATCTTCATTCTACGAAAGGTTGCGATCCTTCTCTGAATGAAAATCGATGTTCCTTTTGGTCAAAACTCTTCATCAATCGTTGTAACTCTCTGACTACTATATATACATGTTCCCAAACACTTCACATTTACCGAAATTCATTTTAACTTTCTTATATTCTTCTTGTGCTCTCATACTTACATTCAATCGGCAAACAAGCATTTTACTGCTTTGAATCTTCAAATAAATTTTCATAATCTTTGATTCTTAGCATTACCTTCTCTTCATATCTTCACATACACTTCATATACTTGAGGATTTGATTATAGGAGGTTTGTACTATCAAAGACAAATCAGTATTATTGAGAACACACATTGTCGGATATTCTTTTGTATTAGAGAAGTCCTCTTCTTCTGCTGAGGCGAAAATACTGTTATGCTGCTCAGGTGTCTGTTTTGCTATTCAGAATGTGTATACTTGTTCCTCCGGGTTAAGTGAGGATTATTATTTTAGTGAAATTCCAAAAGGAGTCTGGGACTGGACGTAGGATGGTGCTCCAAACCAGTATAAAAGTCTCTGGTGTTATTTTTATTATATTACTTCTTTTATATTCCGCACTATTTACTACATTACTATACTCTGCATTATTATATCCATATTGCACGATCCTACACACTTTCATGCTCAACCATTGGATGTACCCCAATGGAAATGGGATAGTGTTTAGATGGACTTCATGGATGGTTTACCACAATCTTGGAAGGGGAATACCAGTATTTGTGTTATTGTAGATCGTTTGACTAAAAGCGTCCACTTCATTCCGGTCAAGAGTAAGAGGACAACACCTTATTTGGTGTCTATATACGTTCGAGAGATAGTTCGACCTCATGGAGTTCCCTCTAGCATGGTGAGCGAAATAGACCCGATCTTTACTAACGAGTTTTAGAGAAGCTTCCAAGAAGCTTTAGGTTCACAGCTTAGATTGAGCACAGCCTATCACCCTCAAACGGATAGCCAAACGGAGAGAGTTATTAGAGTTCTTGAGTATTTGTTGAGGATGTCCATTCTTTATTTTGGAGGAACTTGGAAGGAGCACCTTCCTTTAGTGGAATTTGCATATAATAATAGTTTTCAAACTAGCATTGCGATGGCTCCTTTTGAAGCCCTTTATGGAAGACGTTGCAAGTCGCCTTCATGTTGGTTAGTGTCTATAGAAAGATTGCTACTTGGTCCCAATATGGTCATGGAGACTTTGAAAAAGATTTATTTGATTAGAAAAAGAATGAAGACGGCCCAAGATAGATAGAAATCCTATGCAGATGAGCGGAGAAGGGATATTGAGTTTGAGGTAGGAGATTTGGTTTTTATTATGGTATCTCCGCTAAGAAAGGTAGTGAGGTTTGGATCTAGTGGGAAGCTTGCTTCCAAATTCCTAGGACCATTCCTCATTGTGGAAAGGGTAGGGAAGATGGCATATCGAATAAAGCTACCGGAGAGGCTCGTCGTAGTTCATGACGTTTTTTATGTTTTTCACTTGAGAAAGTGCTTACAAGATTCAGCAGAGGTAGTAGAACCTAGCAACTTGAGGAAGATGAAGTGGAGAGAGAAGCATCGGTTCGTCACATTCCTACCACGATTGTTGCGCCAGATATCAAGAAGCTTAGGAATAAAGAAGTCTCATTGGTTAAGGTGTAGTGGGGAGATAGTATCGAGGATGCTACGTGGGAGGCTGAGGAGAAAATAGTACCTCTTGTCCATATATTTTCTGTAGTATGTTTTGAATTTCTTCCATTTTTAGTTTTGAATAGGTTTTTTCCTTTAGTATCCTTTAGGAGGGTAGATCTTAGGATTTAACTTATAGATGGTAGGACTGAATGTAAACATGTTACTAGAAAATGTTATGTATGATGGACACTAGTGGTTGCAAGTGTTTGCTAGTGCATGCTAATGGACGCGTATACACAAACTACGCACTATTATCTCTTAGGGATCAGCCTGACCAGGTCATTAAGTCATATGTATATTGACATGTGTGCGCTTGCATTTTTACTTCCATGGTTGCTATAATGAGTGATTAACATATGATTGTTGCATTTGGATGATGATTGTAGCACGCATATAGAACTATCAGTTATCATTAGGAAATTTGCATTCATTTGGATACATGGCATAGATATGATTGCATAAAAAGAAGGTCGACTGAATCAGTAGACCGCCTAATCTTTTGCATTAGTTAGGGACATTGACACTTCACTATTGCATACATCATAAGTTGCATTAGGAAGCTTAAGGACAATGGATGTAATGGATGATGGTTGAATATGTAGTTGTAGAATTTGGATGAAAATATTTATTTCATTCTTTTATCCTTAGAGACTTCGAAGACGAAATCCTTTAAGGAGGGGAGAATGTAACAACCCAAACTTGAGCTATAATAATTAATTAATGAAATAATTTGAATAATAATTAATTAAAAATTAATCGAATAATAAAACAAGTTTGTGAAATTTCCAGAATCGAGCTATGGGAGTAGAATCGTTGGGTCTATGGCGATTTTCTAATCAATTTTCATATATAACTTGTTGAAATCCGAGTCAGTATTGAGAAGATACGAGGGAAAAAAGAAATCGACTAAAACGAGAAAAAAAAATTGCAAGGCATGGGTCGACCCATGCCAATGGTCAGGTCGAATTTAGGGTCACCCCCATTATACATCGATCGACCTTAAGGTCGACCCACCTTAGCTAATGAACGTAGATTTGTCCAGACCGAAGCGTACATGTCATAACTTGATTTTTCTCAAATCTTGTGCATTTATGCTTCTATCCGACGATTCCTAGAGGGCCTATGATGTGGTTGCACCATTTAATCTTCAAATTCAATGGTCTGAGATCCCTAAGTCACACTATAAATAGAACCCTATGCCTAGCTATTTTTCTCATTCAGATTTTCTCCCAATTGGGTTCATTGCCTGAGGCTGAACCCTAAATTAAAAAAATTCTAGGGTGAAGATCTTTTTAATAAAAATATTCTACACCCTAGAAGTGGATCCGGGAAGGCCAAAGATTAGAGCTAAGGACCATAGATGAGTGTTTTGTAATTATTTTAGACTTTTAAGCAATATAAAATAGGGGTTTTTAGGCTCAAGGAAAAAGTTAGAGAGAAATTTAATTTCAAGGACAACAAGTTTGTTTTTTAAGCTGAAGGTCACTTTTAGTGTAAATCACAGAATGATAGTTGTAATGTAATTTTCAGTTTACACTAAATAGTGTCCTTTAGAATAAAAAGAAAACTTTTTTTCCTTGTGACTAATTTTTTTTGCAACTTCTTCCTTGTGCCTATTTACCTATTTAAAATAATAGGGTTCTCAATTGTTGTAGTTTTTCTACAACTTTAAGATGATCTTTATATAAGTTATTTACAATTACCTTTAAATAAATTTCAGGAGTTCTTTTCACTCTATTTTATTTACATATTTTTATTCATTTATTTTATTCAGTTATTTTATTCAATTATTTATAGTTATTTACATTTATTTACATCTGTTTTAAGTTGGAATTTAGACTATAAATGTTTGTTTCTTTTTATTCCTTTTTACGTAAAAAAAATATTAAAAATAAGAAGAATTTGCAAATATGGATTAAAATAGAAAAACATTAAATAAATCAGAAATAAAACGAGAAAAGCTGAAACAAAAAAAGAGATGGACTGAAATAGGTAAATTTAAGATATTTGCAAGCATAATTATAACAAGTGGTTATAACTAAAAAGAGAAAATAAAAGAGTAACAGTTGCAAGAACAATTATAACACAATTTATAATTAGAAAGAAAGAGATAACAGAAGAGGCTTATTTTAAAACTTAGACCTTGGATTAAGTTAATAGGCAAATATAGTAGAAATAACAAAAGAGGCTTATTTTAAAACTTAGACCTTGGATTAAGTTAATAAGCAAATATAGAAGAGATAAAAGAAGAGGCTTATTTTAAAACTTAGATCTTGGATTAAGTTAATAAGCAAATATAGCAGAGATAATAGAAGAGGCTTATTTTAAAAATTAGATCTTGACTTAAGTTAATAAGCAAACAAGAGAAGGGCCCATACCGGCAGCATTCCATTTCAGTTAGGAACTGATGATCTAAAAATAGTTTGGTGAGGCTAGGACATGCGTATGCTGATTAGGATAAATTAGTGGCTAATAGATAGAAATTAAGATTTGGGGATTTGGGCAAGGGGCGCAAACTATAATTTGTTTGTTTGGACCAGTACCGGAAGCATTCCCTTTCAGGACTAGGACGGATGGTCTCACAACAGCTGGATGAGGCTGGATAGCATTTCCTTTTCAGTCTAGGGCTGATGGTCTCACAACAATTAGGTGAGGTTGGACATGCTTATGCTGATTAGGGTAAATAAGAGGTCACAACAGGGAGCGACAGTTAGTGTGTGCCGGTAATGACCGAGCGTGGGGTACCGATTAGGGTAAATAATTCGCTACTGCGTTTCAAGTGCTAGGAGGTGTCTTTTGCTATGGGACCAATAGGATTGGACCAGCTCACAGTGGGACAATAGAGATAGAACAGGCCGATCAAAGGGTAGAATTAGGATTTCAGCCTTGTCAAGATAGTTGAGATAGGATTGGGGTTTCAGCCTAAACACAACAGTTTAAGATAAGTGCAAATAATCAAAACAATCAAATAATCAAACAAGCAAACAGTCAAACAGAATCAGAAATTGTATTTTATCCAAGTTTTATCTTTTTTGTATTTTCCTTTCAAGCTAGAACTATTGCTTAGTCTGTTATCTTTACCTTGCTTAGAAATACTAGTAATTACACCAGACTTATAGTCTGACCCACTCCTCTATTTCCCCCTTTTCCCCCAATAGGACATCAAAGTTGAGTTTATTCAGATTGCTTAGAGATTCATTCCCGAAGATTTCTCGTTTCAAATGTAATCTTCTACTCTTCATCCTTCTCATTTCGTTTATGATGGACTCGCACTTGTGAGAGGGATTACTACTATTTTTGTTACTTTTATACTCTGGTTTTATGGTACTAAGATGTATTTTCATGAGACATGAGATGTTTTGAGTTTTTGAGACATGTTATGTATTTATTGATTTATTTTGAGATGAAGTTTAATTTAGAATGATAAGTTATCGTTTAATTGTTTCCACTGTTTTTACTTAGTGGAAATTAGCCACAAGGGCCTCTTTAGCAAGTGGAATTAGTTTGTAGGACACACAACTGAAATAATTACTTTCAAGGACAAAACACAAAATAATTATTTTCTAGGGCCTAAATACTTATGAAATTATGTCCTTGAAAGTAATTGGACAGCTGACTTTGTCCTTGAAAGTAATTATTCTGCTGACTTTGTCCTTGAAAGTAATTTCTTTGAAATTGTGTCCTAGAAACTAATTGGACTGCAAAGTTTGTCCTTATGGTGAAATCCCCCTTTTACTTATTTGTCTTATGAATCTTAGTCCCTGTGATGCTTTACCTATACCTATAATGCACCGCATCTTTTAATGTGCCATTTTTGGGTATACTAAGGGGTGTGGGGGTGTTTCACCTTCTTTATGGTTCTGGGAGTTTTGAGATTCCGAATCGCCACATTTTTTTAGGATTGCCTTCAATTCCTCTGGCGTTGACAATAAACCAAAGGAACTTTCCAGATGCGATTTCGAAATGGTACTTTAATGAATTTAGCTTCATTTTGTACTGCCGGAGTATGATGAACATCACTTCCAAATCACCAATGTGGTCAATGGATAACCAAGATTTCACAAGCATATCGTCTATATACACCTCCATAGTCTTCCTGATCTAGTTTGCAAACATCCGTTAACGAGCCTTTGATAGGTTGCTCTAGCATTTTTGAGTCCAAATTGCATCACCTTGTAACGATAAAGTCCCAGATCATTGATAAAGCTAGTTTGCTCTTGGTCAGGAAGGTGCATCAGAATTTGATTATAGTCGGAGTATGCATCCATGAAAGACAAGAGGTCATGCCCGGCTGATGAGTCCACCGGTAAATCGATTCTAGGAAGCAGGAAACTATCTTTAGGGCGGGCTTTGTTTAGATCTGAGTAGCCTACACATGTCAATCACTTTCCATTCAACTTTCTGACAAGCACTGGATTCGATACCCACTCCGGGTATAAAGCATCATGAATAAACCCATTAGTCTTGAGTTTACCGACTTTTTCCTTCAGGGCGGCAGATCTCTCTAGATCCACACTATGCCTTTTTTGTTTCACCGGGATGTGTTGCGGGTCGACATTTAATGCATGGCTTGCAATATCTGGCAAGATCCCACACATGTCTAAATGAGACTAGGCAAACACATCGAGATATTCACGAAGAAAATCAGCCATTTCCTGTCCCATCTAAGGGCTGAGGTAATATCCGATCTTTATCACCCTAAGATCATCATAATTGTCGACCGGGACATCGATTTTTAATTTTGTCGGGGAGGCCTGGTATTCTTTGACTTCCCCTTCATCACTGTGGTCTCCGAGATCAAGATCTTTAGGAAACTGGTTGTGGCGCCCGAGTCTTGGCTCAGACGTTAATTGCCAATCCCCCATAGAGCGGACGTAGAGAGATTCCTCCACGCCCTTACCTTTCTCCTTACGCGGAGCATCCTACAGCTCCGCAACATAATAGGCGCATCCAGCTGCCTAATCACCATGTACGACCCTGCTCCATTATCAGTGGGGAATTTTAGAGTCAAACACCAAGGGGCAATCGCTGCCCTGAACGCTGCAAGGGCCGGTCGACCCAGGAAAGCATTATAAGGAGAATGAATATCCAACACAGCAAACTACAACATCCGGGCTCTTTGGAAATCTTCAACACCTAAGTCAACGGGTAAATCCACCATCCCAGCAGGTATGGTTGCACTTCCATTGAAACCATGTATGCATGTCTGACACGGTTTCAAGTCTTTCATTTCCATCGTTGTTTGGTCATAAGCGCGCTTGAAAAGTATGTTCACAGAACTTCCGCTGTCAACTAAGATCCTGTTAATCCAAACATGGCCTATCTAGGCAGAAATAACCGATGGGTCAATAGTGGTGGCCTCGACTTTGTCGACATCTCGGTTTCTTAAAATGATGTCATCTGTCATCATCCTCTGTCGCTTTGTCGGGCACCTTAATTAGTACCGCTAAAACATTCGAAGTCCACATACCTAATCGAACTAGCATATGACTCCATTTCTTTCCAACTCCGATCAGCCAGATGAGGACCATTGCTCATAGTATTAATCACTAACCTCCAGCCAGTATGTGCGGGTTCTTCAGGCCTAGCTTGGCCTTGACCTTGATTGGGATTAGACTGGTCCACTATGCCATTCTGCGGAGTCCATACAAATTGCTCTAACATTTTCTCTTTGATCAATCTCTCGATGTTATCTTGCAAATGACGGAACTCATTAGTGTTATGGTCGTAACAGTCATGAAACCTACAGAACTTCCCGGTCTAAATCTGTTTCTCAGGTGACGGTTTCGAAGCCGACTTCTTGTACTACCCAGTATTACAAGGCTAAAAATAAACATTTTCCAATGACATGTTTAAAGGAGTATATCGATCGAACTTTAGAGCCTTGGGTCTCCTATGACGTGGGTCTCTCTTCTTTCCTTGACCTTCATTACACTTCTACTGACCTTGTTTATACTGAATATTCAAATGTACTTTACCAAAGTTTTCATTGGTCCGCTTCACAGTGATATTACTCTATATACCTTCATACTAGTCTCTGCAATGTCCTTCTTCCTAGATCATCTAGCGTCTTCTCTCCTCAAAAACTGGGCTGGCTTTGCATAGAAACGATCCAATGAAGCGGGGGGTTTCCCAGCCAATCAATCACCAAATTTGAAATTGGGATCGATCCACTTCGTCAACGCCATTAGAATAGAGTTTTCGTTGGGATTGCTGACTATGGCACAAGCAGCGTGAATCCTCTCCAGGTAATGCCTAAGAGTTTCTCCTGGAGCCTAAGCAACACTAGAACAGGATTAACATCCTTTGGCCTAGAAGCATACATACGAAACTGCTCAACAAACTTAGTAGCTAACTGGTCAAAACATGAAATGGATTGGGGTGGTAAATAGGTGAACCACACAATCACGATTCCTCCCAAGTGGATAGGGAAGCTTCTACATTTAACCGCATCGTCCGCTCGAGCGATGTTCATCATCCATTCATATTTCAAGATATATTGGTTAGGGTCCAATTTCCTTCGTACATCAGCAAGGTGGGCATCTTGAATTGACGGCGTGGCTCTACATTGAGAATGTTAATAATGAACGGGTATGACTTCTAGAGATTCCCAAGTCATCATTTGTGAGGCCTTGACTTTCTCTAATCATCTGGCATATCATGGTTGGAATATTAGGCATTTGGATATTCGGGGCCATGGCATAGTCGGGTTCCATGTCGCGTGGATGGTCTGGTCGCTATCTATGGTCCGTTTCATGCATCCTTGGCTCATGGGCTTCGTGAAATCGAGGATCGTGAGCATGAATGTGGTGGCGATGGGCTGGATCTTGTTGGTTCTAGATCTCGACCACCAGATCTATAGCTGCAGTAGCTGCGTGATCATGAGTGGTGAGGTAAGGAAGTGCCCCTCCTCGGGAGGAGGGTCTAGCTTGATGCCTTGTGGAAGGGCCTATTCAGGCCTATCCAAGATCTGCAGTATGTGGGTGCCCGGAGGTCTTCGCGTAGTTTTCATCTAATCGACGACGTGTAGATCTGTGATAGGAGTCAAATGATGCCGAGCTTTCAGATAAGGAATAAAATGTATGCTCCACCTATATCTCCGTCTCCTTTCTTCATTCAATAGTTTCAAAAGCTCCATGTTGGCATGGACCAATTGAGTGAGCTCTTGATGGCTTTGCGTGAGTTCATGCATGAGGGCATGGAGTTCCTCTCTAGTTACTGAATTGGGCAGATCTGAAGCTCCAGCTAATGTTTGGCCTGTAGTAGTCAGCTGCGTGAGACTTTGCCTAACCTTTCCTTTTGGATTAGCAGCATTAGAAGCAGTTTTTGGTATTGCTCACCATGATGGATGTCGTTCTTCTTAGATCTACAACAATAAAAATAGGATAGAAGGAACCATCGGAAGACAGATCTGAATCTCCTCCTTAGATTTTAGCAATCTGACAATGGTAGGGAATCCATAAAGCATGAGAAAAAGCAGAGTTTTTCTCAGTGAAAGAAACAAAGTGTTTGTACCAAAAATGGGCACAGCAGTCATCGGATGTAACTGGAGAGATTAGAATGAATAAATAAAATGAAAAACGAGGCTAATCTAATAATCACACCAAGAAAATGAGAAATAACAAAGGAAAGACAATAATTTGTAGTGGTTCAGAGCTATGGCCTACGTTCACTTTGAAAGATTTGCTATATATTGTTGATTATCAACTTAATTACAACAGGATAATAACTAATACTCAAGTTACAATGGGGTTTAGGCAGAGGAGCAGTAGCATAAAAGTTCCCAAAATCCTCATTTAGTTGGCATAGAGGTGCTACTTATAGGCGCAGGGCTAGAAATATCTGCCTCAAATCTCGGAATACCCTTTCTCATACGTAAGTGGGCCCATATTATCGATCTAGAGTCATTTGGGATCGATCCTGATAAAACCATGCATGCTTCGTATCGATCAAGAAATGGTCTAATTGAGCTGCAATCGTTCAGTGTTGTTCTTGAGTTGATATGCAAATTTCAATGAAAATTTCATGGTATTTAGACTTGTAATTTGAGAGATATGATCGATCCAAGATTGAGTTTTCTAGTAGGGCTGAAGGTTTCATATTGATACGTTCGTACTGGTGACGCGGTGCTGGAGATCCACCTTTTGTGCATTGAGACTATTTTCTTTGGTTTGGCTGTGCCTTTCATAGCCATCTGATGCCATATCTTTCGTATTGATGCTCTGCCTCTGTTTCGTATCGATCCACGACCCTATTGTTCGTATCGATTGGATAAGGGATCGATACGAAATGTATAGTTGCTGAATGAGTTGACTATGATTGATGTGACAAGTAATGAAAGCTATTGTAATCTAATGGATATGAATGATGGATGTCAATGGATGGAGTTATGCCCACATCATATCGATCTAGATGGATACGAAATGATGGATATGGATACGAAAAGGACATGCTTCACATAGATCTTGATCGATCCATAACTTGAGCATACGAACTCTGGTTGACCTGAAATTTGAAATGCTGCCTTTCATAGCATTGCTTCTTATACCACGCTAATTGTAGTTTGATTCGGACAAGGACAAGATTTCCTGTATCCATCGTGGATATGTAGATAACCTATCTCTGGGCGGATTGTCTTTTGCCTCTAGTCAAGTTCTTGGTGTCATGGCCTTGCCAAAAGGCGGGTAATAGAGTATACCTCTTAAGGATTTATCGGTTTCACCGAACCATAAAAGGAAATATTATAAAGTGCCAAATACTATTACTATCAATAATCACTAGTGCTTAACCAAAACATCCATACCGCCTGGTGAAATTCGAGTATTTACTAGAAACTAGTAAATCTCACTCATTACAGATACTACAGGAAAACCTAAACTATATTCTCTTAAGGATGTAGCAGTCACATGGTGCACATCTAAAGCGAATACAACTATAAAGTGTTAAATACTTTCCTATAAGCAATCATAGGAATTTAACCTAAGTATCCCATACTATCTAGTGAAATTCAAGTATTCGCTGAAGGGTTAGCAAATACCACTCAAATATTTTATCTAATGAGTTGCACCATATTCGACGAAGCATTATTCTAAAGCGTTTAAACCAATCGATAACAGTAAGTTGATTATTAGTATTTCTCATATTATAGAACTAAGGCTCTTAAAACATTTTTTCTCTTTTGAGTTCATTGTTTAGAAATGATTATTATAATTTCCTATAAATTTCTTTGTTAATTAACTTTAAATAAATATTCAATTATTTGATAAAATATTCCATAAAACTGAATCATTCTAAAATTACACTTATATATGTCCATAATTATCTTAAAATCTCATACAAGATATTTAGTTAACAACCCATGTTCCAAAACCCCTATATATAAGTCCATTTACTTTTATAAAACCATACTTATTACTCTTCCAAACCCCTTTTTAAACACACACACCCATATTATTTAGAAATAAATTAAGTTTATATTTTCAAAATCATATTTCTAAGTCCATAAAGGTATTTAGACATTTATTTAGAAACAACTTAGTTTTACATTTCCAGAAATCCAAATTTCATAAATCATAACCCTTTCTACCAAAATAATTAATATATGTATATATGTAAATTCGCTTTATAAAATTATTTACAAAAAGAAATTTGATTCACAAAGAAATTTAGTTTGAAATTTATATTTTGTAGTAAATTTTTTTTACGAACTCTTTTACTAATTTATACATAATTTTAGTCTTGTCATAAAAGAATTATATACATATATATAGTTACTCATATCCAAAAGAGATTCCATAGATTATAAAATAATTTACCAAGTACCCATATTTATTCAAATATATAAACCTTTTTAAAACCCACACATAATTCACTTGCTAAAACATGGAAATATACATACATGCATACATATATACATGCATACATACATACATATACACACATGCGTACATACATACATATATGTATATGTATATGTATGTAACATTGGTTTTATATATATTGCTGCCCTAAATTGAAAAATCAAAATTAAAACTAGGTGTACAAAAGTCCATATATCGATTTGCTATATATCAATGAACGTCAAGTGCTTTATAAGATACATTACCAACGATATAAGTATTTCCATATAACTTTTATAAGAGTTTTAATAATTGAAAGTGTGCATGAATATATTACATTACAACCCCCATAACTCAGCAAACAAGCAAAGGAAAACAGGCCACATGAAACAGTAAACAAGAAGAAAGTACGACAATCAAACGATACTAACCTAGAGCCAAGCTAGCTCCAGGTTCCGCCTACCACTGGCGATAACTTCTAGAGCCGACATGGCCTCAAATGATCACTGGTCAACATTACTGGTTTTCGACGTTTGCACTTCAAATTAATCTCATAGCAAGACAAGGTGCTAGCATGAAGACATAAGATATCATACAATAGTGCACAAACTAAGTGATTCCTGGCTATTGATCTGCAAACATACAGAATTGAGTTAAGGATTTCACCAGATAACGACTAGGGTTTTAAACAACAAATCCCTTCAAAGGAATTGAAATTGAATTTAGCGTAGTAACCAAATACTTGGATTTAGAGAAAGATTGTGTGAGGGTTGCTTGGTTTTTCCCACTCTTGGCTCATTAGTTAGCATTCAAGTCTTACTTGATTTCTACTCGAAGAAGCCCTAGGACAAAGCGTTTGATTTCTCTAATTTGATATTTATAATTTAGCCTAGGTTTTCTTATGACCTTGAGAATTTTTGGCTAATTTTTGTTTACTGTTGGTTGAAAGTGAGCACATCGGTGAAGATGAGAAGGAATTTATACTTTGGCTTCTTTAGTTTATGGGCAAGTTTCAAAAATCAACCCATTAAGAAAATAGAAAGAATATACTTATTTTATTTAAGACTTTTCACCCTGTTTAATTTACAAATAATTAACTTTATATTTTCTATAATTGAAATAAAACCCCAATAAGAACTTATTTCATTTTATTTACACAATATTAATCAAAGTACTTTTATTATATTTAAAATATGTAAACTCTTTTCAACTATAACTTAAGAATGAACCCAACTCAACAATTAAATTCTCAAATTATTATATTTGGAATAAAATATCAATAATATTTTCATATGACTTTTAAAGTTTCCAATTTCCATAATGATTTATAATTTACCATCTGAAAACAAATTACCCTTTATAATAGACTACATATTACAAACTGACGATTTAAATTCTACGAATTAAATCATTATTTGCTTTATTTTACTAACTCAAAGATCTGGGTTGTTATAGACATTCCCCTAAAAAAATTGTGTCCCCCGTAATTTTATTAATGAAATAAATCTATAAATTAAATTTTCAAATTTTAATTATTACTTTCAAATATTTTTTTCAAAATTTACATATTCCCAAAGAATATAATCTAAATCATCAAATAAAAATTCCAGTTCCTTTCCCATTAATTTCGTATTGAAAATTCCAAAAGTTAAATCCATCAAAATTATCAAATGATATATAGAAATCAAAAATTATCACATATTATTCTTCAGACCATATATTTTAAAATAAATATTCACACTTTACAAACATCAAATACTAAAATGACATTGCCTTGCCATCTATTTATAGTTAATCTCTATGTCAGTAGGCTACGATGTTGACATATTGTCAACATAGCCTCATCACTTACCCGTATTATTGCTAAGGTTTAGTGGCAGCACAGTCATCCAAAAATAATACATATACAATGCACTTTCATAATTTCCATTTTTATTTTCTAAACACTAAACTTTTAAAGCTTATCACATTTGTATATACAAGCATACATATATTCCCACCAAATATCTGTTTTACTTCCAAAGATTTACTTTCACGCTTTCTTAATTTTTAACTTCTTATTAATTAAGGTTTATATATAACAATTTACTTTCATTTGTACCAAAGAACTTGAAAGTTAAATTCATTATTGAAAATAAATTTCCAATTATTCTCTTTTCAAAAGATTTATAACTAACTTTAATATATGCTAATCCCTAAATTTAAAAATTATTCTTAACTTATTTCATTATATAAAATAATATTAAGCCATGAAATTTAGTGAATCATTTCGCTACTTGGCTGCAAAGTTGATTACCTAGAATATCAATATTGCCTGGCCATGCTCTCCACTTTTCACAATTTATTCGATGGATAAAATATTATTTTAAGCTTAGATATTTTCAAAATTCCAAATTAATTATTTCTCATGTCGGAATGTCTCGTTCGATGTTTAGAAACTCGTATCTATAACATGATGTTGTATATACCGATCAGAATCCTTAAATATTTTTTGGACAAGTCAATACAATAGATAATCACAAGTTTCCATAGTTGTATTTATTTTATTATCAGTAGCATCCATGCATCCAATTTAAATAAATATAACCAAGAAATCAATTCCTAACATCCAACCAACCATGCATACATCATCCAATAGACCATAAATATAGACTACTAAATATTGTGCTTAGCGGAAATAGTCTGCTATCTTTCACTGTGCAACTCTGATCAACCCTAGATCTTTTGAAAAATTTAAGCATATAGACTCGATATTCCCAAATATCAAATTAAATTTCCAAACCCTAAAGGATTTTAATCTATTACTTTCAAAAAAATTATTATCTCAAATTCCATTTTACTGAATTAAAATTTGATATCAAATTATGCCCAACTGATTATCTCGATAATTAATTATACTCCTATCCCTATATAAACAATTATTATAACCATCAACCATACACCTTAGGGGACAAGACTGTAAGTCTCACTAGTTCTTGATCTGTGATATTATACACTATAATGTTTTGACTCGGCTCTGATACCAAGCTGTAACGACTCCACCACGATACCTATTTAATTAAAGAATATTATAAATAACATTGCCTAGTAATGTGGAGAATACGGCTTGTTAAGGGCGACCAAATATGAATATGAATTTAAACTAATATTGACACGTCAAACTTACCTTTTCACTAAATCTTTGGAATAAACTATGACTTGTACATTCTTAGTACAAAGTGATAAACACATCTGTTTCCCAGAATCAGAACAGTATATCATATAAAATAGAAATCACAGCGAAATAATAGATCTCATATACATATATAAAATTGTGTGTCTACAAAATATAATAATAGATCACATAATATACAAGTGTTACAAATCACTATCTCACTATACATTTCATATAAATACACAAAAATCCTACAAGAGATAAGCTATTAGTCAAATTGTTTTCTTCTTATCAGCACAACCATCCAAAGGTCAACCTGTCATGTAACCTGAAAAGTCTTGGCCTGACCCAAGAATTAAAATGACACTCGGGTCAGACTATATCTAAATATCCAATATGGTGAGAAATAAGATAAAACACTAGAATAAATAATAGGTAAATAAATACAGATGCCCAAGAAACAACAAGTTAGGAGAATAATTTAACACAATATTAACTCAAGGCATAAAGATATATTTTGATTACAAAAACAGATTATTCATTAAACACAGAATTACATAACAAAGAACAATATCTTTAAGCATACATAACCAACTCCATACTGATCATATCATACATTCCAATCACATAGATTGTACTCATACCATGCAAACAATAAGGTATCACTCGAACCGATCTGATACAAAGGATCATACTCATACTGTAACAAAGAATCTCAACCGATCATAAGGATTGAAGAAATCAAAAATCTTGATCGATCAAAACGAACGGTACAACTGTGATGACCCGCTTATTCAACCCTTGAAATCAATACTAATACATCCATGTTATTCATGAGCCACGAATTTAAGTGTCAGAGAGGCGGATGGTCAGGGGTAAAAGAAAATAAAGATAGATGATAGAAATTGGGATTCTCACATCACATTAAACAACTTAAATATTTTACATATAGACAATACATACAATCACTCTTAAAACGATGTTCACAGTTTTGAAAAGTACTAACCCATTTAGGGACATATATAACTGCCTATCCCTAAATAGATGCTGGTATAAACTTATACATAATAAAGGGGAAATAGAAGTGGATAACTATCTACAGAGGAAACGTCTGTTCCATGTTTCTAGCTCCTCCAAAATGCTCCAAGTTAAACCTGACTACTGGGCTGCCTAGAAAAATAGGGCACTCGGAGTTTAAGTAGAAAGAAGATAAAATCCGGGTCGGTCATCGGTCTGGTGTAAGAAAACTCAAAACATGAATATTTTTGAAAATAAAGGGTATCTCATAAGACCACACTATACATAAACACAGATTGGGTTTTACCTTATGGTAACCAAAACATTGCATTGAAAATCTAGTGGTATTATAATAGTTTCTAGATTACAAATACATATTAATCTAAGCTGAAATTGTTACGTTGATTCAATTCCAACATAATAGGTATACAACTAAGTCCGAAGGCACTTATTGGAGAATGGAATCCACATAATGACAAGTAAGGGAATACCTTCTGCACAGTACATCTCTAGAGGAATGTATCGTGCACCCACTGATTGTAACCACCATAATACCAACGGGTCCAGATTTTTCGCAAAAATGCTAAAACCCTAGCCCGTTGAAGCCCGAATTGGGTATCTGGTATCCCGCAAATAAAAAAAGACAAATATATCAGAGCTCAATTAAATATCTCATAGAGGAATTAACTAAAATATTATAGTAAGTAAATACTCACCAATATAATAACACTTTCTAAACAATTGTCTCAAAACTGGGAAGTTTCTGCCTTCTATTAACCTGTAGAATGTTATAAGGAGGGGGTCAGAGCTAAAGTTCTGGTGAATTGATAAATTATACACTTCTAAGCTTAATTCTACATATACCATTTTATTTCCATTTACCGTTATATTAGCTTCATTGGGTTTATAATAATCTCGCCTCTGTGTGTGAATCGTACCCATCTACTCCTTAATAGATTTAAACCTAATAACTGATATATATATATATGTAGCTATATGCCCAATGACCATATTGGTCCTAGGTACTACCCATAGTACCTTCCGTATCCTTCTCGCAAAGAACTCCATCGTCTTGGTTCCATGGTGCTATGTGACTACATCTATAAAGGACCGCCCTATGAGGCCTACAGTATAGATGTTCCGCCATTTACTATGAAAACATAAAACTGTGTCTGTACTAGTCTATACTAATGCTCAGACATCCACAATGTACCACCCAGTGCGTACCTTGGGGATTATATGTAATCGTTATGTCTACTCCCTGAATCCCACCAACAAGGCCTACCTTGTATGGATCTCGGTCGAGGATTTTCTATATCTGTAAAAGGTCTACTTCGCTAGGCCTGCAATACAGATATTCTACTTGGTTTGTCTCTTTACACATCATGGATATGACCCCACATAGCCACCCCTCAACTAATCGAAAGACCTACAAAGAGTTAAGTGGTTGTCCCCTACTGCAAACAATCTAACATCCATTTGGCGGTGTCCTTCATCCAATGTCTCGATAGTGAAAGTATCATTGGACTGTTATTTTAACTCTAGTCTTTCCCGGACTTGCTTTTGATTTTGAAGCTAACCGATATCCGCATGCGACTATCCTTTTAGGTCCTGTCCACTAAACTTACTTGCAAGTACTGGGACATATGAGTATCCTACTCCAAACACCAACCCCTTCTGACTGCCTACAATGGTCCTGCCATGCAAAAAGCAACCAAGGCATACTCTTTTTATGGAACACCTGCAGACCTTCCTCTGGGGGACCGCATCATTACACCTACACTAGAGGGCCATCCTAGAGTATCCTTACGTCCTATTGAAGACTCGTACTTCCTTCTAGCCTAAAATAACTAAGTTGGATGTGCTTCTTCTGTGCTGAAATCTATGATGAACTACTTCGTTGGACTCTTCATCCTTTGGGCTGCTCCAAACACATTTCACTCTTTTATTAGACCGTAAGTCTAATCTTTCATTTTGCGTTTTGTCTACTTTTCTTATTATGTTGGCTAGTTATTTACCCTAATTAGCATAATCTTGTCCCAGCTTTACCTAACTGTTGTGAAAGCATCAGTTCCTGACTGAAAAGAAATGTTGTTGGTATGGACCACTTCTATTATCTTGCTTACTAATTCAATTTAATTCTTAAGTCTATTAAAATAACTCTGCTTTATTATTTATGCCCTATTTGCTTATTAATTTAATTTAAGTCTTAAATAATCCTTTATGTTCTTTATATTTAATTATTACCTATGTTATAATTTTACTTGTAATTGTCAATTTTATTTTCTTTTATAATCTGTATATAATTACAAGTGTCTCTTCTCTATTCTAGTCTGTCTTCTTTTATTATGATATTTAATTCCCTTTAATTCTCTTATATTATATAATTTACTTATTTTAATAACTATCTTATTTTATTATCTACGTAGTAAATGCAGATCTAGGTTCATTACTGTTTATAACTTCTAATTTTATTCAATAATTAATTCAATTCCTTCAATTCTTCAATTTATTTTCTTCTATCCTAGGATATATTCCTATTCTATTTGGTTGGTTACAAAAATTGTACTAAAAATCCATTTCTATATTTTAATACTAAATTAAACAATAAGTCATAACTGCGAGATATTTCTTTTATTACTTTTTTACTTGTTGGATAGTGTAAAATATAGTGATTTCTCTATTTTACACTAATTTCCTTTTTCTTTCTTTCATTCTTGCAGTTACGTTTATCATTATCTTTTTAAATATTAAAGTACAGAAATTTATCCTACTTTCTAAACCAACCAATTAATATATCACTACCAAATCAATTTATTAAATTTTTCTCCAATTTATTACTCCCATTTTAGCATAATTTATTGCAAAATTCTTATTTTTCTTGCTTTATTCCAGTTTTTCTTATTTTACATCTAATTTCCTAAAATCTAGTATTTTCCCATTTTAATCCATAATTGCAAATTCTTTTTTTACTATATCATTCACATAAAAGGAGAATAAAAAGAAGCTAGCATTTAGGCTAAATTTTAATTTTAAAATAGGTGTAAATGACTGTAAATTTCTTACATTTTCAGCATGACTAATTGACAGAATTAATTACTAAAATACTGAATAAAATTATTTAATGGGAATCTAATGATAATATATCATCAACATAAAAGTTATCACATGTTGTCCTTAGTTTCAATCTCTATCCCTTTTAATTTTCTATGCTTTTCTCTACTTTTTCCCCTTTTCTTTCGCTGTAAATTCACTGATTTGTTTGCGCAATTCTCTGATTTTCTTGTATTTATTTCCTTACTTAATTTTCTTTTTCTAGTTTGGGAAAAGATTTGATTGATAGAGGAGAAAGGAAGAGGGACAAGAGAAGAGGAGATTGCTGTGAATGATAGTAGCTGATTCAGATATAATAGTGTAGGCTAGGGTTAAGTTACGTTCAATTTATAGGTGTATTGAACAACTATGAACCATCCGATTAACCCAAAAAAATAATCCTCACCATCATTTATTGGTTTTTTTACGTTAGGTTATAAGGTATAATTGTCCAATGTTATTCAATTATTCCTTTGTTGTACGACCATATTAATTCATGTTTCCTTCTAAATAAGATTCTCCCATTAATTTTTCAATCAATTAGATCATACATACATACATATATGTATGTATATCATATATTAATTTCTTCTTATGCGTTATAATTTCTTACCTATTTGAACACGTCAATTAATACCTCTATTAATTGAATGCATATAAAAGTTATACTTTTTAATTTATTTTTATTAACTTACCTTCATTATAAATATAATTACTCCGTTTGATGTTTGTACTTCCAATTCTTTTTTTCTTCTTAACTTGGAAACAAATAATCCTATAACTGGCGTTTTCTTCTACCTAATTAATTTACATTATTAGTTATTGTAACAATGGCATGTTCTTTGATCAATTGACACCCTACTAAACTGATTGCCAATTAATTAATTGACATGCTTTCTCATCTTAATTGATATCCAAATTAATTCCTATGCGTAACTAAATCACACATTTATTAGTTGTACGTATTTAAATCGCCAATTCATTACCTAATTATTTGACATATAACCATCTTTTATTAATTGATGCTTACTTAATGTCTTTAATTAATTTCTTAATTAATCGATTGCATCAATTTTAAATTAATATATGTATGTTATTTTTTAATTTATTCCCCACACACTTTTTTCCTCTTACATCTAATTCTCTTAATAATTTATATTTATTACAAATATAATAAATTTGCTACTACTTTTATAAATATCCTATGAATTAATTGCAAATGTTTATAATGTATAAAAATTTCATGCGACCAACTAATGTAAATTAATTCCCTCTATTAGCTGATTTGATTACATTGCCTGCTAATGTTAATTAATTACTTTAATTACTGATATTCATTAATTTCCTTTATGATGGCAATGTTAATTAATTACCTTTTTGGTGCGCATCTATTGTTAAAATTCAAATGTGTGTTATTTCTGGAATTTCATACACACATATATTTATTTATAACAAATATATTTACGTACATTTACATATATAATTATTTCTCAATACAAAACTTTGAACTTCAATAACTTTTTCATACGAACTCCGTTCGAGACGTAGTATATATGTAAATTGATTAGAAAATCGCTACGAACACAATGGTATAACTTTCAAGGCCATATTCTAACAATTAAAGAAATGTCGGTTTTCACTATTCATCATTATTTGATTATTTAATTATATAAAAATGCGAGGTGTTATACTAATTGTCCTTTACATCTAGCAAGACCACCCTACCCCTTTCTGGTGATCAACAAAATGATCCTAGATTGTACCGAATATGACATCATCTTACCGGGACCCCATAGCATGCACTCGACATGTAGAGAGTAATCTCGAAAGTTGATGACCATACCCTACTGAGTACGACCCACATTAGGGGTGGGCACGGTTAGTTAACCGGACCAATCGGTTAATATTTTCGATTAACCGAAAATAAGTAACAATTCGGTTAACGGTAATCGGTTAACATTGGATAGGTCCTACCGACCGACCCGGTAAATTTAAATAACGGTTAACCATTTTGTTTGCATGGTTAACCGATGGATTTAAATGGTTCATCGATGAACCGGTTAACCGTCGAAATAACATCGATTAGCCATTTTGTTAACCTGTAATATAAAGATGTTTAACTGATTAACCAACATACTACTCAAAATTGAAAATACAATGCATTTATATCAGTGAAGAGTCGCAAATTGCAGCTGCAACAAAACATAAACATAAACAAAGTCCAAATAACATACAATAATATAACTCAAGTCCAAAATCCAAATAACACAGCATAGAATATATTAAGTGAAAGATAGAAACTGCACTCATAATATAGGCATACTAACTAAGTTAAGAGCACAACAAAGCAAAGAATAAAGATCACAGACTACAGTCACAAATCATCACACATTGCAACATTAATCCATAATCCAAATATCTTAATGCAAATAATATGGAGATTAAAATTCCAATTTCCATAGGTGTGCCTGAGCTTCAACTTTCATGTGATCAAGTCCATCCATTTTCCTCTGCAAAATGAAAACTAGTAGAAACATTAACACCAAGCCATTTTTCACTACAAACGCAAAATGCAACTTAAAATATGAGGTGTTGAACTTGAATCAGTTAATCAATGCATGTTACATGGACATTGGGCACACCGACACATCATAATCATTCATCCATGTGAATCAGTTGATGACATTCATGATAACTGTGTATAGCTGTGACTGTGTATGACTGTGTAGTGTGTATGACTGTGTATAACTATGACTGTGTAGCTGTGTATGACTGTGTATAACAGTGACTGTGTAGTGTATATAACAGTTTCTGTTTAATAGTATATTAGTTACATATATCAGTTGCAAATATAATACAGTTTAAAACATTAAAATGCAATATATTAGTTGCATATATGTGTGTGTAAATAACAATCATGACGCACAGGCTATTTAATTTCTCTTTGTCATACCTGAAAAAACAATAAATCATTAATTCTGAATTATAGGCTGCAATGAACGAGAATTTCTGTCAGTTAAAATTCGTATATTTAATTAATTTTAAATATTAATAAGTGAAATTTATAAGTCAAATAATTTTTATATCGAATATCTGGATTTAATTGAATAATTAAATCGACAAATTAATGGTCGAAATTACGGAAATAATTGAAAATTGGGTTTAATATGATTGAAAATGATTGTAAAATTTTATTTAATCATATTGGAGTTAGAATGATGTAATAGAATTTTTAAAATCGAATTAAAAGTTAATTTGTGAAAATTGAATATTTTAATATTTAATTATCGATTGGAAAATAGTCATTTTTCAAAAAGTCTCGGATTTCGAAGAAACTAATTCCATCGGATACATAATGTGATATTATTCTATGATTTCAAATTTCAAGTCAATCGGATTTACCGTTTGTCCGGGGCAAGCCAAAACGCCTAGAAAATTGAATAACCGATTTAATTTTAAATCGATCGTTTATTGCTGTAACTCGCACAGATGATCGAATTGGCCTCCGAAACACGTTCCATTGTGTTCGGGACGTGGGGTAAACCTTAGAAATGCCAACCGGCACGCTTCGTTTGGAGTTCGGAAAATTCGGGATGAATAGTAAATTGGAATTTTTCTATAAAAGGACTCATTCTCTTCTAATTTGCAAACAACTCAAAACCCTAGCCCATAACATTACAGCCGCTACCTCCATCTCTCAATGGCCGAAATACACTCTCCTTATTCTCTTCTTTTCTTCAAATCCGCAAAGTAATTCAAGAAACTTTCAACTAGAAACTTGTAGAGCACAGCATGAACTAGATATCCAACGGTGGATCTGGCGAATCGTCGACGTTTGAAGTAGATTTTGGCCTCCTTACTCCTATCGTTCATACGCAATTTTAGGGAGATAGGGGAGGCCGAGTTCACCATAGTTGCGGCCGAAGGTAGAGGGGGAGATGAGCTTACATTTGGCGCTAGCTGATCAACTTCTCGTCGAGCGTGGTGGCGGCAATTTCAAACCCTAGTTTACTTGCTATGGGTTCTTGGCCACGGCTATTGCCTGGAGGTTACAAACGGGGAAGAAGCTAAAACCCACGGCCTTGATTTCCTGATGCAGGATGGACGGCCCTGATGTGTAGAGGGTATAAAAATTAAAATTAAAAGTTGTAATTTATATATATTATAATTCGTGTAACTTTAAACTATCATAACTTGTTCATACGAGGTCGGATTGTGACGAAACAAGTTACGTTGGATTCGTTTTGTCGAGCAGTACGCAATGGAACTGGATTGGAGTTGTTTGGAGCAAGTGAGAATTTCGGGTAAAATTAAACGCTTGTTTAATTTTATTCGAAATAAAACGCTGAAATGGAATTGAAATCAAGGTGAGAACTTCTCACTCAATCGAATCGGTTTCGATTCAAATTTTAAATAGTTATACTTAAAAATTGCTTGATTGTATGATTGAATGATGATTGTTATTGATTGTTAAAATAGACATTATACGCCGTTAGTAAGCGGAGGTTATTTATTAAAAACATATACCGCGATAATTCCAACTTATATGGAATTGGTATTATATATGTACTTGGAGTTGATTTCCCGCATTATATAGCGGATGAGACCCTATTGCGCCGCATAATAGCGGATAGTATTTTATAAATCCCATATACCGCGATATTTCGTCATGAAGCGAAATTGGTATTGTGCTAACATCTTTGGATGCAGGGAAACAGGTTGGAGGGATCCAATTGGATTCCTCAAACATTTGAATTGGTTTCAATGTGGTTTGTTGATCTATTTTTTGATCTATTTATAATCTGCGTGATTATCTATGATTGAGATTGTTAACGGCTAAATTTTAGCCAATATATTTTGGTATCGTTAGATGCCGAAATTAAATGAAATTGGGTTTTTGAAAACTTAAGTTGAGAATTCATAATAAAATTTAATTTTGGAATTTATTCATTTTAAATAAATAAACGTTATAATTTTTATTATTATAAAAATGATATTTTTGGAAAATAGTACTTAAGTATTATTTTGGAGTTATATAAGCTTTAATAACGATTTGTAAATTATTAAAAGGATTGGTTTATTTAAATTGGGATTTTTGAATTATTATAAATGATTTATATAAAAGATTTATAAAAATTGATATTTATAAACTAAAAATATTGGAATTATAAAACAAGTTTTTATAAGTGTTAAAATGGAATATAAATGGATTTTATAAGTGAATGAAATCATATATTTATAAATTATGGAATTATAAAATGAATAGATTTTATAAAATAAAAGATTTATAAGTAATTAACTTATAAATTGGATTTTTGCGTGTAAATGGAATATGGATAGAATTTGTTAATAAAGTGATTTCATAAGTTGAAGTGGCTATAAAATATAAGTGGAATTTATAAACGTTGTTTTATAAATCCGAAAACGACTTATTTTGATAAGTTAATTATTATAACTTATTAAAGGAAATATATTCACGATTTTGGACAGTGGATAATCCATTAAATAAAATATGTAGAAATGTTGAATTTGGATAAGGAAATATATTCACGATTTTGGACAGTGAATAATATATTAAAGAAATATTTTGGAAAAGTGATATTTTAAATAGAATTAAAACGATTCAAAAACGTTTTAAATTGAGTTAAGTATCGAAATCATAGATTTCAACATTTATTGTTGAAATAGATGTTTTCGAGGAATAGAAGGAAATGGTGGACTATAATACTGTTGTTATAGTAAATGATTTCCGAAAGGAAATGTTTTATATTGTATTGGGATTTATATATCTATTTTAAGTTCGAATCCCTATACTAGTGATTTTGGGTTGTCGTAACGATGTTTTACGTAACATTCATTTTGACCCAAATAAATGTGTTTAAGAAGATGTTTTCCTGAAAGAATAAAATATATACTAAATTTGAATTTAAGTATATTGAATATTTTCAAAATGTTGAAAATAAAAAGATTGGTGAATTACTTATTATTAAATAAGTATGGAGAAGTTTTTCCAATTGAAGTGAATGTTTGAGATTTTATCTTTTAAAGATAAATTGAAAATGAATATTAGAAATTGATTTAAAAATCGTATATTCATAATATTTTGGAATTGTAAATTCACTATGGAATTTAAAAATGAAAGGGAAATTAGTTAAAAATAAACGTTAATTTATTTTGAAATGTGGAAATTAATGTGCGGATTTGGAACGTAAATTTAATAAATCGGTAAGGATTTATTTAATTGGTTTAAATGAACCATTTTGAAATGAAAGTTGTATGGGTGTAAATTTATTTGAAATTGGTTTTCAAATGGTTGAAGTATGGGATATATATCTTATAAAGATATTTTTGAAAATAAATAATTTAGGAAAATTATTTGTAATCAGGTGATGTTGTGAATACTAATTGATAGTTAAATAACCGACTATCAATATTGATCTTTAAATAGGTATTTGTTGTGAATTGGTTGAAATTGAAATGCTACACTTATTTTTAAATTATTGCGCTCGTTATTCGGATTACCCATTCCGGATAGTGATACGACGTAATGGATAGCATTGAAGACCGTTGGTGAAGATCGGGTATTTGTGAGAACGATAGGATGACCTATCGATTGTCTCTGCACCGTTAGCTACGGTATGGAGATTTCCTTTATGATGGAAAATTTTATCGGGATTGTGAATGCCTGGATTGCAAGGGCTTCTTTGGAAGTGCCTTCGGTTCTGTTCGAACCCGGAACAGACTTGTATGGTTATGTGTCTGACATTACATTTTGAGATATAAAATAGATTTCTTTCAAATACATTTCTGTTGGTGGCGGAGAATTTATTCTCTTAGCTTAACACCCTTCTTTGAGACGTACGCGCTTAGAGGTTATGTAGTTGAAGGTTATCAGCGATATATTCCCAATTTGGTAATATGGCATGCTGAGTGTTGCTATGTGATGATTATTTATTGATCATTTGTTGATCGAAGCGTGGCTTTGTTCCTAGATTTGTGGACGAGACTTCATCAGACCTCACTCCCCGAAAATGGTAAAAACAGTAATACGCGGCAAGGTTATGAGGGCCGCGCCCTTTAGGGTATGTCATTTCCTTCTGGAAAGGGTGGTATCATGGTATGGAGCCCAGATACTTACTCATGTTGACACACTATATTTATTACTGTGTTGTGTTGGTTATCGAGCGCTCGGATAAAGGTCCAAAGGGACCGGGGGATGGCATATTCGTGTAGTAGTCACCTAGTGACAAAGGTAACCCAGCCTTGTGTTGGCAGATAGCTGGTTAAGTTCTCGGGACGTCCCGCCAGAGGCGATCCCATGTGGCAGTAGGAAGCTCCTTAGCCTGACCATTTGTTGGAAATCCAAAGAAACAATATGATCCTTGTATGTATAACCTGCCATGGAATGTGGCGGTAACCTGCTATTGAACATGGTAGCTATAGTAGGCATAAGTGCGAAATGCATATGCTGGCTAAGATTTATATCTCTACTTTCGAAATGTTTTCCTACACTATGCACTAGTAATAATATCGAATGTTTCTTTTTAATGCGTATCAAGCATCTTTGACTATCATTAGAAGAAATCTCCTCCAATTCTGCGTTTGCATTGTGTGTGTAGCGGGAGGTCTTATGATAGTCTCATTTTCCAAAAGCATTGCGAATTGACTTTAAAATTATCCTTATTGTTGTTGTTTTAAAAGATAATAACTGTTTTAAGTTCTCACACCAGTACCATGACTGACCTGGAGTTTATTGTTCTCTTCCTAAACTCTGGGTGCCTATAATTTTCCACACGGGTAGTCTAGAGTCAGGTTATCAGGTCATTCTGGATTCAGAAGTGCTATGGAGCTTAGGAGGCGAGCTGGAAGGCAAGACATATTACTTGTATATGATATTATCTTTCCGCTATAAATTCACTTGTAGGGACATGTTGTATAATTGTCCATTGCCCAGTTGTGTTGTATATTGTTGTTGTATACTCTGATGTAATGAAATGTATTAACTGAGATAGTTCTTTGTTTTAAAGATTATTCATTTATCTATTATATGTTGTTCCGCTGTGACTGTGAGATTCTGATATTGTTCCTGTTCTGTTTCCTTATTTCTTCTATCCTTTTCTTCTACCTCTTCTTCTTTAACCCTAACAATTCGGTTTTCCGGCATTCGATTATGCAGCATTTGATACAGTGGACGTAAGAATGCCGACCTTCGGATACTGATAAAATCGTAATGTTACATAGGCCATCGTCGATATAGCATCCACTTATCACCTGAAATCAAACAGTCAAATAATCCAATTAGTGAATAAATAAAAAGAAAACATCATTGAATGTTACAATATCAAATACACCATTACTATATCCGTGGAACTATTAACTATCATTATAAAGTTATATGATTGTATATGAAAGCATATGATTGTTTTGAAAGTATATTATTTTTTTGAAAGTGTAAACACTAAAACTATATGAACATTTCTGCTAAATGAAACTAACCGCGGTGAAGGTGAATGCAATGATGACGAACATGGACCTTCCATGTTAAACATAAAATTTGATGGCGAGTCACGTTCACATCCATGTACAAAATCTACATGGCAAAAAAGTTAATTCGAGCATTGTATTTCAAATCCAACAAATGAAGAACAATGTCATTTTACAAATGCAAATATCACCTGATGGGAGTTCATCATAATAAGAAATATCATCGATATGAACCTCAATCCGATGATCGACAAAAATTGGTTTGGACCTTAACCAATTCTGAGTACAAACCAATGCCTCAACCATCCGTGGACTCAAAGTACTACGAAAAGGATCTATAATTTTTCCTCCGGTGCTAAAAGCGGATTCGGAAGCAACCGTGGATACCAGAATAGCAAGAAGATCACGAGCGACTAAAGATAAAACACGATATTTGGAACTATTTACCTTCAATCGGTGCATTTAAATACTTTTCTAGTTTGTTGCCTTCATTATCGTGTTGTTGAACCTGTCTTAGAAAAGTGTTCATTCTTCTAGAAAAAACATCACTAACATCCTCAATACACTCACTATTACTAGCAAAGAGCATACTAGGTTGTGGTTCCTCACGCGTTTGTGTTCCAAATGTAGAGTCGTTAACATAAAAGTCAAACAACCTTATCAAAATATCCTTCACACTTTTTAATATGTTTTCCGCAATAGTTTTTTCATACATGTCTTCAACACATAACTTCAAAAATTGGAATTTATACTTGGGTCAAGCACACACGTAACAAATAAGATTTTGTTCATATTACCTTCGCTTCCCCAATATTTATCAAACTTCATTTTCATACTAGATGCCATTTTAGCAAGATAAAGATTCATTTTGTCAACCAATCCTTTAAGTTCTTCTTGAATTCCACTAAGCTCGGCAAAACAAACATTTGCAGTAATGGACAAATTTTTGTTAAATTTTAAAGTAATATCATAAAAATACATTAAGAATTTAACAAATAATTCAGCATTTTTCCATTCCATAGACCTCGGAGGATGAATTTCATCATCAAATTAAGCAACAAAAATACCGTCATTTTCTGTCATATCATCAAAAACTTTTTTGTATTTTAAAGCCGCTTCCAACATCAATACAACCACCATTATAATCATTTAATTTTCTTTTCACATAATTAATTGCCACTTCATTTGCACTTGCATTATCGACCGTGATAGACACTATTCTTTTGAATTCCCATTTTTTGATACAGTGGACAATAACTTTTCCAATATTTTCTCCTTTATGACTAGTAATCACACAAAAATTTATAATCCTTTTATGTAACTTTCAATATCCATCGATAAAGTGTGCAGTTAAAACCAAATAATTAACATTCTGAATAGATGTCCATGTATCGGTAGTTAGACAAACACCATGCAATGATTTTGAGAACATTTTTTTAAGAGATTCAAACGAATCCCAATATAATTGAAGTACATCCCTACAAATTGTTCTACATTAAGGAAATTCAAAATTAGGACACAATTCCCGACAAAATTGAAGAAAACCTTCACCCTCCACAAAACTAAAAGAGAGTTCATCAATAACTAGCATTCGAGCTAATGCTTTTCTACATTCCTCTTTATTGAATGACCATGCGATAAGATTGCAACTACCTTCACTACCGCTAAGCTAAAGTTTTTTTCTCTTATCACTATCACGTGGAATGGACTTACATGAATGTTTTATATGGTAATTTAAATGTGTAGTGCCATTTGATTTAGAATCACATGCGAATTGTTGACCACAATAGTTGCATATACATTTCTGAAAATTGAAATTACCGTCTTTAGTAAAATGTTCCCACACCGTAGAAGGATTTCTAGAATAAGGCTTGCGCACCGGGTGTAGAGGGGGTTTTCTAATATTGATGCCATCTTCGCCAGTTTCCTCATCATCTGCTTCTTCCACAAACTCATCGTCATCTCTTGTTTCTCTAGAATTACCTTATTGTACCTATTATAGTGCATGAAAAACAAAAATAATAGCTTTTATCGTTTACACTAAACACAAAAATAATATGTTTTATTGTTTACATAGAAATAAGTAGCTAATCTCTTCTAATTATTCTATAATAAGGTAAATAGTGAACCTAGGTGCGTATTCACGGTGTGAACCCAGTTAAAGTAAGCAAGACATACACAGACATGCACTTAGGTGTGCAAGTGGAACATGGGAGGTGTTTTAATCACTAAAAAGCATCAATTAAGTATCACTTTATATTTACATTTACTAAATTTTGTTTATTTACTGAACTTAACTCGTATTTACATTTATATTTAGCTAACACATCTGTACACACCTACATGCATAGGTACTTAAGCATTCACCTACTGTTGTACTCCTATTTGCACTGGAACTATAACACACACAGTACTACAAAGTAGTCAGGTTAAAATGATAGCACAAATTAGCATTTTCATACTAGCAGCAAGCTAACTTTAAATTGATAAAAATTAGCATTTTAAATAAAAATTCAAGTTGTTTAATTAAATGTAAATTACAGTTACATAGTTACTTTAATAAACTTAGTTTCAAGTATAGAAATATATAACAATTACACAATTTAATCAAACTTAATATCAACTAAAATTAAGCATATAATCAATATCAGTTATAATCAATATCGGGCAAAGTAAGCAAGACATACACACTATACAGACATGCACTCAGGTGTGCAAGTGGAACAAGGGAGTGTTTTAATCACTAAAAAGCATCAACTAAGTATCACTTTATATTTACATTTACTAAATTTTGTTTATTTACTGAACTTAAATCGTATTTACATTTATATTTAGCTAACACATCTGTACACACCTACATGCATAGGTACTTAAGCATTCATCTACTGTTGTACTCCAATTTGCACTGGAACTATAACACATACGGTACTACAAAGTAGTCAGGTTAAAATGATAGCACAAATGCCACAAATTAGCATTTTCATACTAGTAGCAAGCTAAATTTAAATTGATAACAATTAGCATTTTAAATAAAAATTCAAGTTGTTTAATTAAATGTAAATAATAGTGACATGGTTACTTTGATAAACTTAGTTTCAAGTATAGAAATATATAACAATTACACAATTTAATCGAACTTAATATCAACTAAAATTAATCATATAATCAATATCAGTTATAATCAATATCAGTTATAATCAATATCAGGCAAAGTAAGCAAGGCATACATAGACATGCACTCAGGTCTACAAGTGGAACATGGGAGTGTTTTAATAACTAAAAAGCATCAAATAAGTATCACTTTATATTTACATTTACTAAATTTTGTTTATTTACTAAACTTAACTCCTATTTACACTTATATTTAGCTAACACATGTTTACACACCTATATGCATAGGTACTTAAGCATTCACCTACTGTTGTACTACTATTTGAAGTTTTGCACTGGAACTATAACACACACAGTACTACAAAGTAGTCAGGTTAAAATGATAGCACAAATTAGCATTTTCATACTAGCAGCAAGCCAACTTTAAAATTGATAACAATTAGAATTTTAAACAAAATTCAAGCTGTTTAATTAAATGTAAATAACACTTACACAGTTAACAGTTTAATAAACATAATTTCAAGTATAGAAATATATAACCATTACAAAATTTAATAGAACTTAATATCAATTATCAACTAAAAATAAGTATTGAAACTCTGTATGGATCGACTTGAATTTGTATATTTTAAAAGCAGTTTAATGATTTAATCTGAACTTAATATCAACTATAAAGAAGTTCAACTTTGTCATATTTTCAGTTTATTGAGTATATCGAATTAAGCAGTCCATACAAACTAAATAAAACATATAAAAACTAAAAATAAACATAATCAAATGATTAATACAAGCTTACGTCTTTTCTTTTCCTGCAAGTATTCACCATATTTGAATTTGTAGATCAATAGATACTAGATCGATCTGAATAGAATAAATTTGTGTTGATCGGCTAGGTAATTGAGCCGTGGAGAGGCTTTGTGTTGTTCTGGATTTTTCCAAGAACGATCGAGGATTGAGAAATCGATATTCGATAGATTTAGAAATTAGTAGATTAGGTTTAAGAAATTTAGGAACAAGATCGATATTCGATAAGCACTAGCAGTCGCTGAATTGTGAATTGTGAAAGCGGCGAACACTAACTAGGGTTTCTATTATTTTTCATTACACGATATTAATGATGGGCCGGGTAGATTGGCTTCATAGTTAACTGCAGCCTTTAGTTTAAAGTTTAAAATAAACATGCAAATTATTTTTGGTTAACGGTTAACCGTTAAATAACATTTGGTTAACCGTTAACCGAACCGACTTTTATCGGTTAACGTCGGTCGGTTAACCGAATGTTCCGTTAACTGAATTTATCGGTTAATGCGGTTCGATTATGGTCGGTTGGATCGGTTAAGTCGGTTAGGTCGGTTAAATGCCCACCCTAACCAACATAGCCTTGCGGCATACCCTATTTCAGCCATTTTCGGATGTGAGACCTGAGGTAACGTATTACCTTTTACAAAATTAATCCCGCTTTAAATGCCATGTTGCCGTTTCTTATAACACGGTATTGATTTCCATAAAAGTACAACCCCCATGTTCATACCCTCAAGAAAGGGTGTTAAGTTAAGAGGTGTTGCCTCCTACACCACTAAAAAGATGTATATTTGTAAAACTCAATGTACATGATCTTAAAAATGCAATGTCAGACACTTATACATACAAGTTTTCCGAGAATAGGACAGCCAAAAGGAACTTCTCCTACTATATCGTGTTTGGAAGTTACCCCTAGGATCGGTAGAAAGTAATCCTTGCATCGAAGATTTCAGAATGAAGATACTACTGTCACCATATATATGATATGGGAATTACCCCGTAGTTTAGTGGAAAACTGCCATTCATTTAGAAGATCTCCATCTTCAAAATCATCATTTTTAACATGTCTTCACTTTTGGATGCGTATATTGGTTCCGAGTGATAGGAATCACCAAAATCCAATCTCAGTCTCTCCGAACCAATTATCGATAAATGATGTCAAGTAAATAGGTGATTATTATTTAATTAATCAATATTTTTTATCCAAGTAAAATATCTTCTTAAAGATATATATCTTTAACCATTTTTTAAGCATGTACACGATTATTATACCTCTTTTTAATTTTGGAAATACCAAATCATTTTTCTTTAATTACTTAGGAAAAGTATAATTCAAATCATAATAAAGATTTCACATTTCCAAAACATTTCTTTAATGGGTCAAAAACAATGTGTTTTAAGACACCGTTTACTTCAAACCCAAACCAGTTAGTTTTGAGTAAAAGGAATCCACAGATTTTAGATTAATTATACTCAATAATAATTCCCATATTCAACCCGTATTAGTCATTAAATAATGGTGAAATCACTTTTTAAATTCACATAGATAGTATAGGTTTCTCCTTGGAATTTAATAAAAAGTTTAATTAGAACGTTACCATTAAAATCTTTTTTGAAATTTTGTTTAGCTTTGCGGAAATTTTGAAATCTATTTTCTTTTTATGATCCAACTAAATCAAATTAACTATCCCATTCGTCGGACCAGTCTTGGTAGTTAAGGGGAGTAGGCAACTGGGTTCCCAAGCTCCAACCTAAAGTCTACCTCTCCGTCATCCATAAGACGGTCAAATTATTTGATCGACTCTAAACCCTTTAAAGGCACTTGATTTTCGATTTTAAAATCATTTATAATGGATTTGGGAAGAAAACCCCAAATTTAAATCTTATTTTCGAAAATTTCAAATTCCTTTGCTAAATTGCCGGTGAATAGTACTTTTAAGGGCTTCGTAGCATAAATCTCATCTTAAACCGTTTATATGTCCAAAAAAAACCTATTAAAATGTTTTAAAATATTTATAGAATTTGTTAATTTTAAAAGGGTAAAAATAACTTTTTTTAAGATTTAAAAATATCTATTTTAAAAAGTTGAAATCCATATTTTACAAACTGCCAAAACACGATGATTTTAAAAACTTGATTTGGACGTATCTTAAATTTTACAAAACGAAATATTGATTTTTATTCTTCATTTGAAACTATAGTTATCAGAGAAAGAAAATTCTTATTTTGAATAATTCAGAGCTATATTCCATCTATATATTGATTTAACTTTTCGGATTGCGAAATCACGAACTGTCGAAATGCGATGGCTTATTTTGAATCTAATTTCACACCTTTTCAAAACTTTTTCAAAATGAGTTTTAATGTTTATAAAAAATTTATAAACTATTTTTAAACCATTTATATTCATGTTTAAGGAGGTTTAACTATGCCGCAACACTTTTATATTCATGAAAGAAAGTGATTTCTTTATAAAAATTCGATGTGTATTTACCGTGAATTATTTCTACAACCAAGAAAACATATTATCGCATCCAAACTTGATGATAAAACATAGAAAACAAGCATAGAAAACATATCATATCATCATATAGTTTAATAAGATAAACTAGCGGAGTAGTTCTCACTTAATAGCTTTCCGATCTAACTTTTAGTGTTATGAATTCGACTATAGTTTCACTATTCCCGCACCGAACCTTATGATATCTGTCTCGGGGCCCTAGGGTACGCTCGACCTTGTACTAGAAAGGGTGGAGATGCCTAGACGAGCTCGGCCAACCAAGATGAGAAGAGACGAAGATCACTTCTTTAAATTCAAATTAATGTGGTATATCTCTCTATATATTTTTGGCAGAACTTTGACTCGATTTTGGAATATTTAAGAGGAGATGGAGGCCATTGTTGTGCCTTAGAAGAAGAAGAGGAGATTAGGATTTTTTTAGAGTGAATGAGTGAATGAATTCCTGAAGGTATGCCTTGTTATTTATAGGAAAATTTTTGTAAAATATCTAAACATCATCATAACACATCACATCACCTTTCCACCTCAACACCACCACTCACCCCTCACCCTACCCTCCTCCCCCAAGGTTTGGCCATGTACTCCTACCTATACATTATTTCCATCATTTCCTTTATCTCTTCAAGCATGCACTTGGATGAGAATGTGGACTATGTTGAAGATATGTCATCATTAGCTTAAATAATTATCATGATATTTTGTTTAATCTACCATTAGTAATTTTGAGACATAAATGTAATTCTAATGTATATTTATGTCTACATGGATGTGTGTGTATACATATTTATATGTGCATATATATGTCACATGTAACATATAAAGTTGCACAACTTCCTCTTGTCAAACTGTTACGGATCCAAAATCCGATTTTCGATCACATTTTTACTTCTTGGTTGAATTATATACATGTAAATAAATTTAAAAATAACATTTCTATTGTTATTTAAAATTAAAAGGGTCTTATTTGATTTTAAAACAATTATTAAATCATTTATACTCAAATTAAATTCTAAAGTCTTTTATTTAAAAATGATGACATCATTGATGATGTCGTATAGACAATTTCATTCTAAAAATAAAATAAATTATTTTATGACATATTCTTTATTAAATGGAGAAATGAGTGTATGTAAAAAAATCATTCGAGACTTTTGATGGTTAAAAAGCTGTTTATCAACAAAACAATTTTCGGCCATATTATCTATATTTTTTCCAAGAATAAATTTTTGTTAACATTTTTCCAAAACAAAATCACCATTATTATTTATCACATAAAACATGATTATTCATGTCTAACAAAAACATATTTGGATGTTTAAAAGTAACTAAATATTCCAAGTTAAACTCATAAATTATAGGTCGTTACAACAACCATGACTCGAAAACTCTAGGTTATTATATTTTTTTTATTTGGAATGAAATCCAAGAGTATTCCTCTTAATGATTTATCAATCCCACCAAACACTAAAAGGAAATGCTCTTAAATGCCAAATACTCTCACTTTCAGTAATCATTATAACTTAACCAAAACGTCCCATACCGCTTAGTGAAATTCAAGTATTTACTAGAAGCAAGTAAAGCTCATTCAGTACGCATACCATTGGAAAACCTGAACTATATTCTCTTATGGAATTAGCAACCCCATGCTACATACCTAAAGAGAATACAACTCTAAAGTGTTAAATACTTTCCTATAAGAAATCACATGAATTTCACCCAGGTATCCTATATTACCAGGTGAAATTCAAGTATTCGCTAATAGGTTAGCAAAACATTCTATTCAATGAGTTATACCATATGCGATGAAGCGTCATTCGAAGGCATTCAAACCAATCGATAACATTAAGTCGATTATAAGTATTTCCAATATTATAGAACTAAGACTCTTAAAACATATTTCTCTGTTTATTGTTTAGAAACGATTATTATAATTTCCCATAAATTCCTTTATTATTTAACTTTTAAAATTGCACTATCATATGTTTGTAATTATCTCAAAATCTCATAAAATATATTTAGCTAACAACCCATGTTCCAAAACCCATATATATAAGTCTATTTATTTTTATAAACCATATTTATTGCACTTCCAGAGCGTTTTTGATATATATATACACATATTATTTAGAAATAAATTAAGTTTATATTTTACAAATCATATTTCCCAATCCATAAAGGTATTTAAACATTTATTTAGAAACAAGTTAGCTTTATATTCCTAAAAATCCAAATTTCATAATCTATAACCTGTTCCACATAAACAGTTACTATAGGTGTGTGTGTATTCGCTTTATAAAATTATTTATAAAATGAAATTTGATTGATATAGAAATATAGTTTGAAATTTATATTTTGCGAAAACTTTCTTTTATAATGTTTTTACTAATTTATTCATAATTTTAATCCTGTCATAAAAGAATTGCTGACATACATATATATGTAGTTACTCATGTCCAAAAGAGATTCAGTATAAAACAATTTACCAAGTATCCATATTTAATCATATACATAAACCTTTTTAAAACCCACACATAATTCACTTACTAAAAAATTGGAAACGTGCATACATATACATACATACATATAACATTGGCTTTGTATATATTGCTACCCTAAATAGAAAATTTACAACTAAAACTAGATGTACAAAGGAGTGTGTGTATGTGTGTAGATTTGCTATAAATCAATGAATATCAAGTGCTTTATAAAATACGTTACCAAGGATATCAATATTTCCATATATCTTTTATAAGAGTTTCAATTATTGAAAGTATGCAACAATATAACAAATTACAGCGTACATAACGCAGCAAACACGTAGAGGAAATGAAGCCACACAATATAGCGAAGAAGAAGAAAATATAAAAGTCAAAAGATGCTAACCTAGGGCCAAGCTACCACCAGGTTCTACACATCGATGAACTAGTGGCGATAATTTATAGAGCCGATGAGGCCTTAGATGATCACCGGTCGACATTTTATTGGTTTTCGACGTTTGCGTTTCAAATTAATTGCATAGCAAGACAAGGTGCTAGCATTCAGACATAAGATATCATACAACAGTGCGTTAACTAAGTGATTTTTAGCTATTGATTTGCAAATATGCAGAACTGAGTTAAGGATTTCAGTAGGTCGCATCTTGAGTTTAAACAATAATAAATCCATTCAAAGGAATTAAAATTGAAATTTTGAGTCCTCGGTTTATTAGATGAGATCCTGATAAGTTTTTGATTGAGATTTGATTGAATTTCAAATTTTACGAATTCTCAATTTCCTCATTGGTTTCATGATGATTTGTAGACTTCCTATTAAATTTCTAGTATTATGGATTTTGATCTTCTAGCCGGTTTTCATGATAATTTTTGGATTTTCCATTAAATTTATGGTTTTCTGAGGAGTTCAATGTTTTCATGCCACTATCAGACAGGAATTCTGAACAGGGATCCCTTGTCACCGGATGGATTTTCGGTCTTCTAGTTATTAGAAGATGATTATAGCCCCCTTATCTTCTTACTACCAAACAAGGTTCAAAATAACTTTCCAGCTCTTTCTTTTAAATAAAATCGGACCATTCAATAGTTTATTACTGAATGAACTTCTAATTTCTTAAATTTACTGACATATCATTGAAGTAAAGTGTAGGATTAAGAATAATAATTTCAATAAGAAGACGTGCTAAGGGTTATACATCACCTCACACCAAATTAGAGTTCTAAAATAGCAAAGCTTGAACAAGAAGGAAGTATGATGTAAAAGTTCCACAAGCAACATAATGATGAAAACCAATTTCCGACAGCCACAGAAAAATTGATTCAAAAGGATGTTTTGAAACTTACATTAGCTTTTAAAGAGTTCATGGAAGAACCATACATTTCTCAACCATGTGACAGTGTCCTACGTTTCTATTAGTGGTGCCAAAAAGGCCTTATCATCTTACATTCCGAAGAAATTTTTGGATGGTCTATCTGACAATGTTACCAAAATAATCCTTTAGATTTCTATTTTAAAATCTTACAATTTGAAATTCTATTTTAAAATTTTCTATTATTTATTAGTCTCTTAGACCAAAATTATCATTTTAACAAAAGCTATGATTTGTTTCATGTTTTGTAGGAAAAAAAGATTACTAAGAAAAGCTCATTGAACATGAAGGAATACAAAGGAGTTCTTGGTTTTTTTTGTCCTAAAGAACAAAAGGTTTTCTTCTATAGGTGGGCTAATGTTGCTACTACTATAATCATCGAGAAGGTCCTGCATGACATTCAACCTCGACGTTGTTAGAACAACGATGTCGATGATGCAGCAATGGTTATTGTTATCATTGTCATCATCAAGGAAGCCTTACACATCAGCTAGCCTCAACATCATTAACGCAATGATGTTGACATCAATAGGCACAGTCAGAAGAGCAACATCGAAGCTCTTAGACTCATCGAGGAACACCAAGCCTCATTCTCGACATTACCACCAATCTACAAACAATTGTAGTTAGGACTCATCGAGGATCTATACTGCCAAGTCATCAAGCCAAATGGGGAGCACTAGATATCTGCACAAGCGATGTCGATATCCATCAATGTCAATGTCCATGGATGACGTCAATGTCACGTTCTATCAACAATGGTGGATTGATGTTGAGTACTGAGAATGCAAAGGCCATGCCGAAGAAGATGCAATTGTGTATACTTCGATGCACAATGATGTTGGCTATGTTGAGGCTGAAAAGGCATTCATCTTTGAAGCTAGGAGAAGCTAAAGATGTTAAGATTCGCGGATGTCGAAGTTGGCCACCTGCCAAACTTTACATATAGGACCAAGGGTCTTTATTTTACGAGTCAAATTCTTGGATTCTCTCTTCTTACTCATTTAAAACCCTAAATCAAATTGGGGATTCTTCTCATTGTAATATGGAAAGTGTGTATCAACACTAATTTTTTTCAATTAACATGGAAATGATCTAATTAGCATGATTTAAGCTACATTTAAACATATACAGATCATATCAAGCTTTGTCCAAGTTTATAGCATCGACACTAAAACTAAAGCTCGATACGTGTAAATATGCCACCTCGATGGCCATGACAACTTCACATATAACCTTGGCAATGTTTGTTAATCTCTATAAGGAACTTTTCTAAAACTTTTCCTTTTCTTTTGCACATTTGAGTGGTTAACAAGTTTATTCATTAACACTCGCTAACTTCAATATTACTCTTACTTTGATTAATTTCTTCATCGGTAACGTCAAAGACGTCGGCATTGAAGATAAAAATCGACATGAATGTCTATACAACCTTGATGATATCAATGACTTCATGTCCATCCTCGATGACCACCATTTGCCTCGGCGATGCCCTGCACTATAACAATTCTTTTCTTTCATATTTTTGGGTTCTAAATATCTTTCCAGCTCTTTCTTTTAAATAAATATCGGACCATTTATTAGTTTATTACTGAATTAACTTCTGATTTCTTAAAACTACCAACATATTATCAAACTAAAGTGCAGGATTGAGAAAAAAATTGCAATAAGAAGACGAGCTAAGGGTTACACATCACCTCGCACCACACTAAAGTTCTAATAGAGCAAAGCTTGAACAAGAAGGAAGTCTGATGTTAAAGTTCCACAAGCAACCCAATGATATAAACCAATTTCTGATAGCCCAAGAAATATTAATTCAAAAGGATGTTTTGAAATGTACATTAACCTTTTAAGGAGTTCATCGAAGAACCCTACATTCCCCAACCAGGTGACATTATCCCATGTTTCTATTAGTGGTGCCAAAAAGGCCTTATCATCTTAATTTTTGAAAAAAGTTCTGGATGCTCTATCCGATAATGTTACCAAAATAATTCTTTGAATTTATATTTTAAATTTTTACAATTTTAACTTCTATTTTAAAATTTACTATTATTTATTACTCTCTAATAGCAAAATTATCATCTTAACAAAAGCTACTGTTTGTTTCAAGTTTTGCAGGAAAAGAAGATTACAAAGAAAAACTCACTGAGCATGAAGCAATACAAAGGAATTCTTGGGTTTTTGTTATAAAGAGCAAAAGCTTTTCTTACAATAGAGGGACTAATGTTACTATTACTATGGACATCAAGAAGGTCCTACATGACATTCAACATCGACGTCGTTAGAAACAGTGATGTTAATGATGCGGCAAAGGTTGTTACTATCATTGTCATCGTCACGGAGGCCTTACACATCAGCAAGCCTCGATATCATTAGCACGATGATGCCAACAATAATAAGCATAATCAGAAGAGCAACATCGAAGCTATTAGACTCGTCGAGGAACACCAAGCCTCCATCTTAACATCATCGCCAATCTATAAATAGTTGCAGTTTGGATCACCGAGGATCAATACTGCCAAGTCATCGAGCCAAATGGGGAGCACTACATGTTTACACACTTGATGTCTATATCCATCAATGTTGACGTCCAAAGATGATATCAATACCACGTTCAATAAACAATCGGGGGATGACGTTAAGTACTGAGACTGCAAAGGCCTCGCCAAAGAAGATGTAATTGTGTAGTCTTAATTGTGCAACGATGCTGATCTTTTCGAGGCCGAAGAAGCATTCACCTCTGACACTCGACGAAGCTCAAGATGCTGAGATTCGTAGATGTTGAAGTTGGCTACCCGTCAAACTCTATAAATAGGGACCGAGGGTCTTCATTTTGGCGGCCAAATTCTTGAATTCTCTCTTCTTACTCATTTAAAACTTTAAATCGAATTGGGGATTTTACTCATTGTAATGTGGAAAGTGTGTATCTACACTGATTTGTTCAATTAACATGGAAATGATCTAATTAGCATGATTTGAGCTACGATTTACTCATATACATATCATATCGAGATTCGTCCAAGTTTATAGCATCGACACAAAACTGAAGCTCGACAAATGTAAATATGCCACCCTGGTGACCATGGTAGCTTCACATATAACCTCGGCGATGTCTATTAGACTTGATAAGGCACTTTTCTAAAATTATTCCTTTACTTTTGAACATTTTAGGTGTTGACAAACTTATTCGCTAACACTTGTTAAGTTCCATATTATTCTTATTTTGATTAATTTCTTCCTCGATAACATCAAAGATCATGACATTAATGGTGGGAATAAACATGAATGTGTGTATAACCTTGATGAATTCAACGACTTCATGTCCATCCACGATGATGCTATTTTCCTAGGTGAGGCCCTACACTAAAACAATTCTTTTCTTTCATACTTTTGGGTGTTGATGATTTTTCTTCTTAACGGGCTTTTTTCATTATGGGGCTTGGTTTAAAAATCAACCCATTAAGGAAATCTAAAGAATATATCTATTTTAACTAAGGATTTTCATCTTTTTAATTTACAGACAATTAACTTTTTATTTTCTATAATTGAAACAAAATCTTAATAAGAACTTACTATAGTTTATTTATACAACAAGACTAATTTCCTTTTAGTTAACCAAAGGACTTTTATTATATCTACAAGTTTTTAAACTCTTTTCAACCATAACTTAAGAATAAAAACCCAACATAACATTTAAATTCTCAAATTATTATTTTTGGAATAAAATATTGATAATATTTTCAAGTGATCTTTAATATTTTGAAATTATTAACATTTCCAAATTCCACAAAGATTTTGAATTAATCATCCAAAAACAAATTGTGCTCTATAAAAGACTATAAATTCCAAACAAGAGGTTTAAATTCACAAATTAAACTATTATGTATTTAATTTTAATGACTCAAAAATCCAGATTGTTATACCATAACAACCCATAAGATAGTTAGAAGGGCACGTATTGGTGCTTGGTGAGTTTGGTGCTGATAAGGACACTTGACTTTGGAAAGTGTAAAATCTTGGTTAGTAATTGTGTAATCTGTTATATTTAATAATTCCGCTGTATGTTATTTTTTTAGAGCTCTATATGTATTTTTTTTGTTTATTTGAAGGATACTAAACCATCGATCCATATAGCGATGGATTTGGGTTTTTTCTTAAGCGAAAATTAAGGCTTATTAGGGTGTAGGTTGTTACAATAAGAAATTTAATTTAAAAGATCCTTTCCTTCTTTTTAAATACTAAGATTCAAGTTTTTTCTTCTTTGAGTAGTCATTCAAATCAAATTTTCCTTTAAAGCCTTTTCATAACAAAGATTTTACTTCTTAAAAAGTGGGATTTTTATCTCAAACCATTTATTAAGTTTGGCCTTTAAAAACTCAATTGTTACCAAACCATTTTTTTCAAACGTGCACTATAAACGGCTTCTAAATCATCTTTTGTAACTTTAAAGAATAAAAATTGGAGTGACAAGGACAACTTTCACTTTTCCTATTACTCATGTTATCTCCACTTTCAAACTTGGCAAACGATTTTATAACATATGAGGGGAACATTTTAAAGATATGTGCAATTAATGTGCACAATTATGGAAAATATTATTTTCCCTTTTTTTTGCTTTTAATTTCCTATGGTGTTTCTAATTACATTACTACATTACCTTTATATCAATTCCTAACTTTATTTCTATCTAAATTTCCTCTACCTAATTTCTCTTATTTAAATGGCTTATCCTTATATAGCTCTTGTATAAATCATTTCAGATGTTTTTATCTATATTTTCCTTACATGGGAATATTCTTCCTATCTTCAGTATTGGGTTTCTAGCCCTTCCATTTACTTTACCCCATTTCAAAACCAATACCTTCCTACTGTCTACCTCTTATAATAAATCTAAAAGCTTCAAATTTGCACAATTAGCAAAATTTTAATCTTTACACAAGCTCTAATTCCTATTTATTTTAAAGGAAATATCTTTATTAAAACTAATTTTAACTGAAATTTTGCTCTAAACAGTTTTAATTTTAACTAGAAATTCTATTTTTTAAAAGATGTTTTATTTTATGGAAAATTTAATATTTTTCTTACTTTTTGAAAAATAGAATTTTTCTACTCTTAAATAAATCCTTTGAAAATCATTTCCAATGTTTTTAGGGAAATTTAAACCTTTTTTTAAGTTTCTCTTATATAGGATTAGAATCAGAGTAGATTTTATTTATCCCTTCTTTTGACTTTTCTTCTTTTTTACTTACTCTTGACCTGTCTTTGCTCAAATTACTAAGAATCAGATATCGTCTTGGAATGAGTATTACACACCTTCCTTGGGAAATTTTCTTAATTATTGCTTTTGGATTTATGCAACACATTGATTCTTTACTTCCTATTTATCTAAATATAACATGGATCATCAATGGGCAATCCTACGGGGATGTATAACCATAGGGAAAATCAGGCACAATAAAGGAGACAATTACCATCCAGGATTAAAGACCTTCCATATGCTGCACTCATGCTATTCATAATTCAAAGTCCTTCTATACTACCTATCTCCCGTGGGATGCTTGGGATAGGCGTATATTTTTATCTCCACCTATTGTTCTAACTCATACCCACCGTATCCATCTTTTAAGAATATCATTGCAACCACTTATATAGTTGAAATTTGTAGAGTTTGGTGTATAATATATATAACTATTAGGAAAAATACAATATTCACTCAACATATCATAATTCCTATTATTGGTAAACCGAAGCTCTGATATCATATGTAACAAACCGCACGTTAATGGGCCTGAATTTTCGTTGAATTGAAAATCCAAGTCCTTTAAAGTATGAATCATTGGTGTTGGTATCCTCTAAATAAATAAAATACATCAATAAACAATCAATAAGAACCCATAGTGGAATAAATAAATGTAATAAAACATGTACATATACTAACCAAGGATAATACTTCTAGTATTTAATATCCTTGTCGGTGTCGGGTATGCATAAGAAAATATGTCCTTCCATCATTTCGCCTTATGCCAGTACCTGTCCCTCTAAATCTATCATGTGGGTTGTAATGAAGAGGTAGTCAAAACAACATTTTGGTGATTGTAAATTACTTAATCCATAACACTAGTTTATGTCGATTGGTTTCCCTTACGTGATAAGCCAATTATTTAAAACTTAATCATTTTGATGTCATGTTTGCGTACGATAGCCTTACAAATCGAGGTATACAATAACTATATACATATATATATATATATACATATATACACACACACACACACACATATATATATATATATCATAGTCCGCGCTAGTTTCTGTAACTCTGCATCGCTTTGAGCATCCACCATTAGTGTCTAGGCTGAATTGCCAGCATATAAAGAGGAACCTCCTATTGGTGCCAAATTATGGCATTGCAACTATTTAGTCGTATTCTAATTCGTCTTAAAGATTCATTTAGGGGTTATCTAGCCTTGGCTCCTAATGGAAAAAAAACTAACAAACAACTTTGAGATAGTGCATGTCTCGTACAAAACCTACACTAGTAGGAGTGTAGTTCGTCTAGGCATACCCCAAGTCTTTCTAGACACCACTCTAAGATTGATGACACTCTCGACCTATGTGTGCAGCCCAACTCCTCACATATATGGTACCAACCTTGCTAACATAGTGCCAGGCTTACACCAACTATCCCATTTATATTGCCAAATGTGATTAAAGAAATGCTAACCAAGTTACCTAGTATTCGCTATAAAGAATTAAAGTAGACCCAACTTGACCGTTTAAGACTTCAACCGAGACTAACTCCTTTCGGTGTATTCCTTTCACCTATAGGCGAATGTATATTCCTGCGGGTTCTACAGTTTAAGATGTCTCGCACTAGTATACATACAATGTATACACAACCTATGGTAGCACTTTTCAAAGGGCAGACTTCTGTTGTGCAATAAGACTGACCTCGCATTTCATCCCTTACTAATGACTGCATCATTCGTATTTAATTTAAATATTTGTATAGATCTAATAATTCACGCTTGTCATAATGTATAGTTGAGGATATACAAATCTAAATGTAAAATTACGGTGCCTCATACGTTCAATTATTAGTATTCAAACACTTTTACATAAACTTAGTTCTTAATACTTTACTACTATTAAATGTCATTTACTGCTTGTTAACTAATTAATTACTTTTTACTACTTGATTTTTCAATTAACAAATACATATACTTTTTACTATCCCTTTTAACTAATTGCTACCTTTCTTTGATTAATATAACTTCCCTAATTCCTTATCCCATTGTCTTAAAACTACTTCCATCGCTTACTGATTATTTCACATGTTATCATGAAATACATGCATGAAAATAACCACGGAATTATTGTTATTACTTCTATTTATAATACTGTGATTTTACATTTAGGGATTTCTATATTCTAATGCATTAGAACTACATCTTCCTAAAAGGTAATGTTAACACAATAATTTCCCATAAATTATCAAAAAGAGGATTTGTTAGAATTACAAGGAATCATCTTTTCTATTATTATTGAAATAGATAGTACAAAATATGGTAAACATCTTAGTTTTGTACATTCTTTCTTTTAGTTATCTTTCTTGTTATTTCAAACAATACACCTTCATACATAATTATAAAGTTGGATAATTTATAGAAATTTACATTGCAACCTACATCATTCCAATGAAATAAAATATTAAGTAAATCCTAATACAATTCCTAACAATCTTCAGTTCATGTTTAATAACATACTACATTCAAATAACCAACCTGGAATTTACATAAAATATTATTAATAAATTATTCACAACTTTTAGGGATTTTCACCCTTACTTTCTAGATTTATGTACATAAGATATTTAATCAAATTTAACAATTCATAGATTACGTAGGAAAGGTTTATAAATTTATTACATTTATGTATTAAGCCTACAACTCCAAAATTTACAACTAGTCATATAAGGAACAGATTCACAATGATACTAGTCCAATATTATATAAAAATATATAATTTTCCATGCACCTCTTAGCTTCCTATTATCTAGATATAAATCCATTCTTATTATTTGATCCCCTTTTCTTCTACTAAAATATGCATTAAAGCGTATACACATTTATTTGAATTGTAGAACTGAAAAGAGATTTGAATTAAACATAGTTGTAAAATACTAGATTTATAACTTACCTTTTCTTCATAGAATTGATTCATTTCCATTCTTCTTCATCTCTATTTTTTTTCTATTCTTCACCTATATATACCTAGTATACTACTTTATAATTTATATACTTTGTAGAATTTGTAGAGAAAAGAAAATGGTAGAGCTTCATTCCTTGATTTAGAAAATATGAGAGGAGAAGTGAGGGGATTGGCTTGTACTTATAGACACACTAATCAATTCTATTCCTTAGATTTGATTGTTTTAAATCAATCCGTTCGTCCTAGTGTTCAATTCCTAGCCACCAGTCATCTACTAATTGACCGCACTACATTCTCTGGTCGACTACTTGTGATTGAACAGCTGAACCTAGGGTGTCGATCGATGGAGCATCATTTTCTTGCCTTCTTCATGTATTTATTTCCTGATAAGAACCTGGAGAGGTTACGGATTTGGATGCTAGATATGAACAGCTAAGGATGTGGGCATGGACCAGGAGTGGTCTCGGATTTGACTAAGGGTTCGGGGCAATCTCAGATTTGGATATCAACCCGTAGAGGTCATGGATTTAGTTATTGGTTAATGGATATGGACGGATTGGAACTCGATTGTCGGGTTCAAATGGATATGGAATTGGCTAAGGGGTTGCTTACTGGATTTGAAATCGGATATCGACTCGGAGCAATCATCGGTTTGGATAGGGATATGGTTGTGGATATGGCACTTAGATAGAATGGTCTGGTGATGGATTGGATTATGGATTGGATGATATGGCTATGGATGGAATACAGACTTTGGATGTCAGATTTAAAGCTAATCAAAACACGCCTTCCTACTGCAAGGCATGTTTTAGGGGAAAAATGTTGCCTTGCCTTTTGGCCAAGGCTGGGATATCCAAAAATTCGCTAAATGGATGGATATAAGGATTGAAGATCGATTGGAAACAGGGATATGGTCGATACCATCAAAATTGGACTAAGCTCCAATCAAGGTGGGATCAATACGGAATAATAAGAAAGGCTAGGTAAGGCTACCTTTCAACTTTCATGTCAATCAGTGTTCGTATGCTCAAGTTATGGATGGATCAATATTCATCAGAAATGGGTTCACCTCGATACATTTGTATCGATCACTACTACACTGGTTCGGATCGATCGGTCTTTGAATCAATGCATCTCATATCGATGCTCTTTGCATTGATCAGTTGACTCTAGGAAGAAAGCAGGTTGATGGATATGGAGTTTGTATTGATATGCACATATTGATTGGATGACGAAGTATGTCAATGCACTTTGTATCGATTACGGCGAGGATCGATATGAAGAATGAAGCAATGGTTATAGAGATTTGGATGAGCATTTTGTATCGATCAATTATTGATCGATATGGAGGACACATTCAGCGATCGATACGAAGAAGGTCGTAGGCGTTAACGGATAGATGGTAGCCTATGGATACGATGGCTATGGATTGATGGATACGAAGTCATATGCTTCACAAGAACACTTGGGATTGATACGAAGAAGGGAGTGGCTGGTGGATACATGGTCGATTGATACAAGGCTCTTGATCGATATGAAGGTTCTAGACTACATTGACAAATATAAATTTGGATCAATCATAACTCTCATTCTACAAGTCCAAATGCTATGAAATTTTCACAGAAGCTTGTATATTGTCTCAGCAACCTCTATGATCGATCTCAGCTTCATTGGACAATATTTGAATCAATATGAATTATAATAGGATCGATCGGGATCGATCTCAAATGACTCCAGATCAATCTGGTGGGCCCATCTGCGCATGAGAAGAAGTATTCCAGGTTTGGGTGGATATTTTCAGATCTGCACCTATAAATAGCAGCTCTGTGGCAACTAAAAATGGATCTGCTTCTGCTTTTCTAGGGGAAACTCTGCCATTTTGTTTACTGATTTCAAACGCTTGTAACAGTAATCTCAATATAAAAGGAATAAAAGGATCAATTCAAAATGGAGGTTGGCCGAAGATAGCCGAACCACTACAAATCTCGTGTCTTTTCCCATTTTATTTCATTTTAATTTGGTTATTTCTTCATTTTTATTCTCTATATTATCTAGATCTGAGACCCGTTTAAGATATTAAGGATTTGCATATAAAAACTGCTGCTTTCATTACTTTTGGGGTTTGTGACTAAATTTGGTGCAAATACTTTGGTGCTTTCACTGGGAATGGCTAGCAACCACTACATCAGATTTGGAGTTTTTTGGAAAGCTAAAGGATCAGATCTAAGAGGAACCATGGTTAAGCCATCGACAAGAAGGCATGTGACAGAGGGGAGCCATCAAGAGGGAAGTTTGGAGGCCTCCTATGAAGCTGGATCAAATCATCCATCCATCTACATCATGAGGGACAAGATGCAGACTATAATGAATTCGATGTAGTTGTAGTCGATGAAAAGGCAGGACGAGATGTTGCAGAACCTTCTCAGACAATTTGGGCTGGCAGGATTAGTGGGAGCTAATGGAGCATAGATTCATTGAACTGGGTTAGAGGGATTCAACAGGCAACCAGATATAGCAGCTCAGCAATAGTCAGCCCTTAATCGACAAGAAGCTACCAATCAAGATGGATCTAGACTCCGGGTCACACCCTCGTATAATGCTGAACAAATTCATGGAGGGATACCAGGTAATGCTGCATAATATAGTGCTGGCAGTAATACAGGATTGCATGACAAGGAGTATGTACCAAAATTCCCTCGTGGACTTAAGGGTAGTTAGGAAATGAAGATGAGAGACAACCTTTGACGGACAACGCTGGATTGGATGAGATTATCAAGCGAACTAAGTGTGGAGGTCTGACGAACAGAGATTTAGAAGGACTAAACAGGAGTCTGTTTACTCGTGAAATTAGGATGGCTGGGAAACCACCAAAATTCAAGCTGCCTGCTCTAGAAGTATACAACTGTCGGACCGATCCTACCCATCATTTGATGAGATATACAAGACACATGGAAGTGATGGGGGCATCGGAGGAAGTTTTAGCTTGGTGTTTCCCCCTGTACTTGAAGAATATAGCTACCATGTGGTTTAGGCAGTTGGAAAATGGATCTATTAGGACATGGACATAATTAATGGACAGGTTTTTGAAGCAGTTTCGGGTTCATATCAAGAGTCCAAAGAATGTAATGACACTGACATCGGTGAAATAGAGAATGGCAGAATTGCTCAGGACATTCTTAACCTGGTTTAATGAAGTGGTTTCTTTGGTAGATCGACCGGATCCGTCGATGGTTTTAATGGCGGTAGTGTCAAGAGTCAGGGACAACTCAGATTTCAAGGTCAATGACACGGGATCCACTAATGGATCTCGAGGAATTCTTTCATGAGGCTGAAAGGTTTCTTCGGTCGGAGAATGCAAGTATGGATATGAAGGTAAAGGAAGTAAACGTGGTTAAGGATGGAGAACCATCTGGTGAAGGCTTGGGTAAGGATAACGATAAAGAGAAAAGGAAGTCGAATAACGATTTTGGCAGAGCAAGGATGTGCTGGGGAAAACCAAAATTCTGCACTTACACGATATTGAATGAAATATTGGAACAGATATACATGAAAACTCGAGATCGCCTTCCTTATCGAAGGCCGGCAAGGAGGGAATCCTTGAAACACGAGAGGACATCGGGAAGGCACGTTCTCTTTCATGACCTGGACAAGCGCGATACCAACAGCTGCAGACTTCTAAAGGTTATAATAAAGGAGCATGTAAGGAATGGTCAGTTGCAGCAATAATTTGGGACTCGAAATGTGACAGTGGAATAGGAGAAGCCACCATTTACTTCAAATAACGATGCCATATGGCTCAGAAATGATGGTTGGTTGGTTATCAACAAATCGGGATGGTGTGGAATAAGTAGCAAACTTTGGGCAGACGGCCAAGTCACTTACTCATGTACGAGGACAAAGATAGCCCCCAGGAATGCTCTGTGATGAGGACAAACCATGATGCTCTAATTTGTGAAATCTATTTTCTCTTTCTCGTTTGGACATTTCCTTTTTCTTTCTGGTTTGGGTTTTGGTTTGGATGCTTGGTTCTTGGTTTGGACCTTGGTATGGATTTTTGATATGGATTTCTGGTTTTCTAATTTAATTTGGAACACGGATTGGATTTTGATTGGGTTATAATCTGGTTTTTTGTAAAAGGTCATCTGGCATGGATTGTGCCTGGCAAGGGGTAAGTCGCACCGTTCGAACGTGGCGAATCGCCTTATTCGGCTCATCGAGTATGCACTTTTCTCGGCAAGGGTCTAGAGAAACTAGGATTCAGCCTCGGACTTAGACCCCATATTATCTATCATTTTTTATTTCAGGTCTTTGAGTATGGACTATGCTCGACAAGGGTTCGGAGAGACCAGGATTCGACTTAGGACATAAGCCATGACATTACTCGGCATTCAGGGACGCTGAACCAGGATCACCATCGATCTAGGACTTAGGCCAAGGCATTGCTTAATATAGGTCATATGGTATGGATTATGCTTGGCAAGAACCTGGAGAGATCAGATTTGGATGTTAGCTATAAATAGCTAAGGATATGGGCATGGACCCGGAGTGGTCCTGGATTTGGCTAAAGGACCGGAGTGATCCCGAATTTGGATATCGACTCGAAGAGGTCATGCATTTGGTTATTAGCTACTAGATATGAAAGGATTAGAACTTGGTTTTTGGGTTCGGATGGATATGGAATTGTCTAAGGGTTTGGTTACTAGATTTGAAATCGGATATTGACTAGGAGCAGTCACTGGTTTGGACAGGGATATGGTTGTGTATATGGAACTTGGATAGAATGGTCTTGTGATGGATTGGATGATATAGCTATGGATGGAATATGGACTTTGGATGTCAGATTTGAAGCTTTTCAAAACACGCTTTCCTACTACAAGGTAGGTTTTTGGGGGGGGGGGATGTTGCCCTACCTTTGGGCCAAGGCTGGGATATCAAAAAATTGGCTAAAAGGTTGGATATCAGGATTGGAGATCGATTGAAAACAAGGATATGATCGATACAGTCAAAATTGACCGAGCTTCAATAAAGGTGGGATTAATAAGGAATGGTAAGCAAGGATGGATGAGGCTACCTTTCAAATTTCAAGCCAACCGGAGTTCATATGCTCAAGTTATAGATGGATCAATATCCATCAAAAGTGGGTTCACCTCAATACATTCGTATCGATCACTGCTACATTGGTTTGGATCGATCGATCTTCGGATCAATGCATCTCATATCGATGCACTTTGCATCGATCAGTTGACTTAGGAGGGAAGCGGGTTGATGGATATGGAGTTTGTATCGATACGCATGTATTGATTGGATGGCCAAGTATGTCAATGCACTTCGTATCGATTAAGGCTAGGATCAAATAATGAAGCAATGGTTATAGGAATTTAGATGAGCATTTCGTATCGATTAATTGTTAATCGATACGAAGAAGGCCGTAGGCATTAATAGATGGATGGTAGCCTATGGACATGATGGCTATGGATTGATAGATATGAAGTCATATGGTTCACCAGAATACTTAGGATCGATACGAAGAAGGGAGCGACTGGTGAGTACGTGGTCGATGGATATGAGGTTCTTGATCAATACGAAAGTTCTAGCCTACATTGGAAAAAACAAACTTGGATCGATCATAACTCTCATTCTACAAGTCCAAATGCTAGGAAACTTTCATAGAAGCTTGTACATTGTCTCAACAACCTCCATGATAGATCTCAGCTTCGTTGGACTATTTTTGGATCTATACGACTTATGCTTGGATCGATCATGATCGATCTCAAACGACTCCAGATCGATTTGGTAGGCCCACCTGCACATAAGAAGAGGTATTCTAGGTTTTGGGCTGATATTTTCAAATATGCACCTATAAATAGCAACTCTATGGCAATTAAAAGGGATCTTCTTGTGCTATTCTAGGGGAAACTCTGCCATTTTGTTTACTAATTTCAAAGGCATGTAACTGTAATCTAAATATAAAAGGAACAAAAGGATCAATTCAAAGTGGAGGTAGGCCAGAGATAGCTGAATCACTATAAATCACATGTTGTTTTCCATTTTCTTTCATTTTAATTTGGTTATTTCTTCATTTTATTCTCTACATTATCTGAATCTAAGATCTATGTTAAGATATTGATGATTTGTGTGTAAATACTGGTACTTTGATTACTTTTGGCGTTTGTGATGAATTTTGGCGCAAACAACCTTTTACGTCAATCTTATTTATTTCCTTTGCAGCTGATTTAATTAGTAACATGTCCAAATAGTTTAACATTAGCATTTACATTTAATGTCCATTTTAATTCTAGTTATTAACATTTATTTTCTTAATTGGTTCTAAATTATTTTCAATCCAAAAACATTAAATGTTGATAACTTTTTTGTTCGATTTCTGATCATAAAACTTTATATGTGAAAGTTGATCAAAATATCACTATAAACTCAATGTTGCAAGTTTCAAAGCCAAAATTTGATGTTTACAAAAATTCTATTTTTGGGATTTAATAATTACTTATTAATTCTTTTTAATTAATTTCCTTTTATTTACTAAATTTTAAATTATTAGTCATCTAATATCACATATGTTGGGCCAAAAAGTGGCATAACACCCTGAATAAAAATTATAGTAGAGAGATAAATAGTCAACAAAGTAAGAAACACGAGACTTTTTTTTAGTGGTTTGGAAAATCTAAGTCTTATGTCCACTTTAATCTTATTATAAAGATTGTTTTTTTTCATAAGTACAATAATTTTATGGTTCCAAATGTCTTAGATAAGCAAAAATTAATTTTTTTGTGATAAAGTCTAGTAGAGAGATTAGGTGAAGTAGATGAAGTGTTAAAATTCCTTTTCAAATTATTATATGCTTGCTATATATAGAGAAATCATCCAACGAAGTAGCTAGATCATATTCCGGATCCTAGAAAATAGAAGGGTAGATGAAGTATCCAAAGTAATGAAGTCATACCGGTGCCAATCAGAAGTGATTGGCGATTGGTACCGACCTTATTTACTGATGTAAAATCGTGTTATCTTCTTCTACTTAGTCTTCTAGCCTTAATCCATCAAGATCTGAGCACTTTTACCTTAGAAATAAACACACCCCCGAGAGATTTTGACATGTCTAGTACTCGTACACTACTTTAGAGCTTTTTGGAGGTTTTCACCTTCCCCTTAAGAAATGGGCCCTATGACAATTACTTTAGCCAACCTTCCATATGTTATAACTATGGATTCCCTTATAATGCCAAAAATAAAGTCCGTACTAACCTAAAAGTAATAGATACTGAGCTGATACTTATCTTATTTTCGGTAATCTAACCTTTTGAATCTCGTCGCACTATCCTTCCAAGCGTTCCTTCGAGTCCTTGAACCACATCATCTACATTGTGACATCAAAATTCATTGGAAAGCTGCTTGGTCTAAAAGAAAAATAATACTTGCCTTCCAAAGCAAGCTTTTATTGGAAAAAACATGCTTTGATCAAGACAAGTGCACGCCATTGTAACGACCCGCCATTCATCTCCATAGAATGACGCATCATTAATAAGAAAGAAAGGGATAGACAAGAGAAAGAAAGAGAAGAAAGAAGAAACAACACATCAGAATCTAAACATCGGAACGAATATATTATATTAATAACATAAGTATTACATAGTATACAACAAGTATCAGAGTTATATAGATTATACAACACATACTAGACAGTTATAAACACCTGTCTAGTTATACAACTCAGAGAAAAACACAGAGATATCAAACACAGCAGAACACTAAACATATCTACAACGTTGAAGCCTCCTGCTCCATTGCTCCTTCACAATTCGTCAAAGCTCACCTGAATCGCTTGGCTACTCGTAAAAATTTGAGTACCCAAGAGTTTAAGAAAAACAGAAATAAACTCTGGGTCAGACAAGGGTCTGGTGTGAGTAACAAGTTAAGGTTGCTTAACTTTGAAAAAAAACCTTTGAAAAGAAAAGGTATGACGTAAGACTTTCCATAGGTAAACATGGAAAAGTTTTTACCTTAGGCTAACCAAAACATTTGATAGGAAATCCAGTGATATTATAATAGGTCTAGGGTTTTCAAGTAAATAGAAAATAGTCGAAATTGTTACATCTATTAAATTCCAGTTACTAGCCACAAAAGCGGGTAATACAATCAAAACCGTTGGCACTTATTGAATTTTGGATTCCATACAATGGCAGGGCTACTGGGGTATCGTCCGTCACAGTACGTGGCCTAGATCAGCGTACCGAGGATTACTCCCAATCCCCTGCAACACAAAGCCGGAACCATCCCTTACTGGACAGTCTCGAACAAGACAACCCCACAGTTGGTGCGCATATCCAACTGTCCACTATGCCTAATAAAAAGGGACCTCTAGACAGGGGAAAATATCGTCCTACTTGGGCATGACCCACTTAGCCTTGCTGCACCTCCCCTGTTTTAGCCATTCCCGGTTGATGAGGCTTGAGGCTACGATTACCTTTATAGGACACATTTATCTTAGAATGCTCATCGTCCACCTGATGATGTTCTGAAATCATTCAATCCATACAAGTTCGTTCCGGGTTCGAACGAAACCGAAGGCATTATCTCGTTACACTCATTTTGGAATCACCCTTAGAGTTAACGACGATAACCCTTGCACTATGAATCTTCATGTCGAATCTGAAAGTACTACCCTGTTAAACTCGTATTGGAATCACCCTTAGAGTTTTAACGACGGATAGTCCTTACACCTCGAGTCTTCATTCCTCACTTAAGACTCATGACCTATCGTTAATTTGGATCGATGTGGTTTTCGAATATCCAAATATGGAAAGCCGATCCCGATCTCATCGAAATCCAAAGCGTATCTTTTAAGGCCAAGTTGTTTTAGGGTTTAAAACTATTCAATTTCATTATCTATATACACATAGATAGATAATTCACATATCACAATAGATGATCATCACAACAGATAATCCATATTATAATTATCAAAAGATAACCCATATTATCATCATAATGCAACCAATGCATCCATATCACTCAACATTACTTATCTTATAGCTGAGATTTCAAACCATTCAAGGCAAACAATATCATCCATCCATACATAAGCAATGATCTATAATCACAACATCTATAATTAATTTAAAATGAATTAAATTAATTACTTCCATCTTTAATCAATTTAAAGTGAATTAAATTAATTACTTACATCAATATAAATCTTGCTTACTTATCCATTAATTAATTACAAATTAATTAATTGTCCTCTAATTAATCACCTTAATTAATCACCCTTGATTAATTATTCTTTAATTACATTCAAGTAATTATTCTTTAATTAATTATCCTCAAATAATTACAGTAATTAACCTCTAATTACTTCATTAATTAATTAACTATAATTAATTACATTAATCCTTAATTAATTACATTAATTAATTACCTTTAATCACTTATTATTGATTAATCAGTCGTAATTAATGAATCTTACTTACATCATTAATTATTAATTAATGATTCTCAATTAAATTAAATTTAATTACTAATTTAAAATAATTACATTAATAAATTAATCTCAATTAAACCATAATTATTAATCACCTTTGATTAATCACATTCAGTAATTAACTACCCTTAATTACTTATCAAATTTATTATTCCTTAATTAATTATCTATAATTGATCCCTTGATAGTTATAAAGTAATTTAATCAAATTACTTCCAAACTTAAATCATCTTCCACTAATTACATCCAGTAATCATCATTTAATTACTTCACTGAGTAATTACACTCCTTTAATTACAAAAAGTAATTATTATCAAATCATCAAGTGATTAAAATTAATTAAACTTAATTAATTAATTTAAACCAATCGTAATAAACTCCATTAATTACATTAAGTAATTAATTTCTTAATTACTTCCATTAAGTAATTATACTTAACCCATTCACAAATGACTATCATTTAATTAATTAGTCTAATTAATTATTAAAATTAATCACATTAATTATTTATTAAATAATCTTAAGTTAATGAAAATCATTAACCATTAACCATTCTTTAATTACTTTTATTAAGTAATTAACTTACATTAATCATTATTAATTTCAAATTAATTAATCTTTAATATCTAATTAATTAACCTTTAATTATTTAATTAATTAAGTGTTAACTGTAGCTTAATTAATTCATAATTACTTGATTAATTAATTCTAATTATTAATTAATATTATAGTTAATATTTCTTTAGTTACAAATTAATTATTACTTAATTAATTAATCTTAATCATTAATTAATTTATTTAAACATTTAATTACCTATTTAATTAATCCAAATTCATTAATTAAATAAATTAATTATCCATTTAATTCCTTAAAAATTAATGAATTACAAATCATTAAATTCTAATTTACTTTAAGATCAATCTTTATTCTTAATAAGGATCAAGATATCATTTACAAAGTACTTTAAATAATTTACTTAAATTTACTTTCAAATATCATTTTAAATTTAAAAATTAAAATGAAAACAAATTGATTTAAGCAAAGTTTGAAACACATTGTTAAAACCTTTTCATTTCACAAGTTAAAGAACTACTCATTTAATAAAGAAGTTTAAAAGGATTTAAAACCAAATTCATACTTAAATTCAAATCAATTTGAATTACACTTTAACATCTCAAATTGATTAAATCATTTTAAATTTAAAACTTTCCTTCATTTTTAAAATTGGAATACATATTAGATTTAAATCAAGATTAATATTTAGATTTTAAAACTCTTCTTACATTTTTAAACTTTATTTTTCAAATTCAAACTACTTAAACACTTTAAGTTTGTTTAAACAATTTAAATTTTAAAAATTATATTTTATTCCAAAACTAGGATTCAAATTTAGATTTGAATTCTAATTTAAAATCTTAGATCTAAACTTTGTTTAAATCACTTCTCTATAAATCAAAATTCAGTTTTATAAATTTTAAATTGTCAGGTTTTTTTTTAAAACCTGTATCACAAACTTGACCCGAGCTAAACTTTCAGTTACTTCGAGTCCACCAACTAAATACTTCGAGCAACCCATCTACTTTCTTCGAGCCAATCACCATTAACTCGAATACAAAACAGAACCAAGCAACCTCACCACGACACAGCGCACTGTGCACATGCACCAACACCGCAGCTAGCCCCGATCATCAACGATGATCCACACAGGTCGGCGATCACCTTCATAGCCATATCCGATCATCAGATCAATACACAGTCACGAAATCGAATTTGAGTGATTAACTTAAACCTGGAACAACAGAACAGCACCAAACCACAAAACCTGTAATCGTCTCGTCCAAGAAATTCCGACCATCTGAACGCCTGCGCCTCCGGTCACTCCATCATCGTCTCATCTACTTCCAATCCCCTGAGTTAAGTAGCACTCGATCCACTGAGGAGGTCGAACCAATCAAAAACACTACCTAGATAAAATTTAGGGTTCTAAACTTCAAAGTTCAATCATAATCAACCCCGAGCTACGATCACTGTCCAACCATTTTTCCCACCATCACCGATCACTCTTCTACCTCCAGGAAGAACCACTACCTCCACACCCAAGTGGATCACCGGAAAGTGCTAATTTTCCCTTTTAAGTTCATTCCAGAACTGCTCTTTCAACCTTAGTCAAAAAATTTGGATTTCAGTTTTTAAAATCTTTATTTTGAATGAGATTCCAGATCCTAAGCCTGGAACATCAAACTATGATGTTCGAAAATTTGACAATGCTTACACATTTCTATTCTTATGGCTTCCAGAGAATTTCCCAAGCTTATTTTTACTTAAATAAATTTTTAAACTTTAATTACGGAATAAACAAACCATCTTTTTTTATAACTCGAAGCCTAAAAGTTACTAGATTGAGGGATAAAGGATTATGTTTGAATTCTTACCCTTTGAAGCTAAGCGCAGTCAAACCCAGATATCACAGCAGTACCCAAATTGACACATTCATACTTTCTGGGTAGAAATTTCAACAATACAAATAATCATACCATAACATACATTCCATATTTTAGCGTGCAACTAGAATTAATTTAAGATTTAAAAAGGTGATGTTACTCACCTGAAACTTGATGAGAAGAGCACTTTTTATTTGAACAGCCATTGATCTCAAAAACTTGACAGTAATACTTCTTCGCCTTAGAAAACTTGAGTTGCTTACTGTAGTTCTCATATTTGCTTGTAGAAGACAATTTCCAGATTGAAATGAAAATGCATTTGCCTTGATTGAATTTGCAGGGTTTAAAACAGATTTGCTTTGAAATTGTACAGGGTTTAGATTTACAGGGAATTTGATTTGAAAATGTAGATGGTTTGCTTGCTTGAAGATGTGCAAGTTGATTTTTATTTGCATGTTTGCAAAAGTTACAGGTTTGCTATGCATTTTTGAAGATGAGTTCAGATTTTTGATTTGAACTTGCTTTGCCTGTTTGTAGATGGTTATAGGGTTTTTGCTTCAGTTTTGAAAATGCAGAAACAAATTTCCAGATTGCATTATGAATTGAATTACAGGGATTTTGCCATTTTGATATGAGGAGTTTGATTTACAGGTTGAAGATGGTTACTGATTTGGTTTTAGATTTGAAAATGATATTACAGGGTTTTTGTTTGAAGATGATTTCAGATTTTTGTTTACTGACTTATTTCTTAGCTTTAGGTTTAGAAAAAGAATTGAAGGGGAAGGAAAATAGATTTATAAATAGGCTGAAATTTAATTCAAAAAAGAAAAAAAGAAAAAAAACAAATAGAACTTAAATGACACTTGTTAAAACTTTTAAAACTTGTCATTAGAGTTATTAACTACCTAACACTTGTATAAACAAGTCTTTATAAACTTACATTTGTCTTTAAATATTAAATGCTTATTTCTTATATTTTAAATGTAAATAAAAGTTTTATATAAATTTACTAAATACTTATTTATATACATATGTAACTTTAAAGAAAATGAGATCAATTATACTTATAAATAAAACTTATACAAATATCTTTAAAAATCCAAAATATTTCAAATATCTATTTATGTTTATAAAAACAAAGTATTATAATTATTATTTGAAAATAACAAATTTATCAATTTATAAAAGAAATTATCTCTTTATTATAAATTACTTATTTTCTTATATGAATTAATATATCATGTATTAATTCTATTTCAAACTTTGATATATTCTCAAATCATATACTCTAATAAATATTTAAAAAGAAATAAAGTAGAATTTATCTTAAGTCAATTAAACATTTGTTTTAAGTATTTTAAAACCAAATAGTTATTTATTAAATAACTTTGAAAAACTTTATATTAGATTAAATTAAATTTCCAAATTACTAAAATATATTAGAACTTGAAAACATGTTTTATTTATTAAACTTCAAACCAAAGGTTATCTATAATATATACAAATATATATACATTATAGATAGAAAATTATTTATTAGCTTTCAAAAGATAAAATTTACCAATTTAATATTTCTTTAAATAGATTATTAAATAATTCAAATTTTATTAAAAAAATTATCAAATCAATTTAATTTTTAATACAGATTATTAAATTGATATTGCCTAAAAATTCCAGGATATCACATTCCTCCCCCCTTAAAAGAATTTTGTCCTCAAAATTTAAAAGAAAAGGTAATTTAATAATCTATTTATCACAAGCATATATTATCAACCATATGCTAACAAAAATAGCAACCAATTCATCCAATCAAACAATCTAACTTTCAGACAAAAATATGAACAGAACTATCTAGAGTTTCCCAGGTATAAACACCAGGATACTCGCTCTACAGAATCCAAACAATCAAAACTACGAAGCTACTGAGCTCCTACTCATCTAGATCTACAAAACTAAATAGGATATCAGACTACAAACAAGTATGACTCAACAACCAAACCTTCCTTTAGAACTGCTGGTTCCAAAACCAGAGATAGATATATACGTACTCCCTCAGAGATACGTGAAACATATCGAATCCCAATTATCCAAACTGGCAATTCAATCCTGAAAACCAAACACTTAACCTCACAAGAACATAAAAAGATCCAAAACACCACGGAGCTAGCTTTCCAGTCTTACCAAAACTTATAGCTCCTTCGATCGGAGAAACTTAACCAAAACAAATCTCTAACTTCGGAATCCAAATTCCTTCGTCTCTTAACCACAAAACTCTTCTGACGATCCTGGGCTTCCTATAACCTTCCTGATCAGCTCAACCTTAGCCGATGCTTCCAAAAACAAGCTGGACCAAAAAAACAATCCAACACAACAATCTCCTCAAGATCAACCAAGACTAAGATCACCAACTCTACTCCTCAAACATCAGAAGACAACAAACTTCTCCTATCCGGAAAAGACAAACAGAAACACTCCCAAACTGCTTCCGCTGCACGACTCTGATTCGAAGTAGATAAGAATGCTAATGATGAACACGAGCACAAACTGGACAGCACATCCCACAAATATGGTTCAACAGATCCATAAAGGAAACTCAGAAATTCTTCAAAACCTGAGTTGCTTCACCAACCTCTATCTCTACGAACCATCCTTTAACTAAACTGAACCACTGGTTCCACTCCTGGATTCCTAGTTGATAAGAAAACTCAATCTCCCGATGCGGACAACTTCTGACTTCCCTGAAGACATTCGAAAAATCACTGACGATCCAAGAGAACACTCAACTATCGCAAGCCACTTTTGCGATCAATCCAGATCAATTTCCAAAGAAAACTGTCCTCTCTTTACCCAACAGAACAGCTTACATTGGTCTAGTCAATCCATTGAAGAAACGGATCCACTCTGCTGCTTCTGAATTCCACCTCCAGAAAAACTACTCAACCAAAAAACTTCCTGCCAAGGCAGAACACTCCGAGCTGCATCGCTGACACCGATGCCAAAAACTTCCTAATCCAAAGTTCTTCGAGAAACTAGGACTTTAAAGCCAACCACCACATCCTTCTGAACCCAGCCAGAACACCGTAGTAGACATGCTACCCAAAACTTGTTCCAAAGAAACATCTTCGGACACAATCCATAATCACCGCATCTCATCACGCAGCTACACTTCCTGTGGTATCAAGATACCATCACTTGCTTCTGCCCAACCGACAGATCCAACTCAACTCATCCAACTTCAAAGATGAACTCCGAACCTTAACAGGTTTCCTTCAGAGATCGATGAAATATCTACACTCTACACAACTTACTCGAGACGGTATTGGGTATACAGTCTCGACAGATACACTTCCAACCTCAACATACAAACTCCAACCAATGGTAGTTGTGATACCCACAACTACCACATCTACCTTTATAACTTATATTTGAAAACCCGAATAGGTAACCCAACAGATAGGTAGAAATTGATAAATATGTATATTAAAAATACAAATACGCTCTCTCAAGACGGAAATCACTCCAAAGCCTAGGTATTGACTCAATCTAGCGCTCTAATACCACTGTAACGACCTGCCATTCATCTCCACAGAATGGCGCATCATTAATAAGAAAGAAAGGGATAGAAAAGAGAAAGAAAGAGAAGAAAGAAGAAACAACACATCAGAATCTAAACATCGGAACGAATAAATTATATTAATAAGTATTACATAGTATACAACAACTATCAGAGTTACATGGATTATACAACACATACTGGATAGTTATAAACACCTGTCTAGTTATACAACTCAATACCACTCAGAGAAAAACACAGAGATATCAAACACAGCGGAACACTAAACATATCTACAACGCTGAAGCCTCCTACTCCATTGCTCCTTCGCAGTTCGTCAAAGTTAACCTGAATCCCTTGGCTACTCGTAAAAATTTGAGTACACAAGAGTTTAAGAAAAATAGAAATAAACTCCGGGTTAGACATGGGTTTGGTGTGATTAACAAGCTAAAGTTGCTTAACTTTGAGGAAAAAAAACTTTGAAAAGAAAAGGTATCACGTAAGAGTACCCACACATAAACATGGAAAAGTTTTTACCTTATGCTAACCAAAACATTTGATAGGAAATCCAGTGATATTATAATAGGTATAGGATTTTCAAGTAAATAGAAAATAGCCAAAATTGTTACATCTATTAAATTCCAGCTACTAGCCACAAAAGTGGGTAATAAAATCAAAACCGTTGGCACTTATTGGATTTTGGATTCCATACAATGGCAGGGCTACTGGGGTACCGCCCATCACAATACGTGGCCTAGATCACCGTACCGAGGATTACTCCCAATCCTCTGCAACACAAAGCCAGAACCATCCCTTACTGGATAGTCCCGAACAAGACAACCCCGCTGTTGGTGCGCATATCCAACTGCCCACTAAGCCGAATAAAAAGGAACCTCTAGACAGGGGAAAATCTCATCCTACTTGGTCATGACCCACTTAGCCTTGCTGCACCTCCTCTGTTTTAGCAATTACCGGTTGATGAGGCTTGAGGCTACGATTACCTTTATAGGACACATTTATCTTATAATGCTCATCGTCCACCTGACGATGTTCTGAAAGCATTCAATCCATACAAGTTCGTTCTGGGTTCGAACGAAACCTAAGCATTATCTCGTTACACTCATTTTGGAATCACCCTCAGAGTTAACGACGATAAACCTTGCACTCTGAATCTTCATCTCGAATCTGAAAGTAATACCTTGTTAAACTCGTATTGGAATCACTCCTTACTTGAGACACACGACCTATCGTTAATTTGGATTGATGTGTTTTTCGGATATCCAAATATGGAAACCCGATCCCGGTCTCATCGAAATACAAGGCGTATCTTTTAAGGCCAAGTTGTTTTAGGGTTTAAAACAATTCAATTTCATTATCTATGTACACACAGATAGATAATTCACATATCACAATAGATAATCATCACAACAGATAATCCATATTATCATTATCAAAAGATAATCCATATTATCATCACATTGCAACCAATGCATCCATATCACACAACATTACTTATCTCATAGCTGAGATTTCAAACCATTCAAGGCAAACAATATCATCCATCCATACATAAGCAATGATATATAATCACACCATCTATAATTAATTTAAAATGAATTAAATTAATTACTTCCATCTTTAATCAATTTAAAGTGAATTGAATTAACTACATACATCAATATATATCTTGCTTACTTATCCATTAATTAATTACAAATTAATTAATTGTCCTCTAATTAATCACCTTAATTAATCACCCTTGATTAATTATTCTTTAATTACATTCAAGTAATTATTCTTTAATTAATTTCACAAATTAATTATCCTTAAATAATTACAGTAATTAACCTAAAATTACTTCATTAATTAATTAACTATAATTAATTACATTAATCATTAATTAATTACCTTTAATCACTTATTATTGATTAATTAGTCTTAATTAATAAATCTTAATTACATCATTAATTATTAGTTAATGATTCTCAATTAAATTAAATTAAATTACTTATTTAAAATAATTACATTAATAAATTAATCTCAATTAAACAATAATTATTAGTCACCTTTGATTAATCACATTCAGTAATTAACTACCCTTAATTACTTATCAAATTAATTATGCCTTAATTAATTATCTTTAATTAATCCCTTGATTAATTATAAAGTAATTTAATCCAAATTACTTCCACACTTAAATCATCTTTCACTAATTACATCTTGTAACTAGCATTTAATTACTTCACTGAGTAATTACACTCCTTTAATTACATAAAGTAATTATTATCAAATCATCAAGTGATTAAAATTAATTAAACTTAATTAATTAATTTAAACCAATCACAATAAACTCCATTAATTTCTTAATTACTTTCATTATGTAATTATACTTAACCCATTCACAAATGATTATCATTTAATTAATTTATCTAATTAATTATTAAAATTAATCACATTAGTTATCTATTAAATAATCTTAAGTGAATGACCATCATTAACTATTAACCATTCTTTAATTACTTTTCTTAAGTAATTAACTTACATTAATCATAATTAATTTCAAATTAATTAATCTTCAATGTCTAATTAATTAACCTTTAATTATTTAATTAATTAAGTGTTAACTGTAAATTAATTAATTCATAATTACTTGATTGATTAATTCTAATTATTAATTAATATTCTAATTAATTATTACTTAAATAATTAATCTCAATCATTAATTAATTTATTTAAACCTTTAATTACCTATTTAATTAAGCCAAAATCATTAATTAAATAAATAAATTTTCCATTTAATTCCTTAAAAATTTAATGAATTACAAATCATTAAATTCTAATTTACTTTACGATCAAACTTTGTTCTTAATAATGATCAAGATATCATTTACAAAGTACTTTAAATCAATTTACTAAAATTTACTTTCAAATATCATTTTAAATTTTAAAAAATTTAAAATGAAAACAAATTGACTTAAACAAAATTTGAAACACATTGTTAAAACCTTTTCATTTCACAAGTTAAAGAACTACTAATTTAATAAAGAAGTTTAAAAGGATTTAAAACCAAATTCATATTTAAATTCGAATCAATTTGAATTACACTTTAACATTTCAAATTGATTAAATCATTTTAAATTTAAAACTATCCTTCATTTTAAAATTGGAATACATATTAGATTTAAATCCAGACTAATCTTTAGATTTTAAAACTCTACTTACATTTTTAAACTTTATTTTTAAAATTCAAACTACTTAAACACTTTAAGGTTGTTTAAACAAATTAAATTTTAAAAATTAAATTTTATTTCAAAACTAGGATTCAAATTTAGATTTGAATTCTGATTTAAAATCTTAGATCTAAACTTTGTTTAATTTGCTTCTTTATAAATTAAAATTCAGTTTTATAAATTTTAAATTGTTAGGTTTTTTTTCATAAACCTATATCACAAACTTCACCCGAGCTAACCTTTCAATTACTTCGAGTCCACCAACTAAATACTTCGAGCAACCCATCTACTTTCTTCAAGTCAATCGCCATTAACTCGAATACAAAACCGAACCAAGCTACCTTACCACGATACAATGCAATGTGCACATGCACCAACACCGTAGCTAACTCTGATCATCAACAATGATCCACACTGGTCGGCGATCACCCTCATAGCCATATCCGATCATCAGATCAATACACAATCACAAAATCGAATTTGAGTGATTAACTCAAACCTGGAACAACAGAACAGCACCAAACCACAAACCCTGTAATCGCCTCGTCCAAGAAATTCCGACCATCTGAACGCTTGCGCCTCCAGTCACTCCATCGTCGTCTCATCTACTTCCAATCCCCTGAGTTAAGTAGCACTCGATCCACTGAGGAGGTCGAACCAATCAAAAACACTACCCAGATAAAATTTAGGGTTCTAAACTTCAAAGTTTAATCATACTCAACCCCGAGCTACGATCACTGTCCGACCATTTTTCCCACCATCACCGATCACTCTTCTACCTCCAGGAAGAACCACTACCTCCACACCCAAGTGGATCACCGGAAAGTGCTAATTTTCCCTTTTAAGTTCATTCCAAAACTGCTCTTTCAACCTTAGTCAAAAATTTGGATTTCAGTTTTTAAAATCTTTATTTTGAATGAGATTCCAGATCCTAAGCCTGGAACATCAAATTATGATGTTTGAAAATTTGACAATGCTTACGCATTTTTATTCTTATGGCTTCCAGAGAATTTCCCAAACTTATTTTTACTTAAATAAATTTTTAAACTTTAATTCCTAAATATACAAACCATCTTTTTTTGTAACTCGAAGCCTAAAAGTTACTAGATTGAGGGATAAAGGATTATGTTTGAATTCTTACCCTTTGAAGCTAAGCAAAGTCAAACCCAGATACCACAATAGTACCAAAATTGACACATTCATATTTTCTGGGCAGAAATTTCAATAACACAAATAATCATACCACAACATACATTCCAGATTTTAGCATGCAACTAGAATTGATTTAAGATTTAAAAAGGTGATGTTACTCACCTCAAAATTGATGAGCGTAGCGCTTTTTATTTGAACATCCATTGATCTTAAAAACATGAACAGGAATACTTCTTTGCCTTAGAAAACTTGAGTTGCTTACTGTAGTTCTCATATTTGCTTGCAAAAGACAATTTCCAGATTGAAATGAAAATGCAGTTGCCTTGATTGAATATGAGGGGTTTAAAACAGATTTTCTTTGAATTTGTACAGGGTATAGATTTACAGGGAATTTGATTTGAAAATGTAGATGGTTTGCATGCTTGAAGATGTGCAGGTTGATTTTGATTTGCATGTTTGCAAAAGTTACATGTTTGCTATGCATTTTTGAAGATGAGTTCAGATTTTTGATTTGAACTTGCTTTCAATGTTTGAAGATGGTTATAGGGTTTTTGCTTCAGTTTAGAAAATGCAGAAAAAAATTTCCAGATTGCATTTTGAAATGAATTACAGGGATTTTGCCATTTTGATATGAGGAGTTTGTTTTACAGGTTGAAGATGGTTACTGATTTGGTTTTAGATTTGAAAATGATATTACAGGGTTTTTGTTTGAAGATGATTTCAGATTTTTGTTTACTGACTTGTTTCTTAGCTTTAGGTTTAGAAAAAGAATTGAAGAGCAAGGAAAATAGATTTATAAATAGGCTGAAATTTTATTTAACGAAATAAAAGAAAAAAAGCAAATAGAACATAAATGACACTTGTTAAAACTTTTAACACTTGTCATTAGAGTTATTAACTACTTAACACTTGTATAAACAAGTCTTTAAAAACTTACATTTGTCTTTAAGTATTAAATGCTTATTTCTTATATTTTAAATGTAAATAAAATTTTTATATAAATTTACTAAATACTTATTTATACACATATATAACTTTAAAGAAAATGAGATCAATTATACTTATAAATAAAACTTATACAAATATGAATCGAACTTTTTTTAATGGCTTCCGGATCTAGATCTGGAGATTAAGGTTTCTCCCTTTTCTCCTAGTTATTTCTTTTGAATTTTTCTCCAAGTTTTCTTGTGTTTAAATCTATTTTCTATCTTCAAATCTTTCTTCTCACACCTGGAACCTCATTGATAAATTATGGGATCTTTGCGGGATGAAGAAGGCTAGGAGGAGGTGAGAAAGAAAATGGGCAAGGCTCCAGTTTTGGGACCTGATCCTAGGCTCCACCTAGGAGGGAACAGATCGAGCAGAACTGAGGCTATTCCAGATCGGAACACGGGGAGAAGGGTGCAGGAGACTATTATTGGGCGGACATCGGCAAAATCTTCGAAAACGCCAAAGCAGAACGCCTTTCAACCAGGAAGAGACCCAAAAATCAAATTCACTGTCTCAGAAAATGCTAAAAAAATTTCAAACAGTGAGGCAGTTAAAATAGGAGCAGTTGGAGATTTAGGAAACCTAGATCTTGAATTTATTGAGCCTAAAAGAACTAATGGTAAAAGGATCGGTAACCTATCGTCTGAAGCTATCAAAGAAGCAGAGGAAGGCTGGGATTTATGTATACTACTGTATGTGGTTGGTTATAAACCATGGTTTAAAACTTTTGAAGGATATGCCAATAGGGTATGGTCTACGCACAAGTCGTTTTCAGTTCACTCAAGGAATAATGGATTCTTTGTGGTAAGCTTTTGTACTGAGGAGGATTGCAATAAGATTTTGAAATCAGGTCCTTGGTTCATGGACCGGAATCTGATCATTATGAAGCGCCTGTCCCCAGACATGAGAGTAGATAGAGATTTACACACATCTTTGCCTATATGGGTCAGACTTCCTGGTTTAAGTTTTAAGTTGAGGGGAATAAGGCAATTAGTGCTTTAACAAGTACCATAGGACTTCCCATAAAGATGGACGAGGCCACGAAAAATAAATCTGGATTAGCCTATGCCAGAGTTTTGATTGAGGTTAACGCTACCCATGGTATGCCTAACACTATCGAAGGTATGGACGACAAAGGGAGGAGTTTCATACAGGAAGTGGAATATGAGAACCCTCCTCCCATATGTGGAAAGTGTGTGTGTTTTGGACACGTAACAGGCGAATGCCCACTGTCCATGGCTTGGGTTCCTAAATTGACTCAAGTTGTTGAATCTGATAAGGAAAGCCCTACGGATCCAAGCCTTGTTGGTTGTTCAGAAATAGTAAGGGAAAAAGGTGGAAAAGACATTATTAATGATCTAGAAAAATAGTCGAATGATGGCTGTTCCATTGACTCCCCTAATACTGAAGTAATGCATGATGATCCTTTATCTAAAGAAGAAATCAGGAATTATGAGGCGGAGGTTTCATGTGGTGATGGTACGACAGAAATTACACAACTAAAAGCGCATCAAGATAATCAAAACATAAATGTTAACTATCCTCCTATGGATGGGTCTCAGGATAGAAATCAGGTAGCTTCTAACACGCTGGAGACAGAAGTCAGAGGAAATTTCATTACAGAACAAAATCTTTTGGACAGGTCGAATGTCCCTCCTGATCTAGGAATCAGTGTGCCGCTCACCTCTATGCCTATAACGACTCCGGTAGCTAGGGATCTGAGTTCATCACCTCTGAAGTCACCTACGACCAACATTACTATTCTCAAACGTCCTTTGTCAACACCGGATACTCTTTCATTTCCAAAAACTTTACTTTCTAATGATATCTGTATTGATGATTGTATAATTAATATTGTTAATTTCAGCAGAGGAACTGAACCTTGTTATGATATACAGGTACAAGAAAATCTAGGTCAGGATTCAGGAATGATAGAAGTTATAGAGGAACAGATCACATATGATAATGCAGATGCAGCTCAGGAGGAACAACTTCTTCCTAAGCCTCAAGATATAGAATTTGAGAACATTCAGAAGGAAAAGCTTGTTTGTAAGAATCCCAAGTGGGTTCAGAAGCTAGGCATTCCTGCGGAAGGCAAAAGGGAGTCCTCTAGGTTGTTGAGGACTCGTAATAATAATGTTATTTAATGTCGTTTGCATATTTGAATGTTAGATGGTTCCATAACCCCAACAGAATGAAAGAAGTGAGAAAACTTATTGACAGGTATAAAATAAGTTGTTTTGGTGTTTAGGAAAATAAGTTGTTGTTTTCGGGTATTCTGAAGCTGGAAAGAGCGCCGGATGACAGATGGAAAATAATAAGTAATGTTTCTTGTTATTTTAAATGCAGAATTCTCGTCCTTATTGAGCGAAATTCTTAGGATTTTAACTATATTAGCATAAGTGATCAACATACTATCATTGAACTGATCAATATCTTGAAATTCAAATGTAATTTAACCTGTATCTATGCTCAGAACTATGCTACTCTCAGGAAAAGATTATGGAAGAATTTACAAGAGGACGCTATCAATATTTACAGGCCATGGATGGTTCTTGGGGACTTCAATTGCATTAGTAGTCCCTCAGAAAGAAAGGGAGGCAACCTAGTGTCATTTGGAAACTTGTTTGAATTAAATGATATGTCTAACTACATAGGTCTTAATGAGATAATTATTAAAGGTTATGAATATTCTTGGTGGTCTGGTCCAAGTCGCAACATATTTTCTAAGATTGACAGGGTCTTCGCAAACCTAGATTGGATCAACTTATTTACAGATTTATCGGCCGAATACCTGCCTCCTTCTGTGAGTGATCATAATGCAGTCCTTGTCTCACTTTTCTCTAAGCCTAGGGACAAGAATAGACCTTTTAGATATATGAACCATTGGCCTTTAAATGATCAATACTTTCCTTTGATCGAAAAACTCTGCATTTCTAATCATGCAGATCGACCTCTATATCAAATCATTTATATTCTCAAGAATATCAAGAGAGAGCTTAAGATTTGGAGTGCTAAATTACGCAATACCAAAAAAGAGGTTAATGTTCAGAGAGAGAATTGCTCTAGACTTAAGAAACTTCTGGAAAAATCAAATGATCACAATTTATCAATGGAATTTCAAAATGCCAAAATTAATCTGGAAATGGCACTTAAAAATGAATTTCTAGATACAAAACAAAAGGCTAAATGTGGTTGGTTTATGATGGGTGACGAGGCTACCTCTTTTTTCTATGCTAAAATGTCTAGTAGAAGAAGTAGAAAGCGATTGACCAGCATTGTAGTTGATGGAAAGGTGGTTTCGGAAGATATGTTTGTTGAATCGGCTATTGATTTCTACACACGTATCTTTAACCTTCCCTTGTGTGACCACTTCCCAGAAGTTATATGTAAATCGATCATCACTGAGTATGGTGCTAATTTTTTGAACGAAGATATATCTCTGGAAGAAATTAAATTTGCACTATGGGATATTAAAGACACTACTTCTCCCGGCGCTGAAGGTTTTAATTCGATGTTTTTCAAAACTCATTGGAATATTTTAAAATACTTAATTTTCAAAGCTTTGAATGATATTTTTCAAAAGGGTTTTATAATCAAAGAGTGGAATCATACGTTCTTGCACTTGATACCTAAAAAAGATCATTCTACTTGTATTCAGGATTTTAGACCTATTGCCTGTTGTAATACTTTATATAAGGTTTTCACCATAATACTTTGTAACAGACTGGTTCCTTTTTTGGATAAGTTGGTGTCCCCGAATCAGACGGCATTTATCAAAGCAGATCAATAGGGATGGAATTTTGTTTGCTTATGAAATTATCAGGGTCTCGGAAGAAAGGATAATAAATATATGTGTATCAAAGTTGACTTAAAGAAAGCATATGATACGATTAATAGGTCTTTGTTACACATATGTTAATAAACTTGGGATTCCCAGACAAATGGGTGAGAATTATTGAAAACATTATAACGACCCCAGTTTTTTCTATCATTGCTAACGGGGGATCGCATGGTTATTTCAAGAGTTCAAATGGACTTAGACAAGGCGACCCACTTTCCCCTATTCTTTTCACCTTGGTCATGGAATATTTTACGTTATTAATGGATGAAAAATTCAAGGCTGGGTTAATTTATCCAATTACCGACTTTGATAATAAGTTGACTCGCCTTATTTATGCCGACGACATTATTGTTTTCACTAAAGCCAATGCCTAAACTGCAACTGCTATTAGCGATGTCTTTAAGACCATGAAGAAAGTTACTGGCTTGGAATTAAGTTGCGAGAAATCTAACGTTTTCTTTGGAAAAGGGGCGGATTGTTGCACTGGTATTAGTACGATCCTTAATATTCAGCAAGTGGATCTCCCAATAAGGCATTTGGGTATTCCCTTGTCTAGTGCTAATTTGAGGGATAAGGATTGTTCTCTTTTGATAGAGAAGGTCAAGTTAAGAATTGGTGGATGGGAAACAAGAATGCTTAGTCTAGCTGGGAGATTAGAACTCATCAAATCTACCATTTACCCCATAATACAATTCTGGATGCAATACTTTTGTCTCCCAGCCTCTACTGTTCAAAAAATAAACATTTGATCCTTAACTTTCTTTGGAAAAGCCGTAGTAGTAAGATTCCATGGGAGATTTTGTGCAGGAAAAAGAAGAAGGTGGTATGGGATTGAGAAATCTAGAAGAGATGAACCGAGCGTATCTATCAAATTAATATGGAAGGTGATTAATTCAGAAGGAATTTGGGCGGACCTCATGCATTGTAAATATATTGGTCATAAAAGTTTTTGGGAAATTAATCAGCGATCGGACGACTCGGGAGTGTGGAAATTCATTTTGAAGAATAGACATGAATCTTTGAAATGCCTTTCTCTTAACATTGCTGATGGAAAAACTACTTCTCTATGGTATGACCCATGGTTGAATGGAAGTACTATTATGGAACGTATTGGCAGAGACACAGCTTTTAGAACAGGTATGGAAAATTTGTCTCTTACCAAAATTTTAAAGAATGGTGAGTGGAAATGGGACTCGTACAGTTTTTTATTTCAAATACATGCAGAAATCGAAGGAGTCAAGATACATAATGATAGGGAGAGGGATTACTGGTCTTGGAAGTGCTCAAAGGATGGTTTATATCAGTTCAAAAAAGTTTGGAACACGATTAGATCTAGCTTTGAAATTAAGTTTTGGATATCTTCGGTCTGGAATAAAATACATGTTCCAAAAATGGCGGTATGCCTTTATAATGCCATTAACGACTATCTATTGACAAAATAAAAATTACTTCAGAAGCAGATAGTTGTGGCCCCTAACTGTTTTTTTTGTAACAATCACATTAAAACTATAGACCACTTATTCTTTCAATGTAATTTTACAGGAAACGTATGGCTTTGGAACTATAAAAAAAAATCGCCAAAAAGTTTACTATCCTTTTCTCTGAAAAACGATTTATGGAAAATTGTTTCTATCACAAGCTCAAAACGTCTCAACTCAGATATGTTTCAACTCTCACTCTCTGTTTGTGTTTGGCATATTTGGAGAGAAAGGAACGAAAGGATTTTTCAAAATCGTTTTACTGAAAGGTCGCAGATTTGTACAAACATTTTCCAGACAATGAATATCAGAATGGAAAAAACAAAACATTTTAAAAACATTACTGGCATGAATGAAGTTATAGCACTGAAATGGGGATATACCTCCCAACGCTGAATTGGGGCATCATCTGCTTTATCATATGTTTCTGTTCTTCTGATATCTTCTTGCTTCTCTATTTCTTGGCTTTTGTTTCTCATGTTCCTGTGTTAGTTACATTGTCCTCACCTTCTCTCCTTTAACTTACATTATTATTTACAATTACAATAATTAATGATTCAGTTTGAAAGATTGCAGTTTGCAGCTCTGGTTGGATTTATGATTATCTGATTGTTGTCGCGCCGTTTCTTTGTCGCAGTCTCGAACTACCTAGTTACAAAGGGATTTTGTGCTAGTTGCTGGAATTACTTTCTCTAGTTGGCAGTAGCTCAGATCTGAAAGTAGTAGATGATGCTTAGAACTACAGCCGAGCTAGTAGTGAATCATGATATTGTAGTTCTTCATTGTGAGACTTATCTCGCTCAGATCTCCATAGTTTTTCCTGAGCAGGAGCTGGTTGCTGGACTTTCTTTCTTTGGTTGACAGTAGTTTCGATCTAGTAGTAGTAGAAGAAGCATAGAATTACAGCCGAGCTAGTAGCGAATCAAGAAATAATTTTGTTTTGGCCTCTCTTGCTTCCATTATCGTTTCTTGTTTTAGGTTTTTTTTTTGAAATGAGTTAATGATGTAATTCGGAAGTGCTATATTTCCTTAATTGCTTTGAGATCATTCTCGAAGCTTCTGATAATTGGGCCCATTTTAGTATTTTTTGGTAGGATTTGAGACTTATTGTTTGTAGTTGGCTTAGCTTAGAACTGAAATTGCCTTTAGGCACTTGTAAATCATTTTGCTTATAGTTTTTAATAGAAAATTTTGAACCCGCATTAAAAAAAAACTTATACAAATATCTTTAAAAATCGAAAATATTTCAAATATCTATTTATGTTATTAAAAACAAAGTACTATAATTATTATTTGAAAATAACAAATTTATCAATTTATAAAAGAAATTATCTCTTTATTATAAATTACTTATTTTCTTATATGAATTAATATATCATATATTAATTCTATTTCAAATTTTTGATATATTCTCAAATCCTATTCTCCAAGAAATATTTAAAAAGAAATAAATAAACATTTATCTTAAGTTAAGATATATTTAAACAATTAAACATTTGTTTTAAGTATTTTAAAACCAAATAGTTATTTATTAAATAACTTTGAAAAACTTTATATTGGATTAAATTAAATTTCTAAATTACTAAAATATATTAGAACTTGAAAACATGTCTTTATTTATTAAACTTCAAACCAAAGCTTACAGATAATATATACAAATATATATACATTATAGATAGAAAACTATTTATTAGCCTTTAAAAGATAAAATTTACCAATTTAATATTTATTTAAATAGATTATTAAATCAATTCAAATTTTATTAACAAAATTATCAAATCAATTTAATTTTTATTACAGATTATTAAATTGATATTGCCCAAAAATTCCAGGATATCACAGCCACTATCCATACAAGTCCATCGGTCATCCAAGAGTTGCTTTGAAATGTCATCTCTATTGCATGGACATTCATTCCAATGTTTTAAATGACAGTAGTGCCACTACATACTAAGATAAAGATCCACATTTTGAAGATCATTCCATGATGCAGACATGTACCTACTACTATCTTTTCTCTTCCTCCCTTTAGTTTTTTATTGTGAGTCAAAATTTCATGTCCGTACTGACTTGTTCAGGTCGGTACCAAACTATTTTTCTGAGTCATCTAGCCTTTATAAGTTTCAACACTTCGAATTTTTCTTCCATGCTTTTAAAATTTACTGCCGTACTTGTGTTTCCAAGACCGATTCCTTATGACCCAATTCCTAATCCGAGACCACTTGCTATTAACCTCTCGTAGCCGCTGCCGACACTAGTTGTCCACTTTAACAACCACTACACCATTAAAGGTCTCGATCCTAACTCCATCCTAAACCTTGATCTAGATCTAACATTCCAAAGGTAGGTGGTCTTGTCTAATGCAATGGTGGTGGTCTTAGGTCATCGTAGGCTACATTGAAGTTTGCCTATGACCAATAAGTCCCTAGGCTTGGATTTTTTGATTTGAACTTGCCTTATTCCTTAGTCACTGTAAACATTCCAATTATCTTTTGCTAGCCCTAAGTAAGAGTGACCCAGAGTCAACACTTGTAACGAGTTGTATTTTTGATGATAGAATATTTAAATAATTTATTTAAATATTTAATCATTAATTAAATAAAGGACTAAATATATGATTTTCGTATATGGCCAACTTCGGAATCGAGATCACTTCCGTTGTGTTCGGATTGAAGTCGCGAATTAAAATGAGTATATGGATCGTTATACTGGAAGAACAAATGATCCGGTAGCCGAAATGATCTTGAAATACGTGAAACTAGCATCCAGGGGCATAGTCTCAGATAGTGACAAGATTTATACCATTGGATCCGTAAAATGAGGTGATGTACGTATACGAGTTTCATTGCCATAAAGTTTAAAACGTATGACCATTTATTTGGGAAAATAAATAAATGGAATATTATATTAACATAAATACTATTCAAATCCTTTCCCTCTCTAATTTCATTTCACCTTTCACTATTCCATTCCTGGAAGAAATATTCATGGCTGCTACATCCTATTTCAATTTAAAAAATAAAATCGACCAATCCGTTGAACGGTAAATTGTAAAATAGGATCCTTAAGATCGCATGGGCGCGAGCATCGCATTTACCATAGTGGAATTTGGATCGACTAGGATTAGCGATGTCAATGTTACGAGCATGGATCTAGGTTAGACTTAGTTGGAAATTGGAGCGATAATAGGTGAAAAAGAGATCGCCCTTAGATTTCTCTTGGAAAATGCATCTCTCTATCAAAAACCATCAGATCTGACCAACTCAATTCAAGTGAACCCAAACCAAGTCGAGATGCACATGGTCAGGTCGCATATTTCCTTGTTTGATCAAGTTGCCTATTTTCATTTTTGGGGCGAAGAGATCACGTAGGGGAGCGCACTGGCAAAATTTGTTCGTCGTTTCGTTGAGAATCTTATGAGAAATTGAAGAGTGAAGGAGGGAAAGAGTAGGTTTGTGCATATATAGGCATATATATTGCCTAGAAAGAGTAATCGGAGAAGACAGACTAGAGATAATTAGGTAACTAATTGTTTTAATTAGTTAATTAATTATCCTATAATCTCAAATAGTATTTGATCCATATCTTTTGCATACGAGATCCATTTTGGATGCAGCTTCGTGCATTGCGCTCATAATGGTGAGACCAACATTTTGGCAGTGGTATAGATAACATTTTTTGTGGTGATTGATAATGTCTTTCACCATACTTTGATTGTTTGTTTAGTATTTGATCTACGTTCTAGAATGGCTTTTGGTTTTAAAATGTGATTTTCCTATACTTAGACACATACTGGATTTTTATAAAATAAATTAAATTATTTTAAATGGTTTTATATCGGATATATTATTTTTCTCATTGACATACTAGAATTATTAGATTTGGGTCATTTTTGATGATTTTGGTTGGCATGGATGTATTATACATGTTTTATGTATGTTATTTCCGATGTATATATGGTTCTTTGTCGCATGTTTAGTTGTTTGGTTATTTTTGCTTGAAGATGCCAATTTAGTGGAGATCGAATGTTATGTAATATCTTGTGCATTGAAATTTCGTACATGTGAAAATCCAGCAAACATGATAAGTTGTAAAAGTGGATTAGGATACGTATTGATTTGAAGGTGGAAGATGAGGCTTCAGACTTGAGGATGGATGTTAGATGTTTCCATTTGGTTTGTACTTACCTATTTTGGTTAAGTCGCAACCAAAATGGTTGGTATTGGCCACATAGAATGGTTAATGTCCATCACTATTGTTGATTGGCGATTTGCTCGATCATTGGCTTGGACATTAAGGAGATTTCATGGTGCATGATTTGAAGGTTTGTTCATGCGATCGACTTAGAGTCTTGATTTTAATGCTCTTTGATGAGCGATTTTAATGGTGAGGCAATGATGTGACGCTTCAAAATGGGAGTTGGTACTGCAGATTATGATTTAACGATATATGGAGTAGGTTCATAGGTTGATACTTTCATGACTCTGTAGATGGATGTGTTGGCTCGTTCGCACAATGGGCACATAGTGATGTAACAAAAGGATGAAAAGCTTTGCATCTTTGGTTTGTGACTTGTTGTGGGAGTAAATCCAAAGATTAGATACTGTGTATCTTCGATTTACGACTCATGTAGTAGGTACCAAAGAGGCTCATGGTGGGTGCCATAGAGTGGAGGGACGTTGTGGGTTCTAGGAAGTGGAAATTGGATTGAGCGAGCAGGGCTTGGATACGAATTGAGCAATTAATGCTTGGATGGATGTGTATGTGCTAAGGGATCGTTGATGATTCAGAGTGTTTTATGTTGTATTTGAAGAAGAGGCATTGTATACTGGGGATGCCAATGGATTGGTAGTAAAGATCTGTATGCCTAGACCTATAGGTTTGGGTCTAATGTCTATCTTTGATCCATGAGATATGTATCGAGCTTTGGGCTTTGTGATACGAGAGTATAACGCAAATCGAGATTTTCCACCAGTCCCTAGCAGTATGGAGGCCATATGAGGTATGATATATCTGGAGCACACATGGTGGAAATGAGCATTGTTTGATGGATGATATGTTTATTATGGTTGCTTGACTAGCCACGTGTTACCTTAGTGATGTCACATGAGGTAGGTATTGTGCAGAGGGATACCTAGATACCCCGACTTTATTTAGTATGAAGTAGGCATTATGGATAGAGATACCTAGGCAACTCGATAGTTTACTGAGTATGGAGTACCTTTTTATGATGTTATAGAGTAGCATATTATTGATGTTATGTGCCGACTCTTTGGTTGCAGGGATAGGTCAGGTATGATTTGTATACCTTCTGCTCCATATACTATATCGACTTTTATAGTATATTGAGATTATTTATCGCTCGCACCTGACTATTGTCCGACCCGAGGTTTTATCATTTGCTTCTTATTATCTCGAGTACCCTTAAATGTATAGATTGGAGAGCAGGTGTGGATGGCCTGTGGAAATCTTTAGATTAATTAGTAGGAAGTTACATTTACTTATACTTGTATTTGAGTTATTATTGTATATTCCACTGTATGACACTTTGGAGCCTTAATAGTGTTTGACTTAGTGTTATTAGAGACAGTTATCGGTTGAGTTTATGTAGCAGTTGTATAAACTCTTTTACTATGTTGTATAACTCTATGGATCTTACACTCTGATGATTAGTTCACATGGTTATTACTATCTCGGCTATTTTATAACTATGTTCTATGTTGACTATTATATTTTATTTGATGTGATGTGATGTGAGATATACGACATGTTATGTGATTATTTAATGTTCCATTTTTCTTCTTTTCCATTCTCTTCTCCTCTATTTCTCTTCTTTAATTTGTTTTCTTTCCCTTAACAACCGTTCTACACCTATGGTTTGGGTCAATCGTTTCATTTAATATAAGAGCTTTGGTTACATGATTAATTTGAGTTGATACTGCGATCCAGTAGAGATAGAGTAGGAGTTATCGCATTAGACTAGATTAGAGTGCATGAGTTTATCGAGAGAGTTTGAATTTGTTATATATTTTGGTTTTCAATATTATATAGTAGTACAAATAGTATATAAGTTCTATTGCGCACGAGAACTATGGATGCAGTTTTCTTTATGAGGGACCGATCATCCTTATTATAGAATAGGAATCATCTGGCATACAAGAAATACTATTGTTGACTCTATTTAAAAAGTTGTGGAGTGGGAAAGATCAGGGTCACTAACCCTGATTGATAGGATATGTTCGTAGAGACGATGTGAATCAGTTTCTGAATGCCCAAGTTGTTTTGCATGATTACAGTGCTCAAGAGCAAATGGTTAGAGTCGACTTTGTCGAATTGTATAAAGACTACAGGTGTGACGACCGCCCATGACTCCTGCACCCAACTGGATTATAATGCGCTGAAAAGTGTGCCAGGCCGCCATGGACGATCATCAGGGTAAGGTAAAACATTAAACTCTATCGTATTACTCACAGCTCAGGGATAAAATACAGTAGAAAAGTATACATAGTGAAGCTCATAGAACAGAATCTTATTATATAAACTCATGGTGGTTTTATACAAACATCTTATTAATCAATACATCAAGCCTCACTACATAATTCTCAGAGTATCAAACAAACAGCGGAACATCCAGTACATATAGTAAGAAAACAGTATGCAAAAGCCACCAGCTCGTCTTCATTATCAACAGCGTTGGTCACTAAGAACAGCACCTGTCACCTGCTACCTAGTCTCCCCATCCCAAAATGGATGAACAGCCCAAGGTAATAAGAGTTAAACATAAAACCTTGAGTCAGACAAAAGTCTTAGTGAACAGTAAGTCAACTATCAAACATACCAAAAGGGCATAAAGGTAAAAAGGAATAGGAACTCAAGCATCCCACTCCACCTCTTTCTACAGTGATAGCCCCCAGACACACTAAGCAGAAACAAGCATAGCAAAGCAGACAATTAAAGCAATTATCTCTTGGGTCAAGGTCGATGTTTTCCAAGTACAAACCCCCAAGGCCTAAACCAAGATCAGATAAGCACCCACAAAACATCGCTCTGGAGACCGAGTGACGATACAACCAAAGCATCCAAACATCCATGACTCTGGCTATCACTGTTATCAATGCTTCGATTTCACCGTTAATTGAATGACCGGCTCATTCTTTCATCCGTCCGTCAAAGGCTAATGGTAACCCCGGTTCTAGACATAACTCCGCACGTCATCGTGACCCGTGCCTAGGACTATCGAATCTGCCCAGAGTACTCGACCACCTTCCTGTAGTCTTTTGGGTGTCCCGACCACCTACCTGTAGTCGTTTGGGCGCCCCATGTACTCTTGCTTTGAGTTTGCTAGAACCTTCAATAACGATGAAATCCAAGCCTTCTAGTCATCCTCCTCGATGACTATTCTCAAACTTTGCCCAAGCTACTTCTCGAGCCTACCATTATCCACAAACTCGAACCATATCACCGAGTTATCAACATGCTTGGGATGATCCCGTCTGGATTAACCCAAGGCTATCTCACATCATTCTTTGCTTCCTCGTATTATATCAAAGTCCCATCTCAACATCATCATCATCAAATCTATCCATATGAGCTTTCTCATCCGCTTCATATGCCACAAGTAGCTTTCCTTATTCAAGAGCCTTTCCACTTAGCTTTTGAATCATCTTCGACCAACTTGTCTATCTCAAATCCATAAGTCAACTAACTTCTATCAATCAATCGAATCAATCATTAATCCAAACAATCAACCGTTCAAACAAGATCTAAGTAAACAATTATAACAATAATGGCAATTTCGTAAATAAAGAGTCCAAATCTAACAAACATAAATTATAAGTAATATCTTGTTGAATGAACTAGCATAAGTTAACATATAATAAAATGGATATCAAAATTTTATTAACGATAGATCTACATGCAGACTTAAGGAAAATGCATGAAATTACTATCTTTAACACACAAACAAGCCACCGATCCAATATACTCCTTTGGGTCCGTGTGAGAGATAACTACCACTCACCCAATCACCAAACACCTCAAAAGCAACTAACTTCATATTTGGACAGCAAAGGATCTAGCTTGATCCGACAAGATTCCGCTTCAAACGATGAAATCTCTCTTCAATGGATGGAGATCTTCAACTTTGGCTCTTGGATGTTCGATTTGATCTTCAATCTTGGATGGAAGGAAGCACTAGATCAGAGTGGAGAAAAGAAGTGAAGAAGTGTTGTAGTCGAGCTCTCAAAATGGAAACACTTTGTCGCTTCAAAATCCGGTGCCGAAAAGTGAACCAAAGACGTGTATTTATAGGCTGAAACCTTAGGTCGTCCGTTCCCTTAGGTCGTCCACGACCTAACTATTCCGACCTACGACTTGACGTGCCTAGCCGACCCAACTACCTAACACTCTCTGCGACCTAACTACTCAACACTTATACGACCTAGCGGCATAAGCCTTAACACCAATGTGCGACCTATCAACATGACCCTCAACGCGACCTACGACTTAGCTAGTTGCCGACTTAACAGCCCAACACACCCTGCCGACCTAAAGGCTTACGAGTTAACACATAAGCCTCTACACGACCTAACTGGAATGTGGCATAGCGATCTAACTAAACACACTGCCTCAACCTAGGTCGTATACGACCTAAATACACACAGCGACCTATCTTAGGTCGCTCCACGACCTAACTGCCTTAAGTCGCCTACCATTAGGTCGCCAAACCCCTTAGGTCGATCGCTCTCTTAGGTCGCTACAACTACTAGGTCGCTAGCTTCTTAGGTCGTTCAAACCTACAATTAGGTCGTTTATTCCTATAAGTCGTTCCAAAACTCCACCGACCTAACTATCATACGACCTAACTCCCTAGGTCGTTCTACCTCACTAAGACACTTACGAGCTAACACCGGACGACTTAAGCTTTGGTCGACTCAAACTCTAAACGACTTAACAACATCATTGACTTAATGTCGACAGTTTTACAATCTTTCGATCCGTAAAAATACGGGTCGTTACATTCTCTCCCCCTTAGGAATTTCGCCCTCGAAATTCCAAACAAACAAGAGCAACCAAAACTATTCTGCATGCCTACCATCCATAGCAATCAACAAACCATGCGTCCAATTACTAGCCTACCATGCAGAATTCTCAGACTTGAACAAGTTACAAATTCATGAGATGTCACGACACCTTAGGGCCATACCTCGAAGAGTTCAGGATGAGCTGCCTTCATCCTCTCTTCCTCCTACCATGTACAGTCGTTAACATCATCACTCCATTGTACCTTGAGCAACTTGACTATCTTCCTCCTAAGTTGTTTCGTGTCAGTCTCCACAACACGAAACGGCTTACGAGGACTCTTAGCTTCTGGATCAACCTCCAAATCTTCATAGCTATCAACGGAAACCATCGCACTTGGATCGTGCACATACCTCCGTAGATATGATACATGAAAAACATTATGCACACCCGACATCTTTTCTGGTAATTCCAGCTTATAAGCGAGCTTTCCAATTCGCTCGATGATCGGGAATGGTCCAACAAATCTAGGAGTCAATTTTCCTTTCTTCCCGAATCTAATAACATTCTTCAGAGGAGAAATCTTCACAAAAACCATATCACCTACGTCGAATTTCAAATCTTTTCGACGTTTATCGGCATAACTTTTCTGACGGTCTTGGGCTGCCTTCATTCATCGCCGAATGGTCTCGATGCAATCCGAAGTCTGTCGAATCATTTCGGGCCCAAATATTTGTTTTTCTCCAGTTTCCAACCAACGTGTCGGAGAGTTACACGGTCTCCCATACAGTGCTTCATACGGTGCCATACCAATACTTGACTGGTAACTGTTGTTATATGCAAATTCCACCAAATGAAGATGATCTTCCCATGATCCTCCGAAATCTAAAACACAAGCTCTAAGGAGATCTTCCAAAACTCGGTTGACTCTCTCGGTCTGACCATCTGTTTGGGGGTGATAGGCTGTACTCAAACACAACTCGGTCCTCAACACTTCTTGGAAGCTCTTCCAAAATACATTAGTGAACAATGGGTCTCGATCGCTCACTATACTCTTCGGAATACCATGGAATCGAACTATCCACTTAACATACAACTCAGCCAATTTCGGTGCAGTCCTAGTTGATCGAACAGGAATGAATCTTGCACTCTTAGTCAAACGATCTACGATGACCCAAATCCCTTCATTTCCTACCCTGGTTCTAGGTAACCCATCAATAAAATCCATCGATATTTGCTCCCACTTCCATGTAGGAACTGCTAATGGCTGAAGCAATCCACTTGGCTTCTTCTGTTCGGCATTTACCAACTGGCAGTTCATGCATTTGGAAATAAAATTTCCAACATCCTTCTTCGTACCTTCTCAGTAATAGGTTCTCTTCATATCCCGATACATCTTATTTCCACTTGAATGAATTGTCAACTTCGAGTGATGACTTTCCTTCAAAACTTCATTCCTCAATCCATCTATATCGGGAACGACTAGTCGTCCTTGCTTTCGAAGCCAACCCTCTCGATCGACTTCGAACCCTTTATCCTTCTCTGGGTCTGATCCAGATTCCAAATCTCGGATAATCCTGACAAGCTTATCGTCTAGCTTTTGGCTCTCGCCAATTCTTTTCACAAGATTAGGTCTTATCGATAAGTTTGCCAACATCTTAGGTTGCAATTCACATCTAGGCCTGAAGTCAAACCCAGCTAAATACTCGAAACTCTTCCATTCTGAAAACATGGCTCCCAATCCTGCATGTCTTCGACTTAATGCATCTGCCACTGCGTTACCTTTTCCCGGAGTATAGGATATACCAAAATCATATGATGCTAAAAACTCTAGCCATCACTGCTGCCGAAGATTCAAATCCTTCTGGGAGAAAAGATACTTCAACGACTTATGATCTGTAAACAACTCGAATCGAACTCCCAATAGATAATGTCTCCACATCTTCAGAGCAAAAACAATCGCCGCTAACTCCAAATCATGAGTCGGATAATTCCTTTCATGCGGCTTCATTTGTCGACTTGCATACGCAACAACTTTATCCTTCTGCATTAGCACTGCTCCAAGTCCAGTACCACATGCATCGGTGTAAACCACCATCTCATTATTTCCACTTGGAATAGTCAAAACAGGAGCACTTGTTAGTCGCTCTTTCAGGATTCCGAAAGCTTGCTCACACTTAGCTTCCCATCTAAATACTTGATTCTTTTTCGTCAATCCTGTTAACGGTGCAGCTATCTTGGAAAAGTCTTTGATAAACCGACGATAGTATCCTGCTAATCCAAGAAAACTTCTCACATCAGATGCATTCTTAGGTCGAACCCAATCCTGGATTGCTGCCGCCTTAGCGGGATCAACCGCTATTCCATTTCCAGAAATAACATGGCCTAAGAACCTCACTTCGCTCTTCCAGAAGTGACACTTCAAAAACTTAGCCTTCAGCTGATGTTTCCGCAAGATTTCCAAAACAATCTGCAAATGTGTCTTGTGCTCTTCTTCAGTTCTAGAATAAATCAGAATATCATCCACGAACACAAGTACAAACTTGTTCAACTGATCCCTGAATACTCTACTCATAAGATCTACAAAATATGCTGGTGCATTAGTCAACCCAAACGGCATTACCAGCCACTCACAAAAACCGGATGGTGTCCTGAAAGCAGTCTTCGGCACACTATCCTTTGCCACTCTTAACTAGTGAAACCCCGTTGCCAAATCCATCTGAGAAAACACCTTAGCTTCGTGAAGCTGATCAAAAAAGTCATCTATTCTCGGCAATGGATACTTGTTCTTCTTAGTCACTTTATTCAGCTCACGATAATCCACACACAACCTCAACGACCCATCCGCTTTGGTTGCAAACACAACTGGTGCACCCCATTCGGACACACTACGCCGAATGAATCCTTTTTGTAAAAGGTCATCAATTTGCACCTTCAACTCCTGTTGTTCCCTAGGCGCCATCCGCCTAAGAGGCATCACAACAGGTTTGGCTCCTTCAACTAGATCAATACGAAACTCGATCTCTCTATGCGGCGGTAACCCTTTGACCTCGTCAAAGATATCGTCAAATCTATTCACAATAGGCACCGATGACAGTCCATCCCGTGGAACAACTAGCGAATACATGAAGCTCATGAAGACGCCTTCTTCATGCTTACATCGTATCACAACCTTTCGCCCCTCCACGTCCTCGACTGTCACCTCCAGCCTCTTACAATCAACCCTTGCCGCATACTTCCTAAGCCAGTCCATACCCAAAATAATTCCGAACCCTGCAAAGTTCAGAACAAAACAATCACAAACAAAAGAGCAATCATGACTCGATACAATTAGACCACGGCATACCATACACAAACAAGACGAATCCCCAACTGGATTAGTCACAACCAATGGTCTATCAACAATATCCGGTTCCAAACCCAACCGGCCTACAAGTTCATTACAAACAAAGGAATGCGACGCCCCAGTATCAAACAACACTCTAATTGGAACACCACAAATGGAAAGAGTACCTTGAACCACCACATTCTTTCCCTCCTCTTCAGCAGTAGGAGCTTTCAAAGATGATGGCACATCCCCCAAAGCATAAGCTTGCAAAATCTGTCTGTCCTTTCACGGTTCTGGACAATTCTTCTTGATATGCCCCGGCTTATCACAGTTGTAGCACTTCCCTGGGACCTTAGAATTCTTGCAATCTTTGGAGAGATGACCCTTCTACTGACAGTTGTAGCAGGTCACTTCACCCTTCAGCCTCTTGCGGCCATCCTTACCCCTCTATTGCTGCGTCTTCCTTTTCTTGTTTACATCCTGCTGTGGTTTAGATCCTTCCTTGGTTACAGCAACAACAGATCCTTCCTTAGGAAACAGATTCTCATGCCTGAGAGCTTTCTCCACAAGCTTCTCAAATGGATCGTCCAGATGATCCACTAACTGCCTCCCAAGAAAAGTGTCCAAGCCTGTCACAAAATTCTCATTCTTTTGATATGGAGATTCAATATACGACCGAGCATACTTGGACAAGGCTTCAAACTCAGAAACATACTCAAGAACTGGTCTCCCACCTTGCTTGAGCTCTACAAACTTCTTGAACAAAACAGACTTCTGAGCTGTAGAAATGAACTTAGCTTCAAATCTGACTTGGAATTGTTCCCAAGTAATCTCTTCCTATGGAGTATCAATGGTGATAGAGTTCCACCAATCAGAAGCTCTTCCCTGAAGCTGTCTTGATGCAAGCTTCCTCTAAGTTGCATCCTCAATTCCCAAATCACCAAAGATCCTTCTACAAGCATCTATCCATCTCTGGACTTCTATGATTGATTCTATTCCCAAGAAAACCTTTCCTCCAAGAGTAGTATATTCTTTACACAACTTGGCAAAATCCACTGGTTTTGGAGCTTGAACTTGAACTCCAACATCTACTAATGGCCCTGGAGTTGGTATCCTTCTCATCATTGAAGTCATCATAGCCTCGAATATAGAAGCATAATCAGCAGCTCTCTCAACAGCATGGCCTCCTCTAGCAGCTGGTCTCCCTCTTCGACTCATTCCTAATATCTAAAAGAAATGATTAATATACCCTGGGGAAACAACTGCATAAGAAGTTCAAATCCTTCTAAGCTACTATATTATATATAGTAATCATCCATAGAAATACAATTACGTCTCTCATACGTAGTTACGTCAGCGAGCGTTGGCTGAAGTCGATTAACCTGGCTCTGATACCAAATGTGACGACCGCCCATGACTCCTGCACCCAACTGGATTATAATGCGCTGAAAAGTGTGCCAGGCCGCCATGGACGATCATCAGGGTAAGGTAAAACAATAAACTCTATCGTATTACTCACAGCGCAGGGATAAAATACAATAGAAAAGTATACATAGCGAAGCTCATAGAAAAGAATCTTATTATATAAATTCATGGTGGTTTTATACAAACATCTTATTAATCAATACATCAAGCCTCACTACATAATTCTCAGAGTATCAAACAAACAGCGGAACATCCAGTACATATAGTAAGAAAACAGTATGCAAAAGCCACCAGCTCGTCTTCGTTATCAACAGCGTTGGCCACTAAGAACAGCACCTGTCACCTGCTACCTAGTCCGCCCATCCCAACATGGATGAACAGCCCAAGGTAATAAGAGTTAAACATAAAACCTTGAGTCAGACAAAAGTCTTAGTGAACAGTAAGTCAACTATCAAACATACCAAAAGGGCATAAAGGTAAAAAGGAATAGGAAATCAAGCATCCCACTCCACCTCTTTCTACAGTGATAGCCCCCAGGCACACTAAGCAGAAACAAGCATAGCAAAGCAGACAATTAAAGCAATTATCTCTCGGGTCAAGGTCGATGTTTTCCAAGTACAAACCCCCAAGGCCTAAACCAAGATCAGATAAGCACCCATAAAGCATCGCTCTGGAGACCGAGTGACGATACAACCAAAGCATCCAAACATCCATGACTCTGGCTATCACTGTTATCAATGCTTCGATTTCACCGTTAATTGAATGACCGGCTCATTCTTTCATCCGTCCGTCAAGGGCTAATGGTAACCCCGGTTCTAGACATAACTCCGCACGTCATCGTGACCCGTGCCTAGGACTATCGAATCTGCCCAGAGTACTCGACCACCTGCCTATAGTCTTTTGGGTGTCCCGACCACCTACCTGTAGTCGTTTGGGCGCCCCATGTACTCTTGCTTTGAGTTTGCTAGAACCTTCAATAACGATGAAATCCAAGCCTTCTAGTCATCCTCCTCGATTACTATTCTCAAACTTTGCCCAAGCTACTTCTCGAGCCCACCATTATCCACAAACTCGAACCATATCACCGAGTTATCAACATGCTTGGGATGATCCCGTCTGGATAAACCCAAGGCTATCTCACATCATGCTTTGCTTCCTCGTATTATAGCAAAGTCCCATCTCAACATCATCATCATCAAATCTATCCATATGAGCTTTCTCATCCGCTTCATATGCCATAAGTAGCTTTCCTTATTCAAGAGCCTTTCCACTTAGCTTTTGAATCATCTTCGACCAACTTGTCTATCTCAAATCCATAAGTCAACTAACTTCTATCAATCAATCAAATCAATCATTAATCCAAACAATCAACCGTTCAAACAAGATCTAAGTAAACAATTATAACAATAATGGCAATTTCGTAAATAAAGAGTCCAAATCTAACAAACATAAATTCTAAGTAATATCTTGTTGAATGAACTAGCATAAGTTAACATATAATAAAATGGATATCAAAATTTTATTAACGATAGATCTACATGCAGACTTAAGGAAAATGCATGAAATTACTATCTTTAACACACAAACAAGCCATCGATCCAATATACTCCTTTGGGTCCGTGTGAGAGATAACTACCACTCACCGAATCACCTAAACACCTCAAAAGCAACTAACTTCAGATCTGGACAGCAAAGGATCTAGCTTGATCCGACAAGATTCCGCTTCAAACGATGAAATCTCTCTTCAATGGATGGAGATCTTCAACTTTGGCTCTTGGATCTTCGATTTGATCTTCAATCTTGGATGGAAGGAAACACTAGATTAGAGTGGAGAAAAGAAGTGAAGAAGTGTTGTAGTCGAGCTCTCAAAATGGCAACACTTCGTCGCTTCAAAATCCGGTGCCAAAAAGTGAAACAAAGATGTGTATTTATAGGCTGAAACCTTAGGTCGTCCGTTCCCTTAGGTCGTCCACGACCTAACTATTCCGACCTACGACTTAACGTGCCTAGCCGACCCAACTACCTAACACTCTCCGCGACCTAACGACTCAACACTTATACGACCTAGCGGCATAAGCCTTAACACCAATGTGCGACCTATCAACATGACCCTCAACGCGACCTACGACTTAGCTAGTTGCCGACTTAACAGCCCAACACACCCTGCTGACCTAAAGGCTTACGACTTAACACATAAGCCTCTACACGACCTAACTGGGACGTGGCGTAGCGATCTAACTAAACACACTGCGTCAACCTAGGTCATATACGACCTAAATACACACAACGACCTATCTTAGGTCGCTCCAGGACCTAACTGCCTTAAGTCGCCTACCATTAGGTCTCCAAACCCCTTAGGTCGCTCGCTCTCTTAGGTCGCTACAACTACTAGGTCGCTAGCTTCTTAGGTCGGTCAAACCTACAATTAGGTCGTTTGTTCCTATAAGTCGTTCCAAAACTCCACCGACCTAACTATCATACGACCTAACTCCCTAGGTCGTTCTACCTCACTAAGACACTCACGAGCTAACACCAGACGACTTAAGCTTTGGTCGACTCAAACTCTAAACGACTTAACAACATCAATGACATAATGTCGACAGTTTTACAATCTTTCGACCCGTAAATATACGGGTCGTTACAACAGGAGTCTAGCAGGAAGATCTTTGATGACTTAGAGTTAGATGAGGCAATGAGGTAGAAGTTGACCTCTAAATAACTCAAGGGATGAACAATGAACTAGTGGGATACTTCTATAGCTTCGGTTCCCAAGGGTTAATTTATTTGGGATTAGTTCACAGTTCACTTTGAAGAAGATTTATCTCGACTTTTTCGAAGTGGAGTTGGTTAGAGAGTTCACCAATTTGAAGTAAGGCGATATGCCTGTGTCAGAGTGCGTGACCGAATTTGATGTGTTATCAAAGTACTATCTATTTTCCGTTGATACTCCACATGAAAAGAATGGAAAGTTCAACATTAAGTTGATTGATCATATTGGGAAGCGACTGATTGGTCATATTGACAAAGGCTTCGAGAAGATGATCAAGAAGACTTTATAAGGAGATAACCTGTACCCAGTTTAGAAGGATTATCCCGAGCCAGTTGAGTCAGGGTAAACCGTGGAAGTATATGCATTGATTGTTGTTCTAATTTTGTCGAGCATTCCATCGATGAAAGAGAAATGAAACGGCATTACCATTTGAGGTATGCTTTCCACTTGTGCCGTTTACATACATCTTTTGTTTCACGTTGAGGTCTCATATTTTAACATATCTAGTTATTTAATAGATAAACTGGAATTGAGGCTCGAGACAATTAACCAACCTTTGATTATGATGGACCTAGTTTGGAGCTCAACTAGCCTATACATGGTTTGTCAAGGTATTATCTTATTGAGTCATGGATGTTTGTTTGTTTGTTTTCTATTGATTTGTTTTGAGGTTTGATTGGGTTCGGTGTGATAGTTTGAGAATGGACTGGCCGAAGGGGTATGAAATAGTGGTGGATTGTGAGAGGCCATTGGTGACGATTGGGGTTGTGGAGGAGCAAACAGTAGTGATAGGCTGCCTACAAAGGATGGGGTATAGTTAGCTTTCCATATTCACTCAATATTCCATACGATGGGTTGTTATCTGTGCTTATAGCTAGAGAGTGTCCAAACATGTTCGATGAGATGATCGGACTACCACCTTATAAGGTTTCAGTTTCCTATCGATCTGCTTTTAGGTGCTAGACCGGTAGTTACACCTTTAAGGTATATGATGCCCAAAGTGCATAAGAAACTAAAGGTGCAGGCAGATTACCTATTGCACTGATGTGTAATTCCCCTTACTTGGAGGCCCAAAACTAATGGCTACGGATGCTACAGTCATCCATATTTAGTCCTCGGCGACCAAATATGGCGGTATTAGATTCCTTGATACACAGAAACACATGAATATGGAAAAAAAATTAAACTTCAAGAAAAATCACATTCCATTTCAAAATATCTCCTTCCTCGCAAATCTGCATACGAGCCTTAGTAAGATACAAAAGAACTGTCTAAGAGAGTGGGGAATACAAACTTATACACACACATAGATATATATATATATGTATGTATGTATGTATGTGTGTGTGTGTTTGTATGTATATATATCAAATACAAGTACATTACTATAGCGTTAACCCAAACCCCAATCTTATTATATGATTTATTGGATCATGTTTGGAAAATCCTTTTAGGTTTAAGTTTCTTTTAAAGTTTCATAAACCTATGCTTTGATAACAACATGTAACATCCCCCTACTTGGAGGCCCAATACTAAAAGCTATGGATGCTGCAGTCATCCATAGTTATTAATCCTCGATGATCAAATATGTCTATATTAGATGCATTGATACACGGAAACACAAGAATATGGAAAACAAATTTAAACAGCAAATTTAAACAGCAAACATATTCCACATTCCATTTCAAATATTCCAAATTGATTACATAATCCCAGTTCGCAGACCATGTTCAGATAACATATGATTATTACATAATACGCCAAGAGCACATATGAAGATGCCCCCTTGGTTGATCAGAGTATATAATTAGGCACTAAAACAGTTCTGCCTTTGCAATTAGATACACATCAGAAATAAAAGAACTCCAATAACAAGCTTGCCGCATACACGTCCTCGGTTATTCATCTACAAGAACACCTAGAAATCGTAACTCTCCATCTACTCAAAAATAATTAAGTGCCCAAGAGTTTAAAGTGAAAACAAAAACTTTGAGTCAGACATAAAGCCCGCAAAGAATTATAATTTACCATCTCAAACCATTTAGATATCTAGTGAGATCACGCCGCTTAGTGGAACGGGATTTCCCCTCACTAATATCCTAAAACATTTATAAAACCATATACTGTGCTGCTGCATCCACAATGGTTAAAAAATTCAAAACAATATAATTTGATGATATGCAAAATAAATGAATCAATTCTGGATTCTCATCCCCAGTTATTCTATCTATGTCAATTATGGTTTCTAGGATTACTATTAAACTATTAGTTTTCATGGACCGACTAATAACCGGTAAAGCATTAAAGACTCCATGTCCAATTACATACTTTTCATGGGATTACTATGAACTCATTGATAACTCTACTATCATACTCTTATCCTAGTTTTCATGGGTTGACTAGGAACCTATTGATAACTCCAATATCTTCTCTTCCTATCCTAGTTTTCATGGGCCGACTAGGAGTCTATTGACATCTGTCAATATCTTAATTCGCATATAGTTTTCATGGGCTAACTACAAACCTACTAGCCCCTGCTAGTATCTGATCATAGTTTTCATGGGCTTACTATGAACTTGCCTTTCTAACATCTTCCATTGTACATGGTTTTCATGGGATAACTATGAAACTATTGGCCCTTGCCAATATCTTTTCTTATAGATAGTTTTCATGGGCTTACTGAGAACCTATTGGCCCCTGCCAATATCTTTCTTTTATATTTTAGCATTCTATATTCTGGTCTTCCTGACCTCCTATATGCAATTCTACTCGTTCAGAAGTTAACTTAAACTATATTCACTCTAGGGTCAACCTTGCTGGTTCTTCTGCCTTTTATCCCCAAAATGCAGTTATGGGTCCATTATAATGTAAACATGTTTATACCTGAAGAAGAAAACATAATTGCATAACAATACCACACCTGTGGGTTTAGTGTCCTTGAAACACTTTTCATATAAAACATGGTTAATCCCTTTAACCTTTAATTTTTATCAAGGAAAGCTTCTCTTTAAAATCATTTTAAAACTCCTTTAATTTAGCCATGGGTTTTTGCTTTAAAAATGAGTTTGGGTTACCAAACCTTTCGACATGTTGGAAACCTGGCTATTGACTTCATAGGATGACCTCCTTCAAAAGCATAAAAATCTATCTTCAAAACATTAGGCTCCTGCTATGTAATACTATAAGTCCTTCCCTTCGAAACCTTTTGATTGTATTAAAGTATTAACATTTAACTTCATAGAAGCATAGCTTTGGAAACCAAATGAAAGTACCCCTTTCGAAACCATTGGAAGTAACCCTTCCGAAACCATTGAAAGTTCCCCTTTCGAAACCATGGGGTTTAAACTTAAAACATTATTTGGGTCAAAGTGAATATAGGCGAAAGCATCTCTTTTGGAATATCCTTTATCATATAAAAATATTAGGGAAAACATGATGGCGTCGGCACCATACTTTTAAAAGCATAAAACATCTGGATAAAATATTAGAAGATTGGTGCCGAAATCCTTTTCGAAACCATTGCCTTTGAAACTACTAACCCATTTTAAAAGCTAAAGGAAGTTACTTATACTTATAAAACCAAGCACCTTTTGACAACATTGATATCTTCAACACCATGGAAAGGTTAAAGAACGGCTGCAGGGCTTCGATTGGGTCGGAAACCCTTCTTTCAAAGGCATTCTTTCATAAGTAAATGAACCCATTCGAAAGCAAACTTAAGTTAATTGGAACCCTTTTGAAACCTTTTAAAACCTCTTTCAAAATCATATGCTTCGACTCCTTCGAAGGCTTAAACAAAGCAAAGGCAGATGTTTCTCTTTTAAAAACAAACCAGGCAGCGACTCCTTCGGAAGCCATGCTTTCGACACCTAATCTTTTTCCTTTCTCCAATCCACTACATATCATCATTGTGATATCTTGTGCATTGGTTTTGGCTTAGCAGGTTTCGACTGGGTTGTAGGCGAAAGCTCTATGTCAAAAGATACTTCTAAAAAAGGCGGAACCCACTTTTCTGTGTAAACCTGGTCTAATACTACTTAAAGCAAAGCTTTTTCCAACTAACCTACCATGTGTCAAGATCAAATTGGTTGCGTTAACTTTTTTAAATTCTTTACTAAAGTAACGGGTGCTAATTCCAGATCTAAATCATGATTAAGTTAATCGAATAAGCCCTTCCATTAAGCAAAACCAATTTTGCAAAGAAGTCCCTCTTCTAAAATAATTTAATTTACATTTTAAATCACTTCGGAAAAATACCAAAATTCCAGAAATTCACTTTAATCATGTTATCTAACATAACAAACCTACAGACCCAAATTCTTACTATATTTTTCAAAATAAATTTACAAACACAAATAACCATATTTTCCTTTGAAAATTCATAACAATCTTCCTATAGCTTTGAAAATTACCACAGTTAAACCCAACTCCAAAATCATGTTTTATTCAACAATAAAAATTTCCATGGCATTTAAACATCAACATTAATGGTTTTACCCTATAACCGTGCGCAAATCAATTTAAACAATCTTGTTTAAATTAAACAAATCCATATTCTAGCATATCATCATCCAATTCACCATAAAAATGAATTTATCCCTTAAATCCAAAAACATATGATTCAAAACAAAATAGAGATTGAATTATTATTCACCTTGATTTAGATAAGGGGATTGGATTGAGATTGATTTCTCCTAAGCTTTATTCTCTAGATTTTAATTGAATTCTTCTTTCTTAATGGCCAGCCCTTCTCTCATCTTGTGATTTGCAATTTTGAAAATGGCGTGATTGGGTAATAAAATAGTAGGAACGAAAATATATCTAGGTAAGGGTTATGGATGGAAAATTCCTAATATACCATTATGTAATTTGATTAACCCAAAAACCCATTCTTAAACCTGTTTTTTATTATTATTGGGCATTTCCTTAATTAAATTTATTCAAATCTCAACCCCCTTATCATTTAAATTTTATTTTATTCTATTTAATTTCTCTAATTAAATCTCCCAAATAATATTATCAAAAATTAAGCATGTTACATGATGGTTCATTTGTAGGGGTATATTTAGGTAGGATGAACCCATAGTATTACACTATACCATAAATGACAATTTGATATGGATTTTAGCCGTATCTAATAAGATTAGATACGGCTTATAACCGTATCAAAATTTGGCGAGCTTATAGTTTTGATACGGCTCAAAGCTGTATCTAATTGTCCATTTAGGTACGGCTAAAAGCCGTATTTAATAGTCGAATTAGATACGGCTCAAAGCCGTATCTAATTGTCCATTTAGATACGGCCTAAGGCCATACCTAAGTGAACCTCGAACCGCTTCTTGTACGTCATTTAGATAAGGCTGATGGCCGTGTCTAACTTGTTAGTTAGATACGGCTTTTAAGCCGTACCCAATGACCTGCTCCAACATACCTATTTAATTTGATACTAATTCTAGATTTGGGATTAACCGTATATTAAGCACATATAGGCACATTAAGCACAACAAAGATCTCACACATAGTTTTGATAGTTTACAATTCTAGCAACATTAATCCAACAGTGCATAGTTTAGATAGTTTACAATTCTACCATATTTCAGCATACAGTCTAAGCTTGAGCTTAATACAAATAGCTTAATACATACAGTTTACAATTCTAGATTTTAGACAGTCTCTTAAATCATTTAATTACATTCATAGTTTAATAACACATTAATAACTTAATACAAATAGTTTGGAGATTGAAATTTCCAAGTTACCATAGCTGAGCCTGAGCTTCAAGTGACCAAGTCCATCTCTTTTTCACTGCAAAATATAAGCATAACTATAAACTATGTTAAGCATAACTATGAACTATGTCGTTACATGCAATAACAAAAATGAGATACCACATATCCTACAACTTCAAGAGTTATTTTGTCTAGTTAAGTATTTGCGGGTGTTAATTTCTAACAATTATTTACACTACTTAGATTGCACTAGTCTTTTTCAAAGAGTTATGGACGTGTTCAAAATTGGGACAACATTATGTTATCCATGGAAGGAAGGGTGGAGTTAATCCACCCAATCATTACCCAAATAGTTTTGTATTGGCTTCTAATTTATCACATGCCTACATCTACCCTCCTAAAACTAGACAATCTATGTGCTGATTTTTTTCTGGGTTGGAAAATATCACAAAATAGCATGGACCAAAACTATACATGCCTAAATCAGAAGGTAACATAGGTTTGAAAAGCTTCCAAACCTTAGAACTACAACATTCCTAAATTTAATTTGACAACTGCACTTTAGAGATAATATGTGGTCATAATAAATGAATAACAAGTACTGCAAACACACTACTTTTTGGCAATTATAGTATAACGACAACATGTCAAGCACTATGAAGAATATGATTAAACATAGAGTTGATAGCTTGAAATGCATTAAAAGAGTATCATTCAATGGAAATAATACTATGATATGCACTAATCCATGGATTAACGATAAAACCTTAAAGGATGTGCCTCTTACTACACACTGCGAAATACAAGTTTTCATTGTTTGGTACCAATTACTCTGAACTACTGCTACCAATGTCGATTGATTTGTGTTCGACGACATTTATAATTTCACGATAGTGTATAATTCCATTATCTGACTAACTATAACAGTGCATAAGCAAAGTAAGTCCACTTACGTTGTTAATTAGTAGCACATTTAGTATGTATTATGCAAGTGTATAACTGCACATTCTATCTTAAACTGCACATGAACATATGTGCACTGTCAAACTTTAATAATAGAAAGATAAAATAGTTATATCACTAAAATAAGTGTATAACTATTCTGGACATCTGGACACATTAGGTTAGTCAAGTTGTTGTTTCTAAAATTTGTGGGTAGCATTCTGTTTCTGTACATCAAATTAATTAAATAAAAATCTAATAAGTAAAACAATTAAATGGTCTATATTTACAAATAAAATAAAATACAATAGAATAAAATCTATAATATTTATGAGAAAGAACCACAGTGGTGCAAACTTTGAAACTAAAGTCTGGTATCCAAGGTTTTGAACCAATTCTCGTTGCATTTTCATACAAAGATTGTAAGCAATGCTAACAGAATACTTAACAAACTTTGTTTGTAACTTTGTATGTAATGATTCAAACTTACTTGTTTTCATAGTACATAAGTACCAATATTAAAGCATTAAAACAAATCGCATACATGTCAATTACGCAGCACGTTTATAATATCCGTTTTTTCTAACCATGTCATAAAAGCTGAAAAGTATAGTATTAAATATATAAGTGAAAAATCCTCTTGATTAAATCCTCTAACTTCTGAAGATGAAAACAACATGTGGTATTTTGCTTATTCAGCTAACAATTAATATATGGTTCAATTATACACATGACAGCTAAACACGTCGGTATTCCCATACAGTAGGAGAAAGTTGAAGAAATCCTTCACAACCTTCTATATTAGGTTTCCGAGATTTAACAAAATTAACACCAAGTTTGAAATGGAAAAATATTTAGATGGTGCCAGTTAGGAAAGAAAGAAAATATACATGTGACATGTCATGTATATAGTGAAAGAGGTTTCAAAAAACAATACATAGTAAAATATTAACATAAACAGAAAATATACCTGCGCCAACGTCTAAAGAAATTGAATAAGACCCTTCGAATGGCACACATACCCACCCACTCCAACTTCAGCAAAGGTCTCTGCAAATTGATGATTTATTTTGCTGGTTCTCTCATTTGGTAGCAGTATGCTGTCCAACATCGCTTTTTCATGTGTGGGTGGTACAGATTTCCCATGGATTTTGGACGATGAAGAATCTCGGCATACAGTACCTGTTGCAATAAATATGTTTAGATCTATCCAACAAAATATCTGCTCGAAAGCAACTAAAAATAGAAATATTGTAATAGATACCTTTTTTTATTATGTCTAAATCAGAGTTGAGGATTTCACATCTTTGATTGTTGACTACATTGGTCGAATTCTGGAACTGCGAAGCAACGAATTCAGGAGCATTGAATTGAGTGGCGCGTCCTCCATCAGAAGAATTGACCGGTGCGCGAATTCCCTGTTCGATGTTTTTTACCATGTTGATCAGAAGCTCCATTTTCCCAGACAAATTTCCCACTGTACCCTCCAAACTTCTCAACCTCATTTTCAACTCATCATGCTCTCCATGAACATGTCTGAGTCGTTTCTGTGCAATGGCACAAGCCTTAACTTTAGTCTTTGGTATAACGGTCCCAACACCGCAGCTCCTACCCCTTGCATCCTTACCACGCACTTGTGATAAGATGTCTTCATCCACTGTCAATTTTTCTTCATCACTATCAGTGATCTTTTCCTTCGCTTTCGCAATTTGATCCTGAAATATGATAATACTTATATGAATAAGGAATTTCAAAGAATATGCAAGTTAGTATTTGTTATAAGTATGAAGAAGTGGCATATGCATATTTTAGCATCTGATTAGTATTTGTTTAACTTACAAAGTATGAAGAAGTGGCATCTGATATGCTACCATCTTTTTTCCTGTGTATCTTCTCCCATACTTGACGACGACTGATATTTGTTGATGGACTAGCAGGGGTCTACAATACAAGTACAAATTTGATTGAAATAGTTGATGTTTGTACACATGTAGATGAATGTATGTAGAATGTAGATACAGTGAATACTAAAGCGTATGAATGAAAATGGATATAAATTACCATTTCTTGTTCTATTTTAGCACGACTTTTACATCCTGCATGGTGACCATAACTGAACAACGCTCTGTTCTTTTTGCCTGTCTCCCTTCTTCCGCTCGCTACAGGCATTGCTTCATTTTTTATGAACTGTTCCCAATCTTCTTGAGCAGCTATAGGTCGACAATTTTTCAACCGTTCTTCTTCATTTTTGAAATTGTCATAATAAACTACTCTTGGGTGTTTGTTGTATCTCCTAAAATCCTCGTCCATTCTCTTTAAAAACATTTCCTTTGAAAGCGGATCGAGCTCATAAATTTTCTGCAAAAATAACTCAGCTTGTTCACTGAAAGTTTAGATACTTCAATTCATACAGAAAGAAAAGTGAAAATGAATACTTTGTAAAATAGTACACATACAGTTGGGTTTCATTGGAACATTTCGTGAATACCGAAATTTCATACATATTATTTTCATGTTCATACAAAGACTCAAACCGCCCGACCTTCACATAATGTCAAATAAAGGTAATTACCATGAACATACTTAATGAGATTCTAAATAGGCTTCCCTCGTTTCATAACATGTCAGATTATGTCCTACTAAGCATTCATCGTCAAAATAGCATTTCTGTAAAAGTTAACATTAGCACCAAACTATTTCCAAAAATTTGGCCATTACAATGGCGCTATTTTGTAGCACCGGAGTAACGTCAATGCATTACCCCTCTCCTGACTTGGCTTGCACCATTAACAACAATTTTATTCCTAGTTACTGCTTAAATAGTGTAAAATCGTTAAAGATCAGGAACATAACACCACTAGCTATTTTCTAGTTTAAGTTGGTTCCAAACAAAAATATTTACTTACCACAATTCGTTCCAAACGTTGTCCTTATATATTCCTGGTACTTTATCCCAACTTTATATGATATTGACACATGAGCACTAGAGTTTACCAAGCGTAGTAGCGATTTTCCAGCGTTATCTGAGACCGGAATACCAAGTAAGTTTTGATCAACTTTCTTCGCCTCTGAACATGACGAATGTCAAGATGTTGGATTTTCTGACATGGAAATTTGTTTTGCTTTTGGTTCAAACCTGCACAGCAAGTGAAGATGCACAGAAAGTGATGAATCTAAGTATCAAACAATCTGCAAAAGCCAGTTTCATTATTGTAGAACAATCAAATATTTAAGAAGCTTCAAAGTCAAAGTAATTTCCAAAATCTTAAACAAAGCAACTAAATAAAAAAACCTTCAGTCATTTACCTTCCATTAATCACGACTGAAAGTTGATCCAGAAGCCGTAGTTAGATAAACCTGGTTTACCTTCCACTATACAAGCATAAAAAGGAGGGCCGTTTAGTAATTTATCCTATTAAAAGGAGGGCCTTTCATAGACGTTAAACTATATAGTCTATAAACTAAATAAACCAAATTTGATATAAATTTAGTTCAAGTGAACCAATTTAGTTAGTTATCATTTAGGACACATAGGTAAACTAAATATTGCCAATTTGTTTAACTTACAAATTTGACGACAAGCTAAATAAATCATATAGTCGTCAAATTTAGTTATAAGTTAGTTATCATTGCCAATTAACTAAATTAGTTACAAACTAAATTGCCAATTTAGTTATCATTTAGTTATTTCATTAACTAACTAACTAAATAAACTTTCAGCGAACAAGCTGAGTTATTTACTTGTAACTAAATTGTTAAATGATAAATAAATTGCCAATTTAATTTAGTTAATGTTAAATGTTTAGTTACAAACTAAATAAACATTTAACAATTAACAATAACTACCACAATATTTAGTTACAAACTAAATTGGCAATTACTTATAACTAAATTTAGTTATTTCATTAACTAATACTAACTAAATTAACTATGAAACAACAGTTCATTATATTTAGTTAATATAACAGTTAAACAAAGCAACTAAATAAAAACAAATATCATTCAAGTTCTGTTTTCATACAAACTTGTAGGATGAAAGACTAAACGTTTAGGCAGTTAGTACATAATCAAGTCCAAGCCCAATAATGCATTATAATCACAGTTATATAAAATATGTTGTCTGTAAGCATTGCATAAATTGACTATGAAAGGATTCTTGAAAATGAAATGCAGTCTTAACTTAAGATCCAATAATGCATGAAAGAGGTACAACACAATGCAATTAACAATAATCTAGGAAGAAGTTTGAATGCATTTGCTTACGGATTAGAGCAATGGATAATCTACATGTGTTGATGTCATGGGCGATCCCACCAAGTAATAAGAAATAGCCTATTGTAATAGAAAAAACAAAAGTTGTATCAATCATGTGATCCATATGTATATTACATGAGTTATACAAATGGGTAAAACAAACCGAAAAAATAGAAACCGATGATTCAATGCTTCAAGATCTGTATTCATCAAAGTCACAAAGATAGAGTTCCACCAGTGTAGGAATTAGACACTCTTGCATACTATTCACTAAATACTGTGCATTTATTACAAAGACCGAAGAATATAATACTTCATTTCACACATAATATAAGATTGCCCTTTTCTCATTTCCTACTAAAACTTGTATATTATATTGAGCATAGTGAGAATTCAATAGATTTGACTAATATGTCAAGGCGTCCTCTTTAGAGAAACAAACAAAAAAAAACAAACTTTTTTTTAAGAAAAGAAATAGGCGCTTGACAGAAAGTAGATAAATATACAAAGGCTAACAATATGAATAGTAGAGTAAGATATAATCTAAAAGAAATGAGTGACCAACAAACAAACCACGAGGAATATATGTCTACACTTAGCTATGCTCAAAACTCTATGACTTTCTTCCTACAACTTGGTGCTTAACCACCCGCCAAATCCTTAAAAGATCAAAATATAATATAACATCATAACAGAGAAAAGAATACATAGATTTTGCAAATTATAACTTGCAAAACAACCAGGAAAATCAAAACCATGTATAAAATATTCAAAACCATACATACACACAATCGTGCAATTAAAAATATACAAACACACAATCTTGTGATGTACGAATACTAATAAGTTAACATATGGATTTGGTAAGGTCTTCTAATTTTTCATTGTCTTCAAAAGCTGATTGATAGACGGTAGGGAACTCAATGTCATCCACATTTGTAGTCAACCGTTTTGGTGTATGCAAGACCACAGACCATCCGTTATTTTTTAAATCTTTTGAGTAGAAAACTTGACTCGCTTCTGATGCAAGAATAAATGGCTCGTCATTCACGTTATTTTTGTTCTTCGATTTCCCTAAATTTACCATGATCAGGTTTAAAATAGGACTATTTTGCAACCATTGACCTTATCCTCGACCTTTAACCAATCATAAGAAAAAACTGTTTTCTTGAAGTCAGTGTAATCCAACTCAAGTATCTGTTGAATGACTCCGTAATACGTTGTTTCTGCTTCCTTATAATTTTTATCCTTACCACTCGCTCTAAATTTTGTAGTTGCTCTCGTGCATACACCGCTATTTTGTCTTACCATATGGTCTTCGTAATTTTTCATGGAAATTGAAAATCCATTCACTTGGTACTTCATATAACTACGCATTATGGACTTCGGCCCGTGCACTAGCTGCCACAGAGTTGGATCAACACCGATGGTCTTTAACAGGCACGTATAACAAAATAAGTAAAAAAGCATGATCACGAAGGTTTATGGCACACTTATAAACACATGAAATACTTAAGACGATGTTATATCTCATCACGTAACCATAGATAAAACTTTGAACGACTCCTACGGTGGTAGCCCTGCCTCGAGGTTGAAATCTAGTACTTTTCACATAGGAGTTATATCTCCTACGGAAAACACATGTCAAAATGTATATATATAATGAATTAAAAAAATTGAAATTCCGGACAAGTTCTTGAACTTACTTCTTCCATTCATCCAATCCATCGTACTTATTAAGGATCCATCTTCGCACTTGTTCAAACTGCACTTGGGTTAACGTTATATCTTTACCATTATCCAGAGGTATCTCACCAGCAAACTCATCGTCCTCGTCTAAAAACGCTTCGCGGGTATGTTCATGATTGCCATCACCTCCGTTTGGCATATATGCCATGCAGTAAAGACTAGCTTCTTGTACGATATATCCTTCTGCAATACACCCTTCAATGTATCTTTTGTTGCGCACATATCCTATATGTTTTCATCAACCTATAAATGTGATCAATTATATATTGTAGACGGTAGCTATTTATATGAAATAATGATGTATAGAATTGAAATTAGAAATTTACCATTCAAATGGATACATCCATCTATATCTGATAGGGCCACAAATCAACGCTTCATCTGCTAAATGAACCATAAGGTGGACACTGATATCAAAAAATGCAGGTGGAAAATGTTTTTCAAAAACACACATTGCTTCTACTAAGCTAGCCTTTGCTTTTAAAAGATGTTCCCTATTGATCACCTTTGAACATAAAATGTTAAAGAATAAACTAATACGATGAACAGCATTTCGTAGATCCTTATGTTGTGGATAAGAATGTTGAAGCAATACCGAAAGGAAATGCTGCATTATGACATGGTAATTATGTGACTTCATATTTCTTAGTTCAAGAGGATTGATGCTCACATTGTTGTGGAAGTTAGAAGAGAATTTGTTAGGCGCTTTCAGATTTTTCAAAACAGTGCAAAACCGTATCTTTTCTTCTTTGCTCAAAGTAAAGTTGCCTTTGGTGTGCTTATTTTATTTGTTTCAGGATCTTCCATCACCCACAACTTTTGTTTTGTACCCATGATTTTCAAATCCTTGCCTGCATTGATGCCATCTTTCGACATCTTTATGGTCCATAATGGTGCTGGTGAGATGCTCCATGACATTGTTCTCCGTATGCATAACATCAATATTATGTCGGATCAAATTTGCTTTCCAATATGGTAAATCAAAAAAGATAGACCTCCTATACTATCCAGAAATATTGTCAACATCTTCATTGGTTGACTTTTTCCATTTTTGACCAATTTCTTCTTTTTGTTTACCAACTTTCATTTTGATATTCGCTACTTTCTTTTCAACTTGAAAACTAGCCAATGGCCATTTAGGACGACGAAGTTCTTGTTCGTTGTTGAAATTTGTCTTATCGTATCGAAACATGTGTTCGTTAGGAAGAAACATTCGATGTCCCATGTAAAAAATCTTCTTGCTTTCAGGGAGATGATAAGAACAAGTGTTTTCCCCACAAATAGGACATGCAAAGTAATCGTGAGTTGTACATCCCGATAAAGTCCCAAAAGTAGGGTGATCATGGATTGCCCACAGCACCCTAGCTCTCATTGTGAATTCATATTTATGTAACGAGTCAAATTTAACGACTCCTTCCCATAATTGCTTTAACTCGTCTATCAACGGTTGTAAATAAACATCAATATTTTTTCCTGGTTGTTTTGGCCCAGAAATCAACAATGTTAACATTGAGAACTCCCTTTTCATGCATATGACGGAGGAAGATTATATGGTATTACAATTACTGGCCAACAACTGTAAGGGTTAGAGAGAGATGCATGTGGACAAAAACCATCTGCTGCTATTCCAAGTGTGAGATTTCGTGGCTCGGCAGCAAAAGTTTGGTCAAAAGAATCTGCGGCTTTCAATTGAGAAGTGCCACATGGATGGCGCATTACGGTTGGATCAGACATGGCACGACCATGCCAGGTCATCGCATCTGCTATCCATGGTACAGTATGCAGTCTCTTCAATCTAGAAATTAAAGGAAAATGTCTTAATGTCTTTCGAGGTACTTTGGTGCATTTTCTCTCTTCGTTTAATGATGTCATATATCTAGGTTCGTTGTAATTTGTACAAGAAACTTTGTTCTCATCATCTTTCCAGTACAATATGAAATCATTGATGCATGCATCATAAGTTTTGTAATTCATCCCAACTTGCTTAATGATCTTCTTCACGTCGGAGTACTTTTTCGGTAGCGTGTTACCTTCGGGGAGTAACTCCTTTATTAGTTCGAGAAGTGCAGTAACACCATTATCTGAAAAGCCATATTGGGTCTTCAAGCTATTCAGTTTCACAATGGCATATAGCTTCATAATCCCTTTTGAATATGAAGGATACAGTGGCTCTTTTACGCTACCAAAAAGTGATTTATACTTCTTACTTTCACTGGCCAGCCAATCTGGATAATCAGTAGACTTCTCTCCAACATTAGCATGATCAGGCAACGGATTTGTAGGTTGAAAATGATGAAATCTATCTGCATCATTGACCAGATCTTCCATCCTAATATGTTCAGACTCATCGGTAGTTGTGTCATGACTAACTGGTTGTTGTTTTTCAATCTCTGCCCTTTTTTCCCCATGAAAATACCACGCTGTATATGATTGGAAGATACCCCATCTAAGCAAATGAAAATGAATTTCATCTCATTTGATCTTCTTCATATTTTTGCATCGGGTGCAAGAGCATAAATACACTCCTTTCTTACCACCGTTTTCTTCAACAAAACTTATGAACTTCTGCACCCCGTCTATATAATATGTAGATCTTAGACCTGATTCAGTTATCCACTGTTTGTCTATGCTGAAAGACATACTGCCCTCCTATATCATATATAACATAATAGGAGACTTGCCCTTCAATGGGTCCTTGTTCCATTTACTCGAAAAGAAATTTTTTGAAAAATTCAAGTGGGAAATTATTGGAATTTTTTTGAATTGAAATGAATTATTAAAAATACGAGAAGAGAATAGTCCCACATTGTAAGGTAAGGGTCATGTTTTCAGATGTGTGAAGTATATCGATATAGACTATTTCTATGACACTCTTAATTATAAAAATAGCATTTCTGTAAAAGTTAACATTAGCACCAAACTGTTTCTAAAAATTTTGCCATTACAACGGCGCTATTTTGTAGCACCGAAGTAATGTCTATGCATTACCCCTGTCCTGACTTGGCTTGCACCATTAACAACAATTTTATTCCTAATATTAACACGCTGACCATCTACAACACATGAACAAAAAATCTTCATTCCAAATATTCATAATGGGATCATGGTAAATGCATTCAATTGCATCTAGCTTTACAAATATCATTCTAATAACATCATACATATTGACATAATAAATGAGTTTTGAATCCTTCTTTCATTTCAAATTCTATCCTACAAATAAAAATATTGATTGCATGCAAACTGCAATGTTAAATTTATGAACTCCATAAGCTCTCAAATAGCAAAATGGTATTAAAACTGTTTGATCATTCAGGTTTTATCATTATGATAGTTCCTTGCATTCATAACAAAATCTCAGCTGCACTTTCATAGATCAAAACTAGATGGTTAAAATTTGAAACTGCCTACATTTTCTACTGCCACATCAAAAGTCATTCTTTCATATTTCAAATGAACGTCACTCTCTTCTCAGTTCCAAGGTACCTTCAATTTCTTATTATTATTAATTTCTAGGTCTGAAATATTCTAAAAACAAACTCATATTATTACTATTCACATTATTTCACAAACAAGATGCCTAGTTATTGCAATATATACAATATTTGAAACTTACTCTAAAAATAGGAAACAAAGGATAAAAGTCAACTGGCTAAAACTTACTCTGAAAATTCAAGGACAAATAGATGCCGACGATGATGGCTACTAGTTCTCGTCCACTAAATACAGCGTGAACTAGGGCTAATGGACCCTTCCACTAATGAGCCTGCTACGAGGACGAGGATGAGACCAAATGGGGACACGCGCCAATCGACTACAGCGAGAAAGGCGAATTTAAATCAAAAATTTTTACCTGCAGATGAAGCTATCAGTAGGTGGATTGAGGGGAGCCAGCAACGATTTGCGATGGGATGGGAGAGCATGAGATTGATATAAATTAGGAAAACGGAGAGATTGATATGAATTAGGGAGCCAGCAACCCTATTGTAGAAGAAATGGAATTTAAGGAAAATGATAAGTATGGGGCATGTTTTGCCTATAAAAGTTTCACACCAAAAATAGGCACAACAAGTGATACGGCTAAAGACCGTATTAGATATGATACAGTTAAGACTCGTACCTAAACAAGAGGGAAAGCGAATTAATTTGGAGGGAACCATGCGTTTTGGGTGTAAAAGTTTCTGCCAATAGTAGGCACGAAATTGAATACGGCTGCAAGCCTTATCAAATTTGATACGGCTATTAACCGTGTCCAAACAATTAGGTAGGGCTTGGAGCCGTATCATATTTGATACAGCTTTAAGCCTACCTAAGAAGGCGGATGGAGGGGTGGCTAAAACTTTTTTTGGTGTAGTGTTAGCTATTAAAGTGGATGGCTCCTTGGGGATGTTCATTATTTATCGTGAGCCGAATGAGACGACGAACAAGTTTCTGCTCCTATTTATCAATAGCTTGTTCGATCAGCTCTATAGCGAGAGGATGTTCTCTTAGTACGACCTTGCGATGGAGTTTTCACCAACCGAGAGTATTTAGAGAGAGAGCGTACCGATTATAGTATTTCATATGCTACTTTGATTTTTTCATTAGTTAGTTATGCCGCAAGGGCAGACCAATGTGTGGACATGCCTTACTGATCTCAAGAACCGTGTTTTGAGGGGTCATTTAAGTAAGTCTGTGCTTGTGCTCATTATGATATTTTCATCTACTCATGGAAGAAAGAATAGCACAAGGAGCGATTGATGATCGTGTTGTTGGTGTTAGGAAGACATTGATTGATGATGGGATTTTGGAATATAAGTTCTAGAGGAAGGAAGCGAGATACTAGGGTCATGTTGTTTCAGAGTATAACATTGTTGTAGATCCTACAGAGGTTATGACAGTCTAGAATTTGAAAAGACCCAAGGTAGCAGCATCGTAAATCTATTTAATGAGAGAGGATCAGATTTTAAATGAGACGAGAGGTGTGGGCACATGGCTTGAGTCTGACCAAGAGAATGATGAGTGTACCGATGTTACTCAGTCTGAGCAGGAATGCCTGTGACGCCCCACTCCGAGAGCCTCGTTAACAAAGAGTATTACATAGACAATACTGTCGGCTAATGCGGACAATAGAGTATAATGGAAGCGACCATGTGTAATCTTACCTTAACTATTCACTAAATACGTCGAAAAGTAGAATCACATTAAAATTCGACCTATTCAATAAATATTTAAAGCAAAACTACAATGGCTATAGGGTCTATCAAAAGAAAATATAACAACTCAAATGTAATTCACATCACAGAATAGTCGATCATAATATACACATAAACAGATACACAACAGAATTTACAAAATAATACATGTCAAGTGGTACAGGAGACCACAATATACAGACGAGACGAAAAAGGTATAAATATCAGAGTTACAAAAGATAAGGACCACAAAAGACGCTATAACAAAATGAAGCTAGCGAATATTCCATGCGGAAGCAAAATAGGCTAAGTCCCAAAAGCAACTAACCCGAAACATCTCGGTCTGACCCAAGTATAAAATACACGGGTCAGTCTAGATAACAAATCAGTTAGATAAACTGAACAATAATAAACCTGCAAGGTCATACAGTATAACAAATATCTCTAGAGGAGATAACACAATCAACAACAAGAGATTAATCATATAGAACAAGCCTCGTATCATCGGCAACATATAGAAACAAAGGATAAGAATATCCCAAAATAAGCCAAAAAGGCAATATAAAAAACCAATAAGGTATACAAGTTCCGCAAGGTAAACGTTACGCATCACGCGGCTCATAATGACCAACACCGAAGGGCGATACCAAGGGAATATAATATCAATGAAACATATGATTTCTCGAGCTCAGTACTGTACAACAAGGATCCATAAGCCCGAAGGCTCCAAACCCAAGTATCACCCATGCGGCACATAAGGCCAACATCAGAGCGAAACTATATAGGGCAACAAACCCGAAGGCACAAACCCAATATCACCCATGCGGCACATAAGGCCAACATCGGAGCGATACTATAGGGCGACAAACAGTAGTGGTGAAGGTCAGAGACCCAGTACTGGACACCACTAACTGGCGGAATGTGTCACAACTCTCGAAAAGGAATCCGAAAAGTGTTAACGTATGTCCCATAACCACTCGTTCGCACTAAACGGTTTACTATCCGTTAGCTACTTTCACACTCAAAGTAGTACAAAGTTTACCTCATATCATCGATAAACCAAACCCGAAGGTCCAAACGATCAATTGAATAGGTCGGGGATTAATCGAAAGGATAAACGCACAGATTCATGGTCGGTGTTTTGCCCAACCATTTAATCACCCTTCCACTTCGCTCGATGTGCGAAAGTGTGTGTTTTACATAGATTTTATAAATAGGAGAAACGAGCTTTTAAATGCGATTCGAGAGATTATTTTATAAAAACCCATGGATGAAGTCAAGAGTAAGTTATCAAAGCCAAATATGCAATAACAACCACTAAAAAGCAACTTGAATCAATAAAATCCAGAAAAATCAATCAAACATGCAAAATAGGCAAAACAGGAAGATAGAAGCAGGTCGGTCGACCGGACTACAGGGCTCGGTCGGCCGGCCACTGTTCATAAAAACTCTCGGGAAGCAGGTCGGTCGACCGGCTACCTGCGCTCGGTCGGCCGAAGGCTGTTTTCCAGCACTTCCTGCCCTATTTCAAATGAATTCCAAATCTTTTTCAAATCAAAGCAATAGCACATGAATATTTGTTAGGAAATCATACCCAACTTCAATGATAGCAAGAGAGGTAGATGTGAGTTAAAAACTCACATTTTTACACAAAACAAAGAAGATGAAGAAGCACAAATGCAAGGAATCAACCAACTACACTCCACTTCAACACTACAAGCTTCAATCTAGAATCAAAGCAAGTATTTCCTAAGTTAGGGTTAGGAAATTACTGAAATTGAAGAGGAGAAGAGATGGAGAAGATGGAGATGAACTTACCAATGGATTCCCTTTGATTTTGGAGCAAGAATCAAGTTTACAAGAAGAAGCTAGGGCTTGCTAATTTCTAATTCTTTTCTCTTCCACCATTATCAGTTCTAAGCTTAAGTTTTTAAGAAATGAATAAGTGAATGAGAAGAGTGGCTAAGCTAGAGTATTAGTTAAGCTAGTGGGCTGAACCCAAACCCAAACCCAATAGAAAAAAGTAGCCAAAATTCACAAACTCCAAACATATCAAAGATTATACTCAAAAAGATCGCAAACGCCATTTTGGAACCAATGGAGGTAGTTTCGAGTTCCAATTCGGCCATTTGCAGAAAGTAACATTTCGGACCAAAATCTGACTAACGACGCTATATTTAAATTAAACATTTAAATATAAAATCGTTAAATATGCGAGTTGTTACAGATCTCCCCTCCTTACAAAATTGCGTCCCCGCAATTTCTAGAGACGATATTTGTAACAACTACATACATACAATCAATCAAAAGAAAAAAAAGCTTGAGATGAAAAGACATACTCACCGTTTCAAAGCAAAGAAAGAAAACCCTGATAAGATCGCTCAATAAATTCTCTGGTTTCCCAAGTACAGTCATTGGGATTAGCGGACCATTGAACTTTAACGAGCGGCACGTCCTTGTTCCGAAGGTGTCGCACCTCCGTGTCAAGCACGCGAATAGGTTGCTGTACAATAAATAAGTCCGGTGAGACCTCAAGCTCTTGCAAATCAGGAGAAGTAATCACAGAATCCGACTCCCGAAGACACTTCCGAAGTTGCGAGACGTGAAACACGTCTTTAATGCCAGATAGATGAGCTGGAAGTGAAACTCTATAAGCCACAGGACCAATACATTCAGTAATAGAAAATGGTCCTATATAACGAGGAGCCAATTTTCCATTCGTACTGAAACGCATAACCCCTTTCAAAGGAGAAACACGAATAAAAACAAGATCGCCGATCGAGAACTCGAGAGGCTTCCTACGGTTGTCCGCGTAGGATTTCTGGCGACTCTGTGCCTCTTTCATTCTCAACCGAATAAGATCAATCTTCTCGAAAGAATCACGAACAAAATCTGGACCAAGAATACGCTTCTCCCTAGATTCTAACCAACAAGAAGGTGATCAACATGGTCTTCCGTATAAGGCTTCGAAAGGAGCCATACCGATACTAGATTGAAAACTATTGTTGTAGAAGAATTCTACAAGAGGTAGGTGATCCTCCCAACAACCACCGAAATCAAACATACAAATACGGAGAAGATCTTCCAAAATACGATTCACCCGTTCAGTCTGTCCGTCAGACTACGGATGATAAGCTATAGAAAAATTATGCCTTGTTCCCAAAGCTTGCTGAAGACTCTTCCAAAAATGACTCGTGAATAAAGGATCACGATCACTCACAATAGAACTAGGAACACCGTGAAGTCTCACAATTTCCTTGACATATAACTTAGCCAAAAGCGAAGCAGTCCTATTAGACTTAATAGGGACAAAATGAGCAGACTTAGTGAGGCGATCAAAAATAACCCAAATACTAGAATGACCCGATCTCGAACGAGGTAGGCCGTCGATGAAATCCATAGAAATTTGATCCCACTTCCACAATGGAATCTCAAGAGGTTGAAGAAGACCCAAAGGACGCTGATGCTTGGCTTTAAAACACTGACAAGTTATGCAATTGCTCATGTAACTCGCCACATCGCGCTTCATGCCTTCCCAATAATAAAGACGACGCATATCGGCATACATCTTGCTACTACCGGGATGAATGGTATACTTAGAACGGTGACAATCATCAAGAATGTCATGCCTAAGTGCAAGATCAGAAGGCACAAAAAGACGGTTCTTCTTTCGAAGACACCCATGAGAATCAATGCTAAAATCTTGCAACGCCTCATCACAAGATCCAGACTCACAAAGCTGAATAAAATGCAACAAATTAAGATCACACCACTGAGCATCGGTAATACGATCCAATAAAATAGGTCGAGCTCCCAAACTAAATAATAGAATAGGAGAATCAGAAGATGAACCTCGATCACAAATTTCACAAAAAGATAGAGTTTCAAGAATATCCCATTCGGCAAACATCATAGAAATAACAGCCGAATGTTTGAGACTAAGCGCATCTGCAACACGATTACCCTTACCAGGGGTATATTGGATATCAAAGTCATAAGAAGCAAGAAACTCGAGCCAACGCTGCTGCCTCATATTGAGTTCCTTCTGAGTGAACAAATACTTCAAAGATTTATGATCGGTATAGAGAATGAAGCGCTTGCCCAATAAATAATGTCGCCAAATCTTCAAGGCAAAGACAATGGCGGCTAACTCAAGATCATGAGTGGCATAGCGAACTTCATTCGGACGTAGTTGCCTAGAAGCATAAGCAACTACCCGATCCTTCTGCATAAGAACAGCACCGAGACCACTACCACAAGCATCAGTGTAGACAACAAGATCATGATTCCCTTCGGAACCACAAGAATAGGAGCATTAGTGAGAAGTTCCTTTAATGTCAGAAAGGAAGCTTCACACTTATCGGACCAAATAAAACGAATGCCTTTCCGAGTAAGGCAAGTGAGAGGAAGCACAACGCGGGAAAAGTTCTTAATGAACCAACGGTAATAACCCGACAATCCAAGGAAACTACGAATCTCATGAACATTTTCAGGCCTCTTCCAATTCTGGTTGGCTTCGATCTTTGAGGGATCGACAGAAACGCCATCGAAAGATACCACATGGCCTAAAAACTTAACCTTATTCTCCCAAAAGTGGCACTTCGAGAATTTGGCTTTAAGCTGATGATGACGGAGAGTACTCAAGACAATTCTCAAGTGATTAGCATGCTCGGCTTCAGACTTAGAATAAATAAGGATATCATCAATGAAGACAAGCACGAACTTATCGAGATATTCCCGGAATACCCGATTCATGAGATCAACAAAGAAAGCAGGAGCGTTCGTCAAACCGAACGGCATAACAAGCCACTCAAAAGAACCATAACGAGTGCGGAAAGTGGTAAGAGGTATGCTATCCTCCACAACTCGTAACTGATGAAAACCCATGGCAAGGTCAAGCGGAGAAAAGACCTTAGCACCACTCAGTAGATCGAACATATCATCGATCCTAGGCAATGGATACCTATTTCTAATGGTCAACTCGTTAAGCTTGCGATAGTCAATGCAAAGCCTAAGAGTTCCATCAGACTTCTCCACAAAGACGACCGCGGATCCCCACGGAGAAAAACTAGATTGAATCAATTGCTTGGATTCAAGCTCTAAAAGCTGCTTCTTGAGTTCCTCATTTTCCTTTGTAGACATCCACGTGGGAGGACGAATAACTGGCTGCGCGCCTGGAATGAGATCAATGCGGAACTCAATTGCCCGTTTGGGTGGCAAACCCGATACAGGCTCAAAAACATTAGAAAAGTCACAAGCAATAGGAATACGAGATATATCATCACCATCTCGCGAATCAAGAGAATACAAAGCCATCTCGGAACTATCCACATCCCGAAGAACAAGAGATAACTGAGAAGGCGAATCAGGATGACAAAGATATAAAATTCTCTCAGAACAAATAATCTTGGCATCGTACCTCACTAGCCAGTCCATACCAAAAATCATATCAAAACCCAAATGAGAAACAACGTGCAGATTCGCACGGAAAGAAAAGCCACATAAAACAATCTCAATATCACTACAAAACAAGCTAAGGGTCGCGGATCCCCCAATAGGATTCGCAATCCTCAATGAAGTAACCATACAAGAAACTTCCAAAGATAAATCATCAACGAGCTGTTTCGATACAAAAGAATGTGAAGCACCCGTATCGAAAAGAACTCGAATACTATGATCATGAAATAGAATAAAACCTTCCAAAATAGATGGAGAGATACCTTTGGATTGAGATGAACCTCCAGAAGCATTAGCCACATTGAGCTTGCCAAATTTTGCATTAGCAGGAGCAGTAGGACAAGCTACAACATGATGACCTTCCTTCTTGCAATAATGGCAGAAGAGAGGCTTAGGACGAGCTCGAATAATATGATCCGGAGAACCACAATTGAAACACTTTCGAACGAAAGGTGTTCCGGAAGACTGAGGCTGAGAGCTAGGGCCACCGGTCTTCTTCTTCTTAGAAGGAAAAGGCTTCTTCTGAAACGGAAACTGCTTCTTGTTGGGGTTCTTGGAAACCTCAACATCCTCACCACTATCACACTCCTTCTCGACAGCTTCGAGATGAAGTGCCGAATCAACCAATTCCTCGAAAGAAAGCTTAAGCTGGAGCAACAAAGACTTCTTAAGATATTTCTTAAGACCAGAGACAAACTTCAAATTCTTCTTGTAAGAAATGCTGATGAATTCAAGACCATACTGAGATAAAGCCTCGAACGATGCGACATACTTAGAAACAGAAGATTTCCCTTGCTTCAACAGAAGACTTCTTAAGATCATGGTCAGAAAGATCCATACGAGAAAAGATACGTTCGCATGTGCGAAACCAGGCTTGGACTTCAAGAACGGACTCGGAGCCCTTAAACGGTTTTCCTCCAAGATGAGAAAAATCACTGCACTGACGTGCAAAAGCAGACTTGCGAGGTGGAGACACTCGAGGAGGAACGGGAGGCTGAGTGCTCCTAAACAACTCCATAAACTGATCGGCAGACATATAAACGCCATCCGGATGTGAGCCACTAGATTGCCCAGCATCCGAACGTCGACCTCTGCCTCTTCTAGACATAAGCTGAAAGTCAAGATAAGGAAAAGATTATTCACAAGGTAGATATTTCAATATGGGATACTACGGAATAATCCTAGACGTATTCCCAAATACTATCTAGCCTTGATGGAATAAAGAGACACGATGATTCAAAGATTTGTATCACTTGTACACTCTGATGTACCATAATATGTGCATCTATTCTGTGTTTATCATATTTTGTTCCGAACTTAGCTCTGATACCACGCTGTGACGCCCCACTCCGAGAACCTCGTTAACAAAGAGTATTACATAGATAATACTGTCGGCTAACGCGGACAATAGAGTATAATGGAAGCGACCATGTGTAATCTTACCTTAATTATTCACTAAATACGTCGAAAAGTAGAATCACATTAAAATTCGACCTATTCAATAAATATTTAAAGAAAAACTACAATGGCTATAGGATCTATCAGAAGAAAATATAACAACTCAAATGTAATTCACATCACAGAATAGTCGGTCATAATATACACATAAACAGATACACAACAGAATTTACAAAATAATGCATGTCAAGTGGTACAGGAGACCACAATATACAGACGAGACAAAAAAAGGTATAAATATCAGAGTTACAACAGATAAGGACCACAAAAGACGCTATAACAAAATGAAGCTAGCAAATAGTCCATGCGGAAGCAAAATAGGCTAAGTCCCAAAAGCACCTAACCTGAAACATCTCGGTCTGACCCGAGTATAAAAAACACGGGTCAGTCTAGATAACAAATCAGTTAGACAAACTGAACAATAATAAACCTACAAGGTCATACAGTATAACAAATATCTCTAGAGGAGATAGCACAATCATCAACAAGAGATGAATCATATAGAACAAGCCTCATATCATCGGCAACATATAGAAACAAAGGATAAGAATATCCCAAAACAAGCCAAAAAGGCAATAGCAAATACCAATAAGGTATACAAGTTCCGCAAGGTAAACGCTACGCATCATGCGGCTCATAATGACCAACATCGAAGGGCGATACCAAGGGAATATAATATCAATGAAACATATGATTGCTCGAGCTCAGTACTGTACAACAAGGATCCATAATCCCGAAGGCTCCAAACCCAAGTATCACCCATGCGGCACATAAGGCCAACATCAGAGAGAAACTATATAGGGCAACAAACCCGAAGGCACAAACCCAATATCACCCATGCGGCACATAAGGCCAACATCGGAGCGATACTATAGGGCGACAAACCGTAGTGGTGAAGGTCAGAGACCCAGTACTGGACACCACTAACTGGCGGAATGTGTCACAACTCTCGAAAAGGAATCCGAAAAGTGTTAACGTATGTCCCATAACCACTCGTTCGCACTAAACAGTTTACTATCCGTCAGCCACTTTCACACTCAAAGCAGTACAAAGTTTACCTCATATCATCGATAAACCAAACCCGAAGGTCCAAACGATCAATTGAATAGGTCGGGGATTAATCGAAAGGATAAACGCACAGATTCATGGTCCGTGATTTGCCCACCATTTAATCACCCTTCCACTTCGCTCGACGTGCGAAAGTGTGTGTTTTAAATAGATTTTATAAATAGGAGAAACGAGCTTTTAAATGCGATTCGAGAGATTATTTTATAAAAACCCATGGATGAAGTCAAGAGTAAGTTATCAAAGCCAAATATGCAATAACAACCACTAAAAAGCAGTGAATCGATAAAATCCGGAAAAATCAATCAAACATGCAAAATAGGCAAAACAGGCAGATAGAAGCAGGTCGGTCGACCGGACTACACGGCTCGGTCGGCCGGCCACTGTTCATAAAAACTCTCGGGAAGCAGGTCGGTCGACCGGCTACCGGCGCTCAGTCGGCCGAAGGCTGTTTTCCAGCACTTCCTGCCCTATTTCAAATGAATTCCAAATCTTTTTCAAATCAAAGCAATAGCACATGAATATTTGTTAGGAAATCATACCCAACATCAATGATAGCAAGAGAGGTAGATGTGAGTTAAAAACTCACCTTTTTACACAAAACAAAGAAGATGAAGAAGCACAAATGCAAGGAATCAACCAACTACACTCCACTTCAACACTACAAGCTTCAATCTAGAATCAAAGCAAGTATTTCCTAAGTTAGGGTTAGGAAATTGCTGAAATTGAAGAGGAGAAGAGATGGAGAAGATGGAGATGAACTTACCAATGGATTCCCTTTGATTTTGGAGCAAGAATCAAGTTTACAAGAAGAAGCTAGGGCTTGCTAATTTCTAATTCCTTTCTCTTCCACCATTATCAGTTCTAAGCTTAAGTTTTTAAGAAATGAATAAGTGAATGAGAGGAGTGGCTAAGCTAGAGTATTAGTTAAGCTAGTGGGCTGAACCCAAACCCAAACCCAATAGAAAAAAGTAGCCAAAATTCACAAACTCCAAACATATCAAAGATTATACTCAAAAAGATCGCAAACGCCATTTTGGAACCAATGGAGGTAGTTTCGAGTTCTAATTCGGCCATTTGCATAAAGTAACATTTCGGACCAAAATCCGACTAACGACGCTATATTTAAATTAAACATTTAAATATAAAATCGTTAAATATGCGGGTTGTTACAATGCGAGTCAATATTATACCCATAACTGTGGTACTTAACTAGGTGCGGTATTGATACCGAAAGGTAAGGTTGTACATGTTAGTCGACTACTAAAACTACAAGAGAGGAAGTATCCAACTTTTGAGTCAGAGTAGACGGCAATAGAGTTTCCTTTGGAGAGGTTGAGGCATTGTCTATTAGGAGAGGAGTTCGAGTTGTTCAGTGATTCTGTATCATTAAGTGTCTCTTCTCCTAGAAGAATCCTGATCTTCGCCAGCAGCAATGATTAGAGTTCTTAGCCTCCTATGGATTTGACATCTCCTATATGTTCGTAAGGGAAACGTAGTTATTGATGTTTTGATTGGAAACATACCAGTTTAGGAGCAATAATTCTAGAGTGATCATTGCTCAAGCTTACTGTTGGTTATTACTTTAGAACTCGTTGGGCTATAGCCAAAGATGATGGCTAATTCGACCATCAAATCAACTTTGAATTAGCGGATTGGTACTAGTCGAGGTCGTTAGGCTAGCTAGACTAGTGGAGATCGTGGCTAATTTGGAAGAAAAGTAGTGTCTATAGAGTTAATGTAGTGCGAACCTAACCAAGACTATTGATTTCCTAGGGATGAGAGATTGCTTATTCTTGAGTAGTGGGAACAAATATCTATAGACTGCATCGATGGATTGCCCAGGACTGAGGATGGTATGATAGTATTTGAGTCATGGTCGATTGACTAACAAAAAAAATGCTAGATTTATATTCCTTAAGTCCAGTAGAATGGCATCTGTATTTTTCAAGTTATATGTGGGATGGATAGTGTGATTTCGTTATGTGCCAAGAGAATTATGAGTGGTCGAAACCCATTGTTTAATAGTGGGTTTTGGGAGAACTTACAAGAGGTGTTTGGGAATTTGGCACCAATCAATTGTATGATATTGAGACTAAACCAGACACTTCGAGACCTTATAGGACTATTCGTAATAATAGACGTGATAAATAGGTTAGGAGGAGAGCAGTGGAGTAGTAGAGGTTTGGTGAACTGAAAGCGAAGGCGATTGTATATGGAAGACCAAGAAGAGCACGAGGAACGCTTGTCCGAAGCTCTTCAGATAGTGAGATTTCATTTATATTGTCGTCTTTCGTATTGGATATCATATTTGATGTTTTATACTATATAGTTTAGTATTTCACAAGCTATGATAAGCATGGATATTATTTCTTGATGTTTGATCTTACGCTTGCATGGTTGATGTTGGTTGTTAGCATTTGATATGATAGCTTATGCTTATATAATTGTTAGGCATGCGGGATAGTTATGTTTAATATTGCAACTTATTTGAGAAGATTGCTATATATGATTTAGTATGTTTAAATATACGATGTGCACACACACGTATATATATATCTTTGTTGTGTTGAGCAATTTCTAGGACTAAGACACGCAAAGGAAGTGCTGCCATTTTTTTTAGAATCAGGGGTTTTGATGGTGTGACGACCCGCCCTTCTACGCCCAGAAAGACGTATCGTCTTGAAGAAAGAAAGGGATGAGAAAATAGAAAGATAGAGAAGAAAGAACAACAACATCAGAATCTCACAGCGGAATTGAACAAAATATAATAGATCACATAACTATTACATTATTTTACATATATCAGATCTATACAGATGATACAACACATACTAGACAGTTATAAACACCTGTCTAGTTAACACAAGTCAATATAGAATACAGATAAACAACTCAGAGATATCAACACAGCGGAACACTATACATATCTATCGACAACGCTGAAGCCTCCTGCTCCATTGCTCCTCCAGAATTCGTCAAAAGCTAACCTGAATCCCTTCGCTACCCGTAAAAATTTGGGTACCCGAGAGTTTATGAAAAACAAAAATAAACTCCGGGTCAGACATGGGTCTGGTATGAGTAACAGGTTAAAGTTGCTTAACTTTGAAAAAAAACATTTGAAAACAAAAGGTATCACGTAAGGCTCCCCACAAATAAACATGGGTAAGTTTTTACCTTACGCTAACCAAAACATTTGATAGGAAATTCTGTGATATTATAATAGGTCTAGGGTTTTCAAGTAAATAGAAAATAGCTGAAATTGTTACATCTATTAAATTCCAGCTACTAGCCACCGAAGTGGGTAATACAATCAAAACCGTTGGCACTTATTGGATTTTGGATTCCATACAATGGCAGGGCTACTGGGGTACCGCCCGTCATAGTACGTGGCCTAGATTCAATGTACCGAGGATTACTCCCTTCATCCCCTGCAACACAAGGCCGGAACCATTCCTTATTGAACAGTCCCCAACAAGACAACCCCGACAGTTGGAGCTCACAACTGTCCACACAGCCGAATAAAAAGGGACATCTAGACAGGGGAAAATCTTGTCCTGCTTAGGCATGACCCACCTAATCTTGCTGCACCTCTCCTGTTTTAGCCATTCCCGGTTGATGAGGCTTGAGGCTACGATTACCTTAAGAGACACATTTTCTTAGAATGCTCATCGTCCGCCTGAAGATGGTTTGTAAGCATTCAATCCATACAATTTCGTTCCGGCTTCAAACGAAACCGAAGGCATTATCTCGTTACACTCATTTGGAATCACCCTCAGAGTTAACGACGATAACCCTTGCACTCTGAATCTTCATCTTCACTTCAGATTCACGACCTAACGTTAATTTGGAATCGCTGAGGTTTTCGGATGTTCCAAATGTGGAAAACCTGATCCCGGTCTCATCGAAATCCAAAACGCGTCTTTTAGGGCCAAGTTGTCTATTTAGTCTTAACAGTTTAATTCAAATAATTCAATATACACACAGATAGATAATTCACAATATCATAATAGATAGTCAACATCAATATTATCACTACAAACAGATAATGCATATTATCATTGCAATAGATAATTCATATCATCATAATATTTAAATCAAAACATCCATATCACATAACATCAATTCTCATATCTGAGATCTTAAATCAATCAAGGTAAACAATTTCATCCATCCATATATAAGCAATCATATAAGCTATAATTAATTTAAAATGAATTAAATTAATTATATCATCTCTAATTAATTTAAAGTAAATTAAATTAATTACTTCACCATTTAAAACTTGCTTACACAATTATTAATAAATCTCCAATCAATTAATAAATCATTTACTAATTATTCGTTTTCAATTAATCATACTTGATTAACTAAAATTTAATTATGCACAAATAATCATTCTTTAAATTATTTCCACAAATCAATTATCTTATCTAAATATAGAAATTAACCTTAAATTTACAAACATTACATTACTTCTTAATTACACTAATTAATTACTCTTTAATTTCTTATTATTGATTAATTTATCTAAATTTATCATCCCATCATTAATTATATCAACTAATGATTTCTAATTACATTTTAATTAATTTCCTGTTTTAAATTAATTACTTTAAGTAATTAATCTTCAATTAAACCACATTTATTAATCACCTCTGATTAATACCATTAGTAATTAACTATCTTTAATTACTCATCAAATAAATAAATTACTCCTTAATTAATTTTCTCTAATTAATCCCTTGACTAATTATATAAAGTAATTATATTCCAATTACTTTCATTATTAAATCACCCTCAGTTAATTACATTCAGTAATTATTTTCAATTACTTCCCTAAGTAATTATACTTATCTCATCCTCAAATGGTTGTCTAAATTAATTAAACTTAATTAATTAACTTAAACAATTCATAGAATTAATTACAATGAGTAATTAATTTCTTAATTACTTCCGTTAAGTAATTATACTTAACAATTCACAATTGCTTATCTTAAATAAATAATTTAATTAATTATTAAAAATAATCCCCTTAATTTATTATTTCTTAATTTTAGTTAATGACCTTGATTAACTAATTAAAATTCTTTAATTACTTTCCTAAAGTAATTAACTACGATTTATAATCAATTATATTTTAAGTAAGTCTTAATAACTCATTAATTAATTCTTTATTAATTCATTAATTGATTACTATTCATTAATTAAACCAAGGATTTCTTAATTACCAATTAATTTACCTTTAACTTATATCTTATTTAAATAAATTTAACTCTTAATTTCTAAGTTAATTAATTCTAGTCATTCATTATCCATTTAGTTAATTTGATAATTACAAGCCTTAAGTTTTTAAAACTCTTTTTCTATTTAATGACCAATTTATCATTTATAAGCTATTTAATCAATTTAATTTAAATTTACTTTTAAATTCATTTTAAATTTAAGATTTTAAAATGAAATCAAATTAATTTTATCAATTCCAAACTCCTTTTATTTTACAATTTTAAAGAATACTTATCTTAAAATAGAAGATTGAAAGAATTTGAAAAACGATTTCATTTTGAATTTAAATCAAATTTAAAAATTCTCTTTATCATTCAAATTTGTTTAAAACAAATTTTAAACTTAAAAATCTTATTTATTTAAAGGCTGAGAATCAAACTACGTTTTGAATCCAATCTTATCTTGTTTTAAACTTTGTTTTAAATACGTATTTTTTTCATTTAAAAGCCCGGTTTTAAAAATGAAATAAACTTACACGTTTAAACCCGAAGCTAAAAATACCCGAGACAAACAAATATTTCTACGAGCAAAACCCCACATTTCTTCGAGTCCGACACTCGAATCACTCGAGTGAAACTCGCGCAACAAATTCCCCTTTTTAAAGTGTTTTCAAATAATTTAAAATTTTAAACTTTATTTTATTTTAAACTGAAATTCAAATTTCTTCCGAATCCAAACTTTTCTTTTATTTAAATAACTATGTTAAACATTTATCTCATTTTAAAACCCAGTTTAAACAATTTTAAACTTTACAGGTTTTTAAAAAAAAACCTGTTCCACTTACCCAGGCTTCCCTTCCCACTACTCCGAGAGAACCACGAGCACGCTTCGAGTTCGCATGCTACTTTCTCCGATAAAAACCCCCAATAACTCGAGTAAACACTCGAGACCACACCAACATGCACAGACCCAACCACCTTCACCAGAACCAACTCACCGTGCACGTGCACCGTAACATTATCCACCTCCGACCATCTCTGATGGTTGCTTCATATCGGCAACCTCCTTCTCCCTCACCCATGACCTTCATTTCATCTTCCAAACTCGAAATCAAAATTGAGACTTCGACCCCAAAGCTGGAAACACACAGAGCATCACCACCTGAACCTGTCACCGCCTTGCCTGAGGAATTCCGACCACCTGAAGTTCTGCAGCTCCGGCTACGTTTGCTTCTACGTCCAAGCTAACTTCCCCCGAAGTTTCGATACACTCGATCCAGTAAACCCACATAAATGATCGATTAATTTCACGAAGCCAAAACTAGGGTACTGAAATAAAAATCACTACCGCAATCTCTCTGATGAATTTCCCACCACCGCCGCATTTTTCCCAGCATCTTCACTCACCCCTCCATCTCCATGCCTGTTCTCGAACTCTCAAACCCACTTGATCACAAGGGGAACTCAAAAATAATCCTTCAGTTAAAACCCAAACTTCCTCTTCAATTCTAAACTAAAAATCCTGATTCCTATGTTAAAAATCATCTTTTGTACAGAGTTTTCGATTAGTAATACTGAAAATTATAGTTTATATGGTCTGAATTTTAGTTATATGTAGTATACTCAGACGTTCTTAATGTTTCCAAAGTCAAACAGACACTATTTATCTTAATTAGATTTTTAAACATAAATTTAAGTTAATCAAACAATATTTGATTGCCAAACAGGGTCTAACAAGAATCTGGATCATGTGGAAGGGATTTTGAATAAAAACATGAATCTTAGAAATCATGACAGAGCTCAAACATAAGCACAGCATACCCACACATATATGCACAGAACAGACTTATATATGTACAAACATATTATTCCAGAAATGAGTATGCAACATAATTTATAACTTAATTTATTTAAGTTTGTATAGTTACTCACCTGCTTTAGAGTGAATGAACAGAACACTGTTCTTTAAAACTAGAAAAAACATCTCTTTTTGTTTTTGATTTCTTATGTTTTCTGTTCACCCAGTTTTTTTTTGAACATAGAGTATTGTATATAGATATAAGTTAGGCAAGCTTATACAGGAAGATGTAGTGATTAGATCATATTATTATTATTTTAATGTCAGAGATATTTTATCTACATTTCGGCTGAAATGATAAGTATATATTTAGTAGACCAAATGGTGTGCTAATTAAATGAAAAGGTACTTATGTTTTCATGCTTATCTTAATTTTGTATGTAAATGGATCTTCTGCACTATGTTTTATTCCTTTTCACATTTTGTTCTTGTCTACCATGCTACTCTACAGGTAACATACTATCTTTCCTCTACCTAAATTTTATTTTATTTTATTTTTGATTGATATGCTAATGTGCTTTGCCCCTTTACTTGTCTGCAAATGCTTTTATTCTTAAGTACAAAAATGTTTTCCTTGTCTAACTTCTAAATTTTGATGTTGATAAATTTTTCTTTTATTTTAAAACTTAGCTATCAACACTTAATTTGATGGTTATTAATTTATTTTCATACTTATGCTAATATCATAGATGTTTATGAATTTATACTCATTTTAATACCATACATTTAATTTATGTTTGTGTTTAATATTTTTAAGATTTGTTTTTATTTTAAACATGTTTGAAAGATGTTTTTTTCAAATTTACAAATCATTACTTCTCATGTTTATGTATTCAAATAAATTTTGAAATAGTAGCTTCTATCTATATAAAAATCCATTTTGTAAGAATATTACATCATTAATATTGTCAAATATAACTCATAATTAAATTAAAATAATAAATGAATTTGTCTTCTTATTCAATACATTACTTATTTTATTAGCTACATTAAAAACAAACAAATCTTTTTATTTAAATTTAAACTTAAACAAAAATAAATTTTAAATAATTATGTTTTTAGTTTGGGTATTAAAATCATATGATTATTTATTTAGTAGCTTAATATCAAATTTGAATCCAATTTTAAATTATCAAAAATGTTAGAATAAGAAAACAGGCCCATAAATATATATTAAATTTAAAACAAAGATTTATCTAGTTATAATATATACAGAAATGTATACATTACAAATACAAAACAATTTATTTGCCTATAGAAATAGATTATTAGTTTAAATATTTACTCTAAAGAAGATTATTACATTTATTTCAAATTTATTATTAACAATATGGTCAAATCAATTAAATTTTGACATAAATTATTAAATTTTTATTGTCAAAATTTCCGAGATATCACATTCTTCCCCCCCTTAAAAGAATTTCGTCCCTGAAATTTAAAACAAAGGTAATTTAATAATTTAATTAAAGATTTAATTTTAAAACACAAGCATATACCAATTTTATGCTAACAACCATAGCAACCAATTCATCCAATCAAATCTTATTGTCCAGATAAAAATTCTTAATAGAATTTTCTCGAGTTTTCCCCCAAGTATAAATACCGGGATACTCTCTCTACAAAATTCAAACAACCAATATTACTAAGCTACTGAGATTCTATTCATCTGGATCCACGAAACAAAACAGGATATCAGACTACAGATATGACAGATTCAACAACCAAAATTCTCTGAACTGCTGACCCTACAATCAAAGATAGCTCTTACACGTACTCCCTCAGAGATACGTGAAACACTCCGAATCTCAGATATCCAAAATACTCTTTTGACGATCCTGGACTGCATATTCCCATACTGATCAGCTCAACACTTGCTGATATCCCCAGAAACAAATTGATCCAAAAACAATCCAAAATGATCTTTCCACGATTGACTAAAACTCGGAACACACTCAATCCCAAAATCAAGAGACTGATCTTTCTACTTCTCATATGGAAAGATAATACAGATGCATTTCAAACTGGTCTTAAGATCCTGAAAAAATTTCCTGCATAAACTCTCTATCCAAAACACTGCAAATTCCAGTTGTTCCCACACCAAACAGCCGCCGCCATGCTTCCATTGCGCTACACTGATCAGAATAGGTGAGAATGTTGATGATGATCACGAGGACAAACTGGACAACACATCTAAGAACTATGGTTCAACAGATCCTCTAAAGATACTCAGAAGTTCCTCCAAATCTCGAGTTGCTTCACCAACTCATTTTTTTTCCAAAAATCATCTTACTGAACCATCGGTACCACTCCTGGAATCCAGTCGATACCAAACTCAATCTCCAGATACGGACAAAATTCTAACTTCCTGAAGACATCCAGAAAAATCAGATAGCCCAAGAGAAACTCAAACAATCGCAAGTCACTTTTGCGATCAATCTAGCCCCATACCAAAGAAAAACCGTTCTCTCTTTACCAAACAGAACAGTCTACTCTTAATTAGCCAATCCATCGAAGAAACGGAACTACACTGCTGTTTCTGAACTCCATTGCTGATGCAGAAGTTAAAAAAACTTCCTTGCCAACACACCAATTGCCAAGAAATTCCTAATCCAGAGCTCTTCGAGAAACTCGGACCTCAAACCAACAGAAACATTTTACTGAACTCAGCCCCAACACCGAAACAGATACACTTTCTTAACTGATTCCAAAGAAACATCTTCGGAGACATCCATAGTCACTGTGTCTCATCACACAGCTACTACATCCAGAGGTAAGATATCCAGACTTACTCATGCCAAACCGATGAGTCCAAACTCTAGCTCATCCAAACTTACGCTTCAAAAATGAACTCCGAACCTTAACAGGTTTCCTTCAGAGTTAAATAAAATCTTCATCACTACAAAGCTTACTCGAGACGGTAATAGGTCTACAGTCTCGACAAATACACTTCCAATCTCAAATATTCAAACTCCAACCATTGGTAGTCGTGTTACACACACCACTACCCTATCTACCTTTATAACTTATATGGGATGCCCGGACAGGTAACCCAACAAATAGGTAGAAATAAATATAAATATATATTACAAAATTACAAATACGCTCTCTCAAGATAGAAATTACTCAAGAGCCTAGGTATTCACTCAACCTAGCGCTCTGATACCAACTGTGACGACCCTCCCTTCTACGCCCAGAAAGACGTATCGTCTTGAAGAAAGAAAGGGATGAGAAAATAGAAAGATAGAGAAGAAAGAACAACAACATCAGAATCTCACAGCGGAATGGAACAAAATATAATAGATCACATAACTATTACATTATTTTACATATATCAGATCTATACAGATAATACAATACATACTAGACAGTTATAAACACCTGTCTAGTTAACACAAGTCAATATACAATACAGATAAACAACTCAGAGATATCAACACAGTGGAACACTATACATACCTATCGACAACGCTGAAGCCTCCTGCTCCATTGCTCCTCCAGAATTCGTCAAAAGCTAACCTGAATCCCTTGGCTACCCGTAAAAATTTGGGTACCCGAGAGTTTATGAAAAAAAAAAATAAACTCCAGGTCAGACATGGGTCTAGTATGAGTAACAGGTTAAAGTTGCTTAACTTTGAAAAAAACATTTGAAAACAAAAGGTATCACGTAAGACTCCCCACAAATAAACATGGGTAAGTTTTTACCTTACGCTAACCAAAACATTTGATAGGAAATTCTGTGATATTATCATAGGTCTAGGGTTTTCAAGTAAATAGAAAATAGCCGAAATTGTTACATCTATTAAATTCCAGCTACTAGCCACCGAAGTGGGTAATACAATTAAAACCGTTGGCACTTATTGGATTTTGGATTCCATACAATGGCAGGGCTACTGGGGTACCGCCCGTCACAGTACGTGGCCTAGATTCAACGTACCGAGGATTACTCCCTTCATCCCCTGCAACACAAGGCCGGAACCATTCCTTACTAAACAGTCCCGAACCAGACAACCCCGACAGTTGGAGCTCACAACTGTCCACACAGCCGAATAAAAAGGGACATCTAGACAGGGGAAAATGTTGTCCTCCTTGGGCATGACCCACCTAATCTTGCTGCACCTCCTATGTTTTAGCCATTCTCGGTTGATGAGGCTTGAGGCTACGATTACCTTAAGAGACACATTTTCTTAGAATGCTCATCGTCCGCCTGACGATGGTTTGTAAGCATTCAATCCATACAAGTTCGTTCCGGGTTCGAACGAAACCGAAGGCATTATCTCGTTACATTCATTTGGAATCACCCTCAGAGTTAACGACGATAACCCTTGCACTCTGAATCTTCATCTTCACTTCAGATTCACGACCTAACGTTAATTTGGAATCGATGTGGTTTTCGGACGTTCCAAATGTGGAAAACCCAATCCCGGTCTCATCGAAATCCAAAACGCGTCTTTTAGGGCCAAGTTGTCTATTTAGTCTTAACAGTTTAATTCAAATAATTCAATATACACACAGATAGATAATTCACAATATCATAATAGATAGTCAACATCAATATTATCACTACAAACAGATAATGCATATTATCATTACAATATATAATTCATATCATCATAATATTTAAATCAAAACATCCATATCACATAGCATCAATTCTCATATCTGAGATCTTAAATCAATCAAGGTAAACAATTTCATCCATCCATATATAAGCAATCATATAAGCTATAATTAATTTAAAATGAATTAAATTAATTATATCATCTCTAATTAATTTAAAGTAAATAAAATTAATTACTTCACCATTTAAAACTTGCTTACACAATTATTAATAAATCTCCAATCAATTAATAAATCATTTACTAATTATTCGTTTTCAATTAATCATACTTGATTAATTAACATTTAATTATACACAAATAATCATTCTTTAAATTATTTCCACAAATCTATTATCTTATCTAAATATAAAAATTAACCTTAAATTTACAAACATTACATTACTTCTTAATTACACTAATTAATTACTCTTTAATTTCTTATTATTGATTAATTTATCTAAATTTATCATCCCATCATTAATTATATCAACTAATGATTTCTAATTACATTTTAATTAATTTCCTGTTTTAAATTAATTACTTTAAGTAATTAATCTTCAATTAAACCATATTTATTAATCACCTCGGATTAATACCATTAGTAATTAACTATCTTTAATTACTCATCAAATAAATTAATTACTCCTTAATTAATTTTCTCTAATTAATCCCTTGACTAATTATATAAAGTAATTATATTCCAATTACTTTCATTATTAAATCACCCTCAGTTAATTACATTCAGTAATTATTTTCAATTACTTCCCTAAGTAATTATACTTATCTCATCCTCAAATGGTTGTCTAAATTAATTAAACTTAATTAATTAACTTAAACAATTCAAAGAATTAATTACAATGAATAATTAATTTCATAATTACTTCTGTTAAGTAATTATACTTAACAATTCACAATTGCTTATCTTAAATAAATAATTTATTTAATTATTAAAAATAATCCCCTTAATTTATTATTTCTTAATTTTGGTTAATGACCTTGATTAACTAATTAAAATTCTTTAATTACTTTCCTAAAGTAATTAACTACGATTTATAATCAATTATATTTTAAGTAAGTCTTAATAACTCATTAATTAATTCTTTATTAATTCATTAATTGATTACTAATCGTTAATTAAACCAAGGATATCTTAATTACCAATTAATTTACCTTTAACTTATATCTTATTTAAATAAATTTAACTCTTAATTTCTAAGTTAATTAATTCTAGTCATTCATTATCCATTTAGTTAATTTGATAATTACAAGCCTTAAGTTTTTAAAACTCTTTTTCTATTTAATGACCAATTTATCATTTATAAGTTATTTAATCAATTTAATTTAAATTTACTTTTAAATTCATTTTAAATTTAAGATTTTAAAATGAAATCAAATTAATTTTATCAATTCCAAACTCCTTTTATTTTACAATTTTAAAGAATACTTATCTTAAAATAGAAGATTGAAAGAATTTGAAAGACGATTTCATTTTGAATTTAAATCAAATTTAAAAATTCTCTTTATCATTCAAATTTGTTTAAAACAAATTTTAAACTTAAAAATCTTATTTATTTAAAGGCTGAGATTCAAACTACGTTTCGAATCCAATCTTATCTTGTTTTAAACTATGTTTTAAATACGTATTTTTTTCATTTAAAAGCCCGGTTCTAAAAATGAAATAAACTTACACGTTTAAAACCCGAAGCTAAAAATACCCGGAACAAACAAATATTTCTACGAGCAAAACCCCACATTTCTTTGAGTCCGACACTCGAATCACTCGAGTGAAACTCGCGCAACAAATTCCCCTTTTTAAAGTGTTTTCAAATAATTTAAAATTTTAAACTTTATTTTATTTGAAACTGAAATTCAAATTTCTTCCGAATCCAAACTTTTCTTTTATTTAAGTAACTATGTTAAACATTTATCTCATTTTAAAACCCAGTTTAAACAATTTTAAACTTTACAGGTTTAAAAAAAAAACCTGTTCCACTTACCCAGGCTTCCCTTCCCACTACTCCGAGACAACCACGAGCACGCTTCGAGTTCGCATGCTACTTTCTCCGAGAAAAACCCCCCAATAACTCGAGTAAACACTCGAGACCACACCAACATGCGCAGACCCAACCACCTTCACCAGAACCAACTCACCGTGCACGTGCACCGTAACATTATCCACCTCCGACCATCTCTGATGGTTGCTTCACATCGGCAACCTCCTTCTCCCTCACCCACGACCTTCATATCATCTTCCAAACTCGAAATCAAAATTGAGACTTCGACCCCAAAACTGGAAACACACAGAGCATCACCACCTGAACCTGTCACCGCCTTGCCTGAAGAATTCCGACCACCTGAAGTTCTGCAGCTCCGGCTACGTTTGCTTCTACGTCCAAGCTAACTTCCCCCGAAGTTTCAATACACCCGATCCACTATACCGACAGAAATGATCGATTAATTTCACGAAGCCAAAACTAGGGTTCTGAAATAAAAATCACTGCCGCAATCTCTCTGATGAATTTCCCACCACCGCCGCATTTTTCCCAGCATCTTCACTCACCCCTCCATCTCCATGCCTGTTCTCGAACTCTCAAACCCACTTGATCACAAGGGGAACTCAAAAATAACCCTTCAGTTAAAACCCAAACTTCCCCTTCAATTCTAAACTAAAAATCGTGATTCCTATGTTAAAAATCATCTTTTGTACAGAGTTTTCGATTAGTAATACTGAAAATTATAGTTTATATGGTCTGACTTTTAGTTATATGTAGTATACTCAGACGTTCTTAATGTTTCCAAAGTCAAACAGACACTATTTATCTTACTTAGATTTTTAAACATAAATTTAAGTTAATCAAACAATATTAGATTGCCAAACAGGATCTAACAATAATATGGATCATGTGGAAGGGATTTTGAATAAAAACATGAATCTTAGAAATCATGACAGAGCTCAAACATAAGCACAGCATACCCACACATATATGCACAGAACAGACTTATATATGTACAAACATATTATTCCAGAAATGAGTATGCAACATAATTTATAACTTAATTTATTTAAGTTTGTATAGTTACTCACCTGCTTTAGAGTGAATGAACAGAACACTGTTCTTTAAAACTGGAAAAAACAACTCTTTTTGTTTTTGATTTCTTATGTTTTCTGTTTACCCAGTTTTTTTTTTGAACAGAGAGTATTGTATATAGATATAAGTTAGGCAAGCTTATACAGGAAGATGTAGTGATTAGATCATATTATTATTATTTTAATGTCAGAGATATTTTATCTACATTTCGGCTGAAATGATAAGTATATATTTAGTAAACCAAATGGTGTGCTGATTAAATGAAAAGGTACTTATGTTTTCATGCTTATCTTAATTTTGTATGTAAATGGATCTTCTGCACTATGTTTTATTCCTTTTCACATTTTGTTCTTGTCTACCATGCTACTCTACAGGTAACATACTATCTTTCCTCTGCCTAAATTTTATTTTATTTTATTTTTGACTGATATGCTAATGTGCTTTGCCCCTTTACTTGTCTGTAAATGCTTTTATTCTTAAGTACAAAAATGTTTTCCTTGTCTAACTTCTAAATTTTGACGTTGATAAAATTTTCTTTTATTTTAAAACTTAGCTATCAACACTTAATTTGATGGTTATTAATTTATTTTCATACTTATGCTAATAACATAGATGTTTATGAATTTATACTCATTTTAATACCATACATTTAATTTATGTTTGTGTTTAATATTTTTAAGATTTGTTTTTATTTTAAACATGTTTGAAAGATGTTTTTTTCAAATTTACAAATCATTACTTCTCATGTTTATGTATTCAAATAAATTTTGAAATAGTAGCTTCTATCTATATAAAAATCCATTTTGTAAGAATGTTACATCATTAATATTGTCAAATATAACTCATAATTAAATTAAAATAATAAATGAATTTGTCTTCTTATTCAATACATTACTTATTTTATGAGCTACATTAAAAACAAACAAATCTTTTTATTTAAATTTAAACTTAAACAAAAATCAATTTTAAATAATTATGTTTTTAGTTTGGGTATTAAAATCATATGATTATTTATTTAGTAGCTTAATATCAAATTTGAATCCAATTTTAAATTACCAAAAATGTTAGAATAAGAAAACAGGCCTATAAATATATATTAAGTTTAAAACAAAGATTTATCTAGTTATAATATATACAGAAATGTATACATTACAAATACAAAACAATTTATTTGCCTATAGAAATAGATTATCAGTTTAAATATTTATTCTAAAGAAGATTATTACATTTATTTCAAATTTATTATTAACAATATGGTCAAATCAATTAAATTTTGACATAAATTATTAAATTGTTATTGTCAAAATTTCCGGGATATCACAGATGGCCTATAGGTAAGAAGACATTCTCCTTGTTTTGTTATTTCGAGGACAAATTCTTTTTAATGAGAGGAGAATGTAACGACCCATATTTTTAATGACAGAATATTTAAATAATTGAATTATATATTAATCTTTATGTAACGACCGTGATTTTATTACCGTCGTAATAAATATTTTTAAAATCTGTAACGACTGTAATTTTTGGATTACTGTCGGAGTGAATATTTTATATAAAAATTTTTGAATTAAAATTTTAAAAAAAAAAATTTAATTTTCTACTTACGGTCGCTTCTTACAACAATGTTCCAAAATGCAAACTTTGGTGGCCAAATCATCAACATGGACGTGCTCTTTTGTTTGTGCAAAAAGAATAGTAGTGTACTCATTACATTATTTTCCTTCAAAAATTTGCATTGCTGGGCCATTCATGTTATAAGGCAAATTCAAACATAGTCACCATCATTATTTGGAGTAGCCATGTACAATACATTGAGATGCATGTTTGCATTAAATGCAAAGTGTACCTGAAAGAAGGCAAAAGCACACTTCCTTGATTTATGCCATTTTGAAGAAAGGAACAATAATATTTTCTCTGCAAACTTTTCGTCTCAGCAAACAAAACTTTGAGAGGCCATTAATGGCAGCAGCTCCATTATAGGAATCCCCTATTCAAGCTATTTTCGAAACAAAGCAAGGTGAGTTTATACTCACGCTTCTAGTTTATAGTCAGTAGCTCTCTGACTATGTTTTGAAAACACGATTTCTTTTGTTTGGAATTTTGTTTTGTTGTGATTTTTGGTAACACTGCAACCTGAGTTTTTAACTGCCTTTCTCTATGATTTTGAGACAGTGCGTGAGTGGAAATTTCGACTGCAGTGAAATTGTATCCAACATTTGTTTATATTTCAGGAAACAAGCCATTTAAACTAGTGTGCAAGCATTTTGCATTATTGAACTGTTCACCACCTAGCTGCATGCGTGTGCAAACATATTGCATTATTGAAATGTTTACTTCTGGGTTGCATGCGCGCGCATCATATTAGTTGAGTAAAAAAATTAAATAACTAAATGGATTGCGAGTAGCTTCAGAGCATAAACATATACTCTTGCATATAAAAGATTTCATGTGCAATAATGCATGCTGTTATATTCAAATCTAAATGCATATGAGCCACTACTTTATAAGGCACTGCAGTAAAACATGCATATGCACGTTTCTATCTTAATGTACATGCGCAATTTTTTTTTGATCCTTGCATGGAAATATTTCATGCGCAACCTAGTGACATATTTGTTCGGCTTGGACCTGTAATGTGAATTATGGTTTCGGCTTCAACACATTTTTTTTCCTCTTGGGTTCGTATAGGTGTTTTGTTGCAGGGAGCATAAATATTAGTTGCCAGGCATTTTCAATTTATTACGTGCCTCTTTATACAATTGGGTACATCATTATTTCTAATTACATGCATGTGTACATTGTGAAGTGGGGAATAATGTTCAGAATCACATTTTATGCATGCAAGTGTGCAGGTCATAACTTGAAAATATTATGTTTCTCATTACATAGGTAGCTATACGAGGCCATGTAAATATGACATTAGTGTTCAGGGGTTTTAGTTTCTTTATTTTTATTTTTATTTTGTTGGTGAGTTCTGTTACGTAAAAGAGTGGATTACATGTAAAGGTGAATACCATGCATGCGTTAAAAATAATAGTGTACGCATTAAAGCAGAGTTAGTTCGTTTTTTTTTTTTTTGTGACTACGTGAAACATCAGCTTCATCCTATTTTTGACTTAAGCTTTGAGTAGGTGATGCGTGTTGCATTACAGGTTTGCACGTTAATTAACGTGTATAAAGAAACATTGCCAAGTCTTATTTATTTGGTGAACGTTTGCTTTGAATTTAGGTGGTTCTAAATTTTCTAAACATCATGTTTTATTGTGTCACATACAAATGGGGGGTATAATAATTTCAGACCTCATGTTTTCATGTTTAAAATTTTAATGCAGTCCGTTATTTAAATTGCATTGAACCAGTGTTACATTGTAAAACGTAATTTGTTGCCGTTATTTTTATAACGGGATTTGTACGGCTGTACTATATTTTTGATGCGTGTTGTTTTGGTGATATTTTGATGAATGAAAATTCACTGTTATTTTAACGTCAGTAACCGTTAATTTAAAGTGACTTTTCAAGCGGTTATTTCGCAACGCTGATTTGGTATCCGTTTTTACGGTGTTTTGTGATACGCAATTTCCTCATTGAAATTGCTATAGTTGTTGCTATTTTAATCACATGTTTTAAATATCGTTTTAAATTGAAATTGTTTCCAAATTTTTTTACAGTTTGCGTTTTCAAAAGAATGAGGAAGCGATTTAAAGGCTTCAGCAAAATTGAGGACTATGAACCCTTACTTTTACTGATTCGCTTAATTTCAGACTTGTCCGTTTGAGAACGTAAAATGTATTTTTATAAAATACACAATTTTGCACTTTCAAGGAAACGATGAAGAGATTTAAACGATTTAGCAAAAATGTGGAGTATGGAATCATACTTTTACTATTTCGGTTAAATCTGGACTCGTTAATTGAAATATTTGTTGTTTGATGATTTTGATGATTTTGTGTGCTTACGAGCCACTATGTTGGACCTTCGGGTCATACGTTGGACCTTCGGGTCAAATACCAGTACTAGACCTTCGGGTCATATGTTGGACCTTCGGGTCATATGTTGGGCGCCAAAATTATGTTGACCGTACTTGGTAGGCTTCGGCTATATGTTGATGCACATGCGGCGTAGCTAAAACTCGCCATTTGTTGGGATCGATCCACTTTTATGTTGACTTTCTAGTTATCTATTTCTGATTTCTAGATTTTGTGAATAGTTGTTTTTGAATTCAATTGTGAATTTGAAAGTTGATTTTGATGGAGTTTGATGTGATTTCTTCATTTAATTATGTCGATTTCTTATGTTGAATAGTCTCATTCGAGATTATTATTATTTTGATTTATGTTGTTTATGATGCATTCACTTCTAAGAATAAATTAGACTGATCTGTTTATTATTTTCTTTTAAATAATACTCGGGCCAGACAGAGTTCTTTCAGGGTAATCTCCATCTCAGATTCTGTAGCAGCTTCAGCTTTTGGGATTTCACTCCATCTTTTGTCTAGTCTTCGAGGTGTACTATTGGTGTTGACTCTCATCTCGTGTATGTTGATGTATATGTATATGTACATTAGTTCTTGTGAACCATCGAGTGTTGTAGCATGTATTTAGACTTGTCTTCCGCTATATATATCTGATATTTCTGTTCTGATGTGATTATACTATCAATGTTGTTATTATTATGAGTTTTTCTGGATTTTCCTTTAGCCACTGTAGTTTCGTTTTAGATTTGGATTGAAATTATATCTTTGGGAGTAAATTTCACAACTCCTATCGATGTAATAAATACTCGTCTAAGGCATAACTTACGGATGGTCGCTTCTAACAAGCCTTATTCTTCGCAATAGCAGACGTTATTCCTTATAATAACCTTTGTTATTGTGAGCATAGAGGTGGGGCGTCACACTTTAATTAAAAAAGGCCTAAAAATATGAATTTTTGCATATGGTCGAATCAGGATGCCAGACCAATTCTGTTAAGTTCGGATTGACGTAGCGAATTAAAATGAGTATAAGTATCGTTATATTTGAAAATCGGATGACCCGATGGTCGAAACAATCACGAAATACGTGAAATTAGCACCTTGGGGGTGCAGTCTTAGATAGCGACGAGATTTATACCGTTGGATCCGGAAAAAATGAGATGATGGAAGCAGATAAATTTTATTACGATCGGACGCATTGTTTGATCATATAGGCTTGAAACATACGACCATTTATTTGAGAAAATATATATGGAATATTATATTAATATAAATATTATTCCAATCCTTTCCTAATCTAATCTAATTTCGCTTTACACTGTTCCATTCCTATAAAAAATATTCATGGCCGGTCCATCCCATTTCAATTTAAAAAACAAAATCGACCAATCCGCTCAACGGTAAATTATGAATCAGATCTATTGAGATCGTATGGACGAAAGCTTCCGTTCACCATGGCAGAATTTGGGTCGACTGCAATTGGCAACATCGACAGAGAGTCCAATTTATATAGGCCCATATTTTTAATCCTTGGTATATATTTCATACTGAAAGCCTAGCTTGAAAGCCCAAAACATGATACCCTAATATATTTTCTATCTTTCAACTCATGTACCAGAAATCGAAGCCAACAAAACAAAAGTCGAAGCAATCAAAGTGCAATTTTCAAACATAGCTTTTGGTTATTCAACGAAGAAAATGCTCTTCTCCATCGTAATCACTCTCTTTAATTCATATTTCTTTTCCTTTTCTTAGCTTATCAGTTTTATAATCTAAAAAACATTGAGATTTTAAACTAGATGTTATGCTCTACCTCTAGATTCGAATTTTGTTTCCTTTTGGATTTTAGAATTCAATTAGACGGCATGCATCTAAATTTGATAACTTATCCTATCAATGATTAATGAAACAATATACTGTTTAGGGAAATTAAAATTAATTAATGGACTAGTTATTTTTATTTAAAGTTTGATTAGATTGTAATTGCATTACTATTCAATACTTTATTATGGAATAACACTATTGTCTCATTTGTTATTTTATTTCACCCTTTCATTTTTTTGAAGTTACTTGTTTGCTGGATGGAAAAATGATATGATTGTTTGATGAATGGACTGCACCTTAGGTATCAGGTTGTATTGTTTTTAATTGTTATTATAATTATTATTTTTTGCTATTGGTAAAGTTTAGTTTAATATAACCATGAAGCAATTATCTGAATCTCGAAAAGAAAAAAATGATAAAGAAAAGAACTTATAACTCAAAGTTTATAAAGTTTGCTATAAAATATATTAACCAACAATCAAATTCAATAGCCGAATCTGAACAACTAATTAATATCATGGAAAATGGAAATGTCTATGAATTATTAAATTCATTTGAGATACAAAATGATATTAAAGAGTTGAAATAGGACGAAAGTGATTAAAAAAAAAGAAGTAAGTGAAAAAATGAAAACAATTGAAGAAATGGATAATAATAATATTAACAATCTTTAAGAAAACGTCTGTATCATCAATTATTCTAAGCATTTTTAAATTGATTTGAAATTAAACATTTATGATCCTAGAATTTGAGATTTTCAAGGAAAACTCAGAAACTTACTTATTGAAAATGGACCTAAATTGGAAAATGATGGTAATTTTTCAAAAGATGAATGCTCTGGAAGATTTTCTCCAAATTATTACATTCAAAATCTACCAAACAGAAAAACTTGTGAAGAGAATGGTTAGTGTATTAAAAGTATTTAGATTGATTTTGATGTTGTTGTAAATTATTTAAAACAAAACCACCAAAAAGTCAATTAGTAATTGAAGGAATTAAAGATTGGAAAAATCTTAGCAAAACATATGAAAAACATGAAAACAACATCAAGCACCTTTAGAACTTGAAATCATTGAAAATGATAAGACTTGGATTGACGAAAAATCAAACTATAGACAAAGAGTTACAAAAGAAAATTAGGAATAACATTTTATATTGGGAAAATGTATTGAATTATTGTTGTTGTAGAATGTCAGCCATAAATAATTTGGCTTTTTGTGGAAAAAATGAAAAAATTGATGATGATGCAAAAGATATTTTTTTAGTTTTGATCAAAATGATTTTAGATTTTGATCTAATAATGCAACATCATTTCCAACTTATTAAAAATAAAGAAATTCATCACCACAATTTTTTTTCATAAAATCTAAAATGAGTTAATTGTCATTCTGGACTCCAGGGTTGAAAATGTTATAATTAAAAGAATTAAGGAGGCAACATAATTCTCTATTATTCTTGGTCGTACTCCTTACTCAAGTCACAAAGAACAGATAAATTTGATAATATAATGTGTTGATGTGTCATGTTCTCCAATAAAAATTGAAGAAATCCTTTTAGAGTTTATAAATGTTATGCGTACAACTGGACTAGCTCTTTTCACTGAATTACAAATTACATTAAAAAATCTTGGACTTAACATTGATGATGTGAGGGGACAATGATACGATAATGGATTTAATATGAGTGGGCGACATCAAAGTACGCAAATAAGATTGCTTGGAATAAATCCAAGAGCATTTTGTATGCCATGTGGTTCTCTATGTCTTAATTTAGTGTTATGTAATATGACAACATAAAGCGAAATTGCTTTTGGAGCATATCAATGTATATATTTAGCTATTTATAACTCAAGAAAATGATGACATATTTTTCTTGACCATATAAAGGGTATAACTTTAAAATCTTTGTCAAACACACGATGGGAGAGTCATATAGAAAGCATTGAATTAATAAAATCACAACTTTCTGAAATTAGAGAAGCTTTGTTTAAATCAGCAAAAATTTACAGAAGATGTAAAACTAAGTAGAGATGCTCAAACTTTAACATGTGATCTTTCAAGTTTTGAATTAATATCGTTTTTGATAATTTGGCATGATGTTTTAAAGAAAAGAAACATAGCAAGTAAAAAGTTACAATCGGATGATATGCGTCTTCACACAATTAAGCAATTGGAAGGAATTGTTTCTTTTTCGAAAAATATAGTAAAAATGGATTTAATTTAGCAATCAAAGAAGCAAAACATGTTAATTAAAAAAATGAATGAAATCTTGTGTTATGTTTTGTTTGTTTGAGTATTTTGGATATTGATATAGCTATTCTTAAGCGTTCAAAAATAAACATTTTTGATTCAATAATTTCCTTTTGCAACTTGAATGATATAAGATCTTGGGATGACTTACGCAATATAATTATCCATTGTCAAGTTTTGCAAAACAATATTTCTAATAAATTAGTATCGATACAAGATTATTGCAAAGCTTACAGTGACTTTTCATTTACAAATTTATTTAGATGTCGGACATAATTTTTTATTCTCAATGATCTCTCTTTTGAATGGAGAAAATGAGATATTGGAAGCTTGAGACGAAGGATATATTACACCTTGATGATCTTCTTGAGCCAATTTAAGGTGTTGAGAAGAAATCCTCAAATATAGAGGAGGAATAATGGAAGAAAATGATAAGAAAGCAATTGGTTTGATTCACCAGTACTTTGATGATTCGGTTTTCCACCATGTGACTAGTTATGAATCCGCGAATGTTTTATGGAACAAGTTGGTATCTTTGTATGGATCAAAAGTACTAATAGTAAAGCTTGTTTGGAAATTGGTTCAATTAAGGCTGGACGGAGAAAATTCTATGGTAGAACATTTGAATGGATTTCAAGATGTAATAAATCAGTTGGTAAATATGAATGTCAAAATTGATGATGAATTATAGGAATTTTTGTTGATGAGTTCACTTTCAGCGATTTAGAAAACACTAGTTATGTTACTGGTCAACTCCAATACTAATGTAACTATCTCATTGGATACCATTTGGAGTAGTCTCTTGAATGAAGAGCTTAGTGGGAAATGTTTGATTGTGAAATCAGTTCAAGATGAGATGAAGGTAGTAAGGGGCTTGAAGAACGACGCATTAAAGGAAAAGGTTGTTACTTACAAAAGAATGTGGAAAGGTATCACTTTCATTTAGTGTCATTAAAACACCCCATAATTTTACAATACTTTATAAAAAAGAAATAAACTAATAAATGATAACATCGGAAAAAAAAAATTTTTACTAACACCAGAATTTTAGCTATAAAACTTACACCATTGTGTTCGTGGCGATTTTCTAATTAATTTTCATATATAAATTCTCTGATCGAAGTTTAAATGAAAACGTTATTAACATTTGAGGTTTTTGAATTGAAAATAATTATACATATAATGATGGTAATAAAAGTTAATTAATGTTAACTACCAACGTTAATGGACATTTGACATTAGGAAATGTTACGTTAAATCAAATCTAACAAAATATATGAAATAGGAAGAAAATTATACAATTTGTGTATACAAACTAAACAACATTGATCACCATTTAAACAAAGGAACGAGCGACCCCAGATGAACCTATGTCGACCGGTAGCGATCGACCCAAGGACATAAATGATCAACCGTTGACGTGCATAATTGGTAAACTAATGCGTGCGATTAAACGACGTTGATTGACCCAAATATTTTTCTTTGCTGTCAATTTAGTGGTGTGCATCCAAGATGAGTCTCAAGATTCCTAGGCTAAATCTAACGCTTCAAATTAATCCCTAATGCCAATAAATTAACAACTAACCTAACCCTAATTTATTTAGAAAATTTATTGTGTACTGAAACTCAATCATTTTCTTTTCTCCTCTAAATTCTAAAAGTTGCGAAACTATTATATATATACACACACATGTGTGTGTATTTATAAATATATATATATATAAGTAAAGAAAAACGGAGAATAAGAGAAGATAAGAATATGATCGATTCAGAATACAGAAACAAAGGTAAATCATGAATTAAATTTAAATCTAAATTAAATTCAATCCTTTCTGTAGATCTGTAATTATAATAATGTATACCCTTTTCTATTTGGATTTAAAGTAAAAAGAAGCCAAATAAAAAGAAAATAGATCTGGATCTGGAGAATTAGAAAGCTAAAGCAAGATAAAAATCAAGTTTGGATATTTAATTTTATATGCGTAAGGAATTAATATAAATTATGAATGAGATATTTAATTGTATATGCGTAATAATTATGGAAAATATGCCTATATGTTATGGAAAACACTAAACTTGATGGATGTTGTATATATTTGGATTTGGAAAATAAGGGGTATAAATAGTCCTGTTATTATTGTTAATGAAATCATATTGGGATTTTAGATTATGTTAGTTTACATAGATTGTTGAACATAAATTGAATTGATTATAAATTTAACTGGGATTAGAAATATTTTTATACATTGGAATGAATAGTGGAACAATGTGAATTTCTGTAAACTGTCTTATACAAATAAATGTGTATTGGTTGAAGTAACAAGGAATGTAAACAAAAAGAAGAGATATAAAAAATTAACGTATTTTGTACTGTCTATTCTAATAGAAAAATAAAAGATAATTCTTTATTATTTCACACATAATACAAGTCCTCTTTAAGTAACTTATAGATAATTATAGTGTAAACAATTTCCTTTGGGGAAAGAAGTAAGTCCAATGTATTAAGGTATAAAAATCCTTAAGTACAATTAAAGTAATGTAAGTAGGAATAATAACAATGAAATAAAAGGAAAACCTAATGTATGTAATTTAAGATGATGTGAGGACCAACGGTTGTAACGACCCAGTATTTTAAACACTTCACATTTAAATATCTGAATATATTTAAATATTTGAATTTAAGATTTAATGTGATTTTTTTTAAAGATTTAATGTGATTATATATAATTTTATAACCTTATTAAACACTTTTTAATAGTAACTAATGATAGTAAACTTATTAAGAGAACATATGGTACTAAAGGATCCTTAATGGTGGAGTGATTTAAGGAGAGCATGGTTGTGTAAGAATATGGTGTGTGTGTTCTCATGCATGGAAGAGGAGATGGTTTTCAAATCTTTTGCACTCATTTTCTAACTCTATAAATACACACACACAAACACTCACTTTATTTCTTACCAAATCTTCACTTCTCTCTCTTATTTCCTTCTTCCTTTGAGCATGAGTTATGGAGAGAAAATGGTGTATGACCATGAGTGTTGTAGATTGATAAGGCCTTAGGGCCGTGAGCTTGAGGAAAAGGGAGGAGGTTAGGCGTGTGCAAGGAGTAGGTGGAAAATACTTGGGGCCGTGAGCTTTATGGAGGTGGTGGTGATGGCTGTGTTCTTTAGGTATGGAGAGTATGAGTTTAGTGATGCTTTGGTTAGTGAAGGAGGTGTTAGTAGAAGTGTTGTTATGATTGAATGTTGGTAGGAAGAATTTGGATTGATTAATGCGAGTTAATCTCACTTTGAATGAACTTAATTATCTAAATTAATAAGTGATAATATTGCTTGATAATTGCATGCTAATCCACATGTAATATTACTTGCTATTAGTAATAATAATAGACATTAACTACTTAAAGTTATACCTTGATTATATGCTTTGTTAAGTATGTAAATTGATAAAGTACTTACTTATTGAACCATTGAATTATGATAAGTTAATTTGGACATTTAAAATGTACAAGTGATTTGAATACATATATTAAAAAATACTGTAATTAATATGGTTTTAAATAGGAAGTCATGTATATCTATAAAATAAAATGACCGTGAATATGAAATTAATAGCGATAGTCACTATAAACACACATTGAAATCCCTTAAATTTAAATTGTGAAAAATGGTGGTTTAATAACAAATTTTATTATAATTTGTTTTGGTTGATTTATAAACTTATATAAGTGTTTTGAAAAGTAAAGAATGTGTTTCAAAAGGATACATGAAACATAACACAAAGTTAAGAAAGATTGAAGTAAAATAGTCACTATAACGACATTTTAAATAACTTGTTTTTGGAAAATAATGTTTATTTTTGTAGAATCATTCTTAGGATTTCTTTACCTTTTTTAACAAGTTAATAATATATTATTCTTATTGGAAAAGTTTTGAAGTTAAAATCATTTAATAACTAGTTGAAAGAAGAAGTGCGAAATAGTCGCTATATGAGCACTTTGAAAAAATAACTAGTTTTTGGAAATTTATATAAAATAATTAAAACATATTCTTTGGGATTTTTCTTCATGGTTTTTAAGTACCCAATGTATACTAAAAATGTAAAAAGGATGGATCAAAAATCATTTGTTAAGGTACTGGAAACTATACACAAAGTTGTAACAAAGTTGTAGCAAAAAGGTGATAAAACTAGTAACAAACTTTAGGCGGCACTTCTGTAAATGCTATATTTGTTAGGTGAAGATATACATTGTTTAAGAAACGACAATTAAATTTTGTATTTTTCTCTAATCTTTTAAGGTGGTTTCCTAACTTATATTAGAGTTTTTTAAAAAGTGTTTCATGTTCAGATATATTTTTAATAATTATATAAGTTTTGAAAAAGGTAATTAACTTTGTTTAGCGCTAAAAGCCAACGAATAGACTTACCTGTTTGTGGGAATCAAAAATGAACTGTCTAAGCAAGGCTTTGACGAAATCAATGCTCTAATTTACCTAGCTTCACTCTTGGCGAGGAATAGTATAATTTGAAATACCGAAAACGAGATAATTATTCTTCATTAGTGATATTTATTTAGCAGAATAAATCATGTTCTGCTATTATATAAATTTGGACATTTATTTATATATAACAGTTAATTTTGATTTATCTGCTATTATTCAATTTGTTGAATTGTTGACAATAGTGTGTTGTTACTATTGTTTGTTTGATTGTTTGAATTGTGCTCGGCCAGTTTATGAGGAATTAATTTCCATATGCATGGGTTGAGCAGATACGAACATCTTATGATTATAATTTCATAGTTTGACTATAAGGTGTTCGATGAAAATATTTGATTAAGATATTGTTATAATAAAAGATATTTCTTGTAATCTTAAAGAGATTTTTCTTTTAAATGAAATGGTTTCTTTGAAAAGAAATAGAAATATTCTGAAGAGATTTGATATAAAGGTATTTACATAATATTTGGAAATGATTTGATATAAAGGTATTTACATAAAAAGTGTTTTATAAATAAATAAAATTTCAAAAAGTTAAAACCCGGTAGTTTTGAAATTGATTTGAAAAGATTTTGGAAAAATAAACAATATTCTCTTTGAAAGTATTTGTGATTATTAAAGCGAAATGATTTGCTACTTAGAAAAACAAATAATTTGTTATGTTACCGATGATTCGGCTAACCCATGACTAATGAGTGGACATGAGGGCTCATGTAACCCTAGGTATAGTCCACTCTAAGTGTAGAGGGATATACTTATTTATTGATTTCAGCGAGAAAGAAACCCAGTTGCCTTATTATTGGGAGAAGCCTCTCGATCCGGTTGCTTGTATTTTGATATGCTTTTATAGTAGTGTATTTTTGGATTTTCAAATAAATATATTAAATACACCACTGTATTATTATACAAAGTAATTGATATCGGTTTTGAAAAGGTTTTGAGTTAAATCCTGAAGGAAAGTACGATTTTATATAAAAGATATGTATTATTATTTGAAAAGGATTTTAAATAAACTAGTAATTTAGTTTGAAGAGATTATTTTTGAATAAGTATTTTCAAAAGAGATTATTTTTGAAAATAATAAAGTTAATTAGATTTCATAAACCAAAATGTGAAGTTTAAGCAAAAAGGATGGTTTGGAAATTGCATAATTGTTTGTTTGTGCATCTAGGCTCCTTTAGTCCTATTTGTGAATCATAAAACTATGCTAGCTTGATTATTTATCTAATTGGGCACTCATTTAAATAGGGGTAAGTAGGCAGTCATTAGTGGTAGTGATGCTGCCTAAATATTAATATATCTTTTTCCTGTTTATTGTTTGCTAATTATTTTGTGATGTTGTATCTTTCCCGCTTATCATTTTATTTTGCATTGATATGTTTATTGAATTTGCAAGATTGGCTATTGTTGTCTCTCACCTTAGAGTTGTGCAATGGTAGATTTATAGTGTTTGAGTTTTCTTTGTATTAAAGCACACCCTGTAGAATAAATAATTTAAACTCTAATTAAGTCGTATTATTGAAATCGTATCATATAATTTGGTTGTGTTGTATATTTATCCGATTATGTTATGTTAAATTGGTAGTTTTCATTTATAGTTTTAGAACGGATAGATTTTCGACGATTTGGGCTAGTCCAAAATTCTAGGTCATCACAGCTGGTATCAGAGCTTAGGTTAGATGCATATGTAAAATTTCATATAGGGTTAGTAAATCAATCTAGGAAATTTAAAATGAACTATCTAAATTTGATAAATAAATTGGATAGGATAAAAAAACTATAACGACCCGTATAAATTCGATGCTTAAAATGAATTAAATTAGTAAGATTTTAATTTAAATTTAGAAAGAAATAAAAATCTTATTAATTTAATGGAAGCGAATGTTGAAATTTGATGTATCAAGGGTAATTAAAATTTATTTATTTAAATTTTATATTGCAATTAAATTGTAATAGTGAAAATTGTTGCATTTGAATATAAAGTTAAAAATAAGTAAAAAGGGGCAAGTATTGAATTCATCAATGGAATTAAATATTGATTTATGGAAAGTAAATGTAAATGGAGGTAATAAAGTAATGAAGGACAATAAATAATTTTTTTTACAATCCTTTTTTTTGTAAACCATTGTAAGATGTTAATTAATTGAAATGTGAAGATTAGGAAATAGATTCAAAATTTATGTTAAACAATGAATTGCAATAATTAAAGTTAATAATTAATGGATTAAATGGAATACCAATTTACTCGTAAAGTGAATATAAGAGAACAAATAAATATTGAATAAATTTTGGAATAGTTGTAATAAATGTTAATTGAGTAAAACCAGTGTATGTAAGTAATTACAATGTTGGGGTGTAAATAATGAACCTCTAAAAGTGTAATTATGAGTTAATGAAAATATTCATTGTACGTTACTTATTTTATTAGGTTGTTAAGTTAATTTGTAATCAAATTCAATTAATTCACTAAATTAGGGCAGTTAATGTGGAACAAATTGATAAGTTAAGAACGTTGAATTCAAATAAGATGTAACCAAAGTAAAATTCCATTCATATTAGGATAATTAATGTGATAAAAAGAAATGAAACCAAAATGAAAATTAGAAAATATAAATGTAATGAAATCTAAAATAATATTAACTATGTTAGTTAAGTAATAATTGATTAAATATTAAGTTGTAACCGAATAAAAATCAAATTCGGAATTAATTTGCAATTAATTGGATTAATTGCAGCTGACATTTGAACACTGTATTTACTGGAATAATTGACACTAAATTGATATGTGAATTTGCGTTTAGTTAATGTAAATATCAAAGAGATTAATTGAAATTAAATGGATTTAGTATTCAAAAAATTTGTTGATATTTATTTAAATGAAATTGAAGCCATCATATGAGTATGAATCTAATGTAAATTTTACTTATAGAATGGACAATTGATATTAAATGAAAGGAATAAAATTTAAGTGGGTCAATAAATTGAAATTTAATGAAATCAAAAATCTAAATGTTATGCTAATAGAAATTTAAAATGGATTCTAAGAATATTTGTATAATAGATTTTGAGTCAAATGTTGATTTCATCCAGTGTAATATTGAATTTAATAATAAATGAAGTTTTAACTTATATTTTCTAAATTTAATGAAATTGGAAATTAACACTGAAATTGATAGATTTATCAACTTCTAATTTACATCTAAACTTGTTTAAACTTCTGTGAATGATTAAGAAATATAAAAGGGATAAAATGTTCAATTATAAGTTCGAAATTTAAAGATTGAATATTAATTAATTTATTTACTTATTTGATTTGATTAATATAAAAATAGCCATTTTTGCCATTGACTCGGATTTCGGAGAAACCAGTTTCATCAGATCTGTAACGGTGAATTATAATAATGTTTCAAGTTTCGTAGCAATCAGACTTGTCGTTTGATCATACGGATTCGAAGCGCCTTGAAATTTATGCATTGAAATCAACTGAATTTGGAAAATATTGATTTCAGCATAACTTCTCCATACGACGCAATTTGAACCTGAATCCTTTTCCATTGCGTTTAAAATATTTTAAAACACATATTTTGATATATCGGTTTATCCAATTTCGTTTCAGGGTCAGAACTTTTCGGGCCATAGATTGTTCAGCACGTTTGTTTATGTGGTCCATCTACTCTATTTGCAACCCTACGTATAAATAGTTGGTTATAAACCCTAGCCTCCAACTATTCTCATTTGTTTGTGCATACATTTTCATCAGCTCCTCCTCCTCAATGGCAGACAAAATTTCAGATGCAGAACCGTTTCAAAATCAAAGTCAAAAATTCAAAGTCCTTAGAAAAATCTCAAAATAATATATGTTGGAGCTCTCGACGAGCGTAATTCAATGGTGTAATTCGTTTTCCAATTCGACGCATCGTTTGACCAGAAAATCGCGGTCAGAATTGAATTGGGCATTTTTGACTGGTGCGTTTGATCGGAAAATCCCTTCTGGGTTTTGTAGAGCGCCTAGTGCGTTGTTCATCGGCGAAGTTTGGAGGCAAATTGACGGTCGGATTGTCGGAAAATTGATGGTCAAAGGCGGTCAAACGGGGGAGTTTCGCGCGTTTCAGGTGTGAACAGAACATGTGCTTGCCTTGATGAGTGGTGACGTGGCTTGAAAGGTGAAAGTGTTCTCTTTTACTTTTTTTATTTTTGAATTCAATTTCAATTTTGACAATATCTCTCGCATACGAACTCCGTTTCACGCGCGGTTTATTTTGTTAGGATCGTATTGAAATTCCGGACTTGATGACGCTGGTTTGGACGAATTTTATGACGGTCAAATTTTTGGGTTTAAATTGAATTTAAATTCAAAAGGTGAGTGTTTTAACCCACTCACAACTTATAAAATTTCCTGTGTCTGTTGAATTGATTTAAGATATGAGTAGAAATATATTTTTGACTGTTTGATATGTTTTATTCATCATCTCTGTTAAATCGCATTTATTTAATTTAACTGTTAATTTATTTTATTATTGCATATAGATTCACAGTTAAAAAATTATTTATTTGCATAGAAACTGCTAGTTAAACAGTTATTAAATTTGTTATTGAATATAAATTGTTAGTTAATACCTATTATTTATTATCTGTTATTTTTTATATGCTCTATATTGATATTGTTTAAATTGGATGATGATTGTAAATAAATGGATGTATGATTTTAATGGATGAATGGATGTTATTTATATAAGCTGCAAGTTAGCATGCATTTCACTTCATTCGGGATTATGGTTTGAAATGATATATAACGTAATTTTTATTTTTAATTATGGATTGAAATGATAAATATCCGTATCACTTGACCATAGGATAGAAAATTATATACAGGCACCGCGGTCTATGTATATAATTATTTTGGAAAAAAAATTCCATGGTTTGGATAGGATACGGTCAATAAATATAATTTTGATGTTATATAAAATCTTATTATATATATATAGCTGAAATATTGAATATTTTTTTTAGAAAACTCAACCCAGAGCCCTGATGAAATCGAAGGGATGGGAGGAGCCCCCTCCTGCCTGGTCCGACCACAGACAGTTGGGATTTAAGCCAGCCCAGCACTGAGATTTGACGTCCCCAACCGATTTTGGTAGGATTTATGAGGACCCCCCTCCGCGTCTTGAAATTGAGAGTATGGCAGACGGGAATCGAACCTGCGACCTGCTTACCAGGAGGCAAGTATCTTACCATTACGCCACTACCTGCGGACACTGAGACTTGAATTTAAGCTATGTATGGTTTCGTTGAATAAAATAAATAAGTTGAAAAATGGAGTTTGACTATTTTATATTATATTGTTAAGTACATGTTGAGATATTAAGAACATATAGAGTTTTAAATGATTTAAATCAATTAATAGTGGAAGTTAGATTGAAATTTATTTGAAATCGAGCTTAATTGTGAATTTAACTTCATAAGTTAATGTAGAATTTAGTAACTTGAAATTTTAAAAGGTATGATATTTATAACGGAAGTTCTATTCAAGATGGATTAAATGAATATTTCTAGTATAAATAAATTGGAGGAAATTTTGATTGTTAATAGTAATTTGAGTTTTATTTAAAAGGATTTCGGATTTGTTATGCAAATATTTCAAAATAAATAATAGGACTTTAAATTTTTGAAATAGAAATTTCCAACATTAGTTCCAATTGTTTAATATTCAAAGTTTGAAATATATTGAAACTGAAGTGGTTTATTGAAACTAAAAGCGATTTTTAAATTGATGGATTTTGACTTAATCTTAAATGAAATAAATTGTAAGTCGTGGAAATTATTTTATTTTATAAAGAAATTTTAAATTCGAACTATTTTTTTTTATATACTGTTGAATATCCAAACCATTTAAGTTTTGAAGTTATGGTTTTAAAACTATGGATTTCAAAGTATTATGTTGAAAGTTAAAATTCAAATATTTGGTTTCGAGGTATTATAAATTTTTAAATTGGCATGATTTTGGAAAAGAAATATATATGAAATAAAATGATATCATTTTATTTGGGTTTTAAAAGGAAATGATATCGTATTTATGAGTTTTGAAATGGATAATTTTATTCTGGTTTTGAAAGTATAATTATTTTTAAAATGACCGCGGTGTTATAATAACGTTTGGTTGTTGAAGAGACCGGGATCGGAAGTTGTCATACTCTCTGCCAACTCCGAAAACCACTTTAACAACCGTGTACGCGGTGGAGAGTCTAGAATGAAATAGGATGGCGGCGGCGTTTCCTTTGAGGTAAATAAGTGGGCCCGACTCCCGTGAGTTGGCATAAGATGGCTAAAACAGGAGCGATTCTCGGGCCAATGAGGTCATTCCTCTCATCGAACGCACTTCTTCGATATTATACTCTGACTTTTGGATTGATTCGGTGGCCACTTTTGATTTTTGATTTGGGGGTGTTGTTCGAGGTGGGCGGTAGCTGCGCGCTGCGCGTTTCCACCAGCCCGGATAGCAATTGGTATATCTACCCTGGCATTGCCTAGTTGTGCCGTGTCACCTACCCTATCGTGCCTTGTACGAGTTTGGCTTTCTCCCGTAGCCCGTGTGGTATCCTCTGGTGGCTTCCCGATCAGGAGGGACTATGATATTGGATGGACTACAGGGACTATTACGTGTTAAGGGCTATTGGGTAACCCCTTAATGATAATAAAAAGGTAAGTTTATTTTACAATTAGGCACTATTATAATAGCGCAATATACTACATAGTAAATAGTTTAATGGATCCTTAGGAGATGTAAATCCCGAGCATCTCTTGAGTTACTGCACTCATATTTATTTCTGTTGATTTAACTTACATAAAATCTTTTAGTTCTGACTCGAGTGTATTGTCTTTTCAATACGCTCGGGTCAGTCCGAGCGTTTCAGGATCGAAGACTTTAGTTGTAGAGGACGAAGACGAAGATTTGTAGTATTGCTATCTACCATATTATTTCACTACACTATTTAATTCCGCTGCATTGATATTTATGGGTATGTGAACTCTGATATTTATTGTATAAAAAGAATCAAATGTTTGTAAACAGTTTTACGTACTGTATATTTATTATTATATTTTATCCTTCTACTGTGAGATTCTGTTTATTTTTTTTCTCTTCTCTATTTTTCCTATTTACCCCATAACAATCAGCCCTTTTGTATGGTTTGAATTGGTACATGTGTCGATTTGAAGTGTGCGAAAAGACGGGACGTTACAAAAACTATACCTCCAACTAGGGTTATGGGTGATACTATTTTTGTCGTGCTTAGTTTTTGTTATTTGTTTGGTTTTCATTATATTTTTCGATCCTTGAAATTTCAGGGACGAAATTCTTATAAGAGGGAAAGAATGTAAAAACCAGAATTTCAAAAACTTTGTATTTAAATATCTGATTATTTAAATATTCATATTTAAGATTTAGTGTGATTAAATATAATTTTATAACCTTATTAAACACTTTTTAATAAATTATGATAGAAACCTTGTTATTGAATTTGGTTTAGAAAAGTATACACTTTGAATAAACACTGAAAATATGAACGAGAAACGTTTTTTTAAAAACCAACTTTTTTTCAATGCAAGTTGCATAAATATTTTATAACTTGTATAATAACATATGCACATATAAACAGAATTAAAACACATACAAGTTAACCATAAATTAACTTAACTAAGCATATTTAATTAAGGGAACATATGGTATTAAAGGACTCTTTAATGGTGATTGTTTTAAGGAGAAGATGGTTGTGTAAGTATATGGTGTGCATGTTCTCATGCATGGAAGAGAAGGGGGCTTTCAAATATTTTCCACTCATTTTCTAATTCTATAATTACATACACACTCACTTCATTCCTTACCAAATCTTCACTACTTTTTCTTCTTTCCTTCTTCCTTTGGGCGTGAGTTATGGAGAGGAAATGGCCTATAACCGCGTTGTAGAGTCTTAAGGACTTAGGGTCGTAAGCTAAAAGGAGATATAGGAGGTTAGGCGTGTGCAAGGAGAAGGTGGAAATACCTTAGGCCGTAAGCCTTATGGAAGTGGTGGCTACAGCCGTTATCTTTAGGAAGGGAAATTATAGGTTTAGTGATGTTTTGGTTAGTGGAAGAGGTGACAGTAGAAGTGTTGTAATGATTGAATGTTAATAGGAAGAGTTTGAGTTGATTAAATGTGATTTAATCCCACTTTGAATGAAGTTAATTTTCTAAATGAATAAGTGATAATATTGCATGATAATTGCTTGCTAAATCACATGTTAATATTGTCTGCCATTAGTGATAGTAATTGACATTAACTACTTAAAGTTACACCCTCGGTTATATGCTTTGTTAAGTATGTAAATTGATAAAGTACTTGCTTATTAAACCATTGAACTGTGATAAGTTGATTTGGATAATTAAAATGGACAAGTGATTTGAATACATGTGTTAAAAAATGTTGTAATTAATATGGTTTGAAACTAGAAGCCATATATGTGTATAAAATGAAATGACACTAAATATGGAATTGAATACATAATTGTCTGTATAACTATAGTCACTATAAATGCACTTTGAAATCGATTAACTTCAAATTGTGAAAAATGATGATTTAATAACATATTTTAATATAAATTGTTTTTGTTGATTTATAAACTTATATAAGTGTTTTAAAAGTAAAGAATATATTTCAAGAAGATACAAGAAACAAAAAACAAAGTTAAGAAAGATTAAAGCAAAATAGTCATTATAACGACATTTTTAAATAACTTGTTTTGGAAAATAACAGTTATTTTTGTACAAACATTCCTAGGGTTCTCTTTAACTTTTTAACAAGTTATTAATATATTATTCTTATTGGAAAAGTTTTGAAGTTAAATCATTTGATAACTAGTTTGAAAGCAGAGGTAAAAGTTACAGAGAAATAGTAGCTATATGAGCACTTTGGAAAAATAACCTGTTTTTGGAAATTTATATAAAAAAATTTAAAGATGTTCTTTATTATTTTTCTTCATGGTTTTCAAATACCCTAAGTATACTAACATTTATATAAAGGATGGATCTAAAATGGTTTGTTAAGATATTGAAAACTAGACACAAAGTTATAGCAAAAACATGATAAAACTAGTAATAGAACTTTAGTCAGCACTTCTGTAAATACTATTTTAGTCAATTGAAGATATAAATTGTTTAAAAAATGATATTTAAATTTAGTAATTTTCTTTATTCTTTTTTAGAGTTGTTTTCTAACTTATATTAAAGTGTTTTAAAATGCGTTTCATGTTTAAATATATTTTTAACAATTATATACGTTTTGAAAAAGGTAATTATCTTTACTTAATGCTAAAAGCCTACGAGTAGACGTATCTATTTGTGAGATTCACGAATGTAGTGTTCAAGCAAAGCTTTTATGCAACCAGTGCTCTAACTTACTGGCTTTACTCTTGGGGGACGAATTGTATAAGTTGAAATATTGTAAACGACTTAAGTATACTTCATTAATGACATCCATTTTGTAGAATAAATCTACATTCTGCTACTATATAAATTTGGACAATTATATATATATATATATATATATATATATATCAGTTAATTCTGATTTATGTGTTATTTTTCAATTTTTTGAATTTTTGATAATAATATGTTGTTATTATGGTTTGTTCGACTTTTTGAATTATTCTCGGCCATTTTATGAGCAATTAATTTCCGTATGCATGTGTTGGGTAGATACGAACACCTTGTGATTATAATTTCATAGTTTGACTATAAGGTATTCGATGAATATATTTAATTAAGAAATTGTTATAGCAAAAGATATTTATTATAATCTTAAAGATGTTTATCTTTTAAATGAAATGGCTTGTTTCCAAAGAAATAGAAATATTCTAAAGAGATTTTATATAAAGGTGTTTATATAATATTTGGAAATAAATATTTTGAAGTAATTTTATACAAAAATGATTTATATATAAAGATATTTATAAAAAGTGCTTTATAAATAAAGAGAATTTCAAGAAGTTAAAACCCAGTGGTTTTGAAATTGATTTGAAAAGATTTTGGAAAAATAAACAACATTGTGTCTAAAAGTATTTTTGATTATTAATGCAAAATGATTTGTCGCTTTAGAGAACAAAATGATTTATTATGTTACCAATGATTTGGGTAACCCATAACTGAAAAGGAGCGGGAGGGTTCATGTAACCCTAGGTATGGTCCGTGTAGAGAGATATATTTATTTATTGATTTTTGAGAGGTTGGGGCCCAGTTGCCGTGTTATTGGGAGAAACCTCATGACCTGGTTGCATATATTTTGATATGCTTTTATAGTAGAGTATTTTTGGATTTCCAAAGAAATCTGTCAAATACACCACTATATTATTAAACAGAGTAATTAAGACCGGTTTTGAAAAGGTTTTGACTTAAAACCCGAAGAATAGTATGATTTAATATAAAAGATATTTATTATTATTTCAAAAGGATTTGAAATGAAATTGGGAATTTAGTTCGATGATATTGTTTTTGAATAAGTATTTTCAAAAGAGATTATTTTTGAAAATAATAAAGTTAATTAGTTTATAAATCTAATTGTAAAGGTTAAACGAAAAGGGTGGTTTTGGAATTGCGCATTTGTTTGTTTGTGCATCGTTGGCTCCTTGGGTCCTATTTGTGAAAAGAGATCCACGTTAGCTTGATCTTGTATCAAATTGGGTACCTAGTTAGATAGGGGTAGGTAGGCTGTCACAAGTGGTAGTGACGCAGCCCAAATAATAATATATCTTTTTCATGTTTATTTTTGCTAATTATTTTGTAATGTTGTATCTTTCCTGCTTATCATTTCATTCCGCGTTGATATGTTTATTGAATTTGCAGGAATGGCTATTGTTGTCTCTTACCTAAGAGTTGTGCAGTGGCAGATTTATAGTATTTGAGTTTTCTTTATATTAAAGCACGCCCTGTAGAATAAGTAACTAGAACTATGATTAAGTTGTATTGCTCAAACTGCATCCTATACATTTAGTTGTGTTGTATGATTATCAGATTATGTTATGTTAAATTGGTAGTTTTCATGTGTAATTTTAGAATGGAGGGTTTTAAAAAAATTGACTGGTTCGAATTTTCGGGTCATTGCAACAGTAAACAAAAAAGATGCAATTAAACAAATTAGGAAGTAATAAGTCTAAAGAGGCAATTAAAGAGTGATATTAGTTAAAAGGGAAACAGAGGATTTCATCCAATAACATTAAACGAAAGGGAAAGAATAAATGACAGTTAGGTCAATAAATTGGAAATCGATAACAAATGATAGTAAATGGCAAGAATAAATCAAAAGTAAGTGACGTAAGGTTTATGGAACAACAACGATTGAAAGTAAAGAAAAGTAATAATTAAATGAATGTATAATTGTTATCCAGCCTTTTGATTCAAATAATATTCGAATGGACTGGACGAGTCGAACTTCTATGGAGACAGGAATCCAAGAGCGATAGCCCAAGGGTTCAAAAACCAAGCACAATCAAAGCCATGGGACTTGGACAAAGCATAACCATGTTTTTAGAGAAACCAATCCAACAATGTGTTGGATCTGTACTGATCCAAAGAACCATCTCCAAACATGCCCAACTTTTTCCTACCAACTCTTCTTGGTGCTAGAAATCTCCAAGTGTTGTTTTATTTTTCCATTCAACTCTATATCAATCTCCACGAGAACTCGAATCAAAAACTTTGTTCTTCCACAAATCCATCATTCGGACTCAAAAACAAGAAAATACTGATGCAAACAAACTTGGAATCACAAAGCTAACCATAAATCGAGGCAAGTTAACGAGTTCAAGACAACCAAGTAGGCCATCTCTTGGATCGGTACCGATCCAAGCCCACAGATCAGTAGTGATCCACACAAACTAATGAGGCGTCCCTCTATTTCTTTGGCGAAATGGTCCATGGCATAGAAAATGAGATGGAAATCTTCTAGATGAGCTTTTAGGCTTCGTACATCTATAAACAGAGGGGCATGGATCATTTTTAAGGATCTTTTTGCTTTTGCTGTCGGATTTATACCAATCTGTAAGAAGTATTATTTGTAATTGGCAAGATAATCAATAAAATTTCTAAGTGTGATGTAGGTCAAGATTAACCAAACCACTATGAATTGATGTGTGTTCTTTCCTACTCGTTTTCATTTAATATTCCTTTACCTTTTATTCTCTGCTTAATTATATGGGTGTTTGTGTCATTTTTGGTTCAAACACTTTAGTGCTTTCATTGAGAGGGCTCCTATTCTTAGGCTACTTTGATCCATCATCCACTGCTAGGTTTCATATTCAAGGGATATATCAAAATTTTCAATCTTATAATTCTAATATTCAGATTTTGCAATAATATGAAAGAAGCTATTTACTATGGCCCCATCAAGGAGAGAACGTGCTCTAACTTCCAGAGCTGCCTTTGATGCTATGAACCAAGACATTCACCATGTGGATGGAGTTGCCCAAGCAGAACAACCAAAAATCTAGAATCTAGCTGATGTCATGACCAAAGCGAAAATGGATTGGATGATGAAGAAGATGAAGAATAGATTCCAGTAGAGTCATAATAGATGGACCAACAGATGCAGCAGAGCTTGAGGCTATTGAATGAACTAACGCATAACAGCCGAAGGTAGAGTAGGAGGGATATAAGTTCAGAGTCTAAAAATTCCTTATCTTCTGATTAGAGATAGAAAGATAGAAAGCAATAGAAGACTCAAAACACTTCTAGGATGTCATATCAAGGAGGAAAACAAACTCGGGGTTCAAATTTGTGGATCGGTACCAATCGAAGAGGACGGTTCAGTACTAATCCAGCCAATGGTAAGCCCAATGTTTGCTTTCTGGATGGTGGTGTGGATCTGACTTTTAAGTGCATCGTGGATGATCAAAATGATGAGTACCAAACAACTGCTAATAATGCTACGCATGGGAATCAAACGTGGGGGCTATTGGACGAACGGATCTTCTAAAGTCTGGGGAACCTAGAAATCGTGAGTATGCCCGAGAATGTTCACTAGGCCGACCACTTGGAACATAAATCGATCACCGCCATTCGGCTGAACCTGTGGACCTAGAGTACTTAGAGGATATGGTTAAGAGGATTATAAGTGAAAACTAATTTAGAAGCAATGATAAATGAGGTACTTCTCCTAGTCGAAATCCGTTTACTGAGAAATTTGACGTGAGAAGTATCCACGAAGATTTGTAATGCCAACAATGGCACTGTATGGTGGAGAGATGGATCTTATGTAGTACTTGATGAAGTATAAATGGCATATAAACTCAGCCATAGCATCTGATGCCTTAAGTTGTGATTGTTTTCTAATTTTTCATAGAAGGGGTAGCGACAATGTGGTTCACTCGGCTCCCACCATGATCCATATCGTCTTTCTCTAAGTTATTATGAAAATTTCTGGAGCAATTCGGTTAACACACTGCACGTCCAAAGGACGTGATGCCCTTATCAAACTTCTTCCAAGGAGCCGGATAGTCATTAAAATAATTCTTGAATCGGTTCAATACAGCAATGATGAAAGTATGGTATTGATTAGGAGGATTCATCCCAAGATATATTTCGAGGAATGGTTGGAGAGAAAACCCCCATCGATGATGGATTCTTTCTATAGAAAAGCTAATCAGTATTTACGCTTGGAAGAAGTGCACAATTATCCCTAGAGTGATAATGGGGCCAAGAAAAGAAAGCCAAATGATATGAATCGTCTCAGCATTCCTAAAAATGATAATTATACTAACCAAATAACTCAATCGAGAATGTCCACATGGCAACTTAAGGTACCGAGAAATATAAGAAGTCAGCTCCGAGAGAGTCGACTGAGAAGGAGAAGAGATCTGGCAAGTTCTGCAGGTTTCATGAGACGCATGATCATAATAACAATAAATGTAGACACTTGCGCGATATGATTTAGGAGATGATTGGAAAGTAAAATTTTCAATAGTTTGTGAAAGCCCCATAGAATAGTGGACAAAGAAATTCTAATCCTCCTGGGTCAACATCCCTATGGGGGCAAGCTGGTCCTAGCAGTGAGGAGCCTTGGCGACTTGAAAAATTCATGGTGATAAACACAATCATCGGTGGGCCATATCCATCCGATAAGAGTTTGAATGAGATGGATATGTATGCTGGTATTTCGAAGCATATCGAGTATAAGAGCTATTTGGCCATTGAGGACGGAACTCTGGAAAAACAATTCAGAACCATGATAGACGATTGATTTTCAAAACAGAGATGATGATGGGGAGGAGCTGAAGTACGGCTTTATCTATGATGCCTTGTACCCGGAATGGGTATCTAATCCAGTCTAGGTAAGGAAGGCTAACGGGAAATGGAGGATGCACATCGATTGTTCTGACTTGAATAAGGCATGCTTGAGGGAAAGCTTCCTGCTTACAAGGATTGATTAGTTGTTTGAATCAACAATCGTACATGAATTGCTTTCATTCATGGACGCATGCTCTGGATAAAACTAGACTCTAATGCATGTCCCAGACCAGGAACATACTAGCTTCATTACCGACTTGGGACTATATTGCTATCTGATCAAGTCGTATGGGCTGAAGAATGCCGAAGCAACCTACCAAAGACAGGTAAATAGGATGTTCAAAGATCAGATTAGACACTTGATGGAAGTCTATGTGGATGACATACTCGTAAAGTCACGACATTCGCGAAACCATGTTGACGATTTGGCAGATATGTTAGGCATTCTCCAAAAATATTGGACTAAGCTAAACCCTTTGAAATTCTCTTTTGGGGTTGCATCAAATAAATTCTTGGGCTTCATTGTGAATTCAAGTGGAGGCCAATCTGAAATGGATAAAGGCATTAAGGGACAGAGTGGCTCCTAAGACAATCAAGGAGGTCTAGAATGTAAATGGAAAGGTCGCTCCTTAAGTTGATTCAACTCCACAGCCATCGACAAATGCATCCCTTTCTTCGATGTGATTAAGAAGGGTAAAAGTGCAAAGGGAAAAAGAACTTTTTCTTGGACGTAGGAGTGCGCAGTCCTACTCCAGGATTTGGTTGATCACTTAGAGAGATCCCCCCATCCTCCTGGAACCGGTGGGTGAGGAGGACTTATTTATATATCTAGAAGTATCGATGCATGCTTTAAGAACCGCACTTGTACGTGAGGAAGCCCACATCCAATAGTCGGTTTATTACGTTAGTAAGCGATTGATAAGAGCGGAAAGAAATTACCTAAAGCTAGAAAAGTTTACATGTTGCTTGTTGACTACTTCTAGGAAGCTCTGCCCTTATTGTCAAGCTCATCCGATTAAAGATTTTACCGACCAGCTTTTGCATCAAGTCTTGCAATGACTTGAGACTTCTGGAAGGTTGTTGAAATGGAACATTGGATTGCGCTACCTATCACCCTCAGAGAGCTATCAATAGTCAAGCTTTGGCATATTTCATAGCTGAATTCATTGAATGAGAAGATATTCTGAAGAGCAGTTGTGAGCCAAATTCTAAGTGGATGATGTACATGGACAGTGCATCAAACGAATGTTGTTTCGGTGCTGGAGTTATATTTGTCACTTCTGAGGAACGTTCAATTCATTATCCCCCGAAACTCGATTTTCCTACAACAAAAAATGAAACGGAGTACGAAGCTTTGATTGCGGGACTCAAGGTTGCCAAAGAACAGGAGATAAAGACTTCATATATTTTCTATAATTCTCAACTAGTAGTGTGTCAAGCATGGATAGAGTTTCAAGCAAAATGAGAAAGGCTAGCCTCTTATCTAAACCGAGTCCTTGAGATGCTTAGTGGCATTAAATATTATATGATAATGCATATTCCAAAAGAGGAAAATGCGAAGGACGATTCACTGGCTAAGCTAGTCAATTCTGGAGATGCACAGCTCATAGGCTTGGTTCCACTGGAAATATTATCGGCACCGAGCATCGACCAGATGGATGTCGATTAGATCTTGCAGGTTGAACATAAAAGAAAGTCATGGATTACTCCGATGAAGGATTACTTGCGGAGAGGAATTCGACCCGACGGTAAAAATGAGCGACGAAAACTCCTTCACCAAGCTTCGAGTTATATCATACAAGAAGGTTTTTTCTACCACATACTTTGGTGTGTCACTTACGATGAGGCCAAGCAAGTCCTGAGAGAGGGGGCAGCAGTGACCATGCTGGAGGATAAACCCTAGCGAAGAAGATTCCCCACTATGGGTACTTCTGACCAACTGTCAATCGAGACATAGCTGATTACACCAGAAAGTATGAGAAGTGCCAAAGGTTTGCTAATACTCGAAAGACTCACTGATAGAGATTACTCAAATGGTCAGCCCTTGGCAGATAGCAGTTTCGGGATCGATATTATCGATGTGTTGCCGATATCTAAAGGTGGCATGAAATACAACATCCTTGCGGTTGATTACTTCACCAAATTTGCTAAGGTGGAGCCAAAAGCTGCAATTACCACAAAGAAAGTGATCAACTTTTTAATTTAGAAAATTATTTATTGTTTTAAAGTTCCACAGGCGATTGTTACCGATAACGGAACCCAATTCGATCACCAAGTTTAAGGATTTCTGCCGCTAACATCGCATAGAGAAGAGATTTGCTATGGTGTTAAACCTCTAGGCGAATGGATAGGTTGTAGCTACAAACATGATTATCATGTCCATTCTTAAGAAGTGACTAGAAAAGAATAAGGGCAATTGGGTCACTGAGCTTCCATTAGTACATTAGGCTTATCGAACAACCCATAAAGTCAACGACTAACCATTCTTCATTTGACTTAGCCTAAAAATCATGATTCCTGTTAAATTAGAATTAACTTCTTATCTGGTAATTCATTACAAGCCACAGATAAATGAGTAACCCCTTTTGGGAATCTCTTGACATGATCAATGAGAAACAAGATGATCCTAAATTAAAAGCAGCGGTGTACCACAGCCGAGTAGTCTTGTATTACAACACTAAGGTCATGGATTAGACCCTTGAAATCGATGACCTATTCTTCCAACGAATCTTCGTGGGCCTCGAAAACTTAAGTCCAACTTTAGAAGGTACGTATGTAATAGAAAAAAAGCTAGGAGATGGCACTTTTATGCTTGCGATGGTTGAAGGGATCTCACTCTCAAAAGCTTCGAATGATGAGCATTTATGATGCTATTTAACTTAGAAATAAATTTGTACGTAATTAAATGAATCCATTTATCCTATTTTCAATAAATGGCTTTCTAGATCTGTCTTTGCATTGCTTAAGAGTTGTGAAGCATGACCAACTCGAATGAATCTGCATGCGTGTAATGTAGGTATGCAGGTACCCGGAGATAGATGTCAACCAAACTTCCACGGTTCATGATCGTACCCTTGAAGTTCAATAATTCCAAGTGTCCGAAGATTAATACTATCTTACTCATGCCCCTAATGTGAGGGTGGGATGTGGGAGGGTAAACTCGAAACGGAAGTGATACGACCATTTATACACTAACTTTTGCCCTTGATGTGGGGACAAGAGTATAAATCGAAAGAACGTGATATGACCAATCATCTATTAACTCTTAACCTTGGATTGAGGATATTACTATAAACCTAAGTGGACACGTTTGGCAATCCATCTACTAACTCTTGTCTTTTCAATAGGCACGCGAGTATAAACTCAAAAAGGGCATGACTTGCCGGTCCATCGACTAACTTTGGCCCTTAATGTGGGGGTAGGGGTATGAATCAAAATGAATACGATATGACCATTCATCCACAAACTCTCGCTCTTGATATACAGGAAAGAGTATAACTCATAATGGATGTGACACAATCTAGAAATCACATATATCTTGGCTGGAGTAGGCAAGGCCGAAGATCCATGCCCGACGTAAGGCGAGATCTTGCTTTTAAACTTCGGTCAGCACTTGACATTTGTGTGATCAAAAATCGTTATCCTAGAAAAGGATATTAGAACCGCTAGTCTAAGTGGTCTATCTCGGCTAGTGTTGGGAGTTTGTCATTTCTAAGATAACTTAGCATTTGCTAGAGCGACGAAAGGCTGACAAATTAGGAAATAGGCAAACGACTTAGTTCGATGACAATAACAAAATAAGATGGGTCACGAGTACATTGAATGAAAAGTGCAGCTCTCGAATAACTTAGGAAAATTCACATAAAGACTTAATAAAATAAAAACCTTTGTTATTCACATATAATTGTAACGGTAAGTATAGGTTTTATTTATGCCTAACAAAAAGCAAAAGCAGAGGCCGTATTCGCACAAATACCGGCCAAGAAAACAAAAGTGGACGATCAAAAAGAGCCTAAGTGCTTCCATACAACCAAAAAACACAAAGAATGTGGATGATCACTTCTTGATCGTCTTCTTTCTCTCCTTCCTCTCCTTCTTCTCTACAGAACATGGCGCACTGGATCCTTCAGGTTGCTTCCTTATCTTTCCCTTACTTCCTTTGCTTTTGAATGGAGTGCTCTACGATGATCCAATAAGCAAGCTCTGGGTGCTCTCGGGTTGGGGAATATGACAGAAGCAAAGATAGTCTGACTGGGCAGAGCTATGGATAACGAAGGAGGAAAGACTCTATTTTCTCTAGCTTTACCTATTTGGCTAGGACAAGCTTATTATCAATCGGAAACATGGTGCCTCCCGATAGAGGCTCGAAAAGCACCAGTAATAATAACATCATCATCAGTCTGAGCTCCCTGGATCTCACTAGTCCCTTCATCTTAAAGAATATCTATCATCTATTTCTCGGGCACAGGAGTCTCACTAATCGAAATAGTCGGCACCATCATCGAAGTAGTCACGATCACCAATTCTGTTATAGTCGATTGTTGACCCAACTGGAGACTTTAGCTGGGAAGCGAGATGACCTAGGGCTGACCTGAAACCTGAGAGATATAAAAAGAGAGTTTAACGATTTCAATCAATGACATATAGATTCTTTGAAGTATAGGTGAGGTCATTGAGATACCTCCTTCAGTTTGGGTTTCTGTTTGGGCAGGAGTGATGTGAGAATTCTCCTCCAAAAAGAGCGATAGGATAGCAGGTATATGCATTTGGGGTTGATCTAGATTGTATCCTGAGACCGAAGATGGAATAGGAATGGTTTTGGGTTCAAAAGTGTCCCTAATAGTAGCATCTTGAGGCAATGACTCGGAGCCTTTTGCCTAAGTTTTTCTACACTATAGTGGCTAGCTCCATATGTAGAATAATTTGGCCCTCTTTCAACACCTCAGGCTCACCTCCAACCAAGATTGTTTCTCTAGCTGAGCCAGATCCACCTTACCACCTTCAAGAAATTCCTTCTCTTCCTCGATAATTTATTCCTAAGCGAGGGCAAGAATTGTAGGGTAATCATTGTTCAATTACTCAAAATTGCAGAATTTGAGCATGTTAGCATTTTGTTTGTTAAGCAATAGCTTGAATTTGTTTATTATTCATTTTTCTACTACTTCAACCTCCTTCTTGACAAGTGCATCATGTCTTTAACACATTTAACCGCCTTGTATCTTTTACCGCGAGCAGCAACCAACTCTTCAGAATGGTCCTAAACTTGTTGGAGAGCGTCATTCTTCTCTTTTTTCTTACTCTTGAGTTTGGATGACTGCTCAATCACTTTCTTGTTTGAGGCATTTCTTTCCAGCACTAAGGCATGATTCTGAAGACGCACAACCCCACCCTCATCTCTATGCTTCTTTTGTCATCTTCAAGTGCCTTAATGGCGTCCTTGGCTTTCTTCTCTGCTTTGGCTTGTGATTTCCTTAAATTTTCAACCTCCACATCAAAGTGGGTAATGATTCTTCTATCCTATACTGCCGTGAGATTCAAATTATCGATCTCGACTTGCCTATCTCTCGAGACCTTGGATATTTTCTCGGTTATCTATTACCATTCAGTGTACTAGTTATAAGCGTCAGTTACACAAGCAATGGTCATGTCTTGGACATCAAGCGGAATTCTATTCAAGTTGGGCATGAGCATGAGCCCATAAAAACAAACATGTGGAAATTATTCTTTCAATTCAGCCACTCAGGCACTGGTGGATATTTCTTGCTCCATAGTGATGATTGGAGCTTCAAACGATTATTTATTGGTTCTATAATGGTAAGTCTCGAAACTACTTCGTTGACGCCTGTGGTCAGAGAATCGACTTAACTGAGAGGATGCCAACTGCTACACAAAAATGGAAGCCGAAAGACGTGCATGAGAAATATCTCCTGGTGTCAAATCAATGCGGTAATATAAATGCCTATCTAAGCCTTTGGGCGGAGGTAACCTGGATCAAGAACGATATTTGGAAGTGGAGTCATGCGATGGATAATGTATGTCATGACTGCCTCTATCTCAGCTAGACAGATAGCCAGACCTAGAATCTCGACCACTGCTCTGATGATATGAGCCTGGATAATGCCTATATCACCGGGATGCATTTTCCTTAAGAGATTGATATATGTGTTTCTTCTCCTCCATGGATTCTGTAAAAGAAATAAGAACGCATTAGTTTCAACTTGAAAAGATACGACGCAAGTGCAGCGTAGTGCCGTAAAGTGCATGTATGCATGAGTGTTCTAATGTCCCTTCGATGGACCATGCCTGGAGCTTTGCACATGGGAGTGATATAACCTATACTGATGGGAGGAATGTCATCGTTAAAGCGGATGGGGGAGTCAAGATGCTCGAGAATCATGTCACCGATGCTAAAGGAGCTGAACTCAGTAGGAATTGGCCCCAACTTAGAGGATGTATCCATTGAAGGAGGATGAGTCTTCTTGGTAGTTGTAACAGGTGGAGGTTGTGTAGAAGTCTATGCCTTAGAAATTTTCATAACCACTCTCTTCTTCATAGCAGACTATTTGTCATCTATAGGTTGTTCCGCCAAGGATTCATGGCCCGTATAAGTATCGTTATGGCTACTTTGTCATTTCCACCTACAATTTTACCTTCCTCGATGTGTTCTTCATTTTCTTCAACTTTTTCCCTTAGACTCGGGATTGAGGGAATATCTGTTTAGCATCGTTTTCTTCGAGATAGTTATTGTTGTTGTCGTCATCATCACCATTATCACCGGTGGCTACTTGGACTAAACCGGTGTTGTGGCTCGCTTCTAGCAGATTATGGGCTAGGAGATTCTCATCGGAGAGAAGAACTCTAATACCTCTGTCACCCTCTGAAAGTGTCATGAGAACTCTAACAGCATCCGCAAGAGTTGCGCTACTGAGCCTCGTAAGAACATCTGAATGATAGAAAGAATATGAGTTATGTTCGATAAATAGCAAGGCGAACTCATAGTAAACAAATGAGGTAGAATTTACGCCCATATATATATAGCAAACCCAGGTGGACAGCGTACGTCAAACCATTTTCTTTTGAAATGACTCAACTTGTTCCATAAGCCAGTGGCAACTTTGAAATTCTTTGCTGGCTCTAAGTAAGTCAAAGAAGGACTCCCTTTTGACTCTTGAAGCTGCATATGTACCGGATTTCCTCGTCATTAGGTACTTGATGCAAATGTTGAATGAAGACAATGTATGCACCAAGAAGGAAGGCATAGTTATTCAGGTGTACTGCGTTGGAGCTAATCTCATAAAATTTAAAACTCGATGAATGAATGAATTGAATAGTGCAATGCAACTCGCCAAATACATGTATCTATTGCAAGCAGTGTAGCCTTCTGGGGGACTGTGAGCTCTCTAATGGCAAGGACTAATGCATCATCGAATGGAATTCCATGCTTGTCATAAATTCTACGAAGAGATCCCTCGTCGATCTTTGAAACAACAGGATCATTATGATCAACAAAAAAAACAACATCTTCGAGAGCATCGGGAGCAGGTTTAACCTCTGGCCCTTCCGCGAGCTCTATTAGATTTTTAGGAACTTCCTATTCAACTTGTGGATTTTCTTGTTGATTTGCATGTTATGATGGAGTTTGTTGTACAAATGGAGTTGTAGTTGAATTTGACTCAACATCAGATTCATTGTATTTGGAAGTAGATGGAGCTACAGCTAAGGTAGCAAGATTCTCAGAATGTATGTGCTCAATTTCTGTGAATACTCATTAAATAATTATTATCAAATAAATTATAAGCAGTGCCACCCATGCTAAAGTGAAACCTAATGCAGTGACGTGCAGTGCAGTTTAGATTTTCAATATGATGCAATAGTTCAACTTAAATTTTGTATATTGCTCAGAGTTACCTTCATCGTTGACCATCCTGACAAGCAATGTGTTATCGACTATGCTTTGGGAATGGTTCAAGGCTAGGAAGGGGTCATTAGTTCACAAGGCAAGATTCACGTATAAACTCAAAGTTCTTGAAATTTTCCTAAGTGTTGGATTTATGCTGGTCCAAAAACTTAGGAAAAATCCATCCTTCTTCTCCTTTTCCTTCTAATCCTAAACCACGACTGTCTATGGTGATCCTCATCCACGTCCATCCATCCACGTCCAAGTCCATCACCAACCTGCTTATTCATGAAAATTGATGGTGAGTTCGATTGTAGTTTGTTAAAGCTAGGAGTCAATGGCCTTAAGTGTTGGATCGGTGGATGTCCAATTAACGTAAGTAGTGGTTTGGGCAAGGTTAGGATGATGTCACTAAAGAAGTCGGAGGCAAAGATGAATGCTACAGATGGTTGACAGTGAGAGGAAGCTTAGATCGTAGGAAAAAGGTTCTAATAATAGAGCTTGGAGTTTTGGATCAGTGCAGAAACAAGTGAGGATGGAAATGAAATAGTTCAGGTTTTGTAGCCCCTCAAACCCACACTTTAAGCCACTTAAGTTGGAGAATTTCTCCAACTCTTGGATCCGTACCTAGCCATGAAAAAAGATTGGCGTCGAATCTTGAGTCTTAAAAACAATATGTGTGTGTGTATTTGTGCTCACATGCATGGTGATGTTAACCCATGTATGTATATGTATATGCATGCTAGAAGTTTATCAAAGAACGTGCAATGTATGCATAAACGTTTACATACCATGCCCGACAACTAAGATGAAAGAAATCGGATTCAAACTTGGAAAATCCATGAAAGGAACCAGTTTAAAATTGCAAATCTCAAAATGTCAAATTATAATAGCGCCCTCTGGATTTATTATGCCAAATGCTAGTGGTGCATCACGACGAATAACTGTAGACATAACTTTTCACCGATTCGATCCATAGGAAGGACAATGACCAGTCAAATTATAGAATGGAATCCTTCAAAGTGATCCTCACTTGTTTCTATTCAAAACATATCACGCTTACAATGAGATATACTTTGGGAGGTAAGTGTTATCTAGCTTTTTGACTTGGAAATATTCAGATGGACTGAACGAGTCAAACTTAGAGTTGTCAAGGCAAAAATCCCATAGAAATAGCCCAAGGATCCACAAAAACAAGCATAAAGAAAACAAAGAGACGAGGACAAAACATACTCAAGTGTTTTATGATGACCGGCTATTTCTGACCATTCAAATCAACAATAATCCACACATGTCGGACTTGAATGACGCAAAGTAATAGATTGTAAATAAATTTGGAGCAAATGAAATCAAATACATAGAATCACAGACACTGCACAATCAGATTAACTCGACGCGGAATATAAAATAACATAGTAGTTCATGAAGCTACAATAACAAAGACTCAAAACAAATACATAATATCAGTCTGAAAACAACATAATAGAAATCCCAAATACATAGAAGTTCACTAATACATGAGATAAACTAGAATAGCTGAAACTGAAATAGATATGAATATAGATAGGCAGAATCTCCAGCAAAGACTAGCTCCAGAAAGAGAATCCAAAGCTGTGAATACTTAGGTTGACCCGAGCTTAAAGCAAAACACAAAACACTCGAGTCAGGACATATATACTTATATAATGTAAACCAACTCAAGTGAACTGTAACAAAGATACAAGTAACTTAAAGGATGCCTGGGACTGCCCATCCTCTAAAGATGCATTAAACTATTTAGTATGTAGTAATATTGCGCTATTGTAACAACCCGATATTTTCAGCCATTCGCATACGCACATGTCGGACTTGAATTGCTCAAAATACCACATTGTAAATAAATTTGGAGCAAATGAAATACAAATCACAGAATCACAGACACAGAACAAACAGAATACCTCGCAGCGGAATATAAAATACATAGTAGTTCATGAAGCTACTATGGCAGAGTCTCAAACTAAATACATAATACAGTCTGAAAACAACATAATAGAAATCCCAAATACATAGAAGTTCACTAATACATGAGATAAACTAGAATAGCTGAAACAGAAAGTAGGTATAAATGTAGATAAGCAGAAATTCTAGCAAAGACCAGCTCCAGAAAGAGAATCCAAAGCTGTGAATACTCAGGCTGACCCGAGCATAAAGTAAAACACAAAACACTCGAGTCAGGACAATATATACTTATATAATGCAAACCAACTCAAGTGAACTGTAGTAGACATACACAATAACTTAAAGGATGCTTGGGATCGCCCATCCTTTAAGAATCAGTTAAACTATAAATTAAATACATCCCGTGGTTAAAATTTTGAAATGGTATTTTGTACTTCAAAATCAAATATCATTTCAAAATTCAATATCATTCAAAATATCATATCTTCCAAACCACATTCATTTTTATTTAACTTAAATACCATTACAAAACACATTTCAAAATAGTTTATATTTCGAAACAAATTACTTCATTTTAAATCATAAAATGAAGTTATTATATTTAATAATTAAATTATTAAATTTTCAAAATTTTAGTCTTTCAAAATTCATTTATTCACTTAATTTATTATAACAGATGAAAATTTAACTTTCGCAGCATTTAGAAATTGCTATGGAAAGTTACATTCAAAACAGTTCAATTTAACAAAAGATAGCATTTAAAAATGCTGTAATAGGGTTACATTAATTTCAAATAAAACTTAGTTAAATTAAACAATTATAGCATTTACAAAATGCTATAATAACCTTTAATTAAACTTAGCCATTTGGTTCATTATTATCATCTACAGCATTTACATATGCTGTATTATCATTTACATTAGAATTAATAGCATTTCAAAAATGCAGTTAATTAACTTCAAGTATTCAATATAATTTCACAAACAATCATATTTTTATTTAAATCATTTTTAGCTTATAAAATCATATAATTTCACTTTTAAAACAGTCATTCAAATACCCTTATATTCATGATTTTATAAAGTTAAATCTCCATTCAAAAAATCAAAATTTAATAATAATTCACTTATTAAATTGCAATATTAATTTTTAAATTCATTAAATTAAATTTAACATAACATTTAAGTTTAAGTTTTCAAATATAACTTAATTTCATTTTTATTTACTTAACTTAAAATTCACTTTTAAGCCAAATTCACAACTTTCCAATTTTAGTTATATTTCCAAATTTCAACCTAAATATTCATTCATTTCACATTTTAACTTTATTCAAAAATCATTAATATATTATAAAAATCATTTTTAATTCATTTAATTAAAAATATCATAAATTTATCATATTTTAATATTTAATTTAAATTCTATTTATCACCAAATTATAATTTCCAAAATAACATACATTTCAGATTTCCTAACTTTACCATTTATTTATTTCACTTATAAATTTTCAGAAAATCAATAATTCTTTACAAAAATCATTTTTAATCAAATTTAAATCAAAATATTATAATATTTACATTTCTAAAATAATTTAAAAATTTTAGAAAAACATATTTTAACAACGGGTCTGTATTTCATTTTCTAGCCTAGGTAAAGTGATACGGGTAATATATCATTTCAACCCGTAATTTACAAAGAAAACCCGGGTTTGATCATTTCAAACCCTCAATCCCAAGTAAAAGAAAATAATTGAAAATCATTCAGGCCTATTATTTCAGCCCATAACGATTTTCTCTTATTCTAAAGTCCGTTCGGGTATGTATTATTTCAACCCATAGTGATTCTAATCTAAAGGGAACTTGCAGTGTAATAAACTGATAAAAATAACAGAACAACATAATATAATAGTAACATATGATATAACAAGTGTTTAGGCATGGGTGAACATCATATGATCATAATATAGCAGGTGTAACATGATAATGCATTTTACGGGTTCAAAAGGGGTCAGTTTACTAGTTATATAAGTACAAATCAGCTGGTGAGAATTACTCACTGTTTTGAGCTGGAGACACAACGACGAATGCACGAATGACATCCAAACAAGCATGATAACACGACGCAAAGATGAGTGGAAGAGCGAAAGATTAATTCTCCTTGGATACATGAGACAAAACAAATAAATATATATAAGTTTTCAACCCAAAATAAAATAAAACAATGTTAGAAATGAATGCACAAAACATATTCAAAGTGATTGCGCTTGCTTTCTACACTTGTGTTTCAGTTATAGGCTGGAAAGGCACGGCTAAGGTGAGAGTTTGGGTCTGGTTGTGGGTTCATATGGTCGGCCAAACATGTATGGTGATGGGGCAAAAGTGATGCAAGGAGATATGTGCATGGACTACAACTACAAGGCAAACTACATGGTTTCTAAGCCACATAAGGTCACGGCCAAGACAATACAAGTCATGACCAGGCCTATAGTGGACTGGAAGATGGTGTGGCAGTGGTGTTAGATCAGGTAGGGGCTGGAGATGGTGGTGCAAGTGGCGGCCAAGGTGATGTTGGAGGTGATGAAGGCATAGGTGATTGGCTATGGCAATTCAAGTGGAGTTTGTGCAAGTTTTGGTGGAGTTTGATCAACTATTGGTGCATGGCCAGTCTTGGGCAGAGGGATGGAAGTGGTGGCAACCTGATGTGGTGGTGGTGTAGGAGACCAAGGTGATGGAGGAGCTAAGGCTGAGCTACAAAGGTGAAGGCAAGTGCACAAAATCATAAGAAACAAGAAGAAAACGAGAAAAAGAATTGAAAATTTACCAAAGCTTTTCACAAAGGAGATGGCCGAATTTTTTTTTGAGTTTGAGAAGAAAAAAATTCATGAAAATGAAGTGGAGAAGTGGTCGGCTGAAGGAAATGAGTTATGGCAGCAAATAATGAAAAGGTGATGATTGAAATGTGAAAAGACAAGAAGACAAAAAGCCTTAAGCAAATCAAAGGTCGCAAAACTCTTCAAATTTCCACCATTTCTTTTGCAATTTTAAATAACTGAAAAATAAGTATAGATTCAGATAAAAACACGAAAATTTAGTAATTAAATAAAAATAAATAAATAAATATTAATTATACATAATTAAATTAAGAAAATAGCAAAGAAAATGTAAACTAGGCTAGAAAATTTGAAAATAAATGAAATGAACTTTGGAAAAATTTTGTGCACTTGAAAAATATTTATAAATAAAGATAAAGACACAAAAAATAAAATGCATGCATAAAAATAATTAAATAAATTTTAATTAAATATAATTTAAATGAGGAAAATAGCAAAAAAAAAATGTAAACTAGCCTTGAAAATTAGAAAATAAATTCAATAAGCTTTAGAAAAATTCTATCAACACTTTGAAAATATTTAAAAGACAAAATATATATAATATAACATATTAACACATATTAAAATAAAATATGACAAAGAAAATATAATTTATATAATTTAAAATAAACAAAATTGCTAAATAAAACAAATTGCATTCAATATTGAAATATACATAACTTTCACAATTTAAGTCCGTTTTCAACGAAACGAAAAGCAGTATCTAAGTTATTAAATCTATTTTCATAATAAAAGATAAAATTTAAGAATTTAAATATTTTAAATTTTGAAATTTAAAAGTCAATGTTTGAACAGTTTGAACAGAAATACACTTTTCAGTAAAATATCCAATTTATACTGGTTTGAAATTATAATTCCCATAATAATCAACATTTATATTTAAAAATGAAATGTTTGAAATAAAACAAGTTAAAATAATTCCAAAATGAAATATATCCGAAATTAAAATATACATAAAAATCTAGGGTTGTTACACTCTCCCCCACTCAAATCTTTTCGTCCTCGAAAAGGAAGGAAGTGGAGAAACAACTAGAAAGAGCAATAGGTTGGAAGAAATCCTGAAAGAAGGTAGGAAAAAGTAGCTAAGAAGGAAAGCAGGTTGGAAGACAAGGGTGAACCATTATTTAAACCATTATACATTTCAATTAAGATTTCATAACATTTTAAACATTTTATAATATGATGAATAGTCATTTGATTCAAATTTGATGGTTCAAGGTAAACAATATTTAAAACATTTTAAATTTTTAAAAGGGAAAATAACTGATCAAAATATTCTTTATATAGTATTTTATCAAGATACTTTTATCAAAATACTTTTATAACTCGATGTCTTAACAAGTTTACTTTCGTTCCTGCAGACTCTGACTATGCGTTGATCAGGAGCAAAGCTAGAATTCTCCAGGTACTTGGTAGACTTATATCAACACCCAGTGAAAATAATAGAAAACTATTTTAAAAAAACAGATATGGAAAGTACAATCCAAACAAATCAACCAAACCAAAACAGTTGTCTAACCATGGATCGCAGATACACAATGGTTACGCTTGGATCCCCTAGGAAACAATCCGTATCCGTAAGCTTTCTCAGCCCTGCGAGTTACGCCATGATGACGAGTAGAATGTAGGATACACAATGGTTATGCCTGGATCCCCCAAGAAACAATCCGCACCCCCAGGCCAGCTCAGCCAGGCATTTGCGCTACTAATGTGACCTACATAGAGTGCAGGATACAAAATGGTTACGCCTGGATCCCCCAGGAAACAATCCGTACCCCTAGGCCAACTCAGCCAGGCAGTTGCGCTATGCAGTCGCGATCATAAGACCATGGAGATCGCCATGGAATTCGATGGACACTCGCGTATCATATCCAGAAAACCTAAATTAAAGAGAGAGAATAATATCGATAGACTGAATCTACAGTGTGGCCACAAAGCGGATATCAAGCAGAAGGCACTTTCCATATCTTTACTTCAAAAATATGTATCATATAGTACCTTTTAAAATAACTTTCAAATATCATACTTATATAAAGTCCATTATATATAAGATTTCATTTCAAATAAAATACTTTCCAAAATCAAAATTATAATAAATCAGCTTATATCGACTTCGATTATATAAGATCTCAATTTACAAATTTAATACCTTTACAAATCAATTGTTTTCAAATCACTTCATACTTATACAAATCACTTTTATATAAGTTCGATAACTCCCAAATCAAAGTATTTAAATAAACAAGGTTCTCAATTTCAAACTATTTCAATATCACTTCAGTTTAAAAATATATATATGATTTCACCAAATCATTTCTTCCTAATTATATATATTCAGTTTCAAAGTTTCTTAAAACAATAGATTTAGAAAATAATCCAAATTTCCAAATCAACAAAATTTAGGTCAAATAAATTCATTTCCATTTCGAACATGTATTCACTTCAAAAATCATAATACTTTCAAAGTTATAAATCTTTCGAAACCAAATACTTGAAATCATTTCACTTTGAAAATCATAACATTTTGAAATCATACATTTGAAATCATAAAACATGCCCTTAATTCTTTACATTTCAAAAATTTATTCAATTAAACCAAAATCTAAAATTTCCAATTTTAATTCAATTCAAACCATCAGTTTCAATTCAATTTATTTTTACAACAAAACCATTTCAAATATTATCAAATTTCAAATATAGATTTGAATTACAAAATAAACTATTAAATCTTAAATATGTTTCAAGGCTTAAATATACCATATTTCAAAACTAAATTTCATAATTTCATATATCTCAAATTTTACTTCATTATTACTTACATATGTCATTATTTCGCAACATTACATTCGATCGCTCGCTTGATCACACAAGTTCGCTTTCGAACTAGTATTGTCCATTCGACTTCCCTAATGCGGACTTCGATATGGTTTCTTGACTAGAAGTCATCAGTCTCCTTGCATAGCCATATACTATGATAGAGAATTCTAGAATCAAGCCCAAAATCCATATCGAATGTTCGCCATCAAGAATCAAATGAAAAATCCTTATACGAAATGGTGTAATTCACCTCGAACTTGTGTACTCAAACTTGGATCAAATTAATTATGCAAATAAAACAGCATACGTACAACTTATGTATCTATTCCAACTTGTTAAATAAATAGTTTGATAAAGATGTTACTAAGTTAAAACATTTAAAACCAAATTTTTCTCAAACATTTGAAGACTAATTTTTATCCAAAACATTTCAAAACTAAATTTCATATTAGTATAATTCAAAATAGTCTTATTTATTTACTCAACAAAACAATTTCAGCTTATAACAAAAATCATATTATTTCATACTTGAAACATACAAACTAAACTTATATTCTTTATCAAATACCTTATACCTTTCAAAAAATTTAGCTTTGAAAAATTAACCTTGATTTGAAAGTGCTCGAATCTTAAAATAGTCGAAGAAGTCATATTTTCAATCCAAGAGTTGAAAATCAACACTAAATCAGTAAATCAATTTCAAAAGTTAGGTTTCAAAATCTGAAACTCGAGAACTGAACACCGGCTTACTTTAAATCTCTATATATATATATATATATGTATGTATGTATATATATGTATACGGATCTATCTTTCGAATATCAAACCATACTTCGAAATCTGAAATTAAAATTGGTTTCACAAAATCACTCGCAGAGCAAAGCTACTAGAGTGGCCTCTCTCTCACTCAGAAACTCGAAAATCAATGTCGATGATGCATGCATTCATCACCGAAATTATTTTCCAGCGACATAAGTGAGTTCTGGACTTCAATTAACTTTGAAAAACTTCTTTGAAATTCCTTCGAAATCATTGAAATTCATTCGAATACATTTGAAACATTTCTTATTTGAAATATATATATATATATATATATATATATCTTTAAATCATATTACTATATATATTTTCCAAAAATCTTAAAACCGATTTCAAAATACCGGAATTCGATTCCTCGAAATTCAAATTCAAAACCCTTCAGTTATAAATCATTTTTGTATAAATCAAGTTCTTATAAAATTTTCAAATTTTCAAATTCTTTCGAAATTTCAAATTTTCATTTTTGAAAGGTATATAATCCTTATCGAAAACATTTCACTTTTATATATAAAAATATGGCCATCCTTAATAATTTCGATGTATGCACAATTTCAAAATACAACCAAATACAAATTTCCAAAGGATGATCCAGGGAAGGATTTCAAACAAACAAAGATTCAAAATTAGAGGGACTCTAATCAAATAGAATTATAGTTCGAAGATAAACTCAAACGAACATGAGATAATTTAATTACCAAATAGAGGACAGATAAGCCTATATAAATCGCGGGCGAACTTAACCAGTCAACCGAGACTTTAGGAATATAATCAATACGGAAATCTAAGGCAAATCGACCTTCGATCACCAGAGATAGAATCCGGGTAGAGCAGGAGATAGATAGCATCGACATCCGAGGATACAAAAATCTTCAGTGAATCAATGCCAATTGTAAAGGAGTTTCACCCCTTTACAAATCATTCAAAGATTTACGGAATCATCGCTCTTTAGAGAGGTCATTCCAAAGTAGAGTTACGAATGCTCCAAAATTAAAAGGAAAAAATGGGGAAAACAAGACTGGATTCCAGAACAAGTGGGAGTGTTCCAAAGTTCAAGGAATCCTAGTCGATAAGAATCTTAACCAAAAGATTTCTAACAAGGTGGATAACGAAGAGATGAAGTTTAGAAAATCTTGATTTCGAAACAAGAACATTTTTATACCAAAATAATCTTTGAAAATCTTTTAAAAATCTTTTAAAAATCATTTTATACTTCGAAAATACGTTCTCTCACAAAGAAAGGATTCTGAGATTGATTTCACTTATTCTAGGATATTTCTACCCTATCACTAATGAGTTTTTGCTCCGCAGGCTAAGGTTTGCCTAAAACCAAAGCTCTGATACCAACTGTAACAACCCGATATTTTCATCCATTCGCATCCGCCCATGTCGGACTTGAATTGCTCAAAATACCGCATTGTAAATAAATTTAGAGCAAATGAAATACAAATCACAGACACAGAACAAACAGAATACCTCGCAGCGGAATATAAAATACATAGTAGTTCATGAAGCTACTATGGCAGAGTCTCAAACTAAATACATAATACAGTCTGAAAACAACATAATAGAAATCCCAAATACAGAGAAGTTCACTAATACATGAGATAAACTAGAATAGCCGAAACAGAAAGTAGGTATAAATGTAGATAAGCAGAAACTCCAGCAAAGACCAGCTCCAGAAAGAGAATCCAAAGCTGTGAATACTCAGGCTGACCCGAGCGTAAAGTAAAACACAAAACACTCAAGTCAGGACAATATATACTTATATAATGCAAACCAACTCAAGTGAACTGTAGTAGACATACACAATAACTTAAAGGATGCTTGGGATCGCCCATCCTTTAAGAATCAGTTAAACTATAAATTAAATACATCCCGTGGTTAAAATTTCGAAATGGTATTTTATACTTCAAAATCAAATATCATTTCAAAATTCAATATCATTCAAAATATCATATCTTCCAAACCACATTCATTTTTATTTAATTTAAATACCATTACAAAACACATTTCAAAATAGTTTATATTTCGAAACAAATTACTTCATTTTAAATCATAAAATGAAGTTATTATATTTAATAATTAAATTATTAAATTTTCAAAATTTTAGTCTTTCAAAATTCATTTATTCACTTAATTTATTAAAACAGATGAAAATTCAACTTTCGCAGCATTTAGAAATTGCTACGGAAAGTTACATTCAAAACAGTTCAATTTAACAAAAGATAGCATTTAAAAATGCAGTAATAGGGTTACATTAATTTCAAATAAAACTTAGTTAAATTATAGCATTTACAAAATGCCATAATAACCTTTAATTAAACTTAGCCATTTGGTTCATTATTATCAACTACAGCATTTACAAAAGCTGTATTATCATTTACATTAGAATTAATAGCATTTCAAAAATGCAGTTAATTAACTTCAAGTATTCAATATGATTTCACAAACAATCATATTTTTATTTAAATCATTTTTATCTTATAAAATCATATAATTTCACTTTTAAAACAGTCATTCAAATACCCTTATATTCATGATTTTATAAAGTTAAATCTCCATTCAAAAAGTCAAAATTTAATAATAATTCACTTGTTAAATTCCAATATTAATTTTTAAATTCATTAAATTAATTTTAACTTAACATTTAAGTTTAAGTTTTCAAATATAACTTAATTTCATTTTTATTTACTTAACTTAAAATTCACTTTTAAGCCAAATTCACAAATTTCCAATTTTAGTTATATTTCCAAATTTCAACCTAAATATTCATTCATTTCACATTTTAACTTTATTCAAAAATCATTAATATATTATAAAAATCATTTTTAATTCATTTAACTCAAAATATCATAAATTTATCATATTTTAATATTTAATTTAAATTCTATTTATCACCAAATTATAATTTCCAAAATAACTTATATTTCATATTTCCTAACTTTACCATTTATTTATTTCACTTCTAAATTTTCAGAAAATCAATAATGCTTTACAAAAATCATTTTTAATCAAATTTAAATCAAAATATTATAATATTTACATTTCTAAAATAATTTAAAAATTTTAGAAAAACATATTTTAACAACGGGTCTGTATTTCATTTTCTAGCCTAGGTAAAGTGATACGGGTAATATATCATTTCAACCCGTAATTTACAAAGAAAACCCGGGTTTGATCATTTCAAACCCTCAATCCCAAGTAAAAGAAAATAATTGAAAATCATTCAGGCCTATTATTTCAGCCCATAACGATTTTCTCTTATTCTAAAGTCCGTTCGGGTATGTATTATTTCAACCCATAGTGATTCTAATCTAAAGGGAACTTGCAGTGTAATAAACTGATAAAAATAACAGAACAACATAATATAATAGTAACATATGATATAACAAGTGTTTAGGCATGGGTGAACATCATATGATCATAATATAGCAGGTGTAACATGATAATGCATTTTACGGGTTCAAAAGGGGTCAGTTTACTAGTTATATAAGTACAAATCAGCTGGTGAGAATTACTCACTGTTTTGAGCTGGAGACACAACGACGAATGCACGAATGACATCCAAGCAAGCATGATAACACGACGCAAAGATGAGTGGAAGAGCGAAAGATTAATTCTCCTTGGATACATGAGACAAAACAAATAAATATAAATAAGTTTTCAACCCAAAATAAAATAAAACAATGTTAGAAATGAATGCACAAAACATATTCAAAGTGATTGCGCTTGCTTTCTACACTTGTGTTTCAGTTATAGGCTGGAAAGGCACGGCTAAGGTGAGAGTTTGGGTCTGGTTGTGGGTTCATATGGTCGGCCAAACATGTATGGTGATGGGGCAAAAGTGATGCAAGGAGATATGTGCATGGACTACAACTACAAGGCAAACTACATGGTTTCTAAGCCACATAAGGTCACGGCCAAGGCAATACAAGTCATGACCAGGCCTATAGTGGACTGGAAGATGGTGTGGCAGTGGTGTTAGATCAGGTAGGGGCTGGAGATGGTGGTGCAAGTGGCGGCCAAGGTGATGTTGGAGGTGATGAAGGCATAGGTGATTGGCTATGGCAATTCAAGTGGAGTTTGTGCAAGTTTTGGTGGAGTTTGATCAACTATTGGTGCATGGCCAGTCTTGGGCAGAGGGCTGGAAGTGGTGGCAACCTGATGTGGTGGTGGTGTAGGAGACCAAGGTGATGGAGGAGCTAAGGCTGAGCTACAAAGGTGAAGGCAAGTGCACAAAATCATAAGAAACAAGAAGAAAAAGAGAAAAAGAATTGAAAATTTACCAAAGCTTTTCACAAAGGAGATGGCCGAATTTTTTTTTGAGTTTGAGAAGAAAAAAATTCATGAAAATGAAGTGGAGAAGTGGTCGGCTGAAGGAAATGAGTTATGGCAGCAAATAATGAAAAGGTGATGATTGAAATGTGAAAAGACAAGAAGACAAAAAGCCTTAAGCAAATCAAAGGTCGCAAAACTCTTCAAATTTCCACCATTTCTTTAGCAATTTTAAATGACTGAAAAATAAGTATAGATTCAGATAAGAACACGAAAATTTAGTAATTAAATAAAAATAAATAAATAAATATTAATTATACATAATTAAATTAAGAAAATAGCAAAGAAAATGTAAACTAGGCTAGAAAATTTGAAAATAAATGAAATGAACTTTGGAAAAATTTTGTGTGCTTGAAATTTTTTTATAAATAAAGATAAAGACACAAAAAATAAAATTCATGCATAAAAATAAATAAATAAATTTTAATTTAATATAATTTAAATGAGGAAAATAGCAAAAAAAAAATGTAAACTAGCCTTGAAAACTAGAAAATAAATTCAATAAGCTTTGGAAAAATTCTATCAACACTTTGAAAATATTTAAAAGACAAAATATATATAATATAACATATTAACACATATTAAAATAAAATATGGCAAAGAAAATATAATTTATATAATTTAAAATAAACAAAATTGCTAAATAAAACAAATTGCATTCAATATTGAAATATACATAACTTTCACAATTTAAGTCTGTTTTCAACGAAACGAAAAGCAGTATCCAAGTTATTAAATCTATTTTCATAATAAAAGATAAAATTTAAGAATTTAAATATTTTAAATTTTGAAATTTAAAAGTGAATGTTTGAACAGTTTGAACAGAAATACACTTTTCAGTAAAATATCCAATTTATACTAGTTTGAAATTATAATTCCCATAATAATCAACATTTATATTTAAAAATGAAATGTTTGAAATAAAAAAAGTTTAAAATAATTCCAAAATGAAATATATTCGAAACTAAAATATATATAAAAATCTAGGGTTGTTACAGCTATTATAATAATGTCTACAGTAAAATAAACTTACTTTAAAATACAGTTAAGGAGTGACACAATACTACCCTTAACACATAATAGTCCAAGTAGTCCATCCAGTATCAGCATATCTCCAGATTGGGAGACTACCCTAAATACTCCATGGGCTACGGGAGAAAAACAAACTCATAGTAAAGGCTCGGTATGGTAGGTGACACGGCACACAAGGCAATACCAGGGTAGATATACCAATTACACACTCGGGCTGGCGGTAACGTAGCAGCCACTACGCCCACCCCGAACAACACTCCAAAAATCAAGGGTTGCTCCCAATCAATCACGACAGTAATAGAATGGTATCGAAGAAGTGTGTCCAACCAGAGGAGCTACCCCTTTTGGTCCGAGATCGCTCCTGTTTTAGCCACCTTAAGCCAACTCACGGGAATCGGGTACACGTAATAAACCTCAAGAACGTCGTCACCATCCTACTTCATTCTGGAATCTCCACCGCGTACATAGTTGTTAAAGTGGTTTTCGGTATCGACAGAGAGTATGTCCATATCCGATCCAGACTCTTTAACAACCATTCTTATTATGTGACAGCCCGCAAATCCGTACCCCTTGAATCAACACTATTCTACCTCTATTAACTCAAGTGGCACAGAATTACGATCCATTAGGGTTAAAGAAGAAGAGATATAGGAAGAAGAAACTAAACAATAACAGAATCTCACAGTCGCAGCGATAAAATATAATAATAAATATAGAACTTTACACAAAATGAAATCAATAACTGTTTTATACATCATATCATCAGAGTATCTCATACAACAAATTACCATTCAGACATACCATACAATCACAACAGCGGAATACACATATATATAGGTAATACGTCACAGACTCCAGCTCCTCTCCTGCTCTAAAGCATCCTGACCTGAACAAATAATACTCGGTCTGACCCGAGCATTATAATGAAATAACACCCGAGTCATTCTGGAATACCAGCTGATAATAATGCATCCAAATTGATCATTAAAGTTTCAAAAATCCTTTGAAAAACAAAAGCATCTCGTAAGACCACGCCACAAATAAACATGTTGGGTTTATACCTTACGGTAGCTAAAACACTTTTATAGAAATCCTCTGATATTATAATAGGGTCTATTTACAAATACTTATAAAATAGCCGAAATCGTTACATTCATTAAATTCCAGCTACTAGCCACAAAAATGGGTAATACAAACAAAACTCTTACAAGGCTCGTAGGGAGAATGGATTTCCATCAATGGCTGGACTACTGGGGTACCGCCCGTCACAGTACCTGGCCTAGATCAGAGTACCGAGGAGTACGCCCCCTCCCCTGCAACACAAGGCCGGAACCATTCCTTACTGAACAGCCTCGAACAAGATAACCCCGTGGTTGGCGCGACCAACCACCCACTAAGCCGAATATAAAGGGACATCTAGACAGGGGAAAATCTTGTCCTGCTTGGGCATGACCCACCTAACTTTGCTGCACCTCCCCTGTTTTAGCCATTCCCGGTTGATGAGGCTTGAGGTTAAACGTTACCTTTAGAATGTTTTCACTTAGAATGCCCATCGCCCACCTGACAATGTTTCGCAAGCGTTCATCCATACAAGACCGTCCCGGGTTCGAACGGAACCGAAGGTACTACTCCTACTACATCCATTTTGGAAATATCCTCAGGATTAGTAGCGACTAGCCCTTGCACTTCACTGCTCCATCTTCGACTTCGAACACGTTTTTCGCACGAAACGTACAAACCGGATCGAAGTGGTTTTCGAGAAATAAATCTCGATCCCGGTCTCTTCAAAACGATCATCGCATTTGTCCAATATTAATAGTCGGTGATTTAACTATCAATTTATACTCACAAACATCCATCACACAATAAATAATTCCCACATTATTTATTTGCCTCAAATATCTTTAAAAGATATATTTCCAAATTTTCAAAACTCATTTGAAAACAATTTCCCAAAGATCTTCCCTTACAAGGTAAATTCTTTACCATTTATTTCCATTGGAAATAACCAAGTTTGAAACAATTTGGAATTAAAACAATTAAACACTTTATTCTGAAATATACTTTAAAATATATAAATGTACTACTAGTTATTTACTCAAAACATAATTTCAAAATATTGAAAGTAAAACTATTTTATAAGATATAACTTGATTTACTAAGGTGTTAGTTAATCTAAATTTAAAAAAAAATAGAGTTTGAAAGAGATTAATACTAATTCCATAACTCAGGTCCAAAACTAGCTTTTTATACAAATCCATTTGTAAAAATAATTACTAAGGCATTTATAAATATTTACTATTCGCTAATTTATTTATATTTACCTTAAAACAAAATTTTTCCATACACTCTTTTTAAACAAGTCGAATTTTAGACCTTCTTTTAATAAAATCTGTTTAAAACTCGAACTTGGTTTTCCCAGGGAACTCAATCCTACTCAAACAACCCAGAAAATCCATTTATAAATTCTGCCGATTATATTTTCAATTCAGATTTATATTTAATACATAAATTTCCTTCCCAGGATTAAAATAACTTCTTACGAAACTTAACCACATTTCCATTCCCGGAAATTCACTTCCAAAGTATAAGTTTAAAGGCTTTTTTTTAAATAAACTATTATAAATTTATTTAATGAAATCATACTTAAGGAATTGCTTAACTAATTACCTACTTAAAATTTTCAATGGTTTTAAATAATATTTCTGCAACATTCTAATTTGCAATTTATTTCTATTTTAATTTGAAGGGTTTCTTTTCACATCATATTTAATTTCCAAGGAACATTATTATCAAAATAACCCCATTGTTATTTTTTTAACAATTTATAATTTCTTATTGAAATTGTCACTAGAAATCCTTACTTCCTCATTTATCAACTAATAAATGTTCCACCTATTTTTTTTATTTCCAACTTTGCAAATTTTTCATTCTTCACTCAACCCAGATTCCAAATTTAAATTCCTTAAATTCTTTATTTAACAATTTCTTTTATTTCTTTAAAAATCCAATTTATTTTATTTTATGTTTTAAAATTCTGTGTATATTCTTATCCAACAACATCACAGTACAATTTAATTCAGAGTTATCCATCACAATATATAACAGGTTACAACATCAATTATAAGGATAATTACTATAGTGTGAGGAATTCAGTTGGATCCCTCCAACCTGTTTTCCCTGCATCCACAAATATTAGCACAACAACATATGTATCAATCCAGGCTGATATAAATAAACATTTCAACCAATCACACAATCATTTAAATATTAACTACTTGAATCATCTAACATTCCATATGTGAGTGAGATTAACTCACTTTGAGTTTCGGCGAGCATTCAAAATTCAAATTAAACCGAACGACGTTCGATTTAACTCAAATTTCTACTTGCCCGGAATGATTCCCGAACCGTCATTGCATATTGTCCGTTTCTACGATCCCGGCGTTACCAAATTCGATCGAATCTGATTACATATGAAATAGATATGAATTTTGTAAGTTTTGAAAACTAAATTTAAAACAATTTTCCTTTTATTTTAATTTATATTACCCAAGCAATACACAGGCCGTAAGATCTAGAAGTAAAATCAAGGCCGCACGTAGCAAACCCTCATCTTCCTCAACACGCACGCGAACAGAAAGAATTCGAACCCAATCGCCTTCGATTCCTCCCCTACCGCAACCCACATGGCCACCTAGAAGATGATCCAACACCATCACGAAACGCCCCCGCACCGACGCGCGTCTGTGGCCAGGAACCGGCCGTACTCGATCGCCCCTACGCGTTGCAGTTCGAAGGCGAACGCCCAGCCAACGCGACCCTTCTATCCCCTCTACGCTTCGCCCAAACCCATCACCACCGTCCACCTTGAAGATCTCGACATCCCCTTCAATCTTCTAGTTGGAAATTTTGTGAATTAATGCGTGGATAAATTGCAAATTGGAAAAAAAAGAGAACCGTTTCCGGCCATTGATAGTTTAAGAGATGGCGGCCACTAAAAACACTAGGGTTTTGCTGATATGTGAACGTATATATTATATTATTTAATATTATTTTAATCAATAAAATTCTCAATTTAACAATTTATGCAAACGACCTCCAAACTACGCGTTCCGACAGGCAATTCTAGGTGTTTTTCCACGTTCCGGACACAGTGGAACAGGTTTCGTAAGCTAATTTGATCGTATGTGCCAGTTACAGAATTAAACAATCAATTTAAAATTAAATCGGTTAAATCAATTTCTATGCGTTTCGTGCTGCCACGGTCAAACGACAATTCTGATTGCTACGAAAATTGAAATCCGATAATAACTAACTATTACGGATCAAATGGAACTGGTTTCGTCGAATTCCGAGACTGTGCCCCGGAAGGCTATTTTAACTCGTCTATTAAATCGAGCGATTTTCAAAATTGACGAAAACGCTTTAAATTTCACTTTTAAAATTTTAATAACTTAATAATAAATCATATAAAATTTATAAACACAAATAAAATCATTCTGGCTCATTCCGGACCAAAATCTGATTAAATTGCATTTTAATAATATTAAATTCATTTTTAAATTAATATAAAATCCCAAATATTAATTTATCAACTTTAAAATTCTTCTAAAATTCCCACCATGCTATTTACACTCAAATAAATCAAAATAAATTTTTAAAACCATTTTTATAACTATTTACATCAAAATTTACTTTTATTTCAATTCCGAATATTTAAATTATTATTTTCCCATTATTCAAATTCAACCTGAATTACTGTAATTAAAAATTATAGCTTATTGCACTAATTGAACCCGAATCATCCATTTACAAAATCAATTAAGAATCCACATTAAATATTTAAAACGAATTAAACGTTCAAATTCAATGGCTTAAAAAATACGGGATGTTACATTCCTCCCCCCTTATAAAAATTTCGTCCCCGAAATTTGCTAAGGTAAAAACTATGCTCAAACTCACATACTCATCCAAGTTGGTTAGTTAAAAGCTTATATTCACTTTCCAAAATCCTTTAGCTCAAACTCCCAACCCATGTGCTTCATTTATAATCAAAAGCTTTGGTTTCAATATTATTTCAAAACAACATTACTAGTCACTAAACTTTTCCCAAAACCCCAAAAAATTTCTAACTCCCAAAATTTCAAAAAATTTCGACAGAGTCTCTCCTGCACGGAGGAGCTTTCGCGATATCGCGATACAGATAAATATATATACATCGACCCACACGGTCGGAAACCAAAATATATCACAAAATATATATCATTTCCCAATTATATTTGCGTAGGCGTACCTTTTTAGCAAATTTTAAAAACAAGCGGCTAATATTTTAGCATATATGCGCTCCAACTCTCTAGAACGCCTCCCGCACCTATACTTACTCAACAAACTCATCAGTTTTCAAAGATATGAGCATTTTAACAACATTTCAAATATAAATGTAAGCCAAACATATCCATTTCATAACCAAACCAAGCAACTTCATAATTATGCATGCTAACCTCCTTTAGAAACAATTCACAATTCCGACATCATTTAAAATCCTCTTTACAACCCAAACTTCATAGTTTAACAATGTTAACCATATTTATTTCAACAATCCAAAGATTTCTGTAACGACCCAGAATTTTGAACAATTTAATTTGAAAATATTTGATTAAATTTAAATATTTGAATGATGGTTTGAATTGAATTTTCAATATAACTTTGAATTTGGCGATTAAATTATAGAATTTAATCTATTGAAAGTTGAATAAAAATTTGAATCTTCAATTTTAAGCCAATTAAAAATATTTCAAAGGCTTGTAAAATTCATATTGATAATACTGAAGATAATCGAAGCTTCAGAATTGAATTTTAAAGTGAATTGTACAGTTTTGAAAATATATCATTTGAATCGATAATCAAAAATAGCCGTCCGAGGCACAGTCTCGGAATTCGACGAAACCAGTTCCATTGGGTCCGGAATATTGAATTATTGTCGGATTTCAAATTTCGTATTTTTCGGAGTTGATATGTGAGTACACGGTGAGTAAACGCATTGGAATTTTATCGAATTCAATTTAAATTTAAATTTAAATTTAAAAAAACAAACAGACAGTATCCCTCCTTTCACGCCTAAGATCGCTCCTAACATCACACCTTCGATCGTGATAACCATCCTCTGTTATTTTTAAATACCATCTCCTTCCCCTCTCGTTCAAAACCAAAATCACGATGCTTTTCTTTTTAAAATCAAAACCGCATCTTCTTCCTCAGTTCAAATAAAAAAAAACAAAATAATGGCCGCCACATTAATTACCATCGGCCGATCGAGAAAAAAAAGGGTTTCGCTCGCGTTCGAGCGCTTGCGCGCGACTTCGAGGCGATGGAGGTGGGTCGTATGAGGGATGGCGGCGGCGAGAATAGGGTCGAGCGCGCGCGCGCGATGATGAGGCTAGGGCTTCGGTGGCGGCGACGTTCGAGATGGCGATTCACGATGGGAGTTTTGGGGGCACGAAAGCAAGTGAAGCCGATGTCAATTGATCTGAGAGCGGCGACGTCGTGTAGCTCGCATGCGCGCGCGAGAGGAGGGGGAGCTCGAATTGGTCGCGTGGGTTCGAGGTTGTTCGAGGCAGTGGCCGCAATACTGGGTTGAGCAGCAGCATCTGGGGGATTGATCGCGATCGATGTGGAGGAGCTCGAGTGGTGATGGGTGCGTTCGACCGATTTCAGGTGGCGCCACAAGGAGGTAGTTTTGTTTAAAACATTTTTTTTTAGTTGTTTTTGGAAATTTAAAATTTGCAGTTCAATTGTCTTTGATTCAAGTTATAAAAATATACTATTGTATTTTAAATATAAACAGTAAAAAAATAAAATAAAATATAAATAGTTAGATATAAACAGAAAAAAAATTTGATTGAACAAATTTAATTAAGGGTTCAGTTTGAAATTTCTAGTTAAATTTATTATAGAAGATATGTTTAAAATTAAATTTATTTGTTAAAACAAAATTATCATTTAAATATAAATTTAGTTTCAAATGAAAAATATTTTGTAAAAGAAAATCTGTTAAGAATTCAAATTATTTGAAGAAATGATTTATTTAAGGAAATTTAGTTTTTAAATTTAGTTTTATCAAGTAAATTTGTTAAAAGAGATTTCTTTAGAAACTAAAAATATCAGTTTAAACTTAATCTATTTAATTATTTTAAGATATTAATAGAAGGAAAATTTTGGTTTATAATTAAATTAAGAAAACCATTAGTTAGATAAATTTAATTTAAAAATAAATTTTATTTTTTGTTAAAATAAAATTATTAAAGAAGAAACTAGTTTAAATAAACCTATCAGTTAATTTAACTATTAAAAAGAAATCACCAATAAATTAAAATTATCAAATGGAAATTTATTATTCGATCTGTTCGAATATTAATAAATTTTGTAAATATTTATACAAGGTATAAATCAAGAAAATCGAGTCAAGAAGGGAAATGGATTGCTAATAAAAGCAAAGGTGAGAACTTCTCACTCAAAAGGAATTTTATTGTTTATTTAAATTTTAAATAGTTAGATTTAAAAATTGTTTGACTGTGTTGATTGAATGATTGAATGATGATTGTTATATATATATATATATATTGGATGTGAATAGACCCTATACGCCGTTAGTAAGCGGAGGTTATTTATTACACCCATATACCGCATATTCCACCTCGAAGTGGAATTGGTATTATATTATATATATAGCAATATATATATATATATATATATATATATATTGGCATATGTATATATTGCAGTTGATTGATTTCCCGCATTTTCTTTTAGCGGATGAGACCCTATTGCGCCGTTAGTAAGCGGATATATATTTATAAAATCCCATATACCGCGATATTCCGTCTTGAAACGGAATGGTATTGTGCTAATGTCTGTGGATGCAGGGAAACAGGTTGGAGGGATCCAACTGGATTCCTCACAAATATTTGTTTGATTTCATATATTGTGATATTTGATTGTTTATCATGGATGATATATGATGTTTGAAAAGTTGTGATTGACTATCGATGTGTTGCATCATCGAATCCAATTTTTGAAGTTAAAACAACGATTTTGATTTCTAAAGTGATTTTTGGAAATATACGTTTATAAAATATTTTTGGAATTGATTCATCTTAAATAAATAAACGTTATAATTTTAATATTATAAAAATTATGATTTTTGAGAAATACAGTTAAAAGTTGATTTTTGAAAATATGGGATTAGTGATTTTATAAAATAGTTTGAACTGGGACTTCTGAATTTATTATAAGAAGTTTAGAAATAGGATTTATAAAATTTTTATTTTATAAATCAGAATGATGAAATTATAAAAGAGTTTAAAGATGTTTAAAGTAATAATATAAATTGATTTATATTAAAAGATTTATAAGTTGATATTTATAAATTTAGAATATCTTGAATTATTAAACGAGCTTTTATAGGTGATAGAATGATTTGTAAATGAATTTCATAAAGAAATGAAATCTATAGAATTTATGAAATTTGATTATTTTATAAATTAAAATGATGAAATTATAAGGAGCTGAAAGACGTTTTAAAATAATAATATAAATTGTTTTATATTAAAAGATTTATAAATTGATATTTATAAATTAAAAATATTGGAATTATATAACGAGCTTTTATAAGTATTAGAAAGAATTGTGAATGAATTTCACAAATGAATGAAACTTATAGAATTATAACGGTGAAGTTCTAAATAGAATTTTATAAATAAAATTTATAAAGTTATTTAGGAAATAGATGTGGATAAATAAATGAATCTTAGAAGTTATAAGATTTATAGATTTGGGAAGTTTAAAGGAATGATTTTGTAAATAAATAAATTATAAGTATTTGACTTATAATATGAATTTTAGTATATCATTGAGATATGAAATTGAATAGATTTATAAAGGAAATTTATAAAAGGAAGTTGTTATAAAATAAATAGAAATAGAATTTATAAACATTGTTTTATAAATCCGCAACGACTTATTTTGATAAGTGAATTGTTGTAATTTATTTATGGAATTATATTCATGTTTTAGACAGTGAATAATTCTTTAAAATAAAATGAATAGAAGTGATGAAATTTATTAACAAGTGTATTCACGTTTTTGAATAGTGAATATTTTGTTAAAGAAATTATTTTGGATGTGATGTTTGAAATAGAATTAAAACGATCTAAAGATGTTTTAAAAAAAAAGTTGAGATTCGAAACCATAGATTTCAACATTTATTGTTGAAATAGATGTTTTCGAGAAATAAAAGGAAATGGTGGACTATAACACTGTTGTTATAGTAAATGATTTCTGAAAGGAAATGTTTTGCATAGTATTGGGATTTATATATCTATTTTAATTTCGAATCCCTATACTAGTGATTTTGGGTTGTCGTAACGATGTTTTACGCAACATTCGTTTTGGCCCAAATAAATATGGTTAAGTGAATGATTTCCTTAAAGAATGAAATATATACTTAATTTCGATTAGAGTATATTAAATATTTTCTAAGCGTAGAAAATAAAAAGGGCTTGTGAATTACTTATAGATAAATAAGTATGGAAATGTTTTTCCAATATTAAGTGAATATTTTGAATTTATCTTTTTGAAGATAAATTGAAAATGAATATTTGAAAACGAATGGAAATCGTATATTCATAAATATTTTGGGAATGTAAATTCCTTATGGAATTTATAAATGAAAAGGGGATTTGTTTGAAAATAAATGTTGATTTATTTTTGAAGTGTGAAAACTATATATCTTATAAAGATATTTTTGGGAAATAAATAATTTGGAAAATTATTTGGAATCTGGTGATGTTGGCATATCTATTGATAGTTCAATAACCGACTATCAATATTTACCTTTAAATAGGTATTTGCTGTGAATTGCTTGAATTTGAATGCCACACTTATTATTTTTTTTAAAATAAGCGCTCACTATTCGGGTTAACCGAGAAAGGACCTTGGGGTCGTATAACCCATTCCGAATATGTGATACGTCGTTATGAATTGCATTCGAAGATCGGTGTTGAAGACCGGATATTTTCGAAAGCGAAAGGGTTTCTTGTTGATTGTCTCTGCACTAGCTGATCCCTGGTATTGAGATCTCCATATGTGATGGGAAATCCGAACGTGATTAGAGATTATTCGGATTGCAAGGACTTCTTTGTAAGTGCCTTCGGTTCTGTTCGAGCCCGGAACAGACTTGTATGGATTGTGTGTCTGACATTACAAATTGAGACGTAAAGCCGATTTCTTTCAAATGTATTTCTGTGGTGGCGGAGAATTTATTCTTTTAGCTTAACACCCTTCTCTGAGACGTACGAGCTCAGAGGTTATATAGTTGAAGTTATCAGCGATATATTCCCAATTTGGTAATGTGACATGCTGAGTGTTGCTGTAAATGATCATTGTGTTGATTATTGTGATAGGATCGTTTATTTGATCGTCTATCTTGGTGATCATTGTGTTGATCATTTGTTGACCCAAAGCATGGCTTTTGTATAAAGTATGTTTTTGTGGACGTGACTTCGTCGAGCCTCACACTCCGGAAATGGTCAAAACAGAAAAGATGCGGCAAGGTTATGAGGGGTAGCTCCCTTTATGGTATGTACATTTCCTTCTGGATAGAGGTTGTATCATGGTATGGAGCCCAGATATTTAACCTATGTGGTTACTGCGAATTTATTACTTTGTGGTTGTTGGCTATCGGGATCCCGTGAGAAAGGTCGTTTACGATCGGGGAATGGCGTGCTTGTGTCAGTAGTTACCCAGTTAGGGGTAACCCGGCCTTGTGTTGGCAGAGTTCCGGCTTGGTTCTCGGGGATGTCTTTCCAGAGGCATTCTCATGTGGCAATGGGAAGTTCCTTGGCCTGACCATTCATTGGAAATCCAATGAAACAATACGAAACTTATACGGTTTTAGTTGTATAACCTGCTATGGAATGTGGCGGTAACCTGCTATTGAACATAGTTAGCTATAGTAGGCATAGTTCGAAATGTCTATGCTGGCTAAGATTTATATTCTACTTTCGAAATATTTCCTACACTATGCACTAATAATAATATGAAATGTTCTTTTAAATGCGTATCGAGCATCTTTGACTATCATAAGGAGAAATCTCCTCCGATTCTGCGTTTGCATGTGTGTGTGTGCGGGAGGCCTTATGGTAGTCTCATTTTTAAAAGCATTGCGAATTGAATTTAAAAATATTCCTCTATTTTGATTTTAAAGATAAATAAACTGTTTTGAGTTCTCACACCAGTCACATGACTGACTCGGAGTTTATTGTTTTCCTTCCTAAACTCTGGGTGCCCACCAATTTCCACACGGGCAGTCAAGAGTTAAGGTTTATCAGGATATTCTGGATATTCTGGAGTTGCTGGAGGCAAGATGGATGGCATGGCGTATTACTAGTTTATATAGTATTTCTTTTTCCGCTGCATTGTTTGTTGTTGTTGTACACTCTGATGATGATATGATGTAAAGTATAAAATGTAATAACTGATATAGTTCTTTGTTTAAAGATTATTCATTTATTATTATATGTTGTTCCGCTGCGAATTGTGAGATTCTGTTATTGTTCTGTTGTTTTCTGTTCTGTTCTATGTTCTTTGTTTAAAGTATAAAATTTCTATGTTCTGTTTTTTTCTCTTCCCTCTATTTATCTATTCTTTCTTCTCTCCATCTTCTACCTTCTTCTCTTCTTCTTCCTTTCTTCTTTCTTAAACCCATAACATTTCGGTTTTTTCGGCAACGAAAAATCGCAAACGTTACAATTTCAATCACTTTTTAATTTCTTATTCAAATCCAAACTTCATTTTTATTTCAATATGATTAACATGTACTTTACTAACATCAATCTATTCCATTTCAATTCCAAGTTGATTCACAATTCCATTCTTACTCTGAATTTGAAGTATTTGCATTCCTTTTATAATCCATTTTCATCCATATGTAAACATTACTTATTAAAATTTAAATCCATTCCAATTTATTCAAAACCAATTTCATTTGTTTTTTTTTTAATTTATTCACTTAAGTTTAATGACTAATTTCTATGCAGGTTGTGGTTATTCAACCAAATAACCAATTTTTAAGCTTGTAACCATTAACATTAATTTCAACTTAGATTCATATTAATTTTATTCAATTTTGCATGGTTCACAATCCAAGCATTCTTATCACATTGCAATTATTAAATTAAATTCTTCCATTTGCATTTAAATTTCATTATCTAAACAAATTTCATTCAAATCTACTAAATAAAGCTTATCCATCATCATTTTGTTTTACCTTCAATTTGCTTAAATTCTTTCAAATTCCCATAATATTTCCATTCCTTCTTAAACAAATTTTATTTTCATTTAATTCTTATCCACGTCAATTCCAATCCATATACAAATTTTAATGTACTTTGCTTATTTATTCAACCCATTTTTAGAATTATTTTATTAGCAAAGAAACCACTTTAAATTATTTCCTTCCGTTGAATTTATTTGCAATTCAAACTATCACCATTATAATTTAATTTCATTTTTCATCCCATTTCAATATTAGTTACCACAAATTTAAATCCCATGCCACAATTGGAATTCTATTTACTTTCCAAATTTTGACCAACCCATCAAAATTCTATTCATCTCATTACAAATTCCATTAAATTGTAATTCAATTTAGTCAATAACCTAACCCATATTAGGTTTTAATACACCTTCCTAATTCATACTGAACTTATTTACAATACGACCATTTTCAAATGTTCTAAACAAGAACAAAGTTCCATTTTACCCTTCAATTATTAACAAGCTTCCAAAATTATACCCATTCCAGAACTATTTTTGTTTAACTTTAGTTTATACCAAATTCATCTTCAAGCTTCTCTTTATTTAATTCAGCTTATGCTAAATTCATATCAAATAATCCCTTTGAGTTTAGTTGAGTCAAACTTTTATTCATACCATATCTTTTCAGCACAATTAGATTTCTTCCAATTCAAGTCTTTCCAAATTTAGATTCAAGTTTTAACTAAATTTATTTAGCCATCTTGCATTCATTTCAATTTCCCTTACCATCTTAAATAAGGATTTAATTCCATTCACTTTTATTCATAACAAAATTGAACCTTGTTTTTAATTAAATCCAATCCATCCCAATTCCACCCGATTGAAGTTAAATTCAATTCAATGTAATTGTAATTTTCCATATACAAGTTCAAAACTTATTTACTAACTCAAGTTCATTCACTTCTTTTATATTTCACTTTATCTTATCTTAATCCACATGTCATTTGAGATTAAGTTTGAATCCACAATACCATTCCACTATTTCCCATTTGTGATTTATAACTTCATTTCTATTTTATAAGTTCACCAATTTATTTATTTCAAAGCTCATATTGCTCATTTCAACCCATCTACATCATATAATCACAATTTTCAAATTTTATATATATGTGTATATATCTCTGACCTCTTAAAGATACAAATTTTCTTTAATTTAGTCCCTTGCACAATTTTAAATCCACAATTCCACATTATAAGTATAATACTTAATAGCTCATGGATATAATTTATTATACAGTGGCCAACAATTACAAAGTCATCTTACATTTCAATTTAATCTAAGTCAATTAAATTTATAAACCCACTTTATTTAACTTATCCAAGTTAAATTTCAATTTCCTACTCACTTCAATATATTTCATTCTCTTCCAATTACTCAAATTAAATTTTAATCTAAAATTTACATTTCCTTTTTATTAGCATTATCTTTACCCAAAATAACTTCATTAGTTGATGCATTTCAACTTTACAATTTTACTTCTAAACAGAATTTCCAGAATTCAATTACCCGTCTTTATTCCAAAATCATTTTGAAATAATAATCAATTCATACCCATTTGGTATGTCAATCAAATCTCCAGATTTTCCAAAACAACTGGCATACCCAACAAATCCAAACGATATTATAATCAACCATTTTGGTAGCAATCCATCACTTTAGAAGCTCAAAAATGAATTCTAATGATGTGGCCAGCGTCATCATGATTATTTGCCAGCGACTGAAGTGAGTCCAATGCTTTCTTACTTTTCCAAATTCATTTCAAAACAGTTCCCATTTAAAACTCCTTCCCAAAACAATATTCCATTATTACCTTCCAAACACTTGGAAAAATATTACCAAACATTTCCAAGATCTTAAATTTCCCAAACCCTTATTTTTTAAATGCATTTAAAATCCTTTTCAAATTCCCTGGAATTCAAATTCTGGTTTAGGTTAAATTTAGTTATTCTTCCTTTTATATAATTTGTATTTGTAGAATTTTATTTTCATTATAACTATTTCAACTTCCAGATTAAATTTTAGATTCTTATTTGATTTAGACATTAACAACCAATCATCCAAATATATAATAATTTTAGAAAATTATTTCTTTTATATCAAAAATAATTTTGGGTAAAATTTATTTCATTTACCCATTTTAAAAACAATACTATGTCGGTTTATCTTGTTCAAGAGTTTAGAAACCCCTATCGATACGGTTGTACTTCCTGCACCGACCAGAATTCATAAACACTCAACCGATAAGTCAACATAGTATAAAAACAATTTTATATCCACTAACAAGTATGCTCTCACATTTATTAATACACTCAACTCATTATAGAGCACCGTCGACTCTGTTTAATGAGTAATTTCCCCACCAAAGCCCAGGTTGTCGCCAACCTAAGCTCTGATACCAAGTGTGATAGCCCGCAAATCCGTACCCCTTGAATCAACACTATTCTACCTCTATTAACTCAAGTGGTACAGAATTACGAACCATTAGGGTTAAAGAAGAAGAGATAGAGGAAGAAGAAACTGAACAATATCAGAATCTCACAGTCGCAGCGGGATAAAATATAATAATAAATATAGAACTTTACACAAAATGAAATCTATAACTGTTTTATACATCATATCATCAGAGTATCTCATACAACAAATTACCATTCAGACATACCATACAATCACAACAGCGGAATACACATATATATAGGTAATACGTCACAGACTCCAGCTCCTCTCCTTCTCCAAAGCATCCTGACCTGAACAAATAATACTCGGTCTGACCCGAGCATTATAATGAAATAACACCCGAGTCAGTCTAGAATACCAGCTGATAATAATGCATCCAAATTGATTATTAAAGTTTCAAAAATCCTTTGAAAAACAAAAGCATCTCGTAAGACCACGCCACAAATAAACATGTCGGGTTTTTACCTTACGTTAGCTAAAACACTTTTATAGAAATCCTCTGATATTATAATAGGGCCTATTTACAAATACTTATAAAATAGACGAAATTGTAACATTTATTTAATTCCAGCTACTAGCCACAAAAGTGGGTAATACAAACAAAACTCGTACAAGGCTCGTAGGGAGAATGGATTTCCATCAATGGCTGGGCTACTGGGGTACCGCCCGTCACAGTACCTGGCCTAGATCAGAGTACCGAGGAGTACGCCCGCTCCCCTGCAACACAAGGCCGGAACCATTCCTTACTGAATAGCCCTGAACAAGATAACCCCGTGGTTGGCGCGACCAACCACCCACTAAGCCGAATATAAAGGAACATCTAGACAAGGGAAAATTTGTCCTGCTTGGGCATGACCCACCTAACCTTGCTGCACCTCCCCTGTTTTAGCCATTCCCGGTTGATGAGGCTTGAGGTTAAACGTTACCTTTAGAACGTTCTCACTTAGAATGCCCATCGCCCACCCGATGATGATTCGCAAGCATTCATCCATACAAGTCCGTCCTAGGTTCGAACGGAATCGAAGGTACTACTCCTACGACATCCATTTTGGAAATATCCTCAGGATTAGTAGCGATTAGCCCCTGCACTTCACTGCCCCATCTTCAACTCCAAACACGTTTTTCGCACGAAACGTACAAACTGGATCGAAGTGGTTTTCGAGAAATAAATCTCGATCCCGGTCTCTTCGAAATGATCATCGCATTTGTCCAATATTGATAGTCGGTGATTTAACTATCAATTTAAATTCACAAACATCCATCACACAATAAATAATTCCCACATTATTTATTTGCCTCAAATATCTTTAAAAGATATATTTCCAAATTTTCAAAACTCATTTGAAAATAATTTCCCAAAGATCTTCCCTTACAAGGTAAATTCTTTACCATTTATTTCCATTGGAAATAACCAAGTTTGAAACAATTTGGAATTAAAACAATTAAACACTTTATTCTGAAATATACTTTAAAATATATAAATGTACTACTAGTTATTTACTCAAAACATAATTTCAAAATATTTAAAGTAAAACTATTTTATAAGATATAACTTGATTTACTAAGGTGTTAGTTAATCTAAATTTTAAAAAAAAAAATAGAGTTTGAAAGAGATTAATACTAATTCCATAACTCAGGTCCAAAACTAGCTTTTTATACAAATCCATTTGTAAAAATAATTACTAAGGCATTTATAAATATTTACTATTCGCTAATTTATTTATGTTTAGCTTAAAACAAAAAATTTCTAAACACCCTTTCAAACAAGTTGAATTTTAGACTTTCTTTTAATAAAATCTGTTTAAAACTCGAACTTGGTTTTCCCAGGTAAACTCATTCCTACTCAAACAACCCAGAAAATCCATTTATAAATTCTGCCGATTATATTTTCAATTCAGATTTATATTTAATACATAAATTTCCACCCCAGGATTAAAATAACTTCTTATGAAGCTTAACCACATTTCCATTCCCGGAAAATCACTTCCAAAGTATAAGTTTAAAGGCTTTTTTTTAAAAATAAACTATTATAAATTTATTTAATGAAATCATACTTAAGGAATTGCTTAACTAATTACCTACTTAAATTTTTAATGGTTTTAAATAATATTTCTTCAACATTCTAATTTGCAATTTATTTCTAATTTAATTTGAAGGGTTTCTTTTCACATCATATTTAATTTCCAAGGAACATTATTATCAAAATAACCCCATTGTTATTTTTTTTAACAATTTATAATTTCTTATTGAAATTATCACCAGAAATCTCTACTTCCTCATTTATCAACTAATAAATGTTCCACTTATTTTTTATTTCCAACTTTGTAAATTTTTCATTCTTCACTCAACCCAGATTCCAAATTTAAATTCCCTTAAATTCTTTAATTAACAATTTCTTTTATTTCTTTAAAAATCCAATTTATTTTATTTTATGTTTTAAAATTCTGTGTATATTCTTATCCAGCAATATCACAGTACAATTTAATTCAAAGTTATCCATCACAATATATAACAGGTTACAACATCAATTATAAAGATAATTACTATAGTGTGAAGAATCCAGTTGGATCCCTCCAACCTGTTTTTCCTGCATCCACAAATATTAGCACATAAACATATATATCAATCCAGGCTGATATAAATAAACATTTCAACCAATCACACAATCATTTAAATATTAACTACTTGAATCATCTAACATTCCAGATGTGAGTCAGATTAACTCACTTTGAGTTTCCGCGAGCATTCGAAATTCAAATTAAACCAAACGACGTTCGATTTAACTCAAATTTCTACTTGCCCGGAATGATTACCGAACTGCATCATTGCGTAGTGTTCGTTTCTGCGATCCCGGCGTTACCAAATTTGATCGAATCTGATTACATATGAAATAGATATGAATTTTATAAGTTTTGAAAACTAAATTTAAAACAATTTTCCTTTTATTTTAATTTATATTACCCAAGCAATACACAGGCCGTAAGATCTAGAAGTAAAATCAATGCCGCATGTAGCAAACCCTCATCTTCCTTAACACGCACGCGAAGAGAAAGAATTCGAACCCAATCGCCTTCGATTCCTCCCCTACCGCAACCCACACAGCCACCTAGAAGATGATCCAACACCATCACGAACCCACACACCCCGCACCCACGCGCGTTTGTGTCCAGAAACCGGCTATACTCGATCGCCCCTACGTGTCGTAGTTCGAAGGCGAACGCCCAGCCAACGCGACCCTTCTATCCCCTCTACGCTTCGCCAAAACCCATCACCACCGTCCACCTTGAAGATCTCGACATCCCCTTCAATCTTCTAGTTGGAAATTTTGTGAATTAATGTGTGGATAAATTGCAAATTGGAAAAAAAAAGAGAATCGTTTTCGGCCATTGATAGTTTAAGAGATGGCGGCCACTAAAAACACTAGGGTTTTGCTGATATGTGAACGTATATATTATATTATTTAATATTATTTTAATCAATAAAATTCTCAATTTAACAATTTATGCAAACGACCTCCAAATTACGCGTTCCGACAGGCAATTCTAGGTGTTTTCCGCGTTCCGGATACAATGGAATAGGTTTCATAAGCTAATTTGATCGTATGTGCCAGTTACAGAATTAAACGATCAATTTAAAATTAAATCGGTTAAATCGATTTCTATGCGTTTCATGCTACCACGGTCAAACGACAATTCCGATTGCTACGAAAATTGAAATCCGATAATAACTAACTATTATGGATCCAATGGAACTGGTTTCGTCGAATTCCGAGACTGTGCCCCGGATGGCTATTTTAACTCGTCTATTAAATCGAGCGATTTTCAAAATTGATGAAAACGCTTTAAATTTCACTTTTAAAATGTTAATAACTTAATAATAAATCATATAAAACTATAAACACAAATAAAATCATTCTGGCTCATTCCGGACCAAAATCTGATTAAATTGCATTTTAATAATATTAAATTCGTTTTTAAATTAATATAAAATCCAAAATATTAATTTATCAACTTTATAATTCTTCTAAAATTCCCACCACGCTATTTACACTCAAATAACTCAAAATAAATTTTTAAAACCATTTTTATCACTATTTACATCCAAATTTACTTTTATTTCAATTCCGAATATTTAAATTATTATCTTCCCATTATTCAAATTCAACATGAATTACTATAATTAAAAATTATAGCTTATTTCACTGATTGAACCCGAATCCATCCATTTACAAAATCAATTAAGAATCCACATTAAACATTTAAAACGAATTAAATGTTCAAATTCAATGGCTTAAAAAATACGGGATGTTACATATTATAACCCCTAGTTATAATTTTAAAAATGGTATTTACACTTCAAAAATCAAATATTATTTCAAAAATTCAATATCATTTCAAATCCATTTCAACATATCAATACATCATATCTTTTCAAAACCATATTCATTTTTATTCAAATTTGAAATACCATTTCAACTTACATTTCAAAATAGTTTATATTTCAAATCGAATTACTTCATTTAAATCATTAAAATGAAGTTATTATATTCAATACTTAATTATTAAATTTCCAAAATTTTAATCTTTTCAAAGTTCATTTATTCACTTAAATTTATCGAAACGGTGAAAATTCAACTTTCGCAGCACTTAGAAAATGCTACGGAAAGTTATGTTTAAAACAGTTCAATTTAACAAAAGACAGCATTTAAAAATGTTGTAATAGGGCTACTTTAGTTCAAATAAAACTTTAGTTAAATTCAACAATTACAGCACTTACAAAGTGCTATAATAGCCCTTAATTCAATTTAGCCATTTAGTTCATTTCTATCAACTACATCATTTAAAAATGATGTAATACCATTTACATAAGAAATAATATCATTTCAAGAATGCTGTTAATTAAATTCTAAATATTCAATATAATTTCACAAACCATTAATATTTTATTTAAACCATTTTAAACTTATAAAATCATACATTTTCACTTTTTAAAACAATCATTTAAATACCCTTATTTACGATTTTATAAAGTGAAATTTTCATACAAAAATCAAAATTTAATAATAATTATTAAATTCAAATATTCAATTTCAATTCATTACAATTAAATTTTTAGCATAACACTTAAGTTTAAATTTTCAATTATTCATTTTATTTTCTTAACTTAAAATTCATTTTTAAACAAAATTCATAAATTTCCAATTTAAGTTATATTTAAAAATTCAACTTAAATATTCATTTATTTAACCCTTTGACTTATTCAAAAATCATTAACACTTTATAAAAATCATTTTATCTTTATAAAAATCATTTTAACTTCATTTTAAATAAATTTCTAAATCTATTTATCATATTTTCCTACTTAACTTAAATTCCATTCATAACCAAATCATAATTTCCAAAGTAACTTATATTTCAAATTTCTAACTTTACCATTAATTTATTTCACTTATAAATTTTTAGAAAATCAATAATACTATGCAAAATCATTTTTAATCAAGTTTAAATCAGAATATTATAATTTTTACATTTCTAAAATAATTTAAAAAATTTTGAAAAATATATATTAACCACGGGTCTGTATAAAATTTTCTACCCTAGGTAAAGTGATACGGATATTACATCATTTCAATCCGTAATTTACAAAGAAAACCCAGGTTTATCTCTCTCTTTTCATCCCCTCTTTTTTTGTCTTTATTTTTTTTTTTTCTTCCTTTTTTTTTTTTTCTTTTTTTTTTTTTTTTTTCTATTCTAAAGTCCGTTTGGGTATGTATCATTTCAACCCATAGTGATTCTAATCTACAGGGAACTTGCAGTGTGATAAACTCATATAAATAACAGAATATCATTATATAACAGTAACATATGTTATAACAGGTAAATAAGCATGGGTGAACGTCATATGATCATAGCATAGCAGATATAACATGGTGATATGTTTTACAGATTCAATTGTGATCAGTTTACTAGTCATATAAGTATAAATTTGTCTGGTGAGAATTACTCATCTGTATAAGCTAGAGATGACAAGCAAATACACAAACAAAGATCTTCAAAGGCACAAAAGCAGACTACGATTTGAGTGTGGGAGAGCCAAAGCTAATTGCCTTGCCACATAGCAAGCAAAACAAAGTACGATATGAATTTCAAACCAAACTATTATTAAACAATGCTAGAATTATATGCACAACACATAGCCAAACTTTTTGCATTTGCATTCAACAATCATATGCTCAGCCATAGGTTGGAAATGCTCGACCAAAGTGTGGATTTGGATTAGGTTTTGGTTCATATGGGGTCGGCCATAACATGATATGAAGGAGTAGAGAGATGTGTGCATGTACACACAAATTCAAGGCAACACAAATGAATTCCAAGGAAAAAATGGTTCGGCCAAGGCATGATTGAGCACAACCAGGTCTATTGATTTCATGGGGTGATGTGGCAGGTAGTTGAGTTAGAAAGTGGCTAGTGGTGGTGGTGCACAAGGTCGGCCTAGGTGGTGGGTGAGGTGGTGGAGCAAAAAGGGGAATTCAGCTATGTTGTTTTGTGGAGTTTGTTTCATTTTTTTGGTGGATCTTCAACATGGATGGCCTTGTCCATGGAAGGACAGTGGAATAGAGGGGATGTTGGTTGGTTGTGGTGGTGGTGGAGGTGGCCATGGTGTGGGAGGAGGGAGGGCCGAACTACAAGAAGGTGATGCAAGTGCAAAATCCAAAACAAGTAGAAAAGTGAAAAAAAGAATAGAAAATTTACCATACTTTTCTCACAGGTGATAGCCGAAACTTTTGGTGTGTTTGAGAAATTTTTTTACATGAGAAAGAATGAAGGAAGTCGACTGAACAATAGGTATATGGCAGCAAATGAAAGGATATGATGTTTGGTGTGAAAAGGCAACTTGAATATGAAAAAACAATGCACGTTAAAGGTCAAAAACCTTTCAAATTTCTTATTCCTTTTGCAATTTTAAATACATATAAAAATGGATATAAATAACATAAAAACACAAAAAAAATTATGAATGAATAAAAATAAATAAATTTTATATAAATATAATTAAATTAAGAAAATAGGAAAAAATAGGAAACTAGGCTTTAAAAATTGAAAATAAATTCAGTAAACTTTGGAAAAAATTTATCATCACTTTAAAAATACTTAAAAATGAAATCTTGCAATAAAAAAAATTTAAAATAATTTCAAAATAAAATAAAGTCAAATTTAAAATGTATTCAAAAAATTAGGGTTGTTACACTCTCCCCCACTCAAATCTTTTCGTCCTCGAAAATAACGAGCAAGGAAAATAAAGGGGAAACAAGATAGAAAAACAAAATAGTACCTGAAACGAACAATTCCGGATTCGAAGCATGAATATTCTCCTCCGTTTCCCAGGTACATTCTCGATCGTCAGCATTCCACTGTACTTTGACCAGATTAACAGATTTCCTTCTGAGCTGCTTCGTACCTCTGTTGACAATACGAAGTGGCTTTCTCTCGACAGTCAGATTAGGCTCAATATCCAGATTATCAAGAGCAGAAGGCTAGACAATAAGAGATGGATCATGAAGATATCGGCGAAGATGCGAGACATGGAATACATCATGCACTCCAGAAAGCTTCTCGGGCAAATCCAGAAGATAAACCAAAGAACCAACTCTTTCCACAATGCGGAAAGAACCAATGAACCTAGGAGAAAGCTTCCCTCTGCGACCAAAATGAATGACATTCCTCAAAGAAGAAACCTTTGGGAACACCAGATCACCAAAAACAAATTCCAAATTCCACCTACACCTATCAGCATACTTCTTCTGCCTATCCTAAGCAGCTCTCAACCTCTTCTTAATCTCCTCAAATCTCTCAGAAGCTTCCAAAATCACATCAAGACCAAAAATCAAACGACTATTGGATTCAATCCAGCAGGATGGAGATTTACAAGGTCGTCCGTATAGAGCAGCAAATGGAGACATTTAAAACTGGCTTGAATGTAAAGATGGAATGAGATAGATAAAAAGATTAAGATAAGGTTAAAATAGAAGATAAGATTATACCTGATAGCTATTATTGTAGGTGAATTCGAAAAGATGGATATGATCCTCCCAAGATCCTCCATAATCAAGCACACAAGCACAAAGAAGATCCTCGAGAACCTGATTCACTCTTTCCGTTCGACCGTTGGTCTGTGGATGGTAAGCAGTGCTCAAATTCATACGAGTATCCAGAGATTCCTAAAAAGTTTTCCAGAACTGACTAGTAAAGATAAGGTCATGATCACAAACAATACTGAGAGGAATACCATGGAGACGAACGATCTCTTTCATGTAGATCTCAGATAAGCCAGAAGCAGAACGGGTAGACTTGACCGAAATGAAATGAGCGGACTTGGTCAGTCTATCCATAGTAACCCAGATACTCTAATTACCCCTCCGAGTCCTCGGTAAACCATCGATGAAATCCATAGAAACCTGTTCCCACTTCCTATTGGGAATCTCAAGGGGCTGCAACAAACTAGAGGTCTTCTTGTGATCGCTCTTGACTTGCTGACAAGTCGCACACCGACTAACAAAGATAGAGATATCCTTCTTTATCCCCCTCCACCAATAAAGCCTCTTCATATCCCGATACATCTTCGACAAGCCAGGATGAATAGAAATCCTGGATCGGTGATTCTCCTGAAGCAACTCCTGCCTCAAACCATCAACACTCGGGACACAAATCCTGCCGTTAATCCTCAAAATCCCTCTATCATCGATCTGAGCTCCACTACCACTACTACCACCACCAACCCTGCTATGAACACTCTCTTTCATCAATCTAAGCAACTCATCCTCATCCTGCTTAGCCATGATACGATCCAGAAGGGGAGGAGAAGAAACAACAAGCTGACACAATAAAGCCTTCTCCGATTCAAAGCATCGGCCACAACATTAGCTTTACCGAGAGCATAGCTAATATCGAGGTCGTAAGAAGCCAGAAAGTCAAGCAAACGAACTTGCCTCTGATTCAAATCCTTTTGGGAGAAGATATATCTTAGAGACTGATGATTGGTGAAAAGCTCAAACTTGGTTCCAAGAAGATGATGCCTCCAAAGCTTCAAAGCAAAGACAATAGCAAGCAACTCTAAATCATTAGCAGCATAATTTTCCTCGTGGGTTTTCAGCTGACGGCTGGCATAGGCAATGACCTTACCATCCTACATGAGAACAGCACCCAAACCCTCACGACTAGCATCAATGTATACCGTCAATCCCTCACTTCCGTTCGGAACGGTAAGAACTGGTGCGGAAGTTAGCTTGCTCTTTAACTCATTGAATGCAGCCTTACACTGATCACTCCAGATAAACTTGGCATTCTTACGAGTTAAAGCAGTGAGAGGTGTAGCAATCCGAGAAAAATTCTCGACGAATCTCCGGTAGTAATCGACAAGGCCCAGAAAACGACGAATATCAGATGGAGTCTTTGGACTTTCCCAATCCTACAAGAGAATAGGGAGAAAATAAGGACAACCGAAAAGATAGAATTATTAAATGATAAAGAAAAAGAGAAGAAAGAAAGACTTACATTGATCGTAACCATCTTGACTGGATCAACAGAAACTCCATTACTAGAAACAATATGCCCGAGATATCGGACTTCATCCTTCCAGAAATGGCATTTAGAAAATTTAGCCTTCAACCGATGATTTCTGAGAGTCTCCAGAACAGATTTCGAATGTGACTCATGCTCTTCCTTGGTCCTAGAGAAGACAAAAATATCATCAACAAAGACTAGAATAAATTTATTAAGCACATAACGAAAAACATGATTCATCAAATCAACAAAAAAAGCAGGAGCATTAGTCAAACCGAAAGGCATGACTAACAATTCTTAAAACCCACTCTCAGTGTGGAAAGCAGTCTTGGGAATGCAATCCTCAGCAAACCCTGAGCTGATGAAAACCTGTGGCAAGATCAAGCTGAGAGAAAATAGTGGCACCATAAAGCTGATCAAACATACCATTGATACGAGGCATTGGATATCTGTTTTTCATAGCGAGCGGCTCCCTATAATCAACACACATCAGAAGAGAACCATCGGACTTGGTGACAAAAACCACCGCGGGTCCCCATTCAGAAAAGCTAGGCCTAATCAGACCTTTGGAAGACAAGTCCTCAATTTTCTTTCCTATCCCAACCTTCTCACAGGGTGCCATTCTTCTAGGAGGAAGAACAACAGGTCGAGCACCAGGAATAAGATCAATCCGAAAATCAATTTCCTGCTTCGGAGGTAAAGAAGTGACTTCACCAAATACATCGGGATATAGTCTGACCATAGGATCGAATCAAGATCACTAAGAGGAGAATCCAGAGAATAAATAAAGTTGCCAGCAAAATCCAGAGGCATGCGGCACTGAATAATCAAGGAATTTCCTTGATCATCAACAAGGTGAACAGACCGGGCTTTACAAGAGATATGAGCATCATGATTCCCTAACCAATCCTGACCAAGCAATAAATGAAAAGCATCGAAGCCCAAAACATAAAATTCACCACTAAAGCGATGATCAGAATGGGGAAGCTTCACTTGCTTACTAATCCAATTAAGGTTAGCGGGTCCTCCAATAGGATTTGAAATACATAATGAAACAGAAGCATACTCAGGAGAAAGGAGATGCTCAAACTTATCACACAAATCAACAGAAATAAAACTGTAGGAAGCTCCAGTATCAAATAAACACGAACATGATGATGGAATAAAGTAAATGTACCCTGGAGAGTACCTTGGTCATCACTAGGAGCAAGAGCAGGTGGAGGAACTAGAGATGAGGCAGAAGTGACAGCAAATATACCATAAGACGTACCCTTCTGCTGGGTAGGGCAATCCTTCCTAAAATGACCAGGCTGGAGACAAGTATGGAAGAGATCACGCCTAGGAAACTGAGTAGGTCGAGGAACAGCAGCACCAGCTAATATAGGACAGCTATTGGCATAGTGTCCCTTCTAATCACACCTAAAGAAAGTGATAGAGGAGAGATCAACTGGTTGCCTCTGAGCAGAAGCAGATGATGAAGATGCCAAACCAGGACTCTTTTGCTAATTCTTCTTCTATTGATGATAATTAGGCTTACGCTTCTTGGAATTAGCAAAGGAAGACTGAGCACTAGAAATAGCAGGACCATTAGATTTGGGTTCTCATAGCGAATAGCCATATCCATAAACTGGGTGAAAGTGCCATGAACAAGAGAAGTGAGGTGACTATAGTACTCTGGATGAGCACCAACAATGAATTTCTCATTCTTCTTGAGAGGAGTGCCAATCAGGCTAGGGCCGAACTTGGAAAGTTCATTGAACTTCCTCTCATACTCAGCAAAAGACATGCTACCCTGCTTAAGATCCATAAATTCGCGATAAAGCTGAGATTTCTTGGCTTCGGGCATCCATTTTGCCACAAAAGCCTCCCTGGAAAAGAGATATAGAACCACTTAAGATATATTCAAAAGAAAAGGAAAAATATAGGAACAAAGTTCAAGATAACACAAAGGATACCTAAACTGCTCCCAAGTAATATCAGCTTCGACGGTGTTAGCCGTAACGGACTCCCACCAATCTAAAGCAGAATCATGCAACTGCCAAGCTGCTAGCTGACGCTTCTAGGCATCGGTAATCTCGAGACCAGTAAATACCCTCTCAAGACTCTGCAACCACTGCTGAGCCTCAATGATGCTCTCTGAACCTATGAATGGGATTCCACCTAGTTGAGCGAATTCCTTACAGAGAACAGTGTATCTAGCAGGAGCAACAGGCTAAGGGGCTTAGGCAATACCAAGGCCCCTACCTTTGGCATTTTCTTGATTCATCCTGAAAAATCAAGAATGAATTTAGGACAAGATATAGAGAAGCCAAAGATAAATTAAGATAAGACAAGATAAAATTCACATGGATGAATATGTTAAAGAAAGAAAATCTAACAAGGTAGATACGAAAGAAAGGAAGTTAGAAAACATTTGAAAATCCTTTAAAACAAGAAATTTTTTATATCAAAATAATCTTTGAAAATTATTTTAAAATCATTTTACACTTCGAAAATACGTTCTCTCACAAAGATATGATTCTGATATTGATTTCACTCATTCTAGTATATCTCTACCCTATCTCTAATGAGTTTTTGCTACGCAGAGACAATAATTTGCCAAAAACCAAAGCTTTGGTACCAAATGTGACGACCGGCTATTTTGTACCATTCAAATCGACAATAATCCACACATGTTGGACTTGAATGACGTAAAATAACAGATTGTAAATAAATTTGGAGCACATTAGATCAAATAGACAGAACCACAAACACAGAACAATCAGAATAACTCGTAGCGGAATAATAGTAGTTCATGAAGCTACTATAACAAAGTCTCAAAACAAATACATAATATCTGTCTGAAAACAGCATGATAGAAATCCCAAATACATAGAAGTTCACTAATACATGAGATAAACTAGAATAGCTGAAACTGAAATAGATATGAATATAGATAGGCAGAATCTCCAGCAAAGACTAGCTTTAGAAAGAGAATCCAAAGCTGTGAATACTCAGGCTGACCCGAGCGTAAAGCAAAACACCAAACACTCGAGTCAGGACATAAATACTTATGTAATGTAAACCAACTCAAGTGAACTGTAATAAAGATATAAGTAATTTAAAGGATGGATGGAACCGTCCATCCTCTAAGGATCCGTTGAACTATTTACTATGTAGTAATATTGCGTTATTATAATAATGTCTATGGTAAAATAAACTTACTTTAAAATTGCGTTGAGGAGTGACCCAATATTCCCCTTAACACATAATAGTCCCAGTAGTCCATCCAGTATCGGCATATCTCCAGATCGGGAGACTGCCCTAAATACTCCATGGGATACGGGAGGAAAACAAACTCGTAGTAAAGGCTCGGTATGGTAGGTGACACGGCACATAAGGCAATGTCCGGGTAGATATACCAATTACGCACATGGGCTGGCGGTAACGTAGCAGCCACTACGCCCACCCCGAACAACACTCCAAAAGTCAAGGGGTGCACCAAATCAATCACAACAGTAATAGAATGGTATCGAAGAAGTGTGTCCAACCAGAGGAGCTACCCCTTTTGGCCCGAGATCGCTCCTGTTTTAGCCACCTTAAGCCAACTCACGGGAGTTGGGTCCACGTAATGTACCTCAAGAATGTTGTCACCATCCTACTTCATTCTGGAATCTCCACCGCATACACAGTTGATAAAGTGGTTTTCGGTATCGAAAGAGAGTATGTCCATATCCAATCCTGGATTCTTTAACAACCAATCGTTATTATAACCCGTAGTTATAATTTTAAAAATGGTATTTATACTTCAAAAATCAAATATTATTTCAAAATTCAATATCATTTCAAATCCATTTCAAAATATCAATATATCATATCTTTTCAAAACCATATTCAATTTTATTCAAATTTAAAATACCATTTCAACTCACATTTCAAAATAGTTTATATTTCAAATCGAATTACTTCATTTAAATCATTAAAATGAAGTTATTATATTTAATAGTTAAATTGTTAAATTTTCAAAATTTTAATCTTTTCGAAGTTCATTTATTCACTTAAATTTATCAAAACAGTGAAAATTCAACTTTCGCAGCACTTAGAAAATGCTACGGAAAGTTATGTTTAAAATAGTTCAATTTAACAAAAGCCAGCATTTAAAAATGCTATAATAGGGTTACTTTTAGTTCAAATAAAACTTTAGTTAAATTCAACAATTACAACACTTACAAAGTGCTATAATAGCCCTTAATTCAATTAAGCCATTTAGTTCATTTCTATCAACTACAACATTTACAAAACGCTATAATATCCTTTACATTAGAAATAATAGCATTTCAAAAATGTTGTTAATTAAATTCCAAATATTCAATATAATTTCACAAGCCATTAAATTTTTATTTAAACCATTTTAAACTTATAAAATCATACGTTTTCACTTTTTAAAACAATCATTTGAATACCCTTATATTTATGATTTTATAAAGTCAAATTTTCATACAAAAATCAAAATTTAATAATAATTTACTTATTAAATTCAAATATTCAATTTCAATTCATTATAATTAAAATTTTAACTTAACACTTAAGTTTAAATTTTCAAATATAACTTGTTTTTCATTTTATTTTCTTAACTTAAAATTCATTTTTAAACGAAATTCGCAAATTTTCAATTTAAGTTATATTTAAAAATTCAACTTAAATATTCATTTATTTAACCCTTTAACTTATTAAAAAATCATTAACACTTTATAAAAATCATTTTATCTTTATAAAAAACATTTTAAATTCATTTTAAATCAAATTCTAAATCTATTTATCGTATTTTCCTACTTAATTTAAATTCCATTTATAACCAAATCATAATTTTCAAAATAACTTATATTTCAAATTTCTAACTTTACCATTAATTTATTTCACTTATAAATTTTTAGAAAATCAATAATACTTTACAAAATCATTTTTAATTAAGTTTAAATCAGAATATTATAGTACTTACATTTCTAAAATACTTTAAAAATTTTAGAAAAATATATATTAACCACGGGTCTATATAAAATTTTCTACACTAGGTAAAGTGATACGGATATTATATCATTTCAATCTGTAATTTACAAAGAAAACCCAGGTTTTATCATTTCAAACCCGTAGTCCCAAGTAAAATGAAATAATTAAAAATCATTTAGACCTATCATTTCAGTCCATAATGATTTTTCCCTATTCTAAAGTCCGTTCAGGTATGTATCATTTCAACCCATAGTGATTCTAATCTACAGAGAACTTGCAGTGTGATAAACTGATATAAATAACAGAATAGCATTATATAAGAGTAATAGATGTTATAACAGGTAAATAAGCATGGGTGAACATCATATGATCATAGCATAGCAGATATAACAGGGTAATATGTTTTACAGATTCAATTGTGATCAGTTTACTAGTCATATAAGTATAAATTTGTCTGGTGAGAATTACTCACCGGTATAAGCTGGAAATGACAACCAAATACACAAACAAAGATCTTCAAAGGCACGAAAGCACGACTATGATTTGAGTGTAGGAGAGCCAAAGCTAATTGCCTTGCCACATAGCAAATAAAACAATGTACAACATGAATTTCAAACCAAACTATTATTAAACAATGCTAGAATTATATGCATAACACATAGCCAAACTTTTTGCACTTGTATTCAAAAATCATATGCTCAGCCATAGTTTGGAAATGCTCGGCCAAGGTGTGGATTTGAATCAGGTTTTGGTTCATATGGGGTCGTCCATAACATGATATGAAGGAGTAGAGAGATGTGTGCATGTGCACACAAATTCAAGGCAACACAAATGAATTCCAAGGCAAAAATGGTTCAGCCAAGGCATGATTGAGTACGACTAGGTCTGGTGAGTTCATGGGGTGATGTGGTAGGTAGTTGAGTCAGCAAGCGGCTGGTGGTGGTGGTGCACAAGGTCGGCCTAGGTGGTGGGTGAGGTAGTGGAGCAAAAAGGGGATGTAACAACCCGATATTTTCAACCATTCGTATCCGCACATGTCGGACTTGAATTGCTCAAAATACTGCGTTGTAAATAAAATTTGGCAAATCTCAGAATATACAATAAATACATAATCACGTATCACAGACACAGAGTATTTAATAATGCAGCGGAAATAAAAGAGATAGCAGTTCATGAAGCTACTATATAAAAATAAGATACATCAGAGTTAAACAAGATACAACAGAAGAGTAATAAGATACATCAGGTATAAATCAGAATACATCACTGAAATCACTGGATACAAAAAGCAAAATAGATGGCTAGATCTTAAAGGAAAGCTCCAGCTCCAAAGGTGAATCTTGAATGCTAACTCACTCAATCTGACTCGAGCGTAAAGCAAAACACAAAACACTCGAGTCAGGACATAAATACTTATGAACTGTAAATCAACTCAGGTGAACAGTAACAAAAATGCATCAGTAATTTAAAGGAATCTTGGGATCGCCCATCCTTTAAGGATCCGTTAAACTATTTACTATGTAGTAATATTGCGCTATTATAATAGTGTCTACAGTAAAATAAACATACTTTAAAATAGCGTTCCGGGCTACCCATATCACCCTTCACACATAATAGTCCCAGTAGTCCATCCAATATCATGCCATCTCCACTACGGGTGACTGTCAGAGGATACCACACGGGCTACGGGAGAAAAACAAACTCGTAGTAAAGGCTCGGTATGGTAGGTGACACGGCACACAAGGCAATGCCAGGGTAGATATACCAATTACGCACACGGGCTGGTGGTAACGCAGCAGCCACATACGCCCACCTCGGAACACACTCCCATATCAAAATCGAAGGATGGCCATCTAATCAATCACCAGTAAGAGTATAGTATCGAAGGAATGTGTCCGATAGGAGGAATGACCTCACTTGGCCCGAGATCGCTCCTGTTTTAGCCACCTTATGCCAACTCACGGGAGTTGGGTCCACGTAATATACCTCAAGAACGTCGCCACCATCCTACTTCATTCTGGAATCTCCACCGCGTACACGGTTGTTAAAGTGGTTTTCGGTGTTGGCAGAGAGTACGACAACTTCCGATCCCGGTCTCTTTAACAACCAAACGTTATTATAACGCCGTGGTCATTTCAAAATAGTTTATACTTTAAAAAGATCAAATCATTTCATTTCAAACTATATTTCTTTCAAAATAGTTTATACTTCGAAACCAAAACCATTTTTATTTCAAAACTATTTATTCATTCAAAATAGTTTATACTTCAAAACCAAAACATTTCAAACATATATTCATTTCAAAATCATAATATTTTCAAAGTATAACTCTTTCGAAACCAAAAATACATGAAACAATTACACTTTGAAAATCATAACATTTCAAAATCATACATTTGAAATCATGGGATATTCATTTAATTCTTTACATTTTACAATTCATTCAATTAATCCCAAATTTTCAATTTCCAACTTAATTCAATTCAAACCATCAGTTTCAATTAAATTTCCCAATAACCATTTCAAATCATATCATTTTCAAATATAGATTTGATCCATAAATTAAACTATTCAATTTTTAATAAATTTCAAAGCTTTAATATCCCGTATTTCAAAACTAAATTTTATAATTTCATATATCTCAAATCTAGTTTCATTATTACTTAGTTTTGAAATATTCATTTCATAAATCCAATATTATTTAAATAAACTCAATTTACAATTAAAATAAATATCCTTTCATACCAATAAAAATTTCAAATATTCATTAATCAAAAGTACATATCATTCCAATTCATATTCTTTATCAAATAAAGATCAAATCATTTCCAAACCTTATTATCAAATCATTATTTGAATTCAAATTCAAATACTCAAATTTAAATATCATTTTTAAATCAAATAAGTCATTCATTTGTTATTTCAAGTATCATTACAAAGTACATTAAAAATTCCATTCAAAATTCATTTATCTCATTACATTTCATTCCTTTTAACACATAACCAAGTAAACCTTACTTAAATTCAAATTCAAATTTAAATTCCTTAAAAATTCAAATTTAACTATTAAAATATATTCAAAACTTCTTAAATTTCACAATTAATCAATTTTCAAAATTTAAATCATTTAACACTTTAAAATATAACTCAAACAGTGTTAAAACTATAACATTTCAAACATTGTCAAATTATAGCAACGACAGCATTTATAAAGTGCTATCGTAGCTTATAGCTTCCAAAAATGGTTTAGTTAAAGAATAACGGCATTTATAAAATGTTGTAATAGATATTTAGTTATTTCAAACATTGTTAGATTCAAAACAATAGCATTTAAAAATGCTGTCAAAAGACTACAACATTTTGAAAATGCTATGAATTCCAGATTTCATTTTTGCTTTTCAAAAAAATAATAAAACTCCAAATTTTATTATAACTCAAAAATCATATTTCTGGACTTCAAAATTTCACATTTAAAATCATTTTAACATATGATTTAACACAACAAAATTTTTAGATCAAATATTCAATTTAAAAACTCCATTCATTTATTAAGTCAAAATTCATTGTTTATTAACATAAAATTAAATAAAACTTAAAATTTTACTTCAAATATAATTTTAAAATTTTAAATTTAATTTCCATTATTTATTTACATTTTAAAATAAAATTTAAAGTCTAAAATCTCAATTATTTCACATTTACGTACTCGAATTCACAATTTCAAGACTTAATATTTAATTTTCTTAAAACCATAAAATATATATTTTTAAATCAAAATTTCATACTTTTAAAAATACATATTTTAATAAATATCATTTAAAAATATACCATGGGGTCTGTATATAATTTTCTAACCTAGGTCAAGTGATACAGATATATATCATTTCAATCTGCAGTTTACAAAGAAAACCCGGGTTCTATCATTTCAAACCCGCAATCCCAAGTCAAATAAAATACAATAAAAATCGCTCAGGCCTATCATTTCAGCCTATCACGATTTTTCCCTAATCTAAAGTCCGTTTGGGTATGTATCATTTCAACCCATAGTGATTCTATTCTAACAGGGAAATTGCAGTGTGAATATATGCATAAACAATATAAACAATGCCAGTGTCACAATATAATGTCATATATCACATGTCGGGTGATAATTAACGGTTTTAACATGGTAATAACATGGCATAGCATATCATATGATCATCATTAACTTGCATAACATTTTATATTACTAAACACTCGTCATCAATTCACTATTTCATAAGTATAAATGTCAGAGTGAGAAAGACTCACCTTTTATGAAGCTAGAGACAAACAACACACACAAGAGCGATTCCAAAGGCACGACAAGCACGATTTGATTTGAATTGATGGAGACCCTTGTAAACAACACAAAATATAACATACATAAGCACAAACATAGATATCGACATACAAATATAATCAACAACTTTAGTTTGCAGAACAGTTGAAAAACAAGAGAGATGACCAAACCTTAGAAGCAAAAGACTTACACACGACAACATAAGCTTGTCACATGATCAAATGGGCTTGCTCTCATCATGCTAGGCTCAGGTTTGGGTCAGGTATAGCAACCATAAATGTCAGGTTACCAGTGGATGAAGGTGGTGGAACAGTTACAACATGAAGCATACATGGGTTCAAGGCAAATATGTGAAGTTTTTGGTGCATTTTGACTCGGCTATGACCACATATAGGCTCGGCCATGGGGTCTTCATGTCAGGTCAGATCTGGACAGTAGTGAAAGGGGCAGCTAAATGTGAAGTAGATGGTGGTGGTGGTGGCTAAGGGGTGGCCAAAAGCAACTATGAAGGCAATAGTGGAGTATAGGCTTGGCTAGCATTGTTTTGGTGAAGTGCTTTGCAAATTTGAGGTGGTGGCTTCATCTAATGGTCATGGCCAGAGGTGGTGGTCAGAGGAGAGGGGGTTGGTGCTGCTGTAGATGGTGGAGAGGATGGTGGTCAGCAAGGAGAGAGATGAGGCCAAGCAAACATGAAGAAGAGGAAGGCTAAATCAGTGAAGAAGAGGGAAAAATGTGAAAAGAAAAGCCATTGTTTTTATTTTTTTTCTCTCTTGAAGCTATGGAGCCGTGAGTTTGTGATGAGAAGAAACAAATTCACGTGAATGGAAGAGGGAAGTCACGGCAATAACAAAAGAAAGTGGTCGGCCAATCAAAAATGAAGAGGCAATTGGAAAATGAAAGGACAAGAATACAAAGAGACTAAGCATACAAAGGGTTTCAAACTCTTCATATATCCAATGTTTCTTTTTAAATTTTTATATAACTGAAAAACCATATATAAATTCAGTTAAAATACGAAAATATATTAAATAAACAAAAATAAATAAATTAATTATTAATTATATATAGTTTAATTAAATAAAACAGCAAAATTTGCAACTAGTCTTGAAAATATGAAAAATAAGTGCAATGAACTTGGGAAATTTTTTTATGTACTTAAAATATTTATAAATAAAGATAAGAACACAAAATAAAAAGGAAATCACAAAAATAAATAAATAAATTTTAATTTAAATATAGTTTAGATGAAGAAAATAGCAGAAAAAGGAAAACAGCCTTTTAAAAATAGGAAATCATCATAGTAAATTTTAGAAAAATTCTATTATCATTTCAAAAATATTTAAAAGTTAAAATATACATAATATAACATATTAAAACATATTAAAATAAAACATGAAAAAGAAAAATAAAATTTATACAATTTAAAATAACAAAATTGCAAAATAAACAATTTATACTCAAAATTGAAATGTACATATCTTTTGCAGTTTAACTCCGTTTTCCACGAAACAAAAAGCAATGTTCAAGTTATTAAATATATTTTCATAATAAAAGATAAAATTTAAAATTTCAAACTTTTAAAATTTTAAGTTAAAAGTCAAAGTTTGACTATTTTGACCAAAATCAACATTTTCTGGAAATATTCAATTTATGCATGTTTGAAATTCTAATCCACATCAAAATCAACATTTATATTTCAATTAACAAAATATATTAATTTTAATAAATAAAATAAAGTTTTTAAATAAGGAATTTAAATTCAAATAATTAAAATATACAATTACAATAATCAGAAAATACAGGGTTGTTACAGGGGAGTTCGGCTATGATGTTTTGTGGAGTTTGTTTCATTTTTTTGGTGGATCTTTAACATGGATGGCCTCGGCCATGGAAGGATAATGGAATGGAGGGGATGGTGTCTGGTTGTTGTGGTCGTGGAGGCGGCCAAGGTGCGGGAGAAGGGAGGCCGAACTACAAATAGGTGATGCAAGTGCAAAATCCAAAACAAAACAAGTAGAAAAGTGAAGAAAAGAATAGAAATTTTACCAAACTTTTCTCACAGGTGACAGCCGAAACTTTTTGTTTGTTTGAGAATTTTTTTATGTGAGATAGAATGAAGGAAGTCGGCTGAACAATAGGTATATGGCAAAAAATGAAAGGATATGATGTTTGGTGTGAAAAGGCAACTTGAATATGAAAAGACAATGCACATTAAAGGTCAAAAACCTTCAAATTTCTTAATTCCTTTTGCAATTTTAAATAAATATAAAAATGGATATAAGTAATATAAAAACAAAAAAAAAATTACGAATGAATAAAAATAAATAAATAAATTTTATATAAATATAATTAAATTAAGAAAATAGCAAAAAATAGGAAACTAGGCTTTAAAAATTGAAAATAAATTCGGTAAACTTTGGAAATATTATATCATCACTTTAAAATTATTTAAAAATGAAATGTTGCAATAATTTAAAATAATTTCAAAATAAAATAAAGTCAAATTTAAAATTATATTCAAAAATCTAGGGTTGTTACCGGTTTGGAGAAACCGCTCCAACAAAGTGTTGGATCGGTATCGATCTAGGAAACCATCTCCAAACTTGCCCAACTTCTGTCTACCTACTCTACTTGATGCTAAAAGTCTATTCCATGTTTTGTTTTGTTGTTCCAATGCGACTCTCTATCAACCTCCACGAGCAATCGAATCAACAACTTTCTTCTTCCATGGATTCATCATTTGGGCTCAAAAACAAGAAAATATTGATGCACACAAACTTGGAATGACGAAGCTAACCATCAATCGAGGCAAGACAAAGGGTTCGAGATAACCAATAGCCTATTTCTTGGATTAGTACCGATCCAAGCCCATGGACAGTATCGATCCACACAATTAATGAGATGTTGCCCTATTTCTTTAAAGAAATGGTCCATGGCATTGAAAACGAGGTGGAGATATTTTGAATGAGATTTTAGGATTCTTATGTCTATAAATAGAGAGGAAAGGCCCATTTCTAAGGATCTTTTGGCTCTTGACTTCCCTAACTCTAATTTCATGCAATCAACATCGGATTTATATTGATTTTTAAGTTTTTCCGTTTGTAATCAGCAAGGTAATCAATAAAATCATTAAGCTGACATAGGCCAAGAATAGCCGAACAACTATAAATGTTATGTATTCTTTTCTTCCAATTTTCATTTAAAATTTCTTCACTTTATTCTCTACTTAATATTCTACATGTTTGTGCCATTTTTGGTCCAAACAATATATAAATGTACATAATGATAAGCATGAAATATATATGTATGTAAATAACTTAGTAAATAAGATTGACATGGTCAATATAATGGGTTGGAATGCGAGGTTAGCAGTATTACACAATTGAAATATGCCTACCGCAAGGGGCTACCACTAGTTGTGTATATATTAAACTGATGTGAGATGTATCCAAACGTATGTCCTATGGAGAATATATGCTTGTGTATAGATAAAGAAATACCATGCTGCAAAAATAGAAAAGAGTGGTATTGCCTTAATTGTGTTAGGCAATCTAAAAAAGATGGTGAGTAGCTCGATGTAATGTTAGTATGTGTGGCACCAAATTAGGAGTAGGAGCTACGTAGGTTGAGTGTGTCATCGTTCCAGAGTGGTCAAAATCGAAAATAAAGGGTTACATCTACGGGCTATGCCTCCTGATAAGGTAAGCCACGTTATGTAATGCACGACCATGGTTGTTTTGTGATGACTTTTCGACAGTTTAAATCGACAATAAACCATACACGTCTAACTTAAACCATTCAAAAGGAAGGACTGTCAATAAGATTTAATAAGAAAAATAAGAGAAAAGAAGAAAAACAAAATACAGAATCTCACAGTGGAATGGTAAAATATAATAATAAAATAAATAGTTCATAAAGCTGTTTTACAATACACATTTGATTCCACTTACAACATACTCAGGGAACAATAAATAAACATACCAAAATAATGCAGCGGAATAATAATATTAAGTATGGTCTAGCAACTCCATTTTTATCTTCAAGGAATATTATCTTCAACACTGAACACAAGCTGACCCGAGCTTAATGAAAAGACAAAGTATTCGAGTCAGAACTAAAAGTTCTTATGTAAGTTAAATCAATAACAAGTAAATATGAGTGTAATAGCTTCAGAAATGGTTACAGGATTTTCCATCTCCTATCAAGTGTACGATGCGTGTGTAGTAACTTAAGAGACGTTACGGAATTTTCCACTTCTAAGTATCCGTTAAAATATCTATATGTAGTAAAATATGCTATATATGTAGTGTCTATCAGTAATGGAAAGTATTAAAATAGCGTTAAGGCATTACATTGGCCCCCCTTAACACATTTTTAAGAAGGTATTCTATGCAGATCGTATAACACAACTGGTAAAGTCAGTAGTCAGTGTGTCCCTTATAGGTACCATACTAAAACAAAATCGTAGTGGTCATGAATAAGGATAAAGAGTATGATAAGGCACGTGAGGCGATGCCCAAGGTAGGATACTACCATTTTGCGTTTCCTGACCGGTGGTAACCCCTAATGACCCAAAAACATCCATCCATAGTCAAATCAAGGTGTGCCAATTTAGTCAAAATCAATATAGTAATACTGTAACACCCTAGATTTTTGATAATATTATTTAAAGATTTGGTTAGATAACTAAGTAAAATAGTGTGTTGAAAAGGTGATTGAGATTTCATTTTAATTATGTAGCCATATCTTTTAACTAATAAATCAAATGAAGGTTTTAAAATGAATTAGAGGAGTGGTATTATGCAGAAGAGGCCACTCCTATATCCCTTTCCTTAGGCCATGTATTATACACACATTCATTTCATTTCAAAAAAATTGAAATTGAGGCCGATCGCCATTAACAAGAAAGGAAGAAGAGGATACTAAAGAAAAGCTAAGGGATAAGCAAATTCAAATAAATTCATTCAAATATCAAGCTCCTTAATCTCTAAAGCAAAGGTGAATAATGTTTACATCTCTAATTTTTAAGGTTTCGGTTTTACGACTAAATCTGAATGATTTTTCAAAGATTTTCCATGTTTTTGAATGATAAAATGATAGTATATACATTTTGATGATTTATGTATGTTCATAAAGATTTTAAGACATGTTTTGAGATGAAATGTCTATTTAATGACAGCCGTTAGCCTTATGCATTTTTATGATGATCTAAAAAGTTACATTAGAGATGGGTTTCAATTTTCAATTTTTTCTGAATTTATGTGGAATTTTTATGAATTTTCTAAGGAAGAAAATGGTATTTTGGATTATAAAATTATTTATGAGAAAATAATTTATTATTTGGATTTGGAAATTTTATATGTTAAAGAGCATATTAATTGATTTTTTGGAATCTTTCCATAATTTTCTAAGATGATTTAATAGGTATATAAAATTATATAAGGAACGGGACTTAAATGTTTTATATAATTATAAAGGAGAAAAGGCTTTCTCAAATTTGTTTAAATTTATAAACAAGGAAGGTCGGCAGAAATTTCAAAATAAAAATCTGCAACCAATCAAATTTAGACAAATAAGGCAGGTTGGGTACAAAAGAACTATTTTAAAGTACAAATAAATAGTTTTTCTACTATTTCAATTCTTTCGGCAAAATGTTCCACCTCTGTTTCAAATCTTCCGACAACGTCGAAAGGTATCAAACCTTTCGGCTAGGTCAATGACCAATGCACATGGTATCAGGCAACTCGTACGTAGTGAATTGGAAGGAGTCAAAAGGTTTAAGGGCAAAAGGTTAGAGCTTTTGAAATGATAAAGCTTTGTTTTGGTTTTAAAGAAAATACGCCTGCAAAATTTTGACAATGATCTTTCGACAAAGGTTTTGAAAGAAAAGGTGTAGCTTTTGGTTTTAAAAGAAAAGGTTTTGATTTGTTTGCTTTCTTAATTGAAACCCTTCGACAAAGTCGAAAGATATAGCTTTCGACAAGGTCGAAAGAATAGTTTCCTCTTCCAAACCTTTGGACCCAAATGGAGTCGAAGGAATCTTTTGTTATCGAAAACTTGCCGCCTCTCCATTGGTTTTGAAGGTTAGTTCCAATACCAACACTTTATTGTTTTCCAATGATTTTGAAAGGTTTTGTTAAAGGTTTCAAAGTAGTTGCTTTCGACTCCAATGTTTTCCTAATCCTTTTGCTCAATTAAAGGCATAATCCAAATGTTTTAACCCGAAATGTTTTAAAGGTTTCGAAGTAGTCAACTTTGAATGGTTTCAAAAGGTTTTCACTTGTTTTAAATTGAACCCAATATCTTCGAAAGGCTTTATGTTTCATTGCTTTCGAAAGGTTTATTAATGATTTCATAGGGGAGGTAACCCAGGCTTTTGAAAAAGTCGAAAGTTAAGACCTTTTGACTAAGTCCAAAAGAAACCTTCCAACCACTACACCAAATACTGAGATTTGCAACTAACCATCCGTGCATTTGGCAACGGCTATTAACCGTTGCCATTTAGAAACGGTTAATCACCGTCTTGGTTCAGTTAGCAACGGTTTTTTATCGTTGCTAATTGGGAACGGTTATTAACTGTAGCTTCTTTGGAGACAAACGATGGCGGTGAATTTCATCCTTTCGTGCCATAATTTTTGGCGCGCTTCGTTCCAACTAGCAACGGTTTACAACCATGGCTAATCAGCAACGGTTTGTAACCGTCGTAAATGTTGTGGCAAATAGTGGCGCTAATTTTGTGCCAAATATTCGTTGGGAGCCAAAAAGAATTGGCCCGTCACTTTTCCTTCCCTCCTATCCTTTGATATTCGTTTCGTCCTCTTTCAACGAAAAGAAAACCTAAATCAAAAAAAAAACCCAATTCCACCAAGCCGCTGGGATAGGGCAGCCCACTGAGTCGGGCACCAGGAAAAATCTGTTTTAGTTAAAGTTACAGCTCAATAGCAATCTCCATGTTGGCGATGCTTGAACTCAAAAAAACTAGGGTTTCAAAAATCAACGCCTTCTAAATAATCATCGCTGCATACTTGGCTATTCCATCATCCATCGTCGGTTCTTCCTTGCCTCCTACGCGATATTTTCTACTGCTGATTTGAAGTCCTGCTACGGTCTCTTTATACTACGACTGCTAATTAAGTATGCGAATTTCCTTTTTTGAGTTGTCTAATTTTCTAAAATTGAGTCGCCCTTTTACTGCTTTAGATTTCATTAACATTGAAAACGCCTGAAGCTAATAACTTATTAGTATTTAGTTATAAATAACTAGTTTTTTGTAAACAATCGTTTAGGAATTGAAATTTGAAAGCCGAAGCTAAGAAACTAACAATTATTTAGGAACTGATACTTACATCGATGATCACATGGATAAATACTGGTGGGCACAACCTTCACTAAATTCTTGCTTGGCTGAAAGTATAGTGTTATTTAAAAAAAAGGTTGTGTTCATGATTAGATTTGAGAAACAGTGAGGATAGCAAGAAATGATGAAGAATCACGTAAAAGTTCAAAATGCTATTGTAGAGCTGGAGTTTGAGACAACGAATAAATGATAGAGATGAGAAGAAATTCATTGTCTGTGACGACCCAGAATTTTCAAGCATCTAAAATCAGAATATTTAATTGATTTTAAGTATTCAATAGAGTAATTTTAACTTGAATAACGAATATCACAACTTATTTGATAATTGAATTATTAAATTAAATAATTGGAAGTTGGGTAAAATGTTGAATCTGGAATTTTAAGCCGGTTAAAAATAATTTGAAGGCTTGTAAAATTTATATTGATAACACTGAAGATAATAGAAGTTGTAAAATTGAAATTAACAGTGGTTTGTTCAGTTTTAAAATTTTATTGTTTAAATTGAATTTAAAAATAGCCTTCCGAGGCACAGTCTCGGAATTCGACGAAACCAGTTCCACTGGAGCCGTAATATTGTTTTATTATGGAATTTCAAATTTCGTAGTGATCAGACTAATTGTGTGAGCGCACGGTATATAAACGTCTTGGGGTAATTATTCGAAACGATTTGAAAAGGAAGAATAATATTCAGTGTCAGTCAAAGCTGTATCAACACTCAGCCGAAATTACTTCACGTCACAACTTTTAGCTTTCATTTCAAAACTTATAGATCTGCAAAATTCTTTTGCAAGCCACCTTCTTCTTTAAACTTTTCAGCCGAGTATTCCCCTTATTATTTTCTTCAAATAATTCGATAATATTGCCCTCTAACGAAATTCAAACCATTCAAGTCATAATCAATCGGAAAAAAAGGAAAGCGGCAGATAGAATCAATTCGAGTGCGCTTCGAATTCAAATCGAAGAATAAGGAGGGGGTCTCGATCGTATTGACAGTGGCGGCGCGCTCGCAACGATCGATGGTGGAAGGGTTCAATTAATTTGACCTAGGGATTCGAGACGCGCTGTGTTGATTCGAGCGACTCCATGCGTTAGCTTCGCGGCGTCTCAGGTGGAGGAAGGATCACATCTCGCTCTGGGTGGAGGCGCGATTCTGGTTCGCTTCGATTAGGGTTGGCGGCGTGCGTGGTTGAACTTGGAGTAGGCGTAGTGTTTAGTTCACGTGGAGGCAGTGAGGTAAAAATGGTATTTTATTTATTTATTTTCATTTAGCAGTATATATATATATATATATAATATGTAAGTAGAAATAAATATTTACAGTAAGACAAATTTGTTTATTTTAAGTCGGCATATATATGTGTATAAATAAACGGAAGGAAATAATAAATGTATGTATATATATATGTAAATATGCCCAAAACATTTTGATATATAGATAAAACAGGATATGTATACAAAGGTAAGATTATTATAGAAATTGGGATTTTTTTTAACATATGTGGTTTGAAATTAAACGATGAATAATAATAATTGATAATAAATAAAAATGGTAAACTAGGTTGGTTCAATTATCACCTTCAATCAGTTAATTAAATTTAATTCAGTAGTTTTGAAGGGAAAATTAATAGTTTAATTAAATCACTGGTTAATTAAATTTATTAATGGGATCTAAATTGTTCAATTATTTCGGATATTGATAACTGTATAAATATTTATTCAAGGTCTACATCATGGAGAAACAACTCATGGTGGATTGGTTTTGCTAAATAAAAGCAGAGGTGAGTTAATCTCACTCAGTTTAAAACTTAAAATTATTTAAATGATTAAATTTAAACAATTGTTTGAATGGTTGAAAGAATTGATGAGATATAGTATGATATTGTGGAATTGGTATATTATATTGTGCTGAGGTTTGTGGATGCAGGGAAAAAAAACCAGGTTGGAGGGATCCAACTGGGTCCCTCATCATATATATATATATATTGTTTATTTATTCTCTGTTATGCTTTGTGGATATTCTGTGATGAATTATATTGAAATATTGAATGCTATAGTTGCTTGGATATATTCGGGACTTTGAGTTATCAAATTATATAGCATTGGATTTTTGGAAAGAAATAATAAAAAGAGTAAATTTTTAAGAAAATAATTATAAAGAATGTGAATAAACTAAAATGAATTGGATTAGAATATTAGTGTTTTCAAAACGCTAATTAATAAATTATGTGTGTGGAAAGAAATTTATGAATAAACAGAAAGTTAAGAAAACTTAAACTTCAATGTTATTGTTTAAAAGAATAAATTGATTTATTAAATTTAGGATTTAAATTATTTAAGAAAAATAAAGAAAGAATTGGGAATAACCTGAACTTGTATATTTCAGCTAAAGGATTTAAAAATCAAACTGAAAATAATAATAAAGCCCATAATTAGTGAAGTTTAAAATGAACTGCTAAGTAAAGAAATTTATTTTAAATGAAATGAATTGGGAATCAATTTTGGAAAATTGATTTAAGTGATCGAGATTGGGAATTTCTTTCTGAATAACCAAATACGGTTACAAAGTAAGTTTTTAAATATAAGTTAATAGTTTAAAAATGTTTAAAAGGTATGTTTTGAAAAAAATTATTATTTCAAATATTTAATTTCTTAAGCAAATATTACCTTTAATATAGAATAGCATTAATTATCTAAAAGTGACTTAGTGTTTGTTTTAAAAGTGAAAACCTGATTTTATAGTTTATAAAGTAACCTTATTTCTCAAATTCATATAATGTGTATTTTTAACAAATTATTTAAGTAGTTTTATCCTAAGTGTTTTAAAGTATATATATTTCAAAGTAAAGTATTTACAATTATTTTTAAAAATCTATTTTTGTGCTTGGTGATTTCATAGGAGATAGAAAATATGTGGGAAAGTTGATTCTGAAAAGAAAGATGGTTTTGAAACTGTTTCCAAAGGATTGAAAACAGAAATATATCTTGTGAAGATATTTTTGGAGATAAATAAATAATTTGAAAAATTATTTATTGGTTGATGGTTGTTTTTGTGAATGTAATTGATAGTTAAATAACCGACTATCAATATTGGACAATGCGTTGATCGTTTCGAAGAGACCGGGATCGAGATTTATTTCTCGGCAACCACTTCGATTCGGTTTGTACGTTTCGTGAAAACGATTTTTGGATGCGAAGATGGAGCATTGAAGTGCAAGGGCTAGTCGCTACTAATCCTGAGGATATTTCCAAAATGGATGTAGTAGGAATAGTGCCTTCGGTTCCGTTCGAACCCGGGACGGACTTGTATGGATGAATGGTTGCGAAACATCGTCAGGTGGACGATGGGCATTATAAGAAATATATTCTAAAAAGGTAACGCTTAGCCTCAAGCCTCATTAAATGGGAATGACTGAAAATCAGGGGATATGCAGCAAGGCTAGGTGGGTAGCACCCAAGCAGGGTGAGGTCATTCCAGTCTAGATGTCCCTTTTTATTTTTCGGCTTAGTGGTGCGGTTGCTCATCCCAACCGCGGGGTGATCTCATTCGGGACTGTCCAGTAAGGGATGGTTCCGGCCTTGTGTTGTAGGGGATGAAGGGAGTAATCCTCGGTACGGTGATCTAGGCCCCGTACTGTGACAGGTGGTACCCCAGTGCCTAGTCATTGGTTGGAAATCCATTCTCCCTACGAGCCTTGTACGAGTTTTGTTTGTATTACCCACTCTGTGGCTAGTAGCTGGAATTTAATAATGTAACAATTTCGGCTATTTTATAAGTACTTGTATATAGACCCTATTATAATATCAGAGGATTTCTATAAAAATTGTTTTAGCTATCGTAAGGTAAAAACCCGACATGTTTATTTGTGGCGTGGTCTTACGAGATGCTTTTGTTTTCAATGGATTTTTGAAACTCTAATAATCAATTGGGTGTGATTTTCTCACGCTGGTATTCCAGACAAACTCGGGTGTTATTTAACTGTAATGCTCGGGTCAGGCCGAGTATTATAGGATATAGGATAGGATGCTATGGAGCTCAGGAGACGAGCTGGATGATGACACGTACTCTCGTACTTGTTTATATATATTTATATTCCGCTGTATTGAGTTCTATGTACTCATTTGTATGATATTGATGTTGAGCTGTGATTGATGTACTCTGATGATGTAATATATAAACAGATATATTTGATTTTGAGTAAAGAGTATTTATTATCTATTATATTTTATTCCGCTGCGATGGTTAGATTCTGATGTTGATTTTGTTTTCTCTTCTTCTACGTCTTCTTCTTTAACCAAAAATGGTTCGTATTTCTGTACAACTTGAGTTGATTGTTGTAGAATAGTGTTGACACAAGGGGTACGGATTTGCGGGTCGTTTCACTTGGTATCAGAGCTTAGGTTGGTGATAACCTTGGCTCTGGTGGGAATTACTCATAAAATAGAGTTTATAGTACTCTAGAATGAGTTTGAGCGTATTAATAAATATGAGCGCGTATTTGTTAGTGAATTTAAATTGTTTTAATATTGTGTTGATTGGTTTGTTGAGTGGCATATGAATCTTCGTCGGCACAGTCTGGACAACTGTATCGAAGGGGTTTCTAAACACTTGAAGACAGCAATCGACACGGTATTGTTTTAAATGTGGGTAAATGAAATAATTTTACCCAAATATATTTTGATATAAAAAGAAATATTTTCTTAAATTATTATATAACTTGGATGTTTGGATGATCATATTTTAAACAAATAAAGTTATAAAAATTGGAATTACTTGTGTGATCAAACGGAAATAAATTATATGAGCATAAACTATATAATTGGGTTATAATTAAAATTGAATTCAAATTAAATTGGGAATTTAAAACCCCGGAGATTTTGGAAATGTTTTTCGAAGTGTTTTGAAGACAATAATAACATTATTGTTTTAAAGGTATTTCTGAAAGGAAATTGTTTCAATAACTTTTGGGAAGGGATATAGCATTGAATTCACTTCAGTCACTGGAAAATAACTTCGGTGATGACTGCAACATCATCGAGGTTTATTTTCGAGTTTCTAAGTGATAAATTGTTGCCAAACTGATTTGTTCAGGAGAACATGTTGTTTTGGAAATTTCAAAGGAAATTTGTTGGAAAATAAGGCCAGAATTGGTTTAAAAATTTGAGAAATGTAATTTGTGATGTTGGAGATTTCAAAATGTTTTGAAACCAAAAAGCCGGTGTTTTTAAAATCCTGATGAGATGGGTTATAAGCTTATAAGTTAAGATGATTTTTAAATCAGGAAGGAAAAATAAGCTTGAATGTTGGAATTTAAATAAAAAGGGAAAGGATAAAAATGAAATTAACTTGGATTGGGGAAAAAAATTTAACTGGATTGAAAATTAATTTAAATAGGCTGAAATAATATCCAGTTGTATTCGAATTAAGTTGAAATCGAATTGAGTTAAATAAATCTGAGTTAAGATAGAATTAAATTGGAATAAGAATTCAATTGAATTATTGAATAGAATTAAATTCTTACCTGGATAGCTGGAAAATAAGTTGGATAAGAAATAAATTGGGTAAGAGTTAGATTGAGATAAATAAATCAGAATAGCATATAAAAGAATTAAAAATGCATGGAATAAAATAGGCTTGAGTTAAAAATAAAAGATGAATATATTCAAGCTTATGATGAAATAGAATTGTATAAAATAATAAGTTGTGACTTATTAAATTTGAAAGGTGAGATACAAAACTCCAAAATAAATATTATTGATGAATTGGAGGATAAAATAAAAATCAAAACTTGAATTATAAACTAAATTGAACTAAGAAAAAAATAAAATTAAATAGAGTGATATTGAAATTAAAATTCAAGTGTTGGATTATAAATAAGGGAAGAACTAATTAGGTAATAAATTAGTTAATGAAATTGAATTGTGAGTTTATGATGAAATTGGAAATAAACTCAAGTTATAAATTAAAATTGATTCAAATTGTTGCTGAAGTGAAAGTAATTGAGAACGAGGCTGAATTGTGAGTTAATAAATTGGAGGGAAAATTAAAAGTGAATAACAGAATCAGAACTTGAGTTATTAATTAAAATTAGACTTGAAGTGTTAACAAAATAAATATAATTTGAAAAGTATAGAATAAAAATGTAAATGGATTAAAATAGCAATGGTTTGAATGTGCAAATAAAATCCAAATAAGTGAAGATAACCTGGAAAATAGCCAGGTAATACATTGGATGAGTTGAATCTAAGAAGTTAAAGTGTATAATAACTAATTAAATAAATTTGTGGTTTGAAATGAGATTGGATTATATTCAACTTAAACCAAGTTTAATGATATTGGATTGGTTTTAAATCAAGTAAAAATAAATTTTAATTGTAATAAATTCGGTGAGTTGCTGATAATTTTCAAAGGAATGAAATTCTTAAATAAGAAATTGTAAACCGTTTAACTCGGAGTCAATGAGAAAAATAGAATGGTTTTAAATGAAATGTAAATGAATAGATCATGGATAAAATTGAAATGGTTATTGAATGAAATAGCTTGGATTGTCTTCGAGCTAAATAAAATAGTTGGAATAAACTAAAATGGAATGAAATGTAAATAAATGGATGGTAAATGAAATTTAATTGAAATGTGTTGAGCTAAATAAATGATTGAGGATGGATTAAAATAAAAAGGGGAAATTTAAGTGGCAATCAAGATGAACTTAGGTTGTTAATGGTTTTGAATGAACTAGTTGGTCAATAAAGTGAGATGTAAAGTGAATGAATTCAAATTTGATATGCAATGAAATGAGAATATATAGATTGAGAATAAATTTGAAAATGAAATAGAATTAAGTATAAATTGAGTTGAAATCCATTTAAATTGGTTATAAACATAAATACTTATTTATTCACAAAAATCTTGTCAAATAGTATGGAATAAATTGTCATTTGATGTAAATGGAAGTAATTAAAAATTCTATGGATTGATAGGAGTAAAATAAATTGATTTTGAAAGCAATTGAATTAAATATGGTTCAGTTTGCTTAAGAATAAATTAAGTAAGTGATTGAGTTTTTAACCATTCAAATTGATGAGATTGTATATGAATGGATTGAAAACCCTTCAAATTGAATGAAAATGGTTTGTAAAATAATTGGAACAGTTGAATTAGCATGGAAACTATATAAATTGCTTACGGAAAAATGTTTGGAATGAGTTTCTTTTAGGATTCATATGTTTTAACTATTGCAACTAAGTGTAATATTGTTAAACTGCATATATTTGGCACTTACATGTTTAAATTGAGTAAGTACAGGTACCTAGGAGCCGTGTGGCTGGATTAGGTAGTGCTATTTGCTAAAAATAATAAGCCGCTTCCTTAATATGCTAAATAAGGTACGCCTACCCAATAAAAATAGGAAATATGAACTGTTTTTGGTTTTTCCGACCGTGTGGGTCGATGTATATATATTTATCTCTTTTGTCAAATTGCAAAAGCTCCTCCGTACAAAGGAGACTCTGCCAAAAAATTTCAGAAATTTTGGGAGTTAGAAATTTTTTTGAAATTTTGGAAAATTTTTCTAACGACAAAACAATTTTAAACTGGAAATAGAAGTAATTAGTGAATGAAACTAATTAAAATAATGATATGAATTAGTAATGAATGACAAATAAAATTTATATATTCAGAGTTGAAGAATAAATTAAATTCAGATATAAATATATATAAACTAAAGTGAAAGATGAAAATAAATATAATAAGCATATAAATTGCTTAAACTAAATTTAAGAGGGAATGGTGAAGCCTTAAATGGAAATTGATACTACCAATGTAATTTAAGTTATTATTGGAATGGATAGATGTTGACATTTTGTGAGAAAGTCGATAAAATGTTTTGGGAATATTGTGATTGGATACTGGTGCTAAACAGGATATGCAGGTATATAAAAGGAAAAAGGTAAATGGATTTGATTTCAAGAAATAAATTTGAAATGCTGGACAAAAAGGTATGTATTTAAATTTGGTATGAAATTTGATTGAGGTTTGGTTTTGGATTGAGCCACTTGGCTTTTTGTTTTCTTTTTGGATTTGGGAGGCCGTAGAGCCATTTTTGTAGTAGTACCGAGCTATCCGCGCAAAGGAGACGCTGGCGAAATTTTTCGGGTATTTAGGGTGTTAGAAAATTTTGAGAAAATTTTGATAATTCGAATTTTGGTTTTAAATTGAAACTTGATGGTTAAACAAATGGAATGGTTTGGAACTATGGAGAAATTTGGAAAGTTAATAAGAATAATAATGGTCTTTTATAAAAGATAGTTGGAAAGGTGTTGAATTGTTAGAAACGGGTTTTGGGCCATTCTTCCTAGTTAGTAATTTTGGGGACGAAATTCTTTTAAGGGGGGAGGAATGTGACGACCCGGAATTTTCAAGCATCTAAAATCAGAATATTTAATTGATTTTAAGTATTCAATAGAGTAATTTTAACTTGAATAACGAATATCACAACTTATTTGATAATTGAATTATTAAATTAAATAATAGGAAGTTGGGTAAAATGTTGAATCTGGAATTTTAAGCCGGTTAAAAATAATTTGAAGGCTTGTAAAATTTATATTGATAACACCGAAGATAATAGAAGTTGTAAAATTGAAATTAACAGTGGTTTGTTCAATTTTAAAATTTTATTGTTTAAATTGAATTTAAAAATAGCCTTCCGAGGCACAGTCTCGGAATTCGACGAAACCAGTTCCATTGGATCCGTAATATTGTTTTATTATGGAATTTCAAATTTCGTAGTAATCGGACTAATTGTGCGAGCGCACGTTATATAAACGTCTTGGGGTAATTATTCGAAACGAATTGAAAAGGAAGAATAATATTCAGTGTCAGTCAAAGCTGTATCAACACTCAGCCGAAATTACTTCACGTCACAACTTTTAGCTTTCATTTCAAAACTTATAGATCTGCAAAATTCTTCTGCAAGCCACCTTCTTCTTTAAACTTTTCAGCCGAGTATTCCCCTTATTATTTTCTTCAAATAATTCGATAATATTGCTCTCTAACGAAATTCAAACCATTCAAGTCATAATCAATCGGAAAAAAAGGAAAGCAGCAGATAGAATCAATTCGAGTGTGCTTCGAATTCAAATCGAAGAATAAGGAGGGGGTCTCGATCGTATTGACAATAGCGGCGCGCTCGCAACGATCGATGGTGGAAGGGTTCAATTAATTTGACCTAGGGATTCGAGACGCGCTGTGTTGATTCGAGCGACTCCATGCGTTAGCTTCGCGGCGTCTCAGGTGGAGGAAGGGTCACATCTCGCTTTGGGTGGAGGCGCGATTCTGGTTCGCTTCGATTAGGGTTGGCGGCATGCGTGGTTGAACTTGGAGTAGGCGTAGTGTTTATTTCACGTGGAGGCAGTGAGGTAAAAATGGTATTTTATTTATTTATTTTCATTTAGCAGTATATATATATATATAATATGTAGGTAGAAATAAATATTTACTTTAAGACAAATTTGTTTATTTTAAGTCGGCATATAAATGTGTATAAATAAACGAAAGGAAATAATAAATGTATGTATATATATGTAAATATGCCCAAAACATTTTGATATATAGATAAAACAGGATATGTATACAAAGGTAAGATTATTATAGAAATTGGGATTTTTTTTAACATATGTGGTTTGAAATTAAACGATGAATAATAATAATTGATAATAAATAAAAATGGTAAACTAGGTTGGTTCAATTATCACCTTCAATCGGTTAATTAAATTTAATTCAGTAGTTTTGAAGGGAAAATTAATAGTTTAATTAAATCACTGGTTAATTAAATTTATTAATGGGATCTAAATTGTTCAATTATTTCGGATATTGATAACTGTATAAATATTTATTCAAGGTCTACATCATGGAGAAACAACTCATGGTGGATTGGTTTTGCTAAATAAAAGCAGAGGTGAGTTAATCTCACTCAGTTTAAAACTTAAAATTATTTAAATGATTAAATTTAAACAATTGTTTGAATGGTTGAAAGAATTGATGAGATATAGTATGATATTGTGGAATTGGTATATTATATTGTGCTGACGTTTGTGGATGCAGGGAAAAAAAACAGGTTGGAGGGATCCAACTGGGTCCCTCATCATATATATATATTGTTTATTTATTCTCTGTTATGCTTTGTGGATATTCTATGATGAATTATATTGAAATATTGAATGCTATAGTTGCTTGGATATATTCGGGACTCTGAGTTATCAAATTATATAGCATTGGATTTTTGGAAAGAAATAATAAAAAGAGTAAATTTTTAAGAAAATAATTATAAAGAATGTGAATAAACTAAAATGAATTGGATTAGAATATTAGTGTTTTCAAAACGCTAATTAATAAATTATGTGTGTGGAAAGAAATTTATGAATAAACAGAAAGTTAAGAAAACTTAAACTTCAATGTTACTGTTTAAAAGAATAAATTGATTATATTAAATTTAGGATTTAAATTATTTAAGAAAAATAAAGAAGGAATTGGGAATAACCTGAACTTGTATATTTCAGCTAAAGGATTTAAAAATCAAACTGAAAATAATAATAAAGCCCATAATTAGTGAAGTTTAAAATGAACTGATAAGTAAAGAAATTTATTTTAAATGAAATGAATTGGGAATCAATTTTGGAAAATTGATTTAAGTGATCGAGATTGGGAATTTCTTTCTGAATAACCAAGTACGTTTACAAAGTAAGTTTTTAAATATAAGTTAATAGTTTAAAAATGTTTAAAAGGCATGTTTTGAAAAAAATTATTATTTCAAATATTTAATTTCTTACGCAAATATTTCCTTTAATATAGAATAGCATTAATTACCTAAAAGTGACTTAGTGTTTGTTTTAAAAGCGAAAACCTGATTTTATACTTTATAAAGTAACCTTATTTCTCAAATTCATATAATGTGTATTTTTAACAAATTATTTAAGTAGTTTTATCCTAAGTGTTTTAAAGTATATATATTTCAAAGTAAAGTATTTACAATTATTTTTAAAAATCTATTTTTGTGCTTGGTGATTTCAGAGGAGATAGAAAATATGTGGGAAAGTTGTGTAACGACCCGCTATTTTGGACTATTCGCATCCGCACATGTCGGACTTGAATAATTCAAAATACCGAATTGCTAATTTTAATTTGGCAAAACTAAACATATACAGTAAATAAATAATCACAGAATCACAGACACAGAGTAATAATATGCAACGGAAGTAAAAAATAGTAGTTCATGAAGCTACTATATAAATATATTAGATACATCAGAGTTTACAACAGAAGAGAAATACGATACATCAAATACAAATCAGAATACATCACTGGAATCATCGAATACTGAAAGCGGAATAGATGGCTGGATCTTCAAGCAAAGCTCCAACTCCAAAGATGGGCCTCGAAAGCTGGTACTCTCAGTCTGACCCAAGCGTAAAGCAAAACATAGAACACTCGAGTCAGGATTAATATTCTCATATCAATAAATCCAACTCAAGTGAAATAACAATCGAAATACAAGTAACTCAAAGGATGTTGGAATCACCATCCTCTAAGGATCCGTTAAACTATCTACTATGTAGTAATGTACGCTAAATAGATAATGTCTATCAGTAATATAAAGTATCAAAATAGTGTTAAGGCGTTACCATTATCCCCCTTAACACATTTTTATAAGCATCATAGTCTATACAGCACTGTAAACTCCACCGTAAACTGGTGGGATATCAGGGAGTACTCCATAGGTATAACACAAAACAAATTCGTAGTGGTCGCATATATAGGGATACAAGTATGACAAGGCACATGAGGCAATACCCAAGGTAGTGAAACTACCGTTCGCCTGATCCGGACTGGTGAGAACGCATCGCCGCAGCGATCGCAACACCGCGAAACAACACTCCTGAAATTCCGAGGGTGCACCAATCAATCACAAGTAATGAAGTAGTAGTTACGAAGAAGTGTGTTCGCTCGAGGTGGCTAACCCCATTTGGCCCGGCACGGCTCCTGATTTTAGTCATTTCCAATTTGACACAAGTGTTAAGGCTATCGGTTGTCGTTCTCTTTCTTCAGTCATCACGTACATCATTCCAACCACTTCATTCTGGATCATCACTCCGCGTATAGTTATTAAAGTGGTTTTCGGTTTAGATAGAGAGTATATCCATAACCGGTTCCGGTCTCTTTAATAACTTTCGTAATTATTATACCGATTGGTCGTTTAGTAAATTTCAAACCAATCAAATTCAATTTCAATTTCAATTCGTAAATCAACATTTCGTTTGTCTTTCTAAATCACTTTCCAAAATTTACGTTCAACTTTCCAAATTTCCATTTCAAAGTCTTACAATTCAATTTCAATTTTATTTAAACAATTCAAATATTAATTCAAGTTCGTATATACAAGTTTCATTCTGAAATCATTTAAATTAATTTAATTTGCATTCAAAATCAATTTCAATTCATTAATCGATTTCATTAAATATTCGTTAAGTTTATTTATCATTCAAACAGTTTCCATTTTATCTCCAATTCATTAAATCAATTACTTAAGTTCAACTTCGTTATATCAACTTACAAATTTAATTAAATTAGATTCGTCAAATCAAATTCTTAAATTTCAAGTCTTACATTTGTTTCAATAAAAGCACTTTATTTCTTGTTAAAGAAATTCAATTTCATTTATTTATTGACTTCGTTACAAATTTCAAACTCAATTAATAAAGAACAAAATTTCATCTATTCGAGAAGTTTAATTTCACTTATTAACTTACTTAAATTTTCCAAAGCTTAATTAATAAATAAAGAAACTCAATTTCATTTATTAACGAAGTTCAAATCCACTTATTCAAAAGTTCAATTTCTCTTATCAAAGAATTCAATTTTTATTCAATTATCAAACAATTCAATCTTATTTAATTATTAAATAATTTCAATCTTAATTATTAATAATTTGAAAACTTAATCATTTCAAACTTGATTATAAATTCAAACTTAATTATTAAATCATTTCAACTTAATTATAAATTCAACTTAATAATTTCAAACTTAAATTATAATTCCAACTTAATTATAATTTCAAATTTTAATTATTAAATGATTTTAAACTTAATAATTTCAAAACTCAATTATTAATAATTCCAAATTATTTATTAATAATTCCAAATTTAATTATTAAATAGTAAAATTCCAAACAACGTTCTTTCATCAATTATTACGTTAATATTTGTTTCAGATTTCAATCTTTACATTTTCCTTTCATAAAATTCAATTTCCAACTTCATTTCAAAACTTATTGTTTACTCGAATAAAATCATTATTTTATTTTTAAATCAATTTATTGACCAATCGGATTTTATTTAATTCTCTATCCTAGGTTAAATTCATTTGGGTATATATCATTTCAACCCGATTCCAATTCCAACTAAAAAATCAACATAACAAAGGGAACTTGCAGTGTGATAACTGGGATGGTGTCAAAGTAAATAAACAAGCAATAACAGCAAACAAACACAATCCAATAATCAATTCAAATAATCCCGAAATAATCGTATTAATTCACATTGTTGTTTGTGCGAATTAATATAACCATTTCTAGAATCTACACTATCATTTCATGTAGATTAAAGATTATTACCTTTCGGTTTTCCCACTTGTCGTTCCATTTCAATTCCAAATTTAATGCTACAACAATTAATCCAATATACGTTCAAAGGTTCAAGGTATAATTTGTCAAATTCTACATGTCAATCAACTTAACAATTAAAAGGGGTCATATTATTCAAGTTAAGTAATCAAATTCAACACATATATCGATTCACAATTTTAAACTATCCTACGTCAAATTTAATTGCATAATATTTATCACTTTATACATTACAATTTACATCCAATATTAACAACAATCATTCAATCAATTATCAACCAAACTGTATTATCATCGCATACATAATTAATAGATAATGGTGTCAGATGTCAAAGGTGAACTGATACATAAATAACAGTGCAATAAATAACAGCAGCATATTTCAATTGTCGTTTCAATTGAAATAGAATTTAATAAATAAAAGAATATTAATCGTGAGTGATTGCTCACCTTTCGAGGCTGGAGAAATTGACGAAGAAATGAGTTACGAATCCAAGCATGGATTTCAATGCAGAGCACGATTGAGCACGAATTTGACGGATAAGCTGATACCGGAATTGATAAGAACAATAAGTCAGTTTGATGTAGGCAGAAAATAAATGTATTATTATTGTTGTTGTTATTATTTTATACAACAATACGACAGATATTAAAATAATATATATGTATATGCATATATATATAATTCAAACCCATTACATAAAAAAACAATTAAAACCCATAGTACACAAAACAAATTATAGATGTGTATACACATTTCAAAATCACCACACAAACATTATATTTGCATATATATCAACTACCAAAATGTAATCATAACCGTTAATAAAATACACTGCAACTGCATAAGCAAATTTACGAGACATACATACATACTTGAATAAACTTTAATGAATCTATATAAAATATAATACAATATATTTTTAAACTTTCTTATCTTTTTAAAACAAACAAAAGGAACCAAAAACTGTCACGTGAATAAACGCAATACATATTGATATGTTTAAGCTAGTAAATAACCATTAATTTATAACTTTATTATCATAATGTTCTCTGTACAATGCATACATCACTCAGATTAGAACGTATATACATATATGAAGTAAAACTTTACAACCGTTACCTATTTAAAATATAGATGTACAACTTCTATGAAGTAAAAACAAAACAAGATTTCCCAAAATTTTCAAAACCACGTACTGTATACATCAATATCATAAAATATAATACACAATATTATAAGTTTCAAAACCATGTACTATTTATAAACTAATGTATATAATTCCTAATATATACTGACCATAATGATGAACATGAGTTAACCAGACTTTTACACGTACGAAAAAATGTACATGTTTGTTTAAACATCTAGATGCAAATTTAAACTTACATATTACACTTTTCATACTATCATTTTATATACATGTTATATACATAAATGCAGACAACCACCTTACAGGTCATATACCTAACTAAATGCAGATTCATATATATACATAACTAACACATCTATAACCGATATGTAATTCAAATAGATCTTCAACTTCATAGACTTATATAGCTTACTTAAACAAATATATATGTATACGTGCTAACCTGTATGCTGTGTACAATATAACGTAAACAATATATATAAATTTAGATTAAGATAGTATATAATTTAAACATTTTTTTTAACATTTAACTTAAAAAATATAAGAGATTGTTATAATCAACACTTACACACAAGTGTTCACGCGCATTTCAAGGTGACGGAGGCCGGCCAAGAGTAGCTGCTTGAGTCATGTAGCGAAGCTGACACGAAGGCGAAGGCTGAGGTGGAATGGTTGAAGGAGGTGGATGGTCGGGCTTCAGGAAAACGATGGCAGGCTGGTGCATGCGGCAACAAAGATGAGGTGAATGGTTGTGGTGCTTGGAGCAGATGAACGGCGGAGGGGAGATAAAAGATATAGGGCAGTCGGAGGCTTGGAAAGCAGAGGGTGGTGGAAGCGAAAGCATCAGCAGGTGGAGGTGGTGTTGTAGGCCGGAGGGAAGAGGGAGGCGGTGTGTCGGAGCTGGGGCGGTGCGGCGGTGCTTGGTGGCTACACGGCGGCGTGCTCGGCTAGCTTGTAGATGAGGAGAGAGAGGGTAGCAGGCAAGGTGGAGAGGAGTTGCGAGTTGCATGCGCGCGTGGGTGATGGTTTTTTTTTTTTTTTTTATAGTGAAACATGAAAATTATAAAGAAGAAGGCTGGAAGAAGCTATGCGATGGTGGCTACAAAGATGGACTTGTAAATTTGCATGCAGCAGGTTTCAAGTGGACAACAAAATGAGAAGTGATTCCAACTAGTATCATACGTGAACAAAAATGTAAATGCTTTCTTCTTCTACTTTTTTTTTTTTTTTTTTTTTTAAGAATGTCAGAACAAAAACAATAAGAGGAGAAAGAGAGACATGGGAGGAGCACGGCAGCATGACAGAGAGCCATTTGAGAAGAGATCACGTTACAGCAAATATAAACAAATGCAAACCAAGAATAGTACTCTCACTTTTTAAGTAACAGTGAATGGAAATAGACAGTGAAAGGACAGGTGCACAATAATCAAAGGGTAGGAATAGAAACGGTCACACCCAAACTTAGAGAAATAATAAAGGAAGAGGCTAATGGATCGGCAGTAAACGAGTATGTTTTAATCGGAGAAATAAAGTAGCAGGCAGAAGACTAAATAAAAGTGAAAGAAATGGTAACAGTAGCTGAGGATTCAAAACAATTAATGGCTTGAACAGCACATTTCAAAATTTTGAAACCGAAGAAAGGAGCAAAATCACAGTTTATGGTACCGTTATAACGAATAGTTTATTGTTTCCATCACCTACCGGACCTCAAAATACGGAAATAAGTATACCGTTGAGATCAGCACGACGAGACGATCAAAACGGCATACGGATATCAGTGGTACGATTGAATTATAAAAATTTCAAATTTTCTACTACGGAAAATGCATAAAATTCGCAGAAAATTAAGATCGACGGAGGCAAAGATGTCCGAATTTGGAAAAATGACAAACTGACAACTTGCTCAAAAGATGTTTTAGAATTTTTCTATGTAAAAATATTTTGGTTTTGGAAACGTTTTATTTTCATCGCTTTTTAACTGATTAAATTGAAGTAATTTTACGCACGAAATAAACTTTCATATTTTCGGACGAAAATTTACCAGTTGCTATGTTTAACTAGACGCATTCCAAATATCAAATTTGTATTTCAAGATTTTATCGTTTACAATTCCACAAAATTCAGTTAGTTAGATTACTTAAAACCGTTAAAATACCCGGGTTGTTACACTCTCCCCCACTCAAAACTTTTCGTCCCCGAAAAGGGAGAAGGTGGGAGAAAAGAAACAACCAGAAGAAAATAGACTTGAATTCCAAAATAAAATAATTAATTTAAACCATATAAATTTCAATTTATATTCTTTTATATTCAACAATTGTTTTTAAACTCAAGGAATTTCCTTAACTTGGTTTATTTTCAATTTATCATTGTTTATTACAAAATTTATTTCAAACACAACTTATTTTATTAATCCATTTGTTACACAACTAATCTAGTATTCTATTTATCCCAATTAACCAATTTATTATTAAACCTTAAGTGTACAACCCTTTTTATGCACTCAAATTTTATTTATAAAGACAATTTAGATTTGTATATTATATTCTTAAATTAACAATTTCAAAGATTATAAATTTGAATAGTCATCTATTATAATCATACTTTATTCGACAAATTAATTCTTATTTATTCCAAATTATTATTAAATTTATTTTACTTAATATATCCTATCACATATAATAAATAAATTGTCTCTTATTATAACCGCTCAAACTATTTATGAATTCCATTGATATCATTTTATATTGTATAATGTTCAATTACATAATTAACTTTTGAAAATTTATGTAAGTTATAAATAATGCAATTGAGTATTATCCAAATAAAATTTTACAATTCAGTTATTTAAAAAAATGGCTTCATTTATAATTGAAAATCGTTTAAGAAAATTTAAGCATTAATTTTCGATTATCTTCAAACAATTTATAGATAATATATATATATATATATATATAATATCTCAAATCAATTTTAAAATCTTTAAAATATATTATAAATCAAGTCATATTTAGAAATTCAAATCAAATTATTCTTCAAAACAAACCGTAGCAAAGCTACATAATAGTCTCTCCACTTCGAAGCTCGAAAATGAATGTCGATGATGCGGCCGTCATCACCGAAATGATTTTCCAGCGACAAAGAGAAGAGCACTTAAACATTTAAAATTTCTTTGAAAACCATTTCTATTCGAAAATATTTTAAATAATAAACATTTTAAAACTATAAAACCATAATCCGAAATTGTCGGAAATTAAATTCTCAAATTTCGATTTAAATTCACTTCAAATTCCAAATCAATTTATAACCAAGATTTATAAATTCATTTATTTATTATGAAATAGTCATTGGTTTACAAAAATAAATGAAAATAAAAAAAAAATTATTATTTTCAACAACCAATTCATTAACTATTTAATTTCAGAAAATTTTCCTACTTATATATAATATAATCATCCAAAATTATTTTATTTACTAAATTTGAAAACAATATCGTGTCAGTTTGCTCTGTTAAAGTGTTTTGAAAATCTTATCGATAGCGTTGATCAGACGAATCGATCGGAAATCCAAATCAACATCAACAACTCAAACAACACAATATATAAAACATTTTAAAATTAATTCACAATTACACTTCCTCGCTTGGCGGTTCAAGAATAGATTTCAAAATAAGTATAGGGATTCAAATTTGATGAAATCAAATTAAAGAGAATTTTGATTCGATAATCAGTTCGAAACAGAAAATAAGACAATTCAATTAACATAATCGGGAGATGGATAAGCTTATTTAATTCACGGACAACCTTAACCGAGTCGACCGTGACTTCAAGAATAAAATCGGTGCAGAACTTCGAGGTAAATCAACATTCAATCTCAAGAGATGGAATACAGGTATAGATGAAATTCAGGTATAGCTGGGAATAGATAGCATCGTAAACCGAGGATACAAAAATCTCCGGTAAATCAATGCCAATTGTAAAGGAGTTTAACCCATTTACAGATAAATTTGGGATTGGCGAGACCGCCGACTCACTATAAAGATCATTCGAAGTAGAGTTGTGGGGTACTGAAGAATCAAAAGAAAATAAATAGTGAGGGATATGAATGAATTTTGAAACCGCAGAGAACGTTTCAAAATTCAATGGAATTGAGTTAAAAGGAAGAGATTGAAACTCGAATGAGAGTGATTCTATAAATACATTTACCATATATGCTTAAGTTTTTCCTAGAGCTACCAAAAGCTCTGATACCAACTGTAACGACCCGCTATTTTGGACTATTCGCATCCGCACATGTCGGACTTGAATAATTCAAAATACCGAATTGCTAATTTTAATTTGGCAAAACTAAACATATACAGTAAATAAATAATCACAGAATCACAGACACAGAGTAATAATATGCAGCGGAAGTAAAAAATAGTAGTTCATGAAGCTACTATATAAATATATTAGATACATCAGAGTTTACAACAGAAGAGAAATACGATACATCAAATACAAATCAGAATACATCACTGGAATCATCGAATACTGAAAGCGGAATAGATGGCTGGATCTTCAAGCAAAGCTCCAACTCCAAAGATGGGCCTCGAAAGCTGGTACTCTCAGTCTGACCCGAGCGTAAAGCAAAACACAGAACACTCGAGTCAGGATTAATATTCTCATATCAATAAATCCAACTCAAGTGAAATAACAATCGAAATACAAGTAACTCAAAGGATGTTGGGATCACCATCCTCTAAGGATCCGTTAAACTATCTACTATGTAGTAATGTACGCTAAATAGATAATGTCTATCAGTAATATAAAGTATCAAAATAGTGTTAAGGCGTTACCATTATCCCCCTTAACACATTTTTATAAGCATCATAGTCTATACAGCACTGTAAACTCCACCGTAAACTGGTGGGATATCAGGGAGTACTCCATAGGTATAACACAAAACAAATTCGTAGTGGTCGCGTATATAGGGATACAAGTATGACAAGGCACATGAGGCAATACCCAAGGTAGTGAAACTACCGTTCGCCTGATCCGGACTGGTGAGAACGCATCGCCGCAGCGATCGCAACACCGCGAAACAACACTCCTGAAATTCCGAGGGTGCACCAATCAATCACAAGTAATGAAGTAGTAGTTACGAAGAAGTGTGTTCGCTCGAGGTGGCTAACCCCATTTGGCCCGGCACGGCTCCTGATTTTAGTCATTTCCAATTTGACACAAGTGTCAAGGCTATCGGTTGTCGTTCTCTTTCTTCAGTCATCACGTACATCATTCCAACCACTTCATTCTGGATCATCACTCCGCGTATAGTTATTAAAGTGGTTTTCGGTTTAGATAGAGAGTATATCCATAACCGGTTCCGGTCTCTTTAATAACTTTCGTAATTATTATACCGATTGGTCGTTTAGTAAATTTCAAACCAATCAAATTCAATTTCAATTTCAATTCGTAAATCAACATTTCGTTTGTCTTTCTAAATCACTTTCCAAAATTTACGTTCAACTTTCCAAATTTCCATTTCAAAGTCTTACAATTCAATTTCAATTTTATTTAAACAATTCAAATATTAATTCAAGTTCGTATATACAAGTTTCATTCTGAAATCATTTAAATTAATTTAATTTGCATTCAAAATCAATTTCAATTCATTAATCGATTTCATTAAATATTCGTTAAGTTTATTTATCATTCAAACAGTTTCCATTTTATCTCCAATTCATTAAATCAATTACTTAAGTTCAACTTCGTTATATCAACTTACAAATTTAATTAAATTAGATTCGTCAAATCAAATTCTTAAATTTCAAGTCTTACATTTGTTTCAATAAAAGCACTTTATTTCTTGTTAAAGAAATTCAATTTCATTTATTTATTGACTTCGTTACAAATTTCAAACTCAATTAATAAAGAACAAAATTTCATCTATTCGAGAAGTTTAATTTCACTTATTAACTTACTTAAATTTTCCAAAGCTTAATTAATAAATAAAGAAACTCAATTTCATTTATTAACGAAGTTCAAATCCACTTATTCAAAAGTTCAATTTCTCTTATCAAAGAATTCAATTTTTATTCAATTATCAAACAATTCAATCTTATTTAATTATTAAATAATTTCAATCTTAATTATTAATAATTTGAAAACTTAATCATTTCAAACTTGATTATAAATTCAAACTTAATTATTAAATCATTTCAACTTAATTATAAATTCAACTTAATAATTTCAAACTTAAATTATAATTCCAACTTAATTATAATTTCAAATTTTAATTATTAAATGATTTTAAACTTAATAATTTCAAAACTCAATTATTAATAATTCCAAATTATTTATTAATAATTCCAAATTTAATTATTAAATAGTAAAATTCCAAACAACGTTCTTTCATCAATTATTACGTTAATATTTGTTTCAGATTTCAATCTTTACATTTTCCTTTCATAAAATTCAATTTCCAACTTCATTTCAAAACTTATTGTTTACTCGAATAAAATCATTATTTTATTTTTAAATCAATTTATTGACCAATCGGATTTTATTTAATTCTCTATCCTAGGTTAAATTCATTTGGGTATATATCATTTCAACCCGATTCCAATTCCAACTAAAAAATCAACATAACAAAGGGAACTTGCAGTGTGATAACTGGGATGGTGTCAAAGTAAATAAACAAGCAATAACAGCAAACAAACACAATCCAATAATCAATTCAAATAATCCCGAAATAAACGTATTAATTCACATTGTTGTTTGTGCGAATTAATATAACCATTTCTAGAATCTACACTATCATTTCATGTAGATTAAAGATTATTACCTTTCGGTTTTCCCACTTGTCGTTCCATTTCAATTCCAAATTTAATGCTACAACAATTAATCCAATTTACGTTCAAAGGTTCAAGGTATAATTTGTCAAATTCTACATGTCAATCAACTTAACAATTAAAAGGGGTCATATTATTCAAGTTAAGTAATCAAATTCAACACATATATCGATTCACAATTTTAAACTATTCTACGTTAAATTTAATTGCATAATATTTATCATTTTATACATTACAATTTACATCCAATATTAACAACAATCATTCAATCAATTATCAACCAAACTGTATTATCATCGCATACATAATTAATAGATAATGGTGTCAGATGTCAAAGGTGAACTGATACATAAATAACAGTGCAATAAATAACAGCAGCATATTTCAATTGTCGTTTCAATTGAAATAGAATTTAATAAATAAAAGAATATTAATCGTGAGTGATTGCTCACCTTTCGAGGCTGGAGAAATTGACGAAGAAATGAGTTACGAATCCAAGCATGGATTTCAAAGCAGAGCACGATTGAGCACGAATTTGACGGATAAGCTGATACCGGAATTGATAAGAACAATAAGTCAGTTTGATGTAGGCAGAAAATAAATGTATTATTATTGTTGTTGTTATTATTTTATACAACAATACGACAGATATTAAAATAATATATATGTATATGCATATATATATAATTCAAACCCATTACATAAAAAAACAATTAAAACCCATAGTACACAAAACAAATTATAGATGTGTATACACATTTCAAAATCACCACACAAACATTATATTTGCATATATATCAACTACCAAAATGTAATCATAACCGTTAATAAAATACACTGCAACTGCATAAGCAAATTTACGAGACATACATACATACTTGAATAAACTTTAATGAATCTATATAAAATATAATACAATATATTTTTAAACTTTCTTATCTTTTTAAAACAAACAAAAGGAACCAAAAACTGTCACGTGAATAAACGCAATACATATTGATATGTTTAAGCTAGTAAATAACCATTAATTTATAACTTTATTATCATAATGTTCTCTGTACAATGCATACATCACTCAGATTAGAACGTATATACATATATAAAGTAAAACTTTACAACCGTTACCTATTTAAAATATAGATGTACAACTTCTATGAAGTAAAAACAAAACAAGATTTCCCAAAATTTTCAAAACCACGTACTGTATACATCAATATCATAAAATATAATACACAATATTATAAGTTTCAAAACCATGTACTATTTATAAACTAATGTATATAATTCCTAATATATACTGACCATAATGATGAACATGAGTTAACCAGACTTTTACACGTACGAAAAAATGTACATGTTTGTTTAAACATCTAGATGCAAATTTAAACTTACATATTACACTTTTCATACTATCATTTTATATACACGTTATATACATAAATGCAGACAACCACCTTACAGGTCATATACCTAACTAAATGCAGATTCATATATATACATAACTAACACATCTATAACCGATATGTAATTCAAATAGATCTTCAACTTCATAGACTTATATAGCTTACTTAAACAAATATATATGTATACGTGCTAACCTGTATGCTGTGTACAATATAACGTAAACAATATATATAAACTTAGATTAAGATAGTATATAATTTAAACATTTTTTTTTTAACATTTAACTTAAAAAATATAAGAGATTGTTATAATCAACACTTACACACAAGTGTTCACGCGCATTTCAAGGTGACGGAGGCCGGCCAAGAGTAGCTGCTTGAGTCATGTAGCGAAGCTGACACGAAGGCGAAGGCTGAGGTGGAATGGTTGAAGGAGGTGGATGGTCGGGCTTCAGGAAAACGGTGGCAGGCTGGTGCATGCGGCAACAAAGATGAGGTGAATGGTTGTGGTGCTTGGAGCAGATGAACGGCGGAGGGGAGATAAAAGATATAGGGCAGTCGGAGGCTTGGAAAGCAGAGGGTGGTGGAAGCGAAAGCATCAGTAGGTGGAGGTGGTGTTGTAGGCCGGAGGGAAGAGGGAGGCGGTGTGTCGGAGCTGGGGCGGTGTGGCGGTGCTTGGTGGCTACGCGGCGGCGTGCTCGGCTAGCTTGTAGATGAGGAGAGAGAGGGTAGCAGGCAAGGTGGAGAGGAGTTGCGAGTTGCATGCGCGCGTGGGTGATGGTTTTTTTTTTTTTTTTTTTTTTTATAGTGAAACATGAAAATTATAAAGAAGAAGGCTGGAAGAAGCTATGCGATGGTGGCTACAAAGATGGACTTGTAAATTTGCATGCAGCAGGTTTCAAGTGGACAACAAAATGAGAAGTGATTCCAACTAGTATCATACGTGAACAAAAATGTAAATGCTTTCTTCTTCTACTTTTTTTTTTTTATTTTTTTTTTAAGAATGTCAGAACAAAAACAATAAGAGGAGAAAGAGAGACATGGGAGGAGCACGGCAGCATGACAGAGAGCCATTTGCAAAAGTGAGAAGAGATCACGTTACAGCAAATATAAACAAATGCAAACCAAGAATAGTACTCTCACTTTTTAAGTAACAGTGAATGGAAATAGACAGTGAAAGGACAGGTGCACAATAATCAAAGGGTAGGAATAGAAACGGTCACACCCAAACTTAGAGAAATAATAAAGGAAGAGGCTAATGGATCGGCAGTAAACGAGTATGTTTTAATCGGAGAAATAAAGTAGCAGGCAGAAGACTAAATAAAAGTGAAAGAAATGGTAACAGTAGCTGAGGATTCAAAACAATTAATGGCTTGAACAGCACATTTCAAAATTTTGAAACCGAAGAAAGGAGCAAAATCACAGTTTATGATACCGTTATAACGAACAGTTTATTGTTTCCATCACCTACCGGACCTCAAAATACGGAAATAAGTATACCGTTGAGATCAGCACGACGAGACGATCAAAACGGCATACGGATATCAGTGGTACGATTGAATTATAAAAATTTCAAATTTTCTACTACGGAAAATGCATAAAATTCGCAGAAAATTAAGATCGACGGAGGCAAAGATATCCGAATTTGGAAAAATGACAAACTGACAACTTGCTCAAAAGATGTTTTAGAATTTTTCTATGTAAAAATATTTTGGTTTTGGAAACGTTTTATTTTCATCGCTTTTTAACTGATTAAATTGAAGTAATTTTACGCACGAAATAAACTTTCATATTTTCGGACGAAAATTTACCAGTTGCTATGTTTAACTAGACGCATTCCAAATATCAAATTTGTATTTCAAGATTTTATCGTTTACAATTCCACAAAATTCAGTTAGTTAGATTACTTAAAACCGTTAAAATACCCGGGTTGTTACAAGTTGATTCTAAAAAGAAAGATGGTTTTGAAACTGTTTCCAAAGGATTGAAAACATAAATATATCTTGTGAAGATATTTTTGGAGATAAATAAATAATTTGGAAAATTATTTATTGGTTGATGGTTGTTTTTGTGAATGTAATTGATAGTTAAATAACCGACTATCAATATTGGACAATGCGTTGATCATTTCGAAGAGACCGGGATCGAGATTTATTTCTCGACAACCACTTCGATTCGATTTGTACGTTTCGTGAAAACGATTTTTGGATGCGAAGATGGAGCATTGAAGTGCAAGGGCTAGTCGCTACTAATCCTGAGGATATTTCCAAAATGGATGTAGTAGGAATAGTTCCTTCGGTTCCGTTCGAACCCGGGACGGACTTGTATGGATGAATGCTTGCGAAACATCGTCAGGTGGACGATGGGCTTTTCAAGAAATATATTCTAAAAAGGTAACGCTTAGCTTAAGCCTCATCAAATGGGAATGACTGAAAATCAGGGGATATGCTGCAAGGCTAGGTGGGTAGCACCCAAGCAGGGTGAGGTCATTCCAGTCTAGATGTCCCTTTTTATTTTTCGGCTTAGTGGTGCGGTTGCTGATCCCAACCGCGGGGTGATCTCGTTCGGGACTGTCCAGTAAGGGATGGTTCCGGCCTTGTGTTGCAGGGGATGAAGGGAGTAATCCTCGGTACGGTGATCTAGGCCCCGTACCGTGACAGGTGGTACCCCAGTGCCTAGTCATTGGTTGGAAATCCATTCTCCCAACGAGCCTTGTACGAGTTTTGTTTGTATTACCCACTCTGTGGCTAGTAGCTGGAATTTAATAATGTAACAATTTCGGCTATTTTATAAGTACTTGTATATAGACCCTATTATAATATCAGAGGATTTCTATAAAAATTGTTTTAGCTATCGTAAGGTAAAAACCCGATATGTTTATTTGTGGCGTGGTCTTACGAGATGCTTTTGTTTTCAATGGATTTTTGAAACTCTAATAATCAATTGGGTGTGATTTTCTCACGCTGGTATTCCAGACTGACTCGGGTGTTATTTAACTGTAATGCTCGGGTCAGGCCGAGTATTATAGGATACATGATAGGATGCTATGGAGCTCAGGAGACGAGCTGGATGACGACACGTACTCTTGTACTTGTTTATATATATTTATATTCCGCTGTATTGAGTTGCTATGTACTCATTTGTATGATATTGATGTTGAGCTGTGATTGATTTACTCTGATGATGTAATATATAAACAGATATATTTGATTTTGAGTAAAGAGTATTTATTATCTATTATATTTTATTCCGCTGCGATGGTTAGATTCTGATGTTGATTTTGTTTTCTCTTCTTCTGCCTCTTCTTCTTTAACCAAAAATGGTTCGTATTTCTGTACAACTTGAGTTGATTGTTGTAGAATAGTGTTGACTCAAGGGGTACGGATTTGCGGGTCGTTTCATTGTCAATAGCGATCTAGTTTATATACTTATACTCATCGTAGTCTTTATCTTATATCTGTTTTGGTTTCAATTTTCATTGACACTCACGATAGCCATTATGTCCAAAAATAAATTAGTAAACTCCAAAACAAAAAGGATATAGAAAGATCATAAAGTTTACACCTTCCATTCCAATCTTGCATGATTTTAAAGATCGAATATCGTATACACAATGGGTCTAGGACTTGTGTAGCTCTGCACAATGGTCTTAAATGTTTGGGAGCTTGTTAGTTCTGTAAATGTGATTCCATATATTCACTCCAGAAATGCTTATATAACATGTACTATAAGCCGAGATTCCACAGCATTAGTAATTCATGGAAAACCAGTACCACCCACATATGAAAAAGTGTTGTTGGACAAAATTTTATTGCCGAATGAGCTAACCGCCAAAATATGTCGACAATTTACCGAGACCTTTGGGGATGTTGGAGCCGGAGGTTATGTGAGCCATCAAAAGGGTTTGATACGATATCTTTAGTCGGAGGTATTGATATTTCTGACTTGTTCTTTGCATATATTGCTGATTTTCTTTTGTTTGCTGTATATGAAATTTGCATATGCAAATGCATGTGTATTTTGTCCTGGTCTATCTTGTTTACAAGATAATCGACAATTTATCAAATACTAGGAAGTAAAGTCAAAATTCAAGGACAAAATCAAAAAAAAACATGATCAATGTGCCTGAACGATGAATGGAGGTCCAATAAACTAAAAATTGATTAGCTAAAAAATTTTATATGTGTATCGTACTAATTGGGTTTAATGGGTGGTAAAATAATTTGGTTATGATGTAGGGGAGGGGACTGAAATGGTAGGGGACTGGAATGTTTGGTAGGGAACTGGAGTGGTTACTGGTGTGTTTACTGGTGGTTGGAGTGGTTGATACTGGTGGTTTGTGGTAGAGTTGGTGAATAGGAATTGGGAGGCAGTTTGTAATGCTAGAGTTCATTGCAGAATGTGGAGTTAGAGAGGTTGGTCGGGATAGTTGAATTATGCTGACAGTGTTATGGTTGTGATTTGGTTTAAAGAGGAAATGAAATGTGTAGTGATTGGTTTGAATAGGAAATATGGAAATGTTGTTGGAGTGCAGGCAGGTTTGTAGTTTGTGTTTGATGGCTTACTGGTACCAAGGGAACCAGGTTGGAAGTGTAAATGGTGGATGAAAGGGAAGTTGAAGGCTGCGGAGTAGTCAGAAGAAGACTGTTACAGTTTTTGTGATGTGATGTGAATGTGCAGTTGACAGGGGATTGGTTTTGAAGCAGACAATAAAACGAATTACAGTTGTTAGAATGCATATAATTGATTTAAAAGTTATAACAGTTAGAATGCATATAATTAACTCGTTTAATCAATGTTGGATTACCAGTAGAAACACTCGCCGCATTCGCAGACATCTCTTTTGCCTGAGTATTGAGTAGAACCAAACCTGTACTTTGCTTATTTATGATAACAAAGCTATGTGCAATATCCTTTTGTTTTCATATATTCTAGGTGAAATCAATCATAGATTACGCATACATAATGTACACCTACCGATGAGGTAATAACTTAAAGGTATACTGCAATATAGCTTTTGTTGGATATTAATGGTGCATAATTGGTACATACTATTAACATCAAGCAATATTTATTTAAAAAACCATTATAAAATGTTTGGATTTAACTTGATAGGTATGTGCACGTACAAACTTTAAAGATTATGGATTTAACAATACCCGAATGAGATAATTAAGAAAAATAGTAGAATCAAATGCATTCGGAGGAGGTGGACATTTAAGGTTAGATATGTCCGAGCAACTTGTTCATATTACTTGATTTCTGGCTCAGTACAAATGGTGCAACATTGGACAAAAACCCAAAAATAGTGTAGTACTTGACCAAGCTAATGGTGTATGTTGTTGACAAGCAATAGGCAGTAGGGGGTGTGATGTAGTACTTAAGTGTGGATGAGATGAAAACATAGAAAATGAGGAAGTGCTGTAGTGTGTAGGAGTGTGGTTGTGAGTGGAAGTGTATAGCAGAGGGGATGGGATGAAGTTGAAAGGTAGTTTTTTTATTAGTGTTGTTATAGTTGTTTAAATGTTTGCTGCCACTTTTACTTGTGCATTATTATTGCTTACACAGGAATTCCGTTGCTCTATTAACTGAACTTGACCAAGCTAAAATTCACTGTATGATTTGAGTTTAAAACCTGTTTTTACTTTTGCGTAGGAATTGGATAGAGTACTGTATGCACCACAGCATGAGCCAAAGAAATATCAGCTTCGACTAACCTTCTCAGCATCCTTTTAATGTGTTTATTATATGTAGACTTCACTGCTTCCAAAACAATGTAGTGTAATTAATGAAATCTTTGTAGTGTAGTGTAATAAACAATGCAGTGTAATAAGTATGATATTCCGGCACGGTAGCATTCTGTTTGCAAAACAATGAGTGTAATTATAAGTTTGATAATTTTATATGTATGGTATATGTGCGATATGTTTATAGTGCTTGTGTACCAATATTTTGATATTCTGGCATATTTTGATATATATTGATATTCTGGTATATATACTGAGATATGCATGTAACGCACTAGTGAGTTACATATGTGATTTTGTAGGAGCAGGAGCAAACACTATGTGCAACGGGTGTTAACCGTTGCTTTATGTGTGACTTTGGGCATAAAGCAATGGTTTTTAACCGTTTTTTACTGGACATAAAACAACGTTTTTTGGCCATAAAGCAACACTTGCACTCGTTGCTTTTTGGACAGAAAGCAACGGTTTATATCCATTGATTTTTCGCCCATTAAGCAACGGTTTGTAACCGTTGCCTTTTGTACATTAAGCAACGGTTTATACCCGTTGCCTATTGTCCATAAAGCAACGGTTTACACCCGTTGCCTTTGGCCCAATTTGCAACGGTTTATACCCGGTTCCTTTGGCCCAATTTGCAACGGTTAATACCCGTTGCCTTTGGCCCAGTTTGCAATGGTTTATACCCGTTGCGTTTGTCTCAATTTGCAACGGTTTATACCCGTTGCCTTTTGGACATAAAGCAACGGTTTTCTCCCGTCGCTAAATTCAACCACTCCTGTGTTGAAGACGGTTTTTACCCGTTGCTTTTGGACTTAACAACGGTTTTTAACCGTTGTTAATAGCTTATAATGGTGTAGTGAACAAGGTCGAAAGATATGGTTTTGCATTGTTTTCGAAAGGCTAAGTTTTAAAGGATTTAAGAGGCAGATATCGTATGTTTAAAACTTATAAAAGAAAGGCTTTTTAAAGGTTTCGAAGGAGTTACCTTCAATGATTTCGAAAGGTTTTATTAAAGGTTTTGAAGGAGTTACCTTAAATGCTTTTGAAGGGTTTTATTAATGATTTTGAAGGAGTTACCTTCAATATTGGTGAAAGGTTATTTAAAGGTTTTAAACAAAAGATTCGAATATAATGATTAGGCAGATAGCCTAAGTGGTTTAAGTTACAAAAGAACTATAACTTATTTTATAAGGATAGATTATCCTTAATGAACATCAACAACATTATTTTGAGTAACGTATATATATCGTGGCAAAAATAACTTAGAGTAAAGAGAAAGAGATATTTCCTTGTGTGTATAATATATATATATATATATACACACATATCATTTGACGATTTTCAAGGAAAATCTGAAAGGTAGTTAACCCAAAAGAAAATTCGGGCAGTTTGCTCATTTAAATTCGGAAAATCGATTCATTTTGAGGGCAGTCAGCCTAAAGGACAGTTAGTCCAAATAAGGGCAGTTAGCCCAGATATGAATAGTTAGTTCATTTGTTAGCATAATAGACCTTGCTACTTTTTAAGGACAGTTAGTCCAACCTTTTTATATGTTTTGGGCAGATAGCCCACTATCTAGCATAAAAGATATTGCCATTTTGTATAATCAGAATTTAGGACAGATAGTACAGTAAAGAGCAGATAGCTCAAATTTTGGATAGATAGTTTATTTCCTGTTTTATCATAATGGATATTGCTATATTATTATTATAATTAATTGATTAACCAGTTTGGTTGCAGGAAAGGATTTGCAAAATATATGTTTTGAATAGAGATATTAGTGAAGGGAAATCCGTTATACTAAGCAGCATGGTCTCACTGTATATCAGTAAATAGAGATGTAACAAAAATTATTTATACCAGGCTTTATGTCCGACTCGAAGTTCTTGTTTCCCTTTAAACTCTCGGGTGCTCACAATTGATTTGAATAGGTTGAGGGTTTAGGCTTTTAGGATTTTGCAGATTTTGGAAAATAAAACATCTAAAGACGAGTGGGTGGCTGACGGATAGCTAATTTGGGAATTATGTTTTAAATTGTTTCCATTATGTATTAAGACAATTATATTTACATTACTTTGATCATCCAAGGGGGCATCTTCATATGTCGCTCTTGGCATATTGTTGTAAATTATATTTGATCATTGCCTGGGAATACGTTTGGGGATTTTTGTAACTTTGATATGATTTTGTTAGAAATGTAATCATTGTAATTATTGTTTTCGAAATCTGTGATTTTGTCCACATTCAAGTGCTTCTGATATTATGGATATCATTAACGTTATCATATTTCGCCACCATAAGTTAATACTGTGGATGACTACTGTTATCCCAACTTTTGGCAAAGTCGAGATATCCAAAAATTTACTAAGAATCGATCATTATTAGTCTTGAATATCAACTGTGCATTGCAGGATAACCATGGATATCGATAAATTTTGTCCGAGTCCGGATCGTGCCACAATTGACGAGACATGACGAGCAAAACTGTAGAAGCCAGCGTTTCAAATTTCAAGTCAATCCGAGTTCGTACGCTCACGTTATGATCGATTTGAGATAGAGGAGATAGCCCTTGTTCGAATCCATAGACAAGGGTTCCGTTCGTATCCAGCTAAGCTACTTCGTGTCCATCAAGTTGTAGTGCTTCGAATCCATGAAGTTCGTACCCATCCTCATGTCTCAGCTCAACTCCATCTAATTTGCACCAATGAGCGAGCAATAGTTCGAATCCATCAGACAACCGCTCCTCGAATCCATCCTGTAACCCCACTTCGTATCCATCGCCCAAAGCAACATGTTCGAGTCCATCAAGTATCCTCTGCTTCGAATCCATCAGATGGCCAAACTTCGTATCCATCCCAATGGCCTTCCTTCATATCCATGCAGTTACTCCACTTCGAATCCATCCTGTTACAACAGCTTCGTATTGATCGGCCAGAGCATACCACGATCGATACGAACGAGCCTCTGTTCGAATCCGTGAAAGCCCTCGAATCCACTAAGTCAAAGTGGCGAAGACCATGGAGTCGACCCAGTCAAACCAGAGTGAAAAGGGGATCGACACGAAGAATGCGCACCACGTCATCACGAAAGCACGTGGAACCATTGAGTCGAACCCATCGATTCGAACAGCATCGAGGCGAAGCAAGCAACCTGCTCGAGAATAACAATTCGAATCGGCTATATCTTGAGATCTACAAGTCCAAATGCAATGAAATTTTTACAGGAGCTTACATACATGTTGAAGAATGTCCATGCCAAATTTCATCTCGATTGGATGATTTCTTGATCGATTCGAATGGAGTTCGAATCGATCCAAAGTGGGCCCAAATTTCCTGAGGCCGGGCATGTGGGTCCCCTCACATGCCAGAAGTGGTCTACCGGATTTTAGGAGAGATATCAGCCTCCTACAGTTATAAATAGAGCCCCACGTCATTCAGAAGGGGGGATGGGAATTCTGAAGCGCCAAGACTCTACCGGATTCAATTCTATCATCGCTGTTGCATTCAAGTTTCAGAGCTATAATCCATTGTAACTTGCTGAAACCAACTGTAATCATCTAGAGAACATCAATAAAAAGAAAAACCTTTGAAGTGGACGTAGGCCGGAGACAGACGAACCACTATAAATCGTGTGTCCTTGTTCATTATTTATGAATTGCTACTTGCTGCTTGCTTAAATCTGTGATTTGTGTTTGAATATTGTTGATTTATATTCATACACTGGTGCTTTCACAACACTTGGGGTTTGTGACCAATTTTGGAGCAAACAACTACAGTATCCATAGTACTTAGCTTTTGACCTCTAGGTATGGAATGTTACAACATGGTATCAGAGCTTAGGTTTATGAAAAATTTAACTAAAAATTAGTCTTGAAAACAAAATTCCAAAGAAATTAGAGTATGATTTGGGGTTAGGTTAACGCTATAGTAACGTACTTGTATTTGCTATATATTAGTATGCACTTTTCTCCATTCATCTATCTTTGATTAGGTTATCTATCTGTAACTAATAAGGATTGAATGCAGGTATGGATGGTAGAAGAAGCAGAGTTAACCAAGCAGGGGGAAGCGCTGAACGAAATGCAAGATCTAGTGTTGGGAGAAACTAAGGTCGGGCATAGAATGTTGGTGATGAGTCCCGCAGCTCGGATTGGAAGCATGCATCAGTTTTTCAGGAATATGATGTAGGCACGAGTTGTAGTCGGAGTGTTAGGAGGAAATTCTACAGGAGCACGGGTTTTGGAAGTTTCAGTAAATAATCATTTCACCAAGATGAGCGGCAATTTTGCAAAGGCAGAAGGAAAGCCATTTTTGGGAACGGAGGTTGCCATTGAAGTTGAGAATCGGTTTTTGCACTACGAAAAGATTTTTGCAGATCTAGGGCTCAATAATGAGTAGAAGATGAGGTTGGCATCTAGGCAGCTTCAAGGAGCCATACTATTTTGGTGGAATAGTGTAATAGTGACTGTTGATGAGGAGACAGTAATATAAGAGGATATCAGGAGTGGTTTATGTCTGTGATGGCATAGTCAGCTTTGATTAGGCGGTTTGCTGAGCTGGTGTAGGGTAAGATGTTTGTTGCTGAGCATGCTAGGAAATTTGAAAAATTGGCCCACTATGGGTATGCTTCAGTAGATACAATGTTGAAGAGGAATTAGAAGTTTATCAGAAGCTATAATTGGCTAGTGCTACTTTGTCTCATTTTAGAGATCGTTCTGATATTGTTGTGGAGATGGCTTTGAGGTAGGAAGAAGTCCTTGAGTCTCTGGAGAAGAGCAAGGAAGAAGGGGTCTAGGTTGGGCATGGCCAGAAGAGGAAGTTCTTTCCCAAGAAAGGTGCTCAAAAGGGTGGAGTAGCCAAGAAACCGAAGTATGAAGTTGTTTGGTATAAAGGCGACAAGAAAGGGCACTTTGCTAATGACTGTCGCTCAGGGAAAGCAAAGGATGTGGCTAAGGGGAAGAATGTCATGTTTTTCAACTATGACCAGATAGGCCATTATAAGAACCAGTGCAAGGAGCGCATTAGAGATGGCAAGGGCAAGGCGTATGCATTGGAGCCTGCTGCTTCTAAGCCAACAACCCAGGAGAAGGGGAAGGCAGTTCTTGGAGGAATGCTTCAAATTCATTGTATGTCTGTTAGCGTTTTATTTGATACTGGTGCATCACATTCTTTAATATCTAGATGTTTGATAGATAAGCTTAACTTTGAACCCACATATTTAGTTACTTCCTTATGGGTTGCGAATCCAATAGGAGGGCATGCAACTCCATGGAGGTGTGACCAATTTTAGTTTGACCTGTTAGGTCATACTTATGTGTACAGTTTTCATGTGTTTGATTTTATGGGGTTCATGATCATCCTTGGTATGGATTGGTTAAGTGAGCACGATGCTAAGATATTTTAGCAAAGTAGGAAGATATCTCTTAGACATACGGATAGTAGAAATCGAATTGTTTTCACTGTAGGAGGTTCTAGTGGTGCAGTGTTTGTTTATTGGGTGCTTTGGATTTAGATGATGAGTTGAGCCGAGTTTTCTTGGTTAGAGAATTCGTAGAAGTGTTTAAGCTTGTAGTTGGATTTCCCCTGAAATGAGCTATTGAGTTACGTACAGATTTGGATTTGGGAGCAGAAACAGTGAATAGACTGCCAAGAAGGATGACCCCTTCAAAGATGAGGGAGTTGAAGATGCAGTTGGTGGATTTAGAGGGCAAGAGTTTTGTTAGGCCAAGCAGTTCATCCTAGGGTGCAGTAGTAGTTTTTGCAAAGAAGCCGAATGGATCGGCTATGTATCGACCACCGTATGTTGAATGGGAGGACGATAAAGAATTGATATACGTTGTCCAGATTTGACGATTTATTCAACCAGCTAGGTAGTGCAAAGGTACTTTCTAGTTGGATTTGGAAACAGGTTTCCATCAACTAAGGGTAGCAGAGGATAGTACACCTTTGACAACATTCAGGACCAGATATGGATCGTACAAATGGTTCGTTATGATGTTTGGACTGACGAATGCTCCAGCATTCCTTTTGGATTTGATGAACCGGATTTTTCGAGTTGGATAGGTTCGTGCTGGTTTTGATAGATGATATCTTGATTTACTCTAAGAATGAAAGAGAGCATGAAATTCACCTTAGAGTGGTGCCTGAGACGTTGAGGCAGCATCAGCTGAAAGCGAAATTTTTGAAGTGTCACTTTTGGAAGAAGGAGTTGAAATTTCTTAGTCATGTAGTTTTAGAGGAAGGGTTGTCAGCAGATATGACTAAGATCGTGGCAGTGAATAGTAAGAAGAGACCCGAGAGAGTAACCAAGGAAAGAGTTTCCTTTGGGTTGGCTGGTTGTTATCGGAGATTCATATAGGATTTCTCGCGGATAGCAGCACCGATAACTAGGCTGATGAGGAAGGATGTGAAGTTTGTGTGGACCAATAAGTGTGAGGAAGCATTCCATAGTTTGAAACACTTATTGACCCATGCACCGGTGTTGGTTGTTCTAGAGGGGAATCAAGATTTAGTAATCTATGCCGATGCGTGTAGAATATGATTAGGAGCTGTTCTAATCTAGAGAGGTAAAGTGATTGCCTATGCATCCAGACATCTTAGACCGCATGAGGTCAGATATCCAACGCATAATTTAGAGTTGGCTGCTATGATTTTTGCCATGAAGGTGTGGAGATATTACCTTTTGGAAAAAGGTTTAGGGTGTACATAGATCACAAGTCGTTGAAGAATTTGTTCTCTCATAAGAAGCCGAACATGAACACCAGAGGTGGTTAGATTTCGTAGCCACTTATGATTTTAGGATTGAGTACAAACTAGGGAAAGGCAACAAGGTCTGCACTTAGCAGGAAGCATCAAAATGCAGTGTTGTCGACGATGGCTGAGTGAAAGGAGTTAGAAGCATTAGCAGATTGCAGAGTGCAGTGGTGACCGTGGCTAGGTCTACTGGTAATATAGTTGTGTTGTTTTGTTTCGAAGTTTGACCGGTGTTGATCGAACTGATTGCTTTTAAGCAGCTGGAGGATCTAGTGTTAGTTGACAGATCAGGAAGATAAAGGAAGGAACCCAAAGCAATGACTTGAAAGATTTCACTTTTGGCCAGAATGGATGGTTGTGAAAGAAAGGAAGATTATGTGTTCCGAGTGAAGGGAAGATAAGGAAGGAAGTCCTAGGAGAATGCCATCGTTCGAAGTTTATTATACATCCTGAGATACCAAGATGTACAAAGATACGAAGAGGAGTTTCTTCTTGGAAGGAATGAAGCGGGATATTGTATTGTGTGTTAGGTAGTGCTTGAATTGCCAGCAAGCAAAGGTCGACCAACAGAAGCCATGTGGTTTTCTTCAACCATTGGATATTTCAGTGTCGTAATGGCCAATTTTTCCATACCCTTTGAATCGACAATAAACCACACATGTCCAACTCAAACTGCACGAATAAGCGGATCGCTAAGGATAGAAAGAAAATAAAGGCAGAACAGAATTTTACATGAATGGAATAACATATATCATTTCAATAATAATCACTACAAGAAAATGCACTTTTCACTGCAGTAACGGACAGCGTTTTCATTGTGAATGCTGATAAAAGTATTTAGTGAAGTAAATTTTGGAATCTGAAACGCTGTTTAAAGTGACCCGCTTTATTTTTAGATTTGTTTCATTACGCGGTTGCCTGGCCGCCATAATTTCTTCTCTCCCGCATAAAGCAAGAAAACAATCGACTACCAATCTTCCCCAAAATTATTTTAAACATAATTAAAACCCCAAATATATGTGAAATCTCCTACGAAATTTCGTTCGTACTCTAGTTTCGCCTGCAACATCTAGTTTGCTCTAGCCCTAACACCTTGAATACATCCTTGGATATGAAAGTCGTCATCCTCCTTTGAATACCCTTGGTCTGCCAATACGTCAGGTTCGATAGTTTGTTATGTTCAGTTCTTTAAGTTTAAAATTAAATCAAAAGTTGAAAGAAAATCAAATTATGTTTTTTAGTCCACGTTGAAGTCTAGAAACTATGTATCTGGTATGAGATAATCATGGAGACTATTTTTCTGCTCATTATTTTTGAAGCTTAAAGTGGTATAATATTACTGTTTACCAGTTCTTTAAATTTTATCAAATCAAAAGGTGAAAGATTGTGCTGCGTGAACCTCGGCTAAGACAGTTAAGATATTAAGTGGTACACATTCCGATACCCATTATATGTTTAAATATATTGTTATCTTTATCCATGTTAAAATGCCAGTGGATTTTAACTCAGTAGGCAAGTTAATGCATTAGGTGCAAATTTATGTACCTTATGCACTAGAAAACTACTACAACCCAAGTAAATATAGACTAATAAGTGGTATGCAAAAGATGAGTTATTTAAACATCAAAACATTGAAATGATCTGTATGCATCACATTTTTAGTTTCCGTATTAAGTATTGAGATTTTTGGTTAAAGTTTCTGTTTTATCAGTTGCTCTGGAATAAAAAACAAAAAAATTGACCTGATGTTCGATAGTCCAAATAATAGAATGATAAGAAAACTATAACAAATAAATCATGGCTTTTTTCCTTCGCTTAGAGCAACATCCTGATATACGAATATGTAGCATATAATGATACAAAGTTTATTTTTCTTTTCTTCTCCGAGCATTTAATGATATTTCAGTTCACAAACACATTGTTTGTGTGGTATGAATAGGATCAGATAGTGAATACTATTATATATTTATATCTTTTAACAGCAAATGATCCTTTGACATTAGTATACATCAAAAAACTGCTGCAGCAATAGTTTTGTTAATGTGCATATCTGATATGCATACTTTTACACATTTATATGTTTGTATAGACTCCATGTCACTGTGCAGGAAAATGGAGCATCAGAAATTGAGAACATATTTTAGAAATTAATTGGAGTTGATGCACTGTTTGAATTCCATCTGAGCAACTATGAATGAACAATCCCAATACATTCTTGACCGCAGGAAGAATAACTAAAAAACGAGGGTAATCCATGTCATCACCTATGCTTGGTCGCATATTATTTCTTTAGCAAAAACAAACTGTACTTGCTTTGGAGATTATTTAGACAACTTCAGAGTGTCCTATTTCAACGTCTTTGTGCACATCGTCCGGGATTTGAATGTTGATGCTTGCTGCCACCATTTGAATTTGGATTTTAATAGCATTGCCTTTCTACGCTTGAATTCATCTTCGTTCTGATCTGAAGTGCTAAGAGAAGCTCTGTGCGTACTGCCATGATCGATGATCCACTACCTGAAATCGAGGGATGCACTGTTGAAACCTGGATATCACGTTGTTGCATCTGTCAACGAGTAGAAGTAGTCGCTGTTTCTCTGAGTTAGTCATGCTGCTTGAAATGCTTACCTGAGATGCTGCATCTGGGGTGTAGGCTGCTGATGATTCACGTGTTCTCCTAAAAGCCTATCACAGGTGCCTAAAGTCGAAGCCGAGATCTGATGTGGTGGCTGTCGATGTGAGCTTGTCACTGTCCGGAAGAACGTCGCTGTTGAAGTTGTGTAGTTCAAGAACTGGTTGGTGATTTGGTTGAATTTATATTCATGATCGGTACTGATAATTTTCAGTATAGTAGTTTACATTGATTATGTCTGGAGTGATTGCACCTTGTCCTGCAAAGGAGAAAAAAGCCACTTAAGGTCAAGTAATCCAACTTGTATAGTCTTCCAAAGTACATTTGCTGAATGGAGTTAGCAGAACAAAAAGTACAACAGTTTGGTTCTTGTGGCGAGTGCCGGTGATTCCAAAGTGTTCTATTTGGAGATGAAGGTTATCATCATCAATATTCGACAGAGTTCAAGACTGGAGATGAGAGGAAAACTATAGTAGGGAGTATGCCTTTTGCTTACAAGGCGCTTAGGTATGACTATTTTCTTTATAATTGTAATAATTTCGAAACTACAAAGCTTTGGATCTATTGGATTTATCATTGGATTTACCATTTATTGTTATCAATTTTGATGAGTTGATTCTAACTAATTGGATCTTAGAGTAATTTAGGATCTAGCATGGTGATTCTGTGAGGTCTGTTTCTATACATAACCAAGCTAAGTAACATGTATTCTGATCCAGTTGCAATTTCAAACACATAAGATATTGAAACATCTATAGAATATATGTATTTTGATGAATTCATAATCAAATTGTCATTTTTACTTGAGTGTGACTGTGGGGACTCTTGATCTGATCCTTGATTGCTATGATGTATGTATCGCCAATAAAGATGTGGAAGCGTAAAGAAACATCCCAATGTATACCCTACTATCCATTAGTTGAATAATGATAAATTCAACTTGAAAATTGCAAATTGTTTTTGATATACTAATTTCTCCCATCCACTAAAAATTCAGTATGATACATGCAACCTTTGTTTCCTGTAGAACGCTCTGTAAATCACCTTGTGGAAATTATTAAGATGTGATATTCATTAGAAATATTTGCATATCCACCATAGTTGTTGTATTCCTTTTCATAAGGTAAATATATTACCAGTTAATGTTTATAAAGTAGGTGTTAGGTATGCCAACAAAAGAAGAAATCAGGTAGATGAATCTAAATCACATGGGTTCAATTTTCCTGAGATCAAAGCTCCTCCTTAGCACAGGGTCATTATATCATATTTACTTGTGTTTTTCCTTATGGGGAGGGGTGTAGGTTGAATTTAAATCAGGTAGTTGTTGTTACTCGTGTTTTTCCTTGTGGCACAATATCATTATATCATATTTACCAGTTGTAATCATTGGTTGATCATACGCATCATGTATAACCAATGTACAGTGGTTATACTATTATGCAAATGGTGCAGGTAAATCATTTTTGGTCGTGATATTATAGAAACTGTAGTTTTTCAGTGCAAACTATAGTTTGTACTCAGTGCAAACTCCCATTTGCACTTGATGTAAACTAAAATTTGCACTAGCTCTGGCAGTGCAAATTATTTACGCAGCTCAAAGCTGGAATCGTTAGTGCTAATCTCATCTGTTTTATTACTATTACTGCTTCTACTTGTCCAAAGAAAGGGTTAACAAATTATTATTTTTTATCAAACACTATGTAATACATACATACAACTGATTAGTGATTGCTTTGAAGAATGTAATATAAAAGGTATTAACTATTATGGGTATAAATCTATCTTAGTTGCTAAATATCTCTGGGAATATCATGAAATCTTTAACGACATGTTGTGGAAACAAAAATGAATCATTCATTTTCACTGATAATAGCGTATATCTTTATGAAGTGTATATAGAGAAAGAACGATATAACTGATTAGCAATGTACAGACATAATGTGAGTTTCAAACATAGTACAGACACAGTACACCTTATTTACAGTTTAGTGGCTTCTTGGCAGAAACTTAAGCTAGATAGCTAGCTTGTTTTGCTTGATGAAGTTCAGCAGCAGTATACATCAAATGCTGAAAAGGTAAACAGATAAAATTATTAATCGACTAATTATTTTTTAGCTAGCACATAATGTCTTCTTATCCTGTTAATTAATTTGGGTAGTACATTATAGTTCTGGTTTTCACTGAGAGCATTCCTTCACCTTAACCTATCATGAGACGGTGAATGGATACGATTCAAAGAGACGTTAAGTAATTCACTGGGACTTTTTTTTGAGTTAATAGATCCAATGTAATATAGTTATATAACCACTCAAATTGCTTTGCAGTACAGAAGATTTTACATAGACTTCCAGCATTGGCGAGTTCATGAGGCATCTTCAGCTTCTCCATGCTTTTCATGGTCAACTCAATCATGGTATTTATTGACATGCTTATTTAAGGTAAGTTAAGTCACACCTGTAAATTCTATAACAATTGTAAATAAAAATTCTATAACAATTTCTTTAGTCCAAAAGTGTGAATTTCATAGTTTTTAAGGTAAAAGTGGTCCTATTCAACAAAAGTGCATAAAATGTATACTTATATTGTATCATATCAGCAAGAAATTCATAGTTTGATAGTAAGATTATGAAATTATTTGTAAATTGATTATGTGAAAAAAATAAAACGATCGATTTTTTTCTCAAATTTGAAGAACCATGCGGTTCAAATCGATTGTCCTGAGGTATTTCCAAGATTTTGAGATTAGGCCGTTGGTTTACCTACGCGTAAGGTTATTTCATTTTCAAAACCATAACGTTTCAAGGTCGAAGGTTCACCGTGATTGTGATTGGATCGGGTCATTAAAACACCGCTATAGCCTTTTAGCTGTTTGGGTATTGTATAGATGTTGACTGATATCAAACTAACAGAATGGGTAAATGAACTGTAATGCTGCAGCAAACTGTGTTGCAGATGTATCTCTGCCTGTTTACATAGTTCAAGCAAGTACACCCAGTTGACATCCATTAAAAGTTCCATTGACATAGACCTCTCTGTTTGTCTTTCATGCATCTTGGTGATATCAGTTGTTATCTTTCCCTGTCTTATCATATATGTGCGCGTCTTTGAATAGCAGGACGAGCACGTATGTTAGCATCAGAACTAAAACATATGTTACACTTTACTGAGTTGATGCCCCTGCAATGTTTCATAAGAATAACATGCATTTACTTGTTCATTTCATGGCGTTTACTCACTGACTTCAAATTTCGTCATTGCAGGTAATTAAAGACGGCGATGACACATTCTTCTTCCGTAGCAAGTAGCAAGCATATGAAATTTTTTAGATGCACGTTTTGTTGTCGGCATTTGGTGCGAACTTACTGTATTGATATTATATTTTTGTTTAACATATAACATGTCTTTGTTTAACAGAATTTGTGGCAACTTGGTTTACTATGTTATTTTTATTTATGGATATTATTGAAACTTGGTTTATGGATGTCTTTTGTTTATTAATACTGTCTTAGCTAGTTTATGTAACTAATTAATAGTTATTAGAACATGTTATATATACTAGTTGCTTCAATTTACTCAAAAGATAGTTCTGCAATATTCAAAAATAGAGTGGAATATTAAAACTATTATATAAATAGAAGACAGCGTCTGATTAATGCTATCAATGAAGAAACAACAACGTTCAATTCGTGTTGTAATTATCTTTAAATAGTCAATAACAGCGTATAGTACATGCTGTCGAAATAGTTGATGATTCAATAACAGCGTTTATAAAAAGCTGTTGTAAACGGTTAAAGTAGAATTAAAACATCTCTGACAACTAAATTATTAACGCTGTAGAAACATAATACAACATGTTTGAAAACGCTGTAAAAACATTATTGACAGCTTGTACGAAACGTTGTCAAAGTGATGTTTCAACAGCGTTTGTCAAAAAGCTGTTGTAAGTTCTGTATATACGATAGCATGTCGTTATACAGCGTTTGAACTAACGCTGTTGTATCGTATTACAGCATTTATCAAACGCTGTTAAAAGCCTTTTGTGGTGTAGTGAATCTTTACAGTGGAAAATTTTAAAATACAATATTAGAGTCTGGCCCAGATTCAGCTTGGACATTTATAACCCTTGCGCTTACAAATGCTGACAAACAATAAACAAATGAAATAAATGTAGCGGATAATAGAATATGTCCATATGATGATGAAAATTTCCAGCACTCCTTTGAAAACTCCAACCGTCTTCAACTAAACTTGAAACTACTCAGATATAACCCGAGTATTAAAAATACCCTGATCAGGCTTGATAACCAGCGTAAGATACTCAAAATTTAAAATGACTACATTATCAAAACCTTTGAAAAGAAAGGTTGCTCATAAGATCACACCCACACACAAATACGTACAGGTTTTACCTTATGATGAACAAAACACTTTTATACCAAAATAATTTGATATTATCTTTGATGACATTCTTTTAAAAACACTTTTCAAATAAACTTATTCAAATAAGGTATCAATATACAGACTAAGTCTAAGGGAATGTATCCGGACTGGGTCAAAGGAATATCCCGAATGAAATATATGATACCAAAACGGGTAACTGAAATGTTTGCAAGTTATTACAGCTATTTTGGGAATACCATCAAAATCGTAAATCTCATATTGGGATTGGATTTCCAATATGATAGAGGACTAGTGGAAAGATCAATTTGTATCCATGGCCTATGTCCAAGACTCAGACGACGTTATACAACACAAATGGCTAAAAGGGGATACAATCTGCGAATAACATCCAAGGAACCGAACATCACGCATCCCCACCATAAGGCCCAGACATATCTGGTACCTAGGGCTCAGAACATCTGATAACCCAAATCACTACTATCTGAAATGCGAGCATACATCTGACCACATAGAATCCCATCATAACTGGGGTGTGAGGCTCGCGAGGCTACGTCAATTTCTTCAAAACCACGCTTTTCATACAAAACCACGCTTTGATCATAACAGATTCCACTTTGAATGCCACACTTCCATTCCTTTTATCACTATTTGACTCCCGCAAGTATACAACCTCTGAGCTCGTATGCCTCAGAGAATGGTATTAAGCTAAGAGAATTTGCTTTCTCCGCCACTAAGCAGATGTACATTTGTAAAAGTCAAACATTATGTCTCAGAAATGCAATGTCAGAAATTCATCCATACAAGTTCGTTCTGAGACTAAACGAAACCGAAGGCACTCTCCTACCAACACTAGTAGCGAGTAGTCCTTCCAATCCGAAAAATTTCCACAACGAGGAGACCACTACTATAAATAACCCAATAATGGGTGCGACCCAGAGAATGTCAACAAATAGTCCTCACGTTATAAAGATCCTCGGTCTTCAATAATCAACATCTTCAACATGTCTTAACATTCGAACTTATATATTGGTTTGAAGTGGTTTTCGGATAGGAATCATCCAAATCCGACCGCCGTTCCTTCGAAGCCAATTATCGATAAAAAGATGTTAAGTTCATATGTGGATATCAATCATGAATCAATTACTTTATCTTTTATTAAATATCTTTCTTAGAAATACTCTTTTCAATTTATTCCATTTTCTTTTCAAATGTATGTAGAATTATTAAGCCTCATTTATCAAATCATTTGGTTTATTAAACCCTTCTTAAATCTTGGAATAATTCCAAATCATTTTCTCTTTTACTTAGGAACACCTAATCAAATCATTCATTAAATCTTAATTAAAGATTTCTTATATTCAAGTTGTTACTTTTAACTTAAGGAAAATATTATCAAATCATTTATTAAACCTTAATCAAAGATTTCTTTCTTAACTTCAAATCGTATTCTTGCAAATCAAAGATTTTCATAACAGAGTACTACTGCCACTTTAGATAAGGTAAACTTCACCTCCAGGGACTAATGGCAAGTAATCCTACATCATGAAGATCTTTGTCATCCATATTTTTTACTTCGAAAACTAATTTGAAGGGGTTTCCGGATAAGAATCACCCATACACGATCCCTTTTTTCGGACAGGAATCATCCATATCCGATCCTGGTTCCTTCATACCAATCATCGAACAAAAGATGTTAAGTGGTTAAATAACATTCGAAAAATTTGTTTCTTTTCTTTTATTTTGGAAAAACTTAAATATGATCTTTTAGAGCATTCGGGCTTTCCTTTCGATCTATTCCACCCTTCGCCTAAAAAGAGAAAACATAGATCAGGTAAGTTCAGGGCAATGGTTGCTCCATCTCTAACTTTAGTTAGAGACCTTGTTTTATCTTCCCAAAACTCACAGGCGGGATAAATGTACTAGTCATTTCCGCATACTCTGTTTGTTATTACATTCAATATTCTTTACTTTTTGTTTAAGTGGTATAGAAAATTCCTCTTAACCATTTATTCAAACTCTTATTAAAACTTCCATATCATCTTTAAATAACTTAATTATTCTTTAAAAATCATTCACAAAAGATTTAGGAAAGAATTGTTGTGTTTAAACTCATATTCAAAAGGCTATAGAATTCGCAGCATAAAAGTGCCGCGGAAAGTGCTATATAAGCATATTTGATTTAAGCAAAATTTTTATATTTGAAATATTTTCCATTTCAGATCTCTTTTAAATCATTTTAATAGATTTATCAAACTTATTTTACACTTTTAATCATTTAAAAATATCATTTCTAAAGACATCTCTTTTTGGATTACGAACTGCAAAACCGCGATGTTTTTAGAAAATTGTTTTGGACATATTTCAAAATCTACTTAGTGAAACCTTAAGTTTATTTCTTCGTTGGAAAACGATTATCATTGTGGATCAAAGAATATTTATTTTTGAGAAATCCGACTTATAAATCAGTCTTTACGTTAATTTGAAGTTACAGGTCGAAATTTACGAACTACCGCTACACGACGAGCTCGATTTTGACCAATTTTGTGAATTGCTTCGGAACTTGTCCGAAACACTTCAAAATTGTTTTAAACCATATTATTAACCATTTTAGATTATTTAAAATCATTAAGAGGTTGAATAATTTCCTTACACACATTTGTATGGATGTAATTCTCATTTAATTAACTATATTTAATTACTAACCATTTCTCTTATCATTTATCAAACAAGTTATCAACCACATAAACAATCACATAATCAACCAATTTGCAACCAAGTTATCAAATATTAATTCAACATGTTTAAATTTCAAATCATTATACTTTAAATAATTTATGGGTTACTTAGTAAATACGAGTACAATTTGTTCCACTCCAAACATTTGTGTAGATTCCCGAATCGACTCCGACAGCAATTTCTTCTTTTTTTCTTGCTCCGAAGCTACCCAATCTCCTTCCTTTTTCTTGATGTGCTCGGCCTAAGCCATGTAGAGCATAGCAATGCCCTTGGGGGTGGTACTCATGGCTTGAAGGTGAGGAAGGGGTGGCCGTGGGTTGTGGGGGTGAAAAGATGGAGTTTGCACTTGGTTTTGAGGTGGAATACTTTATTTTTCCTTTACTTTTATTCTTCTAATATTTTATTATTATTTTCCTAAGGCAAGGAAGCAATTATAGAAGCTTTTAGAAAGCTTGAGAAAGGAAGAAGATGATATGTTAAAAAATGAGAAAGTGGATGCTTATTTATAGAAAAAGTTTTAGATTAAAATGATGTTTTGTAAAAAGACCTAAATACCCTTTACTTACTTTTAAGAAACCTTATTTTTTAAACACATAACATCACATTTCAAATCATCACTTTATTCACTTAAGTATTAAGTAAAGAATATAATAACCATGTTTGGTTTGATTTGATGTTTACCTTTTGTTTTGAAATGACATGTTTATCTTTTTTTGCTTACTTTTTCTTAATTATATTCTAGAACTTTCTAAGTATGTTTAGTAAAAGTAAACTGGATTAGTGAATTAATTAATACTTACACTATTTGAATATATATCCTTATATATGAAAATAAAGGTGCGACGATGTTGCGACAACTTTTAATCGACAAAACATTGATTTTCGATAAAATGTTTTACATTCACATTTTGATGTTTTAGTAAAACTATTTATTTATTTAAACCAAATTTAAAAATAAATTTGTATAATGTTATTTAAAAGTATAAACAATTATTAATAAATTAAAATAATTTATTTAACCATTGAAACTTACTTTTCTAAAATCAGCATTTTTTCACTTTTGTCGTTATAGGAAAATGGTACTATTTTTGTGTATATTTCTCTTTCCAAATCGTATCTAATATTATTTGAATCATATAACCTTACTTAATTTATATTTAAAATCACTTTAAATAGTATATTTTAAATTGGTCAAATTCAGGGTCGTTACATTCCCCCTACTTAAAACAATTTCGTCCTCGAAATTGCCAAAACAAAAGCTTGCCTAAAATATTTATCTTTAAACTTAATTCCATATAATATACACAGATCATCCGTATGAAATATCTTATTCGATCTTCTATTCGAATACACAACTTTACTTTCGAATTAGTATCGATCCCCCGATCCTCTAGTGCGGACTTTAATCAGGCTCTTTGCTTAAAAACCTTTGCTTTCCAACCATAGCTCTCAACTATGATAGAAAACTCAAGTACCTAACCACAAACCCTCACCAATGTTCGTCGTCAAGAATCAAGTGATAAATCGTTTTTTGGACCAGTGTAAGCACAGAGTTCCATTGTAACGACTGCGATTTTTCGTTGCCGAAAAACTGAAGTGTTATGGTTGAAGAAGAAGAAAGAGGTAGAAGAAGAGAGAAAAAGAGAGAAGAAGAAAGAAAAGAACAACAACAGAACAACAGAAAGAACAATATCAGAATCTAACCATCGCAGCGGAACAACATATAATAGATAAATGAATATTCATTAAAAAAAAAGAACTGATATTTTATACATTACATCACATTACATTCATTATCAGAGTTTACAACATCAAACAGCGGAAAAGAAATACTATATACAATAGATAATATGCTACGCCATCCAGCTCGCCTCCAGATATCTGTAGCAACACCTGAATCCAGAATGACCTGATAACCTAACTCTAGACTGCCCGTGTGGAAATTTGTGGGCACCCAGATTGTAACGACCCAATATTTTCAACCATTCGCATCCGCACATTGTCGGACTTGAATTGAAACCAGGAAGCGAGAACCCCCTATCATGTTGCACCGAGTGCAGTGGCAGACACAGATATCAGAATCTCGCAGCGGAAATTAAAAATTTAGTGGTTCATGAAGCCACTGATATAACTTCAACAAAACAGAACTTACATTGTCTATAATCCTCAATACAAATTTTAAGACATAAATAGAGATAGAGTCTTCAAAGTCTTGAATTCCAGAAAAGATAAAGGCTGAAACAACTTCCAGCAGCGCGAATGATCTACTGAGTGTCCTAGCTACGGAGAAGAAATTGAAGCTGCAACTCAGGCTGACCCGAGCGAAAAATAAAACATAACACTCGAGTCAGGACATACATACTTATATAATGTAAGCTAATTCAAGTGTACTGTAATATAGAGCAAGTAACTTAAAGGATGCTTGGGACCGCCCATCCTCTAAGGATCCGTCAAACTATTTACTATGTAGTATATTGCGCTATTATAATAGTGTCTATTTATAAAATAAACATACTTTTAAATAGCATTAAGGCTTTACATTTTCCACCTTAACACGTAATAGTCCCAGTAGTCCATCCAATATCATAGCTCCTCCTGATCGGGAAGCAACTAGAGGATACCACACGGGCTACGGGAGAAATCTAAACTCGTACAAGGCTCGGTATGGTAGATGACACGGCACAACTAGGCAATGCCAGGGTAGATATACCAATTGCTATCCAGGCTGGTGGAAACGCGTAGCCGCAGTTACCGCCCACCTCGGACTAACTCCCCAAAATCAAAATATAGAGGTGGCCACCGAATCAATCCAAAATCATAGTATAATATCGAAGAGGAGCGTCCGATCAGAGGAATGACCTCATTGGCCTGGAATTGCTCCTGTTTTAGCCACCTTATGCCAACTCACGGGAGTCGGGTCCACGTATTTACCTTACAGGAAACGCCACCACCGACCTACTTCATTCTGGAATCTCCACCGCGTACACGGTTGGTCAAAGTGGTTTTCGGTATCGACAGAGAGTATGTCCATATCCGATCCCGGTCTCTTTGCCAACCCATCGTTATTATAACCCGTGGTCATTTAAAAACAATTTATACTTTAAAACCAGTATAAACATTTCCATTTCAAAACTATAAATACGATATCATTTAAAACCCAAAACAACATGATATCGTTATATTCAAATATAATTCTTTTCCAAAACCATACTGCTTAAAATTTATAATATCTGGAAACCAAATATTTGAATTATACCTTTAAACCATAATATATTGGAAATTTTTCTTTAAAAAAAAATAACTCCCAAAACACAAATGGTTTGGATATAAATGGTTTAACTTTATGGTTACTTTGTAAAGAAGATAATTTACATAGCTTTACAAATATATTTCTTTATTTTAAACCATAATTTAAATATCACTTCATGTTCCCAAGACCATTTCAATTCCTATATATATATCCAATTGGAGTATTAATATTCAAAACTAAGGTTGGATATTTTTTCTTTCAACAAATTAGTGTTTATTATTTCGTCTTGAATATTCCCATAAATTCCATAGATAAAACTCCAAAATTATGCCATTAAATAATTTCAAAATTTACTTAACACTAGAATGTTCATCTTAAATTTATTAAGAAAAATCCAGTTATAAATCTCATATCTTAAAGGTCTCCAAAACTTAAACATAAATATAATTTATCAAATTCCTTAAATTTCAAAACAATCAAATTCCAGATTCTATAGCACTTAGGAAATGCTACCTAAAGTTACGGGTAAAACTAGTCCAATTTCAAAAGACAGCATTTAAATGCTTTAGTAGATTGTTTAACTTAATAAATATTTCCAAATATAACTTATATATATATTTCTTAACTGAAATCTTATCCTTTCAAAAATCCAGAATTTCCAAAATAAGTTATATTCCAAAATTTTATTCAAATATTTATTTATTTATTTATTAACATTTATAACTCATTCAAAATCAATATAAAATCCTTTAAAGATATTAAATCAAATATTTAACTTCCAAAATAATTTTAAATATTTCAGAAAATATTATAAGGACCACGGGCCTGTATATAGTTTTCTAGCCTAGGTCAAGTGATACGGATTTATATCATTTCAATCCGTAATTTACAAACCCCGGGTTCTATCATTTCAAACCCGCAATCCCAAGTTAACAGTTAAACAGTTAACATAATAATAGCACAGTAATCATCATTTAGGCCTATCATTTCAGCCCACAACAATCTAAATTTAACAGGGAACTTGCAGTGGTGATTTAAGCAGTAAATAAACAATAATATAATATAACTGCAGAAATAATACAACAGATAATAACTGATGAGGTGTCAATTTAAATGGGATTCATCATTCTACGTTATACTACAGACAGATAATATTTAAATAAAATTTTTACACATACACTTGCGATAATTCACAAAATATATGTACATATGTCTGGTGAGGAATACTCACCTTAAACGCTGCAGTGGATCTAAATCAAACACGGTATCTACTTCGGAAAAAAAAACGGAAAGCACGATCAAACTTCGGCGGATGCAAAGCCTTGACTTAAATCTATAAGATCCAAATACCAAGTATGCGAATTTAAAAATTACGGTCAAAGCAAAATTTCAGAACAACTGGAACGAATAGAATAAAAGAAATTTAGTTCAACTTGCTCGACTACTACAACCCGCTAACCGTCTCAACATATCCTAGGCCCATACTTCAACCGTACGCATGCATAAAATAAATTGAATAAATTGCAAAATAAATTGCAAATTTAATACAATTGATTGAATAAAAAGATGTTATGCACCCAAACAAAACAAATACATGTTTAGACATTATTAAATTATTTCTCACATTTTTAATCATATTTATCATGATCAATTATTTTCATTCTCATATATATTTATTTAAATAAAATGACAATATTGGCAACAAACACAATAATGTTCAAATTATTCGATTTAATCAAATGTAGCCACTAACTACATTCGAATTCATTAAATAATACTTTATTTCACATACATGTTCATCATGTTTAGGCAAATTATTTCTTCTTTTACTTTTATTATTAAACATTAAAAGGTGATTATTGGTATACATCACCAATATTCTTTTATTAACCATAATAAATACAATCCATTGATATTTATCCACCCAAATTCTCAAATAAGTAGTTAAATTTATTTTTAACCATCTTAAATTTATTTCAACCATTAAAAATTGAAATAAATGTCATTTTATTATATTCACCCAAGATTTATTCATACAATATTGTTTATTTGAATTAAACAACATTTCATATCATTTTCTCCTTATCAATTTATCTTCTCCATTATTAAATTGTAATTCTTTTTTTTTTTCTTTCTATGCCTTCCTCTTCAAACTGCACTTATCCAAATCCACAATACCACTAACTACATCATAACTACACTAATTCCATAGTCTAGCTTCCTACAATCAATTTATATCATTTCTTCCAGCCTACTACTAACAAAGTTCTATATGTATTTATAAATGGCACGGCATGATGGGGAAGTAGCCGAGCAAGGAAATCAGAGAACACAAGAAGGAGGAAGGAAAATTGGAAGAAGCAAAGAAATAAACAATGCAAATTATTTACCTGATAGAAGCTTGTACCAGAGAGGGACAAACAAGGAGATATGAAAACTTATGTGAATGAGGCAAAGTATTTATAGATAAACTTGCGAAATAAAAAGGGGAGATAAATAGGCAGGTTTGAAAACGTAAGAAATAAATGCAAGCGTTGATTTTTGAGTGCATGCGTTTAGGCAAGAGATTTATTTCCAGTTCTTCTTGTTTGAACGCTACACGAAAATTGTGATAAATGCATGCGTTGATTTCTCTTTCCAGTTTTATGTTTGAACGATATCACTCTTTTGGATTTTTTTTTTTTAGATAGCTTGCGTGATTTATACCAGTTATAATCTAAATTTAAAGCATGCGTTACTGCAAATTTGAACAGATTTGATTGAGGAAGCAAAACTTGAGCTCTTGCGTGATTTATGGTAAGCAATGAAAAAGCTTTTAACTGAAAAGGCAAAAGTAATAAATGCTTACATAAATATTTACTTGATCAATGGTTCGAAAAATTTATTTATTGCAGAACAAACGCAGTGGAAACAGAGAGATATAATGGGTATGCGAAAATTTGCAAAGATAGGCAAGATTAAATTTTGAATGCATTTAATTTAGGTGAGAGGAAAAATGGCAATTGGAAGAGTTGATATTTTTGTGGATAAGGCTGCGTGAATAAATGAATACAGTGACATGCTCAAGAAACAAATGGTAAGAGGCAAATGTCAAAATGTTAAAAGAATAAAATTTTGTGTCACGCGCAAAGGAAGGCAAATTTGATTTCCAATTTGATTGAATTAAATGAAACGGCAAGAATTGGCAAAGATTTTGGAATCAAAATTTGAAACCCAATAGAAAGCTGTGGAAAAAGGTAACGTTTGCTATAAAACTACTGACTGATATTTTTAATCCATATAGATATTTAAATATGATTTTTAAACTACGCCAAACTGACGTAATACAAAACACCCAACTTTTATAAAAAAAATAACGTTTTTAATTTATACGTTTATTACGTTACTTATACCATAAATTTATGCGCCCTTTAAACGCGAATTTTAACAGTTCATTAACCTACTAAATTCTTCAACATTATTACTTAACAAAATTAAATTGGTTTTCATATATACATGTATACCATATTCACTTTAATATTGCGAATTTAATTATCTTTTAACAAAGTTAAAACTTCAAAACTTTTAATTTTTAAATTAGTTAATTCCCTCTAATTGATTTCCATATTCTTCTAATCAATTAATTCCCCTTTAATTGCCTTTAATTGATTTCAATTGATTACCTTATCCCTTTTAATTACCCTCCTTAATTGATTTCAATTAATTACCATATTACCAATTAATTATCCTCCTTTAATTACATATTCAAATTTGGTTACTAACTTAATTAGTTAATTAACCCTTTTTGTTAATTATCAATCCTGCGACGTCTCACATTAATCCGTCCGCTTTGTAGGCACTGGTAGCCGGACTGGTTACACGGGCAGATTTCTCCTACAAAATGGGGATTAACCTCGTGTCCTCATGCCATTAACCAAAAGAATTAACTTATTTATCTTTCATCAATTTTATTAATTTGCATTAATTATTCAATAAATTAATTCTGGTCAACTACTGAAATTTTACAATTAATTTCTCTATTAATTGTCATAAATTTCTTTTTGAAATATCTATTAATTGTCATTAACTCCATTTTAAAATATCCGTATGTGCCTTTATTCAAGTTTTGAATTGCTAACTAGGAATAAGGTAGATTTATCAAATAAATTGATTGTAAGTTTCATTGTTTTAAATTGCTTAACAATGTTCACTGCTAACATAATTAATATGTCAAAATTGAGAATATTCCACCAACATGATTTGCATGTCATAACCTACCAAATTAACATAATTAATTAACTACTTTAATATGTTACAAATTTTCTCCTTTTCATTATTTTTAGGGAATGGGTATAACAACAGATATTATGATAATATCCAAAACATTTAGTTACCACACACTTCATTATACTTTATAAAAATTTCCTTTTTTTTTTCTTCTTCTTAAATTTAGTTACAAAAATCATATTAAATTAACGAGTTTAATTCTCTAAATTAAATATTTAAACAATATTGGTAAACACAATTTATATAAATTATATTCCTAAAAACAAAAAAAATTAAAAGAAATAAATAGCTAAAAACTAGGGCTGTTACACTCTCCCCCACTTAAGAACTTTTCGTCCTCGAAAAGGAACAAAAGAAAAGAAACAAAGGAAGATAAGCTAGATAAACAAGAACTTTAAACGAATAGTTCCGGATTTGAAGCACGAAGAAGATCTTCTAGAATCGGTTTTACTCTTTTCAGTTCGACCGTCGGTCTATGGGTGGTAAGCGGTGCTCAGGCCCCGATGAGTAACAAAGATTTTTAAAGATTATAGAAAAGATTTCTAAATAGACTGGTATAAGCAATAGCCTCCTCATTCTGTAGCAGATAGGGAAACCAAGGACACTTAAAGATAGTTTGAAAACAAATAAGATAATAAATTTGCAATCATAATGCTTTGAAATCATTAAATTTATAAATATTATCATTTGGAAATCATGCTACTAAAATCATAATACCTTTAAAATAATCTTCATTTATACCTTTTAAATTCAATGCCAAACAATATTCATTTCAAGGTTGAAATATTCCTAAGTTCATTTATAAAAAAAATTTCCAAAACATTTTATTTTTAGAAACAGCAGCACTCATAATATGCTATAGTAGATATAATAGTATTCCTAATCAGTTTATTATGTACTTAACTCTGAATTTTAACAAATAACCTAACACTTTATTAAAAATACTTATCTTATAAATAAGATATTCCTTCAATAAGTTACCCTTGAATTTCCATTTGAAAACCAATTCTCAATTATCAAAATTTAGTGATATTAGAATACGTCTTAACTATTTATTTAGACATCAATTAAACTATGATTTGAAGATATATAATCCTTACTCCAAAAATATCCCTTTCAAATATATTTTCCTTATTCAAAGATACCTTGTTTATTACACAAACATATTCATTTCAGGAAATAACCTTTTATTAAAATCTCTTGGTTAGATTTACGGCTCCATATTAAATTAATTTGATTATTAAGACATTTGAATAAAATTCCTTAAATTCCTTTTCCTTATTTATCCCCATTAATCTTTTATAACTAAAATTTAAGTGTATAATATTTATTATAACCACTCATAAAATCCTTTTATATTGTATATTATCCAATTACATGTTAACTTTTGAAAATCAAGGTAAGTTATATTAAATGAAATTGGGTGTTATACAAATAAAACTTTCAATTTAATTATCTCCAATTGGAACCTTTTTATTCAAATTTTTGTTATTATATTTATTTTCCTTCCTCAAGATAACTTTAAGAATTAAATTCCTGATTCCCTTCAAACCATTTAGAGATAACTAAATATATATACCTAATATGTCAAATCAAATTTAAATTATATATCTATATATATTAAGTCATACTTTAGAAATTCAAATCAATTAAAATCTCAAGGAAACACTGTAGCCAGACTACAGAATGGTCTTTTCACTTCGAAACTCGAAAATGAATGTCGATGATGCTGCAGTCATCACCGAAATTATTTTCCAGTGACAAAGAGAAAAGCACTAATTTTAAAATTTCTTTGGAAACAAATTTCTATACAAAAATACTTATTACATCCTTTTAAAATTTAAACACAAGGTTTGAAATCATCAGAAATTTAATTCTCAAGTTTTAGTTTTAAATTCATTTCTGTTTCCAAATTAATTTATAACCATTGTTTTATATTCACTTATTTATTAGACAAACACATGGCTTACAACACCATAAATAAAATCAAAACTATTATCTCTTGACAACTAGTTAAATTAATTATAAAATTTTGAAAATTATACTCATATATATAATATTAGATTTTAATTTCAAATATAGGAATAAACTTCTCAAACCAGGATAGAGACTCAAATTTGATGAACTCAAATCAAATAGAATTCAAGATAAATTGAAATCAGAAGATCAGAATAAGGAAACTGGGTAAGTCTATATAAGTCGCGGACAACCTTGACCTAGTCATCCGTGACTTAAAGAGCCATATCGATGTGGTTGGGGTAAATCTACATTTGATCCGAAGAGATAGAATTTGGAATAACCAAAGATACTAGCATATAAACCGAGGATAAATATAAATCTCCGGTGAATCAATGCTAATGGTAAAGGAGTTTCACCCCTTTATTAGAATAATGGCGAGACCGCCAATTTACAATAAAGATCATCCGAAGTGGAGTTATGAGATACTCCAGAATCTAAAGCAGATGAAAAAGTGAGGGATACGAATGAGCTTTGGAACCGTAGGGAATGTTCCAAAATTCGAAAAGAGAGTGGTTCAATCTCGAATGAACGTGATTCTGTAAATCAAATTTACCATACATTCTAAGTTTTGCCTAGAACCAAAGCTCTGATACCAAATGTAACGACCCAATATTTTCAACCATTCGCATCCGCACATTGTCGGACTTGAATTGAAACCAGGAAGCGAGAACCCCCTTTCATGTTGCACCGAGTGCAGTGGCAGACACAGATATCAGAATCTCGCAGCGGAAATTAAAAATTTAGTGGTTCATGAAGCCACTGATATAACTTCAACAAAACAGAACTTACATTGTCTATAATCCTCAATACAAATTTTAAGACATAAATAGAGATAGAGTCTTCAAAGTCTTGAATTCCAGAAAAGATAAAGGCTGAAACAACTTCCAGCAGCGCGAATGATCTACTGAGTGTCCTAGCTACGGAGAAGAAATTGAAGCTGCAACTCAGGCTGACCCGAGCGAAAAATAAAACATAACACTCGAGTCAGGACATACATACTTATATAATGTAAGCTAATTCAAGTGTACTGTAATATAGAGCAAGTAACTTAAAGGATGCTTGGGACCGCCCATCCTCTAAGGATCCGTCAAACTATTTACTATGTAGTATATTGCGCTATTATAATAGTGTCTATTTATAAAATAAACATACTTTTAAATAGCATTAAGGCTTTACATTTTCCACCTTAACACGTAATAGTCCCAGTAGTCCATCCAATATCATAGCTCCTCCTGATCGGGAAGCAACTAGAGGATACCACACGGGCTACGGGAGAAATCTAAACTCGTACAAGGCTCGGTATGGTAGATGACACGGCACAACTAGGCAATGCCAGGGTAGATATACCAATTGCTATCCAGGCTGGTGGAAACGCGTAGCCGCAGTTACCGCCCACCTCAGACTAACTCCCCAAAATCAAAATATAGAGGTGGCCACCGAATCAATCCAAAATCATAGTATAATATCGAAGAGGAGCGTCCGATCAGAGGAATGACCTCATTGGCCTGGAATTGCTCCTGTTTTAGCCACCTTATGCCAACTCACGGGAGTCGGGTCCACGTATTTACCTTACAGGAAACGCCACCACCGACCTACTTCATTCTGGAATCTCCACCGCGTACACGGTTGGTCAAAGTGGTTTTCGGTATCGACAGAGAGTATGTCCATATCCGATCCCGGTCTCTTTGCCAACCCATCGTTATTATAACCCGTGGTCATTTAAAAACAATTTATACTTTAAAACCAGTATAAACATTTCCATTTCAAAACTATAAATACGATATCATTTAAAACCCAAAACAACATGATATCGTTATATTCAAATATAATTCTTTTCCAAAACCATACTGCTTAAAATTTATAATATCTGGAAACCAAATATTTGAATTATACCTTTAAACCATAATATATTGGAAATTTTTCTTTAAAAAAAACATAACTCCCAAAACACAAATGGTTTGGATATAAATGGTTTAACTTTATGGTTACTTTGTAAAGAAGATAATTTACATAGCTTTACAAATATATTTCTTTATTTTAAACCATAATTTAAATATCACTTCATGTTCCCAAGACCATTTCAATTCCTATATATATATCCAATTGGAGTATTAATATTCAAAACTAAGGTTGGATATTTTTTCTTTCAACAAATTAGTGTTTATTATTTCGTCTTGAATATTCCCATAAATTCCATAGATAAAACTCCAAAATTATGCCATTAAATAATTTCAAAATTTACTTAACACTAGAATGTTCATCTTAAATTTATTAAGAAAAATCCAGTTATAAATCTCATATCTTAAAGGTCTCCAAAACTTAAACATAAATATAATTTATCAAATTCCTTAAATTTCAAAACAATCAAATTCCAGATTCTATAGCACTTAGGAAATGCTACCTAAAGTTACGGGTAAAACTAGTCCAATTTCAAAAGACAGCATTTAAATGCTTTAGTAGATTGTTTAACTTAATAAATATTTCCAAATATAACTTATATATATATTTCTTAACTGAAATCTTATCCTTTCAAAAATCCAGAATTTCCAAAATAAGTTATATTCCAAAATTTTATTCAAATATTTATTTATTTATTTATTAACATTTATAACTCATTCAAAATCAATATAAAATCCTTTAAAGATATTAAATCAAATATTTAACTTCCAAAATAATTTTAAATATTTCAGAAAATATTATAAGGACCACGGGCCTGTATATAGTTTTCTAGCCTAGGTCAAGTGATACGGATTTATATCATTTCAATCCGTAATTTACAAACCCCGGGTTCTATCATTTCAAACCCGCAATCCCAAGTTAACAGTTAAACAGTTAACATAATAATAGCACAGTAATCATCATTTAGGCCTATCATTTCAGCCCACAACAATCTAAATTTAACAGGGAACTTGCAGTGGTGATTTAAGCAGTAAATAAACAATAATATAATATAACTGCAGAAATAATACAACAGATAATAACTGATGAGGTGTCAATTTAAATGGGATTCATCATTCTACGTTATACTACAGACAGATAATATTTAAATAAAATTTTTACACACACACTTGCGATAATTCACAAAATATATGTACATATGTCTGGTGAGGAATACTCACCTTAAACGCTGCAGTGGATCTAAATCAAACACGGTATCTACTTCGAAAAAAAAAACGGAAAGCACGATCAAACTTCGGCGGATGCAAAGCCTTGACTTAAATCTATAAGATCCAAATACCAAGTATGCGAATTTAAAAATTACGGTCAAAGCAAAATTTCAGAACAACTGGAACGAATAGAATAAAAGAAATTTAGTTCAACTTGCTCGACTACTACAACCCGCTAACCGTCTCAACATATCCTAGGCCCATACTTCAACCGTACGCATGCATAAAATAAATTGAATAAATTGCAAAATAAATTGCAAATTTAATACAATTGATTGAATAAAAAGATGTTATGCACCCAAACAAAACAAATACATGTTTAGACATTATTAAATTATTTCTCACATTTTTAATCATATTTATCATGATCAATTATTTTCATTCTCATATATATTTATTTAAATAAAATGACAATATTGGCAACAAACACAATAATGTTCAAATTATTCGATTTAATCAAATGTAGCCACTAACTACATTCGAATTCATTAAATAATACTTTATTTCACATACATGTTCATCATGTTTAGGCAAATTATTTCTTCTTTTACTTTTATTATTAAACATTAAAAGGTGATTATTGGTATACATCACCAATATCCTTTTATTAACCATAATAAATACAATCCATTGATATTTATCCACCCAAATTCTCAAATAAGTAGTTAAATTTATTTTTAACCATCTTAAATTTATTTCAACCATTAAAAATTGAAATAAATGTCATTTTATTATATTCACCCAAGATTTATTCATACAATATTGTTTATTTGAATTAAACAACATTTCATATCATTTTCTCCTTATCAATTTATCTTCTCCATTATTAAATTGTAATTCTTTTTTTTTTCTTTCTATGCCTTCCTCTTCAAACTGCACTTATCCAAATCCACAATACCACTAACTACATCATAACTACACTAATTCCATAGTCTAGCTTCCTACAATCAATTTATATCATTTCTTCCAGCCTACTACTAACAAAGTTCTATATGTATTTATAAATGGCACGGCATGATGGGGAAGTAGCCGAGCAAGGAAATCAGAGAACACAAGAAGGAGGAAGGAAAATTGGAAGAAGCAAAGAAATAAACAATGCAAATTATTTACCTGATAGAAGCTTGTACCAGAGAGGGACAAACAAGGAGATATGAAAACTTATGTGAATGAGGCAAAGTATTTATAGATAAACTTGCGAAATAAAAAGGGGAGATAAATAGGCAGGTTTGAAAACGTAAGAAATAAATGCAAGCGTTGATTTTTGAGTGCATGCGTTTAGGCAAGAGATTTATTTCCAGTTTTTCTTGTTTGAACGCTACACGAAAATTGTGATAAATGCATGCGTTGATTTCTCTTTCCAGTTTTATGTTTGAACGATATCACTCTTTTGGATTTTTTTTTTAGATAGCTTGCGTGATTTATACCAGTTATAATCTAAATTTAAAGCATGCGTTACTGCAAATTTGAACAGATTTGATTGAGGAAGCAAAACTTGAGCTCTTGCGTGATTTATGGTAAGCAATGAAAAAGCTTTTAACTGAAAAGGCAAAAGTAATAAATGCTTACATAAATATTTACTTGATCAATGGTTCGAAAAATTTATTTATTGCAAAACAAACGCAGTGGAAACAGAGAGATATAATGGGTATGCGAAAATTTGCAAAGATAGGCAAGATTAAATTTTGAATGCATTTAATTTAGGTGAGAGGAAAAATGGCAATTGGAAGAGTTGATATTTTTGTGGATAAGGCTGCGTGAATAAATGAATACAGTGACATGCTCAAGAAACAAATGGTAAGAGGCAAATGTCAAAATGTTAAAAGAATAAAATTTTGTGTCACGCGCAAAGGAAGGCAAATTTGATTTCCAATTTGATTGAATTAAATGAAACGGCAAGAATTGGCAAAGATTTTGGAATCAAAATTTGAAACCCAATAGAAAGCTGTGGAAAAAGGTAACGTTTGCTATAAAACTACTGACTGATATTTTTAATCCATATAGATATTTAAATATGATTTTTAAACTACGCCAAACTGACGTAATACAAAACACCCAACTTTTATTAAAAAAATAACGTTTTTAATTTATACGTTTATTACGTTACTTATACCATAAATTTATGCGCCCTTTAAACGCGAATTTTAACAGTTCATTAACCTACTAAATTCTTCAACATTATTACTTAACAAAATTAAATTGGTTTTCATATATACATGTATACCATATTCACTTTAATATTGCGAATTTAATTATCTTTTAACAAAGTTAAAACTTCAAAACTTTTAATTTTTAAATTAGTTAATTCCCTCTAATTGATTTCCATATTCTTCTAATCAATTAATTCCCCTTTAATTGCCTTTAATTGATTTCAATTGATTACCTTATCCCTTTTAATTACCCTCCTTAATTGATTTCAATTAATTACCATATTACCAATTAATTATCCTCCTTTAATTACATATTCAAATTTGGTTACTAACTTAATTAGTTAATTAACCCTTTTTGTTAATTATCAATCCTGCGACGTCTCACATTAATCCGTCCGCTTTGTAGGCACTGGTAGCCGGACTTGTTACACGGGCAGATTTCTCCTACAAAATGGGGATTAACCTCGTGTCCTCATGCCATTAACCAAAAGAATTAACTTATTTATCTTTCATCAATTTTATTAATTTGCATTAATTATTCAATAAATTAATTCTGGTCAACTACTGAAATTTTACAATTAATTTCTCTATTAATTGTCATAAATTTCTTTTTGAAATATCTATTAATTGTCATTAACTCCATTTTAAAATATCCGTATGTGCCTTTATTCAAGTTTTGAATTGCTAACTAGGAATAAGGTAGATTTATCAAATAAATTGATTGTAAGTTTCATTGTTTTAAATTGCTTAACAATGTTCACTGCTAACATAATTAATATGTCAAAATTGAGAATATTCCACCAACATGATTTGCATGTCATAACCTACCAAATTAACATAATTAATTAACTACTTTAATATGTTACAAATTTTCTCCTTTTCATTATTTTTAGGGAATGGGTATAACAACAGATATTATGATAATATCCAAAACATTTAGTTACCACACACTTCATTATACTTTATAAAAATTTCCTTTTTTTTTCTTCTTCTTAAATTTAGTTACAAAAATCATATTAAATTAACGAGTTTAATTCTCTAAATTAAATATTTAAACAATATTGGTAAACACAATTTATATAAATTATATTCCTAAAAACAAAAAAAATTAAAAGAAATAAATAGCTAAAAACTAGGGCTGTTACACAGATTTTAGGAAGGGAACAATAAACTCCAGGTCAGTCATGTGACTGGTGTGAGAACTTAAATCAGTTATTTATCTTTAAAACAAAGAATAGGATAATTTTTAAATAAATTCGCAATGCTTTTTAGAAAAATGAGACTACCATAAGGCCTCCCGCACACACACACAATGCAAACGCAGAATCGGAGGAGATTTCTCCTTATGATAGTCAAAGATGCTTGATACGCATTTAAATCAAATCATTTTTTTGATATTATTATTAGTGCATAGTGTAGAAAACAATTTCGAAAGTAGAATATAAATCTTAGCCAACATACGACCATTATCGTATGCCTACTATAGCTACTATGTTCAATAGCAGGTTACCGCCACATTCCATAGCAGGTAATACAACTGAAACCGTACAAGGCTCGTATTTTTTTTTAGATTTCCAACAAATGGTCAGGCCAAGGAACTTCCCATTGCCACATGGAAACGCCTCTGGAATGACGTCTCGAGAACCTAACCGGATCTCTGCCAACACAAGGCCGGGTTACCCCTAACTGGGTAACAACTGACACGAATATGTCATTCCCCGATCGTAATCGATCTATATTCGAGGATCCCCGATTTCCAACAACCACAAAGTAATAAATTTGCAGTAACCACATAGGTTAAGTACCTGGGCTCCATACCATGATACCACCTCTATCCAGAAGGAATGACATACACTAAAGGGGTGGTACCCCCTAATAATCTTGCTGCATCTTTCCTGTTTTGACCATTTCCGGGGTGTGAGGCTCGATGAAGTCTCGTCCACAAAGCCACGCTTTACAAAAGCAGGGCTTTGGGTCAACAAATGATCAAAGCAATGATCATCAAGGTAGACGACCAAACAAATGATCATATCACAAATGATCATTCAACGATCATTTCACAGCAACACTCAGTATGCCACATTACCAATTCGGGAATGTATCACTAGTAACCATCAACTATATAACCTCTGAGCTCGTACGTCTCAGAGAAGGGTGTTAAGCTAAGAGAATAAATTCTCCGCTACCAACAGAAATATATTTGATAGAAACCAGCTTTACATCTCAATTTGTAACGTCAGACATACAATCCATACAAGTCTGTTCCGGGATCGAACAGAACCGAAGGCACTTCCAAAGAAGCCCTTGCAATCCGGATATTCACTAATCACGTCCGGACAATCCGTCACTAAGGGTGATAAAACCTCTGTATCGGAGATCAGCCGATGCAGAGTAACTCGACGGTAATCCATCCGTTTTCACAAATATCCGGTCTTCAACACCGGTCTTCAATTGCAATTCATAACGACGTATCACATATTCGGAGTGGGTTATACGACCCCATGGTCCTTTACCGGTTAATCCGAATAGTGAGCGCTTATTTTAAAAATAAGTGTGGCATCCAATTCAAGCCATCACAACAAATACTCATTCAAGGGTAAATATTGATAGTCGGTTATTTAACTATCAATAGAGATGAGCAACATCATCAGATTCCAAATAATTTTCCAAATTATTTATTTCTACAAAAATATCTTTACAAGATATATAATTTTCCACACTTTAAAAATAAACAACGTTTATTTTAAAACAAATTTTCCCTTTCCATTTATAAATTCCATAGTGAATTTATATTTCAAATTATCTACTGATCTACAGTTTTCAATAGATTTCAAATATTCAATTCCAAATTATCTTCAAAAAGATAAATTCTTAAAAACATTCCATTTCATATTGGAAAAGCATTTCCATACTTATTTAATAATAAGTATTTCACAAATCTTATTTATTTTAAACAATTTGAAGATATTCAATATACTTAAATCAAAATTTAGTATATATTTCATTCTTTTAAGGAAAACATTCTTTTATTCACTTTTGTTTGGGTCAAAACGAATGTTACGTAAAACAACGTTACGACGACCCAAAAACACTAGTATAGGGATTCGAAATTTAAAATAGATATGTAAATCCCAATACTATACAAAATATTTCCTTTCGGAAATCATTTACTATAACAACAGTGTTATAGTCCATCATTTCCTTATTTTCTCGAAAACGTCTATTTCAACAATGAATGTTGAAATCTATGTTTCCATTCCCTTTTTATTTCTCGAAAACGTCTATTTCAACAATGAATGTTGAAATCTATGTTTTCGATACTTAATGCATTTTAAAACACCTTTAAATCGTTTTAAATTCTATTTAAAACATTCCTTTCCCAAAATTATATCCATTTTCTTTAATAGTATATTTACTGTTCAAAATCGTGAATATATTTCCTTTAATAAATTTCAATATTAAATTTATCAAATTCAATTGATTTCAAATTTATAAACAATGTTTATAAATCCATTCCTATTTATAAACTTCGATTTATAAGTCTCTTTTATTTATCCCATCTAAATTTATATATCCCAATTATATACCCAAAATCCAGTTTATAAGTAAATTACTCATAAATCCTTTATCTTCAACTTCTATTCATTTTATAATCTTCAGAGTCTAAAATCTATACTTTTCAATGAAATCGATTTTATACTTTATTTTAACACCTAATAAACTTGTTTATAATTCCAATATTTTTAATTCATAAATATTATTTCTAGAAAATCTTTTATATAAACCGTTTATAATAATTCAAAAATCCCAATTTAAACAAACCAATCCTTTTTAATAATTTACAAAACGTTATTTAAAGCTCATATGACTCCAAAATCATACTTAAGTACTATTTTCCAAAACATAACTTTTATAGCAATGAAATTATAATGTTTATTTATTTTAAAGATTCAAATTTTAATAAAACATAAAATTTCAAAAATCACTTTAAAAATCCTTTAAAAGTCAAAATCGTTACTTTAAAACTTCAAAATTTGATCCGATAATGCCACAACATCCAAATAACAAATCAATGCATCCAAACATCATATATCAATATGATAAACAATCAAATATCACCATATCTGAAATAAAATAAATATTTGTGAGGAATCCAGTTGGATCCCTCCAACCTGTTTTCCTGCATCCACAGAGTTAGCACAATACCCATTCCACTTCGAGGTGGAATATCGCGGTATATGGGATTTATAAAATATTATCCGCTTACTAACAGCGCAATAGGGTCTCATCCGCTATACAATGCGGGAAATCAATCAACTGCAATATATACATATGCCAATATATATATATATATTGCTATATATATATATAGATATATCCTACTATATTTAATATCACAATCAAGCAAACAATCAATCAATAAATTTTAAATATATCTATTTAAAATTTAACAAACCCTTTTTGAGTGAGAAGTTCTCACCTTTGCCTTTTATTTTGCAATCCAATCCAATCCAGCTTGTTTCTCGATTATAGACCTTGTATAACATTTTTATACAATTTATTGATATTTAATATAAATCGAACTATTTAATTTACTATTTTAAAATTTTAATTCATCTAAAATTTAGTTCAATTTAAATGATTTAAATTTTTAACCCAAAAATCAACTTGAAGAATCTATTACCATTTGATACTTTTTATTTACCACTATTGGATCTAAACTATCTTTTTCTTTAATAAATCATTTCACCTAATAAATTTAAATTTCTAACAAATTTTCTTTTATAAATTAATCCACTTCTTTTAATATTAAACTAATTCTTTTTAATTTTAAACAGATTACCCTTAACAAATTTATCTAATTAAAATTTAAATCTCAACTAAATTTTACTTAAATAAATTATTCTCCCTTTTCAAACTAATCATTAATAGTTTTAAAATATCTAAAACCTTGTTTAAACCATTCAAAAAAATTTGTTCCTTCTTCTTTAAGCTTAAAACTTGAATTTCTATTTCTTTTAATAAAACTTGCACATATTTACTTATAATATGATATATTATTTCTCCTACTGCAATTACTTAAAAAAAATTTATTTAAGATTAACTTAAAACTGCATATATATGAATTTTAGTTAAAACAACTGTAAATAAATTTTCTTTATCTGCTTGAAATTTATTTCTCAACAGTAATTTATTAAATTTCAAAATCGAATTGCAAACTAAAGAATACCTTACTGACCAATCGAGTAACTCAGGCTCGAGCTCCACCATGCAGTCGCGAGCATGAAACCCTAGCCGCCTGCCGCCTTGCTGTCACACCCACGCGATCGCGACCTGACAGCGCCGCCGCCTCCAAATTTGCGCTACCACAGCCACGGGCACGAGCCTCCTTCCTCTGCCCTAGCTACGACATCAAGTCGTCCACCTACATCGAACAGCGAGCCCCCAACTACCTTGGCCACGCGCACGCCTCCCCTTGCATCGCGAATCGCCGCCGCCGCCATCGAGCGCGACCACATCTCGGCAACTACGCGTCTCCACGCTCCAACAACGCTGCCGCCCCCACTGCAACAACTCGCGAGCGCCACGACTTCGGCAAAACCCCCTCACCAAATAACGATCGAACAAAGCCCAAGCCCTAATCTTCCAATGCTCCTCTCGCCTCTGCTCGCTCTCGACTCCCAGGCTTCGAATGCGGTCCCCCCTATTTTTTTTTTTAGAACTGAGAGAGGGCTTCGGCCGATTTTAATTCTTGATTTCGTTCAAATGAATTTTAGAGAGGAAGGGGCTTCGGCCATGATATTATTTTAAACGAGATTTTGTTGTTGAACGAGAGATTTTCTTCTGCCATTTATTTTTTTTCCTGTTTTGCTTTATTCTTTTGGCTGCGTGAATAGATTTGAGGGAGATGTTCACGTGATTTGTGGCATGAATCTAGGGATGCTTCCGTTTGTTTAGTTTAAATTTAAAATTTAAAATTCACTTTGTTTTCGTTACAACTTTCAACGCGTTTGCACGCCGTGTGCTCACATATCAGCTCTGAAAAATACGAAATTTGAAATCCGATAACAATTCGATATTACGGACCCAATGGAATTAGTTTCGTCGAATTCCGAGACTGTTCAAAAATTGGCTATTTTTCAGTCGATAATTAAATATTAAAATATTCAATTTTCACAGATTAATTCCAAATTCAATTTTAAAAGTTCTGTAACATTTCTATAACCCCAATATGATATAACAAAATTTTCCAAATCATTTTCAATCATATTAACTTAATTTTTAATTATTTCTGAAATTTAACTTATTAAATTATCGATTTAATTGTCCAATTAAATCCAGAAATTCGAAATAAAATTATTCGACTTAAGAATTTCATTTATTAATATTTAAATTCAATTAAATACCCAATTTTTAAATTATCAAAAATTCCGGGTCATTACAATCTTCCCCCCTTAAAAGAATTTCATCCCGAAATTGCAAGTTAAGGAGAATGATCCTAAACCGTTTATTATTTACCCAAAACCAAATAGTTTTATCAACTTATTAACCTAAATCTTTTTTTATTAAAGATCCATTATCATTTCAACTAGCTTTTCAATTTCACTTATAAGTTTCAACAACATTGTTCTACTTAACAATTCAAATTTAAATTCAAATTCAAATTTTAAACTTTTAAAATTTCTCAAAAATTTTCTAACACCCGAAATTTTCGAAAAATTTCGCCAGCGCCTCCTTTGCGCGGCTCGATCGGTACGACCAGAAAATGGCACCACGGCCCCTCGAAATCAAAAAGAAAAGAGAAAGCCAAGTGGCTGGAGAAGAAAATCATCAAATCCCATACTAAAATTGAAATACGTACCTTTTTGTCGAGCAATTCAATTTTTTTTTTCTTTGAAATCAAAATCCCAATTCCTTTTCTTTTAATATACCTGTATAACCTGCTAGTAGTAGTATCCAATTCCAACATTCAAACCATTTTGCACATTTCCATTACAAAATATTCAATATATGTTTCTTATATCATCTTTAGCTTTACTATTGAAGTTATACATTCATTTTCATTAAATTTTGCATTTTAATTTCATTTGAATTCAATTTACAATTTCAATTTTTATTTGAATTCAATTTATAATCTCAATTCTATTTGTTTCTAAGCCAAACGAATTCATATTCATTCTAGTTTATACTAATTCAAATTGATACCAATTCAATTTATTCTAATTCTACTTCAGGTCAATTTGCAATTGATTCCATTCAATTTTGTTTACATTCCATATTCATATTCATCTCGAATTTACTTAAGCTAGTTCACTTCAAACTCAAGTTCATTTCGTTGTAAACAATTTCCAATTTCATTTATTTTCTAATGTAGCTTCATTGGTTCATTCACCGTTTCATTTATCTCAACTTATTGAGTCCATTAGATTAAATTCTCAAATTTACTTTTATATAGCATTCCAGAGTCTTTTCAACCTTTCAAAACCATTTTTGAAAACAATTCAAATTTATCCTTTGAATTTAAAAACCAAACCCCAAATTTTCCAAACAACTTCCATTTAAAACAATTTGGCAGCAATTCCTCTTTTGGAAACCCGAAAATGAACACCGATGATGTCGCGATCACCATCGGAATTATTTTCCAGCGACCGACAAGAGTTTAGAGCTTTTCATTCCTTCAAAACAATTTTCCGAAAACCTTTGAAAATCATTTTCAAATCAAAAAGGAATTTAATTTCTAAAATTTCCAAATTCTTTGAAAAGCATTTCCAAAAACTTCTCTGGAATTCTATTTCCAATTATATGTCACATTAATAATTTACATTCTCAATTTCATTTTGTATATGGATTTCATTTTCTAAACTTTTGATTATGATTCCAATTTCTTATCTAATAATCAATGGTAGTAACTTTTAACATTATCAATTCCTAACATCCAAGCATCCATATATATACTATAATAATTTACAGAAAATCATTTCTTTTATATACGAAAATAGTTTTGGGCAAAATTATTTCATTTACCCTATTTTTTAAAACAATACTATGTCGGTTTATCTTGTTCAAGAGTTTAGAAACTCCAATCGACACAGTTAGCTAGACTGCACCGACCAGAATCTATAAACAATCAACCGATAAGTCAACACAATACAAAACAATTTTATATTCACTAACAAATACGCACTCATATCTATTATTACACTCAAACTCATTCTAGAGTACTACTGATTCTATCTCTAATGAGTAATACCCAACAGAACCATGGTTGTCGCTTAACCATATGCTTTGATACCAAATGTAACGACTGCCATTTCCGTCAGCAGCGACCGGTAGGCTTTTCAACCATCCCAGCCCCACCGTGGCTTACACTGGTACCCGAAACTTGCTTTTACGGCCAGCCTCTCGACTGTCACGGCTTACGCCTAACCAACCCCGTAAAGAGGCCGTGTGGGGGTAAGAGTCTCCCGTTCGCCACCAAACCGCGAAGCGAGAACCCCCCATCACATTTCACTAAGACAAGCAAGTCTCGTCCACAAAGCCACGCTTTACAAAAGCAGGGCTTTGGGTCAACAAATGATCAAAGCAATGATCGTCAAGATAGACGATCAAACAAATGATCCTATCATAAATGATCATTCAACGATCATTTCACAGCAACACTCAGTATGCCACATTACCAATTCGGGAATGTATCACTAGTAACCATCAACTATATAACCTCTGAGCTCGTACGTCTCAGAGAAGGGTGTTAAGCTAAGAGAATAAATTCTCCGCCACCAACAGAAATATATTTGATAGAAACCAGCTTTACATCTCAAATTGTAACGTCAGACATACAATCCATACAAGTCTGTTCCGGGATCGAACAGAACCGAAGGCACTTCCAAAGAAGCCCTTGCAATCCGGATATTCACTAATCACGTTCGGACAATCCGTCACTAAGGGTGATAAAACCTCTGTATCGGAGATCAGCCGATGCAGAGTAACTCGACGGCAATCCATCCGTTTTCACAAATATCCGGTCTTCAACACCGGTCTTTAATTGCAATTCATAACGACGTATCACATATTCGGAGTGGGTTATACGACCCCATGGTCCTTTCCCCGTTAATCCGAATAGTGAGCGCTTATTTTAAAAATAAGTGTGGCATCCAATTCAAGCCATCACAAAAAATACTCATTTAAGGGTAAATATTGATAGTCGGTTATTTAACTATCAATAGAGATGAGCAACATCATCAGATTCCAAATAATTTTCCAAATTATTTATTTCTACAAAAATATATTTACAAGATATATAATTTTCCACACTTTAAAAATAAACAACATTTATTTTAAAATAAATTTTCCCTTTCCATTTATAAATTCCATAGTGAATTTATATTTCAAATTATCTACTGATCTACAGTTTTCAATAGATTTCAAATATTCAATTCCAATTTATCTTCAAAAAGATAAATTCTTAAAAACATTCCATTTCATATTGGAAAAGCATTTCCATACTTATTTAATAATAAGTATTTCACAAATCTTATTTATTTTCAACAATTTGAAGATATTCAATATACTTAAATCAAAATTTAGTACATATTTCATTCTTTTAAGGAAAACATTCTTTTATTCACTTTTGTTTGGGTCAAAACGAATGTTACGTAAAACATCATTACGACGATCCAAAAACACTAGTATAGGGATTCGAAATTTAAAATAGATATGTAAATCCCAATACTATACAAAATATTTCCTTTCAGAAATCATTTACTATAACAACATTGTTATAGTCCATCATTTCCTTATTTTCTCGAAAACGTCTATTTCAATAATGAATGTTGAAATCTATGTTTCCATTCCCTTTTTATTTCTCGAAAACGTCTATTTCAACAATGAATGTTGAAATCTATGTTTTCGATACTTAATGCATTTTAAAACACCTTTAAATCGTTTTAAATTCTATTTAAAACATTCCTTTCCCAAAATTATATCCATTTTCTTTAATAGTATATTTACTGTTCAAAATCGTGAATATATTTCCTTTAATAAATTTCAATATTAAATTTATCAAATTCAATTGATTTCAAATTTATAAACAATGTTTATAAATCCATTCCTATTTATAAACTTCGATTTATAAGTCTCTTTTATTTATCCCATCTAAATTTATATATCCCAATTATATACCCAAAATCCAGTTTATAAGTAAATTACTCATAAATCCTTTATCTTCAACTTCTATTCATTTTATAATCTTCAGAGTCTAAAATCTATACTTTTCAATGAAATCGATTTTATACTTTATTTTAACACTTAATAAACTTGTTTATAATTCCAATATTTTTAATTCATAAATATTATTTCTAGAAAATCTTTTATATAAACCGTTTATAATATTTCAAAAATCCCAATTTAAACAAACCAATCCTTTTTAATAATTTACAAAACGTTATTTAAAGCTCATATAACTCCAAAATCATACTTAAGTACTATTTTCCAAAACATAACTTTTATAGCAATGAAATTATAATGTTTATTTATTTTAAAGATTCAAATTTTAATAAAACATAAAATTTCAAAAATCACTTTAAAAATCCTTTAAAAGTCAAAATCGTTACTTTAAAACTTCAAAATTTGATCCGATGATGCCACAACATCCAAATAACAAATCAATGCATCCAAACATCATATATCAATATGATAAACAATCAAATATCACCATATCTGAAATAAAATAAATATTTGTGAGGAATCCAGTTGGATCCCTCCAACCTGTTTCCCTGCATCCACAGAGTTAGCACAATACCCATTCCACTTCGAGGTGGAATATCGCGGTATATGGAATTTATAAAATATTATCCGCTTACTAACGGCGCAATAGGGTCTCATCCGCTATACAATGCGGGAAATCGATCAACTGCAATATATACATATGCCAATATATATATATTGCTATATATATAGATATATCCTACTATAGTTAATATCACAATCAAGCAAACAATCAATCAACAAATTTTAAATATATCTATTTAAAATTTAACAAACCCTTTTTGAGTGAGAAGTTCTCACCTTTGCCTTTTATTTTGCAATCCAATCCAATCCAGCTTGTTTCTCGATTATAGACCTTGTATAACATTTTTATACAATTTATTAATATTTAATATAAATCGAACTATTTAATTTACTATTTTAAAATTTTAATTCATCTAAAATTTAGTTCAATTTAAATGATTTAAATTTTTAATCCAAAAATCAACTTGAAGAATCTATTACCATTTGATACTTTTTATTTACCACTATTGGATCTAAACTATCTTTTTCTTTAATAAATCATTTCACCTAATAAATTTAAATTTCTAACAAATTTTCTTTTATAAATTAATCCACTACTTTTAATATTAAACTAATTCTTTTTAATTTTAAACAGATTACCCTTAACAAATTTATCTATTTCAAATTTAAATCTCAACTAAATTTTACTTAAATAAATTATTCTCCATTTTCAAACTAATCATTAATAGTTTTAAAATATCTAAAAACTTGTTTAAACCGTTCAAAAAAATTTGTTCCTTTGTAACGACCCGATATTTTCAACCATTCGTATCCGCACATGTCGGACTTGAATTGCTCAAAATACCGCGTTGTAGATAAAATTTGGCAAATCTCAGAATATACAGTAAATACATAATCACATATCACAGACACAGAGTATTTAATAATGCTGCGGAATTTAAAAGAAATAGTAATTCATGAAGCTACTATATAAAAATAAGATACATCAGAGTTAAACATGATACAACAAAAAGTAACAAGATACATCAGGTACAAATCAGAATACATCACTTAAATCACTGGATACAGAAAGCAAAATAGATGGCTGGATCTTCAAGGAAAGCTCCAACTCCGAAGGTGAATCTTGAATGCTAACTCACTCAATCTGACTCGAGCGTAAAGCAAAACACAAAACACTCGAGTCAGGACATAAATACTTATGAACTTTAAATCAACTCAAGTGAACAGTAACAAAAAATGCATCAGTAACTTAAAGAATGCTTGGGATCATCCATCCTTTAAGGATCCATTAAACTATTTACTATGTAGTAATATTGCGCTACTATAATAATGTCTACAGTAAAATAAACATACTTTTAAATAGCGTTCCGGGCTACCCATATCACCCTTCACACATAATAGTCCCAGTAGTCCATCCAATATCATGCCATCTCCACTCCGGGTGACTGTCAGAGGATATCACACGGGCTACGGGAGAAAAACAAACACGTAGTAAAGGCTCGGTATGGTAGGTGACACGGCACACAAGGCAATGTCAGGGTAGATATACCAATTACGCACATGGGCTGGTGGTAACGCAGCAGCCACATACGCCCACCTGGAACACACTCCCAATCAAAATCGGAGGATGACCATCTAATCAATCACCAGTAAGAGTATAGTATCGAAGGAATGTGTCAGACCAGAGGTGCTACCTCCTTTGGCCCGAGATCGCTCCTGTTTTAGCCACCTTATGCCAACTCACGCGAGTTGGGTCCACGTAATATACCTCAAGAACGCCGCCACCATCCTACTTCATTCTGGAATCTCCACCGCGTACACGGTTGTTAAAGTGGTTTTGGGAGTTGGCAGAGAGTATGACAACTTCCGATCCCGGTCTCTTTAACAACCAAACGTTATTATAACGCCGTGGTCATTTCAAAATAGTTTATACTTCAAAAGGATCAAATCATTTCATTTCAAAACTATATTCCTTTCAAAATAGTTTACACATCGAAACCAAAACCATTTTTATTTCAAAACTATATTCAAATCAAAATAGTGTATCATTTCCATTTCAACCATATATTCACCTTTCAAAAATCATAATACCTTCAAAGTTATAACTCTTTCGAAACCAAAATACTTGAAATCGTTACACTTTGAAAATAAAAACATTTTGAAATCATACATTTGAAATCATAGAACATTCCTTTAATTCTTTACATTTTACAAATTTATTCAATTAAACTCAAATTTTCAAATTTTCAATTTAATTCAATTCAAACCATCAGTTTCAAATCAATTTAGTTTTCCAACAAAACATTTCAAATCTTATAAATTTCAAATATAGATTTTATCAAAAATTATAACTATCCAATTTTAATATATTTTCAAACTTTAATATCCCACATTTCAAAACTAAAATTATAATTCCATATATTCATATCTCAAATCTAATTTCATTATCATGTAGTTTTGAAATATCCATTTCATAAATCCAATATTATTTAAATAAACTTAAATTACAATTAAACCAAATATCTTTTCATACAAATATAAACTTCAAATATTCCTTTATAAAATAAATCAAAATCAAATATCATTCCACATTCACATTCTTTATTAAAATAAAGATCAAATCATTTCCAAACCATTTCAAAATCATTAAAATATTACATCCTTTCAAAACTTCATAATCAAATCATTATTTGAATTCAAATCTAAATATTCAAATATAAATATCATTTAAAAAAATCAAATATGTCATTCATTTATTATATTCAAACATCATTACAAAAATACATTTCAAAATTCCATTCAAAAATTCATTTATTACATTATATTTCGTTCCATTTAACACATAACCAAGAATACCTTATTTAAATTCAAATTCAATTTAAATTCCTTAAAATTCAAATTTAAATATAAAATATATATTCAAAACTCCTTATATTCACAAATAATCAATTTCCAAAATTTAAATCATTTAACACTTTAAAATATAACACAAATAGTGTTAAAATCTATAACATTTCAAAACATTGTCAAATTATAGCAACGACAGCATTTATAAAGTGCTATCATAGCTTATAGCTTCCAAAAATGGTTTAGTTCAAGAATAACGGCATTTATAAAATGTCGTAATAGATATTTAGTTATTTCAAACATTGTTAGATTCAAAACAATAGCATTTAAAAATGCTGTCAAAAGACTACAACATTTTGAAAATGCTATGAATTCCAGATTTCATTTTAGCTTTTCAAAAATAATAATAAAACTCCAAATTTTTATTATAACTTAAAAATCATATTTCTAGACTTCAAAATTTCACATTTAAAAATCATTTTAACATATGATTTAACACAACAAAATTTTTAGATCAAATATTCAATTTAAAAACTCCATTCATTTATTAAGTCAAAATTCACTGTTTATTAACATATAAATTAAATAAAACATAAAATTTTACTTCATATATAATTTTAAAACTTTAAATTTAATTTCCATTATTTATTTACATTTTAAAATAAAATTTAAAGTCTAAAATCTCAATTATTTCACATTTACGTACTCAAATTCACAATTTCAAGACTTAATATTTAATTTTCTTAAAACCATAAAATATATATTTTTAAATCAAAATTTCATACTTTTAAAAATACATATTTTAATAAATATCATTTAAAAATATACCACGGGGTCTGTATATAATTTTCTAACCTAGGTCAAGTGATACGGATATATATCATTTCAATCCGCAGTTTACAAAGAAAACCCGGGTTCTATCATTTCAAACCCGCAATCCCAAGTCAAATAGAATACAATAAAAATCGCTCAGGCCTATCATTTCATCCCATAACGATTTTTCCCTAATCTAAAGTCTGTTTGGGTATGTATCATTTCAACCCATAGTGATTCTATTCTAACAGGGAACTTGCAGTGTGAATATATGCATAAACAATATAAATAATGTCAGTGTCACAATATAATGTCATATATCACATGTCAGGTGATAATTAACAGTTTTAACATGGTAATAACACGGCATAGCATATCATATGATCATCATTAACTTGCATAACATTTTATTTTACTAAACACTTGTCATCAATTCACTATTTCATAAGTATAAATGTCAGAGTGAGAAAGACTCACCTTTTACGAAGCTAGAGACAAACAACACACACAAGAGCGATTCCAAAGGCACGATAAGCACGATTTGATTTGAATAGATGGAGACCCTTGTATACAACACAAAATATAACATACATAAGCACAAATATAGATATCGACATACAAATATAATTAACAACTTTAGTTTGCAAAACAGTTGCAATACAAGAGAGATGACCAAACCTTAGAAGCAAAAGAATTGCACATGACAATATAAGCTTGTCACATGATCAAATGGGCTTGATCTCACCACACTAGGCTCAGCCTAGATGTCAACATGGCTCGGCCATGGCCTAGAGACAAGGCTTAGGGCATGAAAGTGGAAGGTAAAGGCAAAACAAGTGGAAAGTAAAGGAGGCAAGGGGTTTGGGTCAAGGAATGGAAGGTTTTGGTGTACATAGGCTCGACCTATGGGCCTATGGGCTCGGCCTGGTGCATCTTCAGGTCAAGTCAGAGGTGATGATGATGGCTATAGGTCATGGCAGCAAGTGGTGGTGGTGTTAGAGGTGGTGGCCAAGGCTAAACATGAAGGAAATGGGAATACAAGGCTCAGCTAGGCAATATTTGGAGTTTTAAGCAATGTTTGGTGGAGATGGCTTCAATTGGATGGCATGGTTTGTCATGGTCAGAGGAGGAGGAGATGTTTGCTGCTGTAGATGGTGGAGGAGATGGTCAGTTGTGATGGAGGAGAAGTGGGGCCGAGCAAGCAAGAGGAAGAGGAAGGCTAAATCAATGAAGAAGAGGGAAAAAATGGAAGAAAGAACCATTAGCTTGCAATTTTTTCTCAATATGATGTAGCCGTGAGTTTGAAATGAGGAGAAAGATATTTTTCACGTGAATTGAAGATGAGAAACATGGCTATAGGGTAGAGGGATATACGGCTAAAGCAAGGAGAGGAAAAGGCAAAAGCAAATGAAGAGGCGGAAAAACGAAGAGCCTTGAGCAACTAAAGAGACACAAACTCTTCAAATTTCCATTATTTTCTTTTTAAACCTTATATAACTGAAATATATATATATAATCAGATAAAATACGAAAATTTAGTAAATAAACAAAAATAAATAAATAAATTATTAATTATATATAGTTTAATTAAATAAAACAGCAAAATTTGCAACTAGTCTTGAAAATATGAAAAATAAGTGCAATGAACTTGGGAAAATTTTTATGTACTTAAAAGTATTTATAAATAAAGATAAGAAAAAAAAGGAAATCACAAAAGCAAATAAATAAATTTTAATTTAAATGTAGTTTAGATGAAGAAAATAGCAGAAAAATGGAAACTAACCTTTAAAAATAGAAAATAAATTCAATGAGCTTTGGACAAATTCAAACATCACTTTAAAATATTCAAAAGGTAAAAATATATGTAACATAACATATAATACAATTTAGAATAATATATGACAATTAAAAAGATTATTTATATAATTTAAAATAAAAAGTAGTGTTAAATAAAACAATTTACACCCAATTTTGTAAAAAGCATAACTTTCACAATATTATTCGGATTTCAACGAAACGAAAAGCAGTGTTCTTAAAATTTTATTTACTTTCATAATAAAAGACAAAATTAAAATATTCAAACTTTTAAAATTTAAATTTAAAAGTAAAAGTTTGACCAGATTGACCAAAATTCACATTTTCTGGAAATATTCAATTTATGCATGTTTGAAATTCTAATCCACATCAAAATCAACATTTATATTTCAATTAACAAAATATATTCATTTTAATAAATAAAATAAAGTTTTTAAACTAGGAATTTAAATTAAAATAATTAAAATATACAATTACAATAATAAAAAAATACAGGGTTGTTACACTCTCCCCCACTCAAAACTTTTCGTCCCCGAAAAGGAATGAGGTACGGGAAAGCACAATAAAAGATAGAATGAAATAGTATTAAGACAAGATAAAAGAAGATTAAAATTATACCTGATAACTGTTGCTATAGGTAAGTTTAACAATGTGGAGATGATCTTTCCAAGATCTTCCAGAATCAAGAACACTAGCATGAAAAAAAATCTTTTAGAATCTGATTCACCCTTCCCGTTTGACCGACGGTCTGTGGATGGCAAGCAATGCTTAGATTCAAGGATGAGTACCAAAGATTATTAAAGATTATAGAAAGATTTCTAAACAGACTGGTATAAGCAATAACCTCTCATTCTGTAGCAAGATAAGGGAAATTAGGACAACCAAAAGATAGTTTGAAAAACAAAATAAGATAATAAATTTGAAACCATAAAATTTCAACTTAAACTGAAAATTAATTTTACATAAGTCAAATAAATCTTAAGCGTCTCTAATTTCATTATCTTATCATCCAATTATCTTAAATTAACAAATCCCTAAAATCATTTATTTGAAAAATCTTTTATTATACTCAAAATGTACCAAATAAAATTTAATTCTTCTTCACTACTAATTAAAATTAAATTTATTCCTCTCAATATATTTTATCACCTATGTTAAATATACTCACACTAATTATAATTACTTTATCTTATTCTTAGTTCTTTTAACATTATTTTATTGCAAGTTATTTAATTATCCTTTCTTATATTTACCTCTGTTAATTATTTTATAACTAAGATTTAAGTATATAACATTTATTATAACCATTCCAATTTTATTTATCAAATCTTTTTATATTGTATATTATCCAATTACATATTTGTAACGTACGCGGATTTTCGTCGCCGAAAAACCGAATAGTTATGGGTTTTAAAAAGAATTTAAGAAAAGAAAAGAACAGAAAAGAAGAGAAAAAAAGGTAGAAGATGGAGAGGAAAAGAAAACAGAAAATTTTAATTTTTTAAAATAGAAGAAAAAGAGAATAGAGGAAAAGGAAAAACAGAAGAAAATAGGACGGACAGAACACAACAGAATCACATCAGAATCTCACAATTCGCAGCGGAACAACATATAATAATAAATGAATAATCTTTAAACAAAGAACTATATCAGTTATTACATTTTATACATTACATTACATCATATCATCAGAGTGTACAACAACAACAACAAATAGTGCAGCGGAAAAAGAAATACTATATAAGTAATACGCCATGCCATCCAGCTTGCCTCCAGCAATTCCAGAATATCCAGAATATCCTGATAAACCTTAACTCTTGACTGCCCGTGTGAAAATTTGTGGGCACCCAGAGTTTAGGAAGGAAAACAATAAACTCCAAGTCAGTCATGTGACTGGTGTGAGAACTCAAAACAGTTTATTTATCTTTAAAATCAAAATAGAGGAATATTTTTATTTCAATTCGCAATGCTTTTAAAAATGAGACTACCATAAGGCCTCCCGCATACACACACAATGCAAACGCAGAATCGGAGAAGATTTCTCCTTATGATAGTCAAAGATGCTTGATACGCATTTAAAATAACATTTGATATTATTACTAGTGCATAGTGTAGGGGAAAAATTCATTTTGAAAGTAGAATATAAATCTTAGCCAATATACGACCATTATCGTATGCCTACTATAGCTAACTATGTTCAATAGCAGGTTACCGCCACATTCCATAGCAGGTTATACAACTAAAACCGTACAAGTCACGTATTGTTTCTTTGGATTTCCAACAAATGGTCAGGCCAAGGAACTTCCCATTGCCACATGAGAATGCCTCTGGAAAGACATCCCCGAGAACCAAACTGGAACTCTGCCAACACAAGGCCGGGTTACCCCTAACTGGGTAACTACTGACACGAGCACGCCATTCCCCGATCGTAAACGACCTTTCTCACGGGATCCCGATAGCCAACAACCACAAAGTAATAAATTCGCAGTAACCACATAGGTTAAATATCTGGGCTCCATATCATGATACCACCTCTATCCAGAAGGAAATGTACATACCCTAAAGGGTGCTACCCCTCATAACCTTGCTGCATCTTTCTTGTTTTGACCATTTCCGGGGTGTGAGGTTCGACGAAGTCACGTCCACAAAAACATACTTTATTCGAAAGCCATGCTTTGGGTCAACAAATGATCAACACAATGATCACAAAGATAGACGATCAAATAAATGATCCTATCACAATAATCAACACAATGATCATTTCAGCATCACTCAGCATATCACATTACCAAATTGGGAATATATCGCTGATAACTTCAACTATATAACCTCTGAGCTCGTACGTCTCAGAGAAGGGTGTTAAGCTAAAAGAATAAATTCTCCGCCACCAACAGAAATATATTTGAAAGAAATCGGCTTTATATCTCAACTTGTAATGTCAGACATACTATCCATACAAGTCTGTTCCGGGCTCGAACAAAACCGAAGGCACTTACAAAGAAGTCCTTGCAATCCGGATATTCACAATCCTGATCGGATTCACCATCACATATGGAGAACTCTATACCGGAGCAACTCAGTGCAGAGTAAATCGACAGGTCATCCTATCGCTCTCGCAAATACCGGGTCTTCAACACCGATCTTCAAATGCAATTATAACGACGTATCACATATTCGGAATGGGTTATACGACCCCATGGTCCTTTCCCGGTTAACCCGAATAGTGAGCGCTTATTCAAAAATAAGTGTAGCATTCACATTCAAACAAATCACATCAATTACCCATTCAAAGGGAAATATTGATAGTCGGTTATTGAACTATCACTGGATATGCACACATCACCAGTTTCCAAATAATTTTCCAAATTATTTATTTTCCAAAATATCTTTACAAGATATATATTTCAATACTTCAAAAATAAATCAACATTTACTTTTAAACAAATTCCACATTCACATATAAATTCCATAATGAATTTATATTTCAAAATATCCATGCATATACAATTTCAATTATCCATTTCAATTTATCTTCAAAAAGATAAATTCTCTAAACGTTTCATTTCACATTGGAAAAACATTTCCATACTTATTAAATAAGTAATTCACGAATTTTATTTATTTTCAACACTTAGAAAATATTCAATATACTTCAATCGAAATTAAGTATATATTTCATTCTTTAAGGAAATCATTCTCTTAAACATATTTATTTGGGCCAAAACGAATGCTGCGTAAAACATCGTTACCACAACCCAAAATCACTAGTATAGGGATTCGAAATTAAAATAGATATATAAATCCCAATACTATACAAAACATTTCCTTTCGGAAATCATTTACTATAACAACAGTGTTATAGTCCACCATTTCCTTCTATTTCTCGAAAACGTCTATTTCAACAATAAATGTTGAAATCTATGGTTTCGAATCTCAACACATTTTAAAACATCGTTAGATCGTTTTAATTCAATTTCAAATATCACATTCAAAACAATTCCTTTAACATATTATTCACTATTCAAAAACGTGAATATACTTCATTAACAATTTCATCCTTTTATTCATTTTATTTCAAAGGATTATTCACTATTCAAAAATGTGAATATAACTCCATTTATAAGTTTCAACAATTTACTTATCAAAATAAGTCATTAGCGAATTTATAAAACAACGTTTATAAATTCCATTTCTATTTATTTCATAACTACTTCCTTTATAAATCTCCTTTATTAACCTATTCGATTTATAACTCAATTATAAACCAAAAGTTCACATTATAAGTTAAATGCTTATAAAACGATTATTTTACAAAATCGTTCTTTTTAACTTCCCAAATTATAAATCTTATAACTTATAAGATTCATTTATTTAACCAAATCTATTCTTCAAATAACTTAATAAATTTTATAAACCTACTGCTTATAAAATTTCATTTATAACTTCACCGTATAAAATTCTATAAATTCCATTCAATTATGAAATTCATTTTCACTTCATTCAAACACTTATAAAAACTCGTTTTATAATGTCCATATTTCAATTTATAAATATCCATTTATAAATCTCTTAATATAAATCAATTTATATTATTCTTTTAAAACGTCTTAAATCTCCTTTATTATTTCACCATTTTTGATTTATAAAATAATTAAATTTTATAAATCTCATATTTAAACTTTTTCACAATAATTCTAAAATATCTTGATTAAACTATTTTATGAACTCAATAGCATCATATTCTCAAAAATCAGTTTTTCTAACTATATTTCTCAAAAATCATAATTTTTGTAACTTTAAAAATTATAACGTTTATTTATTTAAAATGAATCAATTCCAAAAATATAGTATGTTTTCAAAAATCACTTTAAAATCATTTTAAAATCCCAAAATCTGGGTCCAATGATGCTACACACCAAATAGTCAATCACGACAACAACGATATCATATATCAATATGAAAATCCATCAAATATCAAAATATCTGAAATCAAATAAAAACTGTTGAGGAATCCAGTTGGATCCCTCCAACCTGTTTTCCTGCATCCAAAAACATTAGCACAATACCAATTTCGCTCCAGTACGAAATTATCGCGGTATATGTTTTTAATAAATATTATCCGCTTAATAACGGCGTAATAGGGTCTCATCCGCTAAAAAATACGGGAAATCAACAACTGCAATATATACATATGCCAATATATATATATTGATATTATTTATAATACCAATTTCACTGTTTATGAAATATTCGCGGTATATGTTTTTACTAAATAACATCCGCTTACTAACGGCGCATAATGTCTATTTTAACAATCAATAGATATTAATCATCATTCATACATGCATTCAAATATTTTAAATCTAACTATTTAAAATAAAATCGAAACTGATTCGATTGAGTGAGAAGTTCTCACCTTGATTTTAAATTCCGTTTTAGCGATTTATTTCGAATAAAATTAAACGGACGTTTAATTTTACCCAAAATTCTCACTAACTCCAAACGACTCCAAACCAACTCCATCGCGTAGTGCTCGTCCATACGATTCCAACGCAACTGATTTCGCGCGTTTTCGACCTCGTATGAAAAAGTTATGATATTATGAAGTTACACGATTTATACTTATATAAATTTACAACATAATTTAAATTTTAAACCTAATTTTAATCTGGGCCGTTGATCTCACTGCATAGATCCAGGCCGTGCGCACTTTTCCCTCTTCCCCTTCATCACGTTCGCTCCAGTAACCGAACCCATCCACGCGTTCAACTCCCTAATACACGCGAGCCACCAACGACGACGAAACCCCATCACACCACCCTCATTCGAACCGCCATCACGAACACCACCAACGCCCCAAGTATGGAAGATCTCGGTCAACCCCTGTGCACGCAGTTCGAGAATGAACGCACGCGCTTCCCGCTCCATTTCCCGTTGATTCGCTCCACCATCTTCGATCTTGACCGTTGAGAATGTAGATTGTAGTGCCCCCTACAACTTTCTAGTTGAAGGTTTGTCGAATCGTTGAGTGGATGAAGAGATAAGAGGAGGAGAAGAAGAGAACATTTCGGCCGTTCATGCATAGGGTGGCGGCTGTGCATTGAATTAGGTTTAGGTTTTTAATTTTTTTATAAATTTTGTGAATTTAGGTCTATTTATAGAGAAATTTTCGAACACTATTCATCCGGGAATTCCGAACTCCGATTTACGCGCCGAAACTGATGTTCCTAGGGTTTATCCCGCGTTCCGGACACAATGGAACAGGTTTCGAAAGATAATTCGGAAGTATGTGCGAGTTATGGCTGTAAACGCTCAATTTGAATTAAACCGATTTAAGTCGATTTCTAGGCGTTTTAATTTGTAACGGACAAACGGTAAATCCAATTGACTTGAAATTTTAAACCTTACAATAATATCACATTACGGATCCGATGAAACTTGTTTCGTCGAAATCCGAGACTTTTTGAAAAATGGCTATTTTAGCTCGTCAAATTAAAATAAAAAATAATTCGATGCGTTTCGAGCTGCCACGATCAAACGGTAACTACGATTGACACGAAATTTGAAATCCGGTAATAACTAACTATTACGGATCTAATGGAACTGGTTTCGTTCAATTCTGAGACTGTTCAAAAATTGACTATTTTTACTAGTCGATTTAAATATTAAAATATTCAATTTTCACAAATTAACTTTTAATTCGATTTTAAAAGTTCTAAAATATCGTTCTAACTTCCTTAAGATAAAATAAAATTTTACAAATCATTTACAATCATATTTAACTCAAATTTCAATTATTTCCATAATTTAACGTATTAAATTATCGATTTAATAATCGAATTAAATTCAATAATTCAAATAAAAATTTATTTGACTTATAAATTCACTTATTAATATTTAAAATTAATTAAATATTCAAATTTTAATTTTCAAAAATTCTGGGTCGTTACAATCTTCCCCACTTAAAAGAATTTCGTCCTCGAAATTATTAAGTAAGAAAAGTTATAGAATTTATTAATTTTCCCAAAATTCATAGTTAAACTTCTTACAATAACTTACTAAGTTTTCCAAATCATACTTAGTTATCCTTTCAAAAACAACTACTATTGTTTAACTTTCAATTCCAAATCAAAACTAAAGTTTTCAAAATTTTCCCATTTTCTCAAAAAAATTTCTAACGCCTTAAATTTTCGGAAAAATTCGCCATAGTCTCCTTTGCGCGGCTCGATCCGAAAAAAAAAATGACAGTATATATATCACAAATATACATCTCATCAAGTAATGAGGCATCCCGAAGGGAAAAAAGTGTAAAAGTACGATATTTAATCCGAGATATGTACCTTATATTTTATTAGCAAGCATATACGGCTAATATAGCGCAAAAGCGAGCTCCAAATGCGAAGCAAACGCGATCCGCACCTACTAATCACTCAATAAACAACATGAGAATCATGCATATAGACAATAGTATCGATATACAACATATAGCAACATAATAACTATATATACTAACATAGCAAATGTAAACAAACAACAAATGCAAACATCAACCAACTATCATTCAACTAACATCCATAACCAAATCAATATTCATTCATATTCTTATTAATATTCAATGAATTGGGTTTTCAATTTAAATCACATTTGATTCATTTACATTGGGTTTACTAACATTTATTTTCAATTAGTTTATATTCACTAATTCATATTCAAGTTGGTTCACTTCCAATTCAAATTCAATTCTATTCAAATTTATTTACTTCACTTTCAAGTTGGATTCCATTTCTTTAGCTTCCAATTTCATTAACACTTAATGAATTATATACAATCAACTAACAATCATATAACAATCAATGTATATTAATTACAACCAAATTCTTTTGCTTACAATTGGTTTAATTTAATTGATTTTCATTCAACTATTCAACTTTCCAATAACATTAGATTTTAATGAATTAACACTTATATTAATTATTTCATATCAATTTTAATTCACATTCAATTGATTTACATTTAATCCATTAATTCAATTCAATTTCAAAAGTTGAACTTCATTCACTTAACTTTATTATTTTACTTTGATACTAACATCAATTCCATTCAACAACACTTAAGTTATATTTCCATTTATAAACATCACTTGTTTTTACATAACTTAAATTCCTAAATATATCCATATAGTTTCACTTCTTATATATATAAGTTTATTTCACAATTGTAAATCACTTTAATTATAATTTAACTCTTATAATTCTTTTCACTTATACAATTATTCTTCAATTTAGATTATTCAAACAACCAAACAATCAACTTATATACACTTTAATAATTCTAAAAATTATTTCTTTATATATAAAATATACTCAAGGTAAAATTATTTCATTTACCCAATTTTAAAACAATATTATGTCGAATTATTTTATTCAAGTGTTTAGAAACCCCTTCGGCATAGTTGTACATACCGTGCTGACGAAGGTTCATATGCCACTCAATAAACCAATCATCACAATATAAAACAATTTTATATTCATTAAAAATACGCTCTCATAGCTATTATTACACTCAAACTCAATCTAGAGCACTACTGACTCTATCTCTAATGAGTAATACCCAACAGAACCATGGTTGTCGCTTAACCATAAGCTCTGATACCAAATGTAGCGTACGCGGATTTCGTTGCCGAAAAACCGAATAGTTATGGGTTTTAAAAAGAATTTAAGAAAAGAAAAGAACAGAAAAGAAGAGAAAAAAAGGTAGAAGATGGAGAGGAAAAGAAAACAGAAAATTGTAATTTTTTAAAATAGAAGAAAAAGAGAATAGAGGAAAAAGAAAAACAGAAGAAAATAGGACGGACAGAACACAACAGAATCACATCAGAATCTCACAATTCGCAGCGGAACAACATATAATAATAAATGAATAATCTTTAAACAAAGAACTATATCAGTTATTACATTTTATACATTACATTACATCATATCATCAGAGTGTACAACAACAACAACAAATAGTGCAGCGGAAAAAGAAATACTATATAAGTAATACGCCATGCCATCCAGCTTGCCTCCAGCAATTCCAGAATATCCAGAATATCCTGATAAACCTTAACTCTTGACTGCCCGTGTGAAAATTTGTGGGCACCCAGAGTTTAGGAAGGAAAACAATAAACTCCAAGTCAGTCATGTGACTGGTGTGAGAACTCAAAACAGTTTATTTATCTTTAAAATCAAAATAGAGGAATATTTTTATTTCAATTCGCAATGCTTTTAAAAATGAGACTACCATAAGGCCTCCCGCACACACACACAATGCAAACGCAGAATCGGAGGAGATTTCTCCTTATGATAGTCAAAGATGCTTGATCCGCATTTAAAATAACATTTGATATTATTACTAGTGCATAGTGTAGGGGAAAAATTCATTTTGAAAGTAGAATATAAATCTTAGCCAACATACGACCATTATCGTATGCCTACTATAGCTAACTATGTTCAATAGCAGGTTACCGCCACATTCCATAGCAGGTTATACAACTAAAACCGTACAAGTCACGTATTGTTTCTTTGGATTTCCAACAAATGGTCAGGCCAAGGAACTTCCCATTGCCACATGAGAATGCCTCTGGAAAGACATCCCCGAGAACCAAACCGGAACTCTGCCAACACAAGGCCGGGTTACCCCTAACTGGGTAACTACTGACACGAGCACGCCATTCCCCGATCGTAAACGACCTTTCTCACGGGATCCCGATAGCCAACAACCACAAAGTAATAAATTCGCAGTAACCACATAGGTTAAATATCTGGGCTCCATACCATGATACCACCTCTATCCAGAAGGAAATGTACATACCCTAAAGGGTGCTACCCCTCATAACCTTGCTGCATCTTTCCTGTTTTGACCATTTCCGGGGTGTGAGGTTCGACGAAGTCACGTCCATAAAAACATACTTTATTCGAAAGCCATGCTTTGGGTCAACAAATGATCAACACAATGATCACAAAGATAGACGATCAAATAAATGATCCTATCACAATAATCAACACAATGATCATTTCAGCATCACTCAGCATATCACATTACCAAATTGGGAATATATCGCTGATAACTTCAACTATATAACCTCTGAGCTCGTACGTCTCAGAGAAGGGTGTTAAGCTAAAAGAATAAATTCTCTGCCACCAACAGAAATATATTTGAAAGAAATCGGCTTTATATCTCAACTTGTAATGTCAGACATACTATCCATACAAGTCTGTTCCGGGCTCGAACAAAACCGAAGGCACTTACAAAGAAGTCCTTGCAATCCGGATATTCACAATCCTGATCGGATTCACCATCACATATGGAGAACTCTATACCGGAGCAACTCGGTGCAGAGTAAATCGACAGGTCATCCTATCGCTCTCGCAAATACCGGGTCTTCAACACCGATCTTCAAATGCAATTATAACGACGTATCACATATTCGGAATGGGTTATACGACCCCATGGTCCTTTCCCGGTTAACCCGAATAGTGAGCGCTTATTCAAAAATAAGTGTAGCATTCACATTCAAACAAATCACATCAATTACCCATTCAAAGGGAAATATTGATAGTCGGTTATTGAACTATCACTGGATATGCACACATCACCAGTTTCCAAATAATTTTCCAAATTATTTATTTTCCAAAATATCTTTACAAGATATATATTTCAATACTTCAAAAATAAATCAACATTTACTTTTAAACAAATTCCACATTCACATATAAATTCCATAATGAATTTATATTTCAAAATATCCATGCATATACAATTTCAATTATCCATTTCAATTTATCTTCAAAAAGATAAATTCTCTAAACGTTTCATTTCACATTGGAAAAACATTTCCATACTTATTAAATAAGTAATTCACGAATTTTATTTATTTTCAACACTTAGAAAATATTCAATATACTTCAATCGAAATTAAGTATATATTTCATTCTTTAAGGAAATCATTCTCTTAAACATATTTATTTGGGCCAAAACGAATGTTGCGTAAAACATCGTTACCACAACCCAAAATCACTAGTATAGGGATTCGAAATTAAAATAGATATATAAATCCCAATACTATACAAAACATTTCCTTTCGGAAATCATTTACTATAACAACAGTGTTATAGTCCACCATTTCCTTCTATTTCTCGAAAACGTCTATTTCAACAATAAATTTTGAAATCTATGGTTTCGAATCTCAACACATTTTAAAACATCGTTAGATCGTTTTAATTCAATTTCAAATATCACATTCAAAACAATTCCTTTAACATATTATTCACTATTCAAAAACGTGAATATAGTTCATTAACAATTTCATCCTTTTATTCATTTTATTTCAAAGGATTATTCACTATTCAAAAATGTGAATATAACTCCATTTATAAGTTTCAACAATTTACTTATCAAAATAAGTCATTAGCGAATTTATAAAACAACGTTTATAAATTCCATTTCTATTTATTTCATAACTACTTCCTTTATAAATCTCCTTTATTAACCTATTCGATTTATAACTCAATTATAAACCAAAAGTTCACATTATAAGTTAAATGCTTATAAAACGATTATTTTACAAAATCGTTCTTTTTAACTTCCCAAATTATAAATCTTATAACTTATAAGATTCATTTATTTAACCAAATCTATTCTTCAAATAACTTAATAAATTTTATAAACCTACTGCTTATAAAATTTCATTTATAACTTCACCGTATAAAATTCTATAAATTCCATTCAATTATGAAATTCATTTTCACTTCATTCAAACACTTATAAAAACTCGTTTTATAATGTCCATATTTCAATTTATAAATATCCATTTATAAATCTCTTAATATAAATCAATTTATATTATTCTTTTAAAACGTCTTAAATCTCCTTTATTATTTCACCATTTTTGATTTATAAAATAATTAAATTTTATAAATCTCATATTTAAACTTTTCACAATAATTCTAAAATATCTTGATTAAACTATTTTATGAACTCAATAGCATCATATTCTCAAAAATCAGTTTTTCTAACTATATTTCTCAAAAATCATAATTTTTGTAACTTTAAAAATTATAACGTTTATTTATTTAAAATGAATCAATTCCAAAAATATAGTATGTTTTCAAAAATCACTTTAAAATCATTTTAAAATCCCAAAATCTGGGTCCAATGATGCTACACACCAAATAGTCAATCACGACAACAACGATATCATATATCAATATGAAAATCCATCAAATATCAAAATATCTGAAATCAAATAAAAACTGTTGAGGAATCCAGTTGGATCCCTCCAACCTGTTTTCCTGCATCCAAAAACATTAGCACAATACCAATTTCGCTCCAGTACGAAATTATCGCGATATATGTTTTTAATAAATATTATCCGCTTAATAACGGCGTAATAGGGTCTCATCCGCTAAAAAATACGGGAAATCAACAACTGCAATATATACATATGCCAATATATATATATATTGATATTATTTATAATACCAATTTCACTGTTTATGAAATATTCGCGGTATATGTTTTTACTAAATAACATCCGCTTACTAACGGCGCATAATGTCTATTTTAACAATCAATAGATATTAATCATCATTCATACATGCATTCAAATATTTTAAATCTAACTATTTAAAATAAAATCGAAACTGATTCGATTGAGTGAGAAGTTCTCACCTTGATTTTAAATTCCGTTTTAGCGATTTATTTCGAATAAAATTAAACGGACGTTTAATTTTACCCAAAATTCTCACTAACTCCAAACGACTCCAAACCAACTCCATCGCGTAGTGCTCGTCCATACGATTCCAACGCAACTGATTTCGCGCGTTTTCGACCTCGTATGAAAAAGTTATGATATTATGAAGTTACACGATTTATACTTATATAAATTTACAACATAATTTAAATTTTAAACCTAATTTTAATCTGGGCCGTTGATCTCACTGCATAGATCCAGGCCGTGCGCACTTTTCCCTCTTCCCCTTCATCACGTTCGCTCCAGTAACCGAACCCATCCACGCGTTCAACTCCCTAATACACGCGAGCCACCAACGACGACGAAACCCCATCACACCACCCTCATTCGAACCGCCATCACGAACACCACCAACGCCCCAAGTATGGAAGAGCTCGGTCATCCCCTGTGCACGCAGTTCGAGAATGAACGCACGCGCTTCCCGCTCCATTTCCCGTTGATTCGCTCCACCATCTTCGATCTTGACCGTTGAGAATGTAGATTGTAGTGCCCCCTACAACTTTCTAGTTGAAGGTTTGTCGAATCGTTGAGTGGATGAAGAGATAAGAGGAGGAGAAGAAGAGAACATTTCGGCCGTTCATGCATAGGGTGGCGGCTGTGCATTGAATTAGGTTTAGGTTTTTAATTTTTTTATAAATTTTGTGAATTTAGGTCTATTTATAGAGAAATTTTCGAACACTATTCATCCGGGAATTCCGAACTCCGATTTACGCGCCGAAACTGACGTTCCTAGGGTTTATCCCGCGTTCCGGACACAATGGAACAGGTTTCGAAAGCTAATTCGGAAGTATGTGCGAGTTATGGCTGTAAACGCTCAATTTGAATTAAACCGATTTAAGTCGATTTCTAGGCGTTTTAATTTGTAACGGACAAACGGTAAATCCAATTGACTTGAAATTTTAAACCTTACAATAATATCACATTACGGATCCGATGAAACTGGTTTCGTCGAAATCCGAGACTTTTTGAAAAATGGCTATTTTAGCTCGTCAAATTAAAATTAAAAATAATTCGATGCGTTTCGAGCTGCCACGATCAAACGGTAACTCCGATTGACACGAAATTTGAAATCCGGTAATAACTAACTATTACGGATCTAATGGAACTGGTTTCGTTCAATTCTGAGACTGTTCAAAAATTGACTATTTTTACTAGTCGATTTAAATATTAAAATATTCAATTTTCACAAATTAACCTTTAATTCGATTTTAAAAGTTCTAAAATATCGTTCTAACTTCCATATGATAAAATAAAATTTTACAAATCATTTACAATCATATTTAACTCAAATTTCAATTATTTCCATAATTTAACGTATTAAATTATCGATTTAATAATCGAATTAAATTCAATAATTCAAATAAAAATTTATTTGACTTATAAATTCACTAATTAATATTTAAAATTAATTAAATATTCAAATTTTAATTTTCAAAAATTCTGGGTCGTTACAATATTCAACTTTTGAAAATTAAGGTAAGTTATATTGGAATGAAATTGTGTATTATACAAATAAAACTTTCTAATTAAATTATTTCAAGCTTGAATATTAATCCAAATCTTGAAATTATACTTAGAAATTATCTTTGAAGAAAAAATTTAGGAATTAAATTTCCGGTAAATTCCAAACTATTTAGAGATAAATAAATGCTCATATATATTATATATATATATATATCCATTCAAATTTAAATCATATATTAGCATATGTTATAAATCCATTCTTATTTTAGAAATTAAAATCAATTAAATTTTCCAAAAACAAAATAGTAGCAAGACTACAGAATGGTCTCTTCACTTCGAAACTCGAAAATGATTGTCGATGATGCTGCAGTCATCACCGAAATTATTTTCCAGCGACAAAGAGAAGAGCACTAAATTTAAATTTAAAATTCTTTGGAAACAAATTTCTATTCGAAAATACTTTAAATAATATATCCTTTAAAACTTTAAACACAAAGTTTGAAATCCATCGGAAATTAAATTCTCAAATTCTTGTTTTACATTCATTCTAAATTTTCAAATAAATTTATAACCATGTTTTATAGTTCAATTAGATATATGAAACAATAGAAAATGATATATAAAATCAAATATTATTTCTTAACAACCAATTCAAATAAAATCCAGATAAAGATTTATAATATATTTACAAAATTTATTTCACAAAATTTATTTCATTACTAAATTTTAAAAACATATTGTGTCAATTTGCTCTGTTCAAGTGTTTTGGAAATCTTATCGATGGCGTTGATCAGACGAATCGATTAAAAACCCAAATCAACATCAACAACTCAAACAACACAATATATAAAATATTTTAAATATTAGTTTACAAATACACTTCAAGAATAATTTGAAGATAAGTTGGAAACAAAGATGAGATGATTAAATAACAGAATAGGGAGATGGATGAATTTATATAAATCGCGGGCAATCTTAACCGGGTCAACTGTGACTTAAAGAATAAGATCGATGTAGATTTCTTGGGTAAATCTACATTCGACCTCAAGAGATAAAGTTTGGGAGTTATAAGAGATACTAGCATCTAAACCGAGGATATAGAATCTCTGGTGAATCGATGTTGTTGTAAAGGAGTTTTCCCCCTTTACAAATAAATTTGAGGTTGGCGAGACCGCCGACTCATTATAAAGATCATTCAACGTGGAGTTATGGGATGCTCCAGAATCAAATGAAGATGAATAGTGAGGGACACGAAATGGATTTTGGAACCATAGGGAATGTTCCAAAATTCAAAGGAATCGAGTCAGAAAGGAAGTGGTTTGAACTCGAATGAAAGTGATTCTGTAAATACATTTACCCTATATACTGAGTTTTGCCTAGAGCTACCAAAGCTCTGATACCAACTGTAACGACCCGATATTTTCAACCATTCGTATCCGCACATATCGGACTTGAATTGCTCAAAATACCGCGTTGTAAATAAAATTTGGCAAATCTCAGAATATACAGTAAATACATAATCACAGATCACAGACACAGAGTATTTAATAATGCAGCGGAATTTAAAAGAAATAGTAGTTCATGAAGCTACTATATAAAAATAAGATACATCAGAGTTAAACATGATACAACAAAAAGTAACAAGATACATCAGGTACAAATCAGAATACATCACTGAAATCATTGGATATAGAAAGCAAAATAGATGGCTGGATCTTCAAGGAAAGCTCCAACTCCGAAGGTGAATCTTGAATGCTAACTCACTCAATCTGACTCGAGCGTAAAGCAAAACACAAAACACTCGAGTCAGGACATAAATACTTATGAACTGTAAATCAACTCAAGTGAACAGTAACAAAAAATGCATCAGTAACTTAAAGGATGCTTGGGATCACCCATCCTTTAAGGATCCGTTAAACTATTTACTATGTAGTAATATTGCGCTATTATAATAATGTCTACAGTAAAATAAACATACTTTTAAATAGCGTTCCGGGCTACCCATATCACCCTTCACACATAATAGTCCCAGTAGTCCATCCAATATCATGCCATCTCCACTCCGGGTGACTGTTAGAGGATATCACACGGGCTACGGGAGAAAAACAAACACGTAGTAAAGGCTCGGTATGGTAGGTGACACGGCACACAAGGCAACGCCAGGGTAGATATACCAATTACGCACACGGGCTGGTGGTAACGCAGCAGTCACATACGCCCACCTCGGAACACACTCCCAATCAAAATCGAAGGATGGCCATCTAATCAATCACCAGTAAGAGTATAGTATCGAAGGAATGTGTCCGACCAGAGGTGCTACCTCCTTTGGCCCGAGATCACTCCTGTTTTAGCCACCTTATGCCAACTCACGGGAGTTGGGTCCACGTAATATACCTCAAGAACGTCGCCACCATCCTACTTCATTCTGGAATCTCCACCGCGTACACGGTTGTTAAAGTGGTTTTGGGAGTTGGCAGAGAGTATGACAACTTCCGATACCAGTCTCTTTAACAACCAAACGTTATTATAACGCCGTGGTCATTTCAAAATAGTTTATACTTCAAAAAGATCAAATCATTTCATTTCAAAACTATATTCCTTTCAAAATAGTTTACACTTCGAAACAAAAACCATTTTTATTTCAAAACTATATTCAAATCAAAATAGTGTATCATTTCCATTTCAACCATATATTCACCTTTCAAAAATCATAATACCTTCAAAGTTATAACTCTTTCGAAACCAAAATACTTGAAATCGTTACACTTTGAAAATAAAAATATTTTGAAATCATACATTTGAAATCATAGAACATTCCTTTAATTCTTTACATTTTACAAATTTATTCAATTAAACTCAAATTTTCAAATTTTCAATTTAATTCAATTCAAACCATCAGTTTCAAATCAATTTAGTTTTCCAACAAAACATTTCAAATCTTATAAATTTCAAATATAGATTTTATCAAAAAATATAACTATCCAATTTTAATATATTTTCAAACTTTAATATCCCACATTTCAAAACTAAACTTTATAATTCCATATATTCATATCTCAAATCTAATTTCATTATCATGTAGTTTTGAAATATCCATTTCATAAATCCAATATTATTTAAATAAACTTAAATTACAATTAAACCAAATATCTTTTCATACAAATATAAACTTCAAATATTCCTTTATAAAATAAATCAAAATCAAATATCATTCCACATTCACATTCTTTATTAAAATAAAGATCAAATCATTTCCAAACCATTTCAAAATCATTAAAATATTACATCCTTTCAAAACTTCATAATCAAATCATTATTTGAATTCAAATCTAAATATTCAAATTTAAATATCATTTAAAAAAAATCAAATATGTCATTCATTTATTATATTCAAACATCATTACAAAAATACATTTCAAAATTCCATTCAAAAATTCATTTATTACATTATATTTCGTTCCATTTAACACAACCAAGAATACCTTATTTAAATTCAAATTCAATTTAAATTCCTTAAAATTCAAATATAAATATAAAATATATATTCAAAACTCCTTATATTCACAAATAATCAATTTCCAAAAGTTAAATCATTTAACACTTTAAAATATAACACAAATAGTGTTAAAATCTATAACATTTCAAAACATTGTCAAATTATAGCAACGACAGCATTTATAAGGTGCTATCGTAGCTTATAGCTTCCAAAAATGGTTTAGTTCAAGAATAACGGCATTTATAAAATGTCGTAATAGATATTTAGTTATTTCAAACATTGTTAGATTCAAAACAATAGCATATAAAAATGCTGTCAAAAGACTACAACATTTTGAAAATGCTATGAATTCCAGATTTTATTTTAGCTTTTCAAAAATAATAATAAAACTCCAAATTTTTATTATAACTTAAAAATCATATTTCTAGACTTCAAAATTTCACATTTAAAAATCATTTTAACATATGATTTAACACAACAAAAATTTTAGATCAAATATTCAATTTAAAAACTCCATTCATTTATTAAGTCAAAATTCACTGTTTATTAACATATAAATCAAATAAAACTTAAAATTTTACTTCATATATGATTTTAAAACTTTAAATTTAATTTCCATTATTTATTTACATTTTAAAATAAAATTTAAAGTCTAAAATCTCAATTATTTCACATTTACGTACTCAAATTCACAATTTCAAGACTTAATATTTAATTTTCTTAAAACCATAAAATATATATTTTTAAATCAAAATTTCATACTTTTAAAAATACATATTTTAATAAATATCATTTAAAAATATACCACGGGGTCTGTATATAATTTTCTAACCTAGGTCAAGTGATACGGATATATATCATTTCAATCCGCAGTTTACAAAGAAAACCCGGGTTCTATCATTTCAAACCCGCAATCCCAAGTCAAATAGAATACAATAAAAATCACTCAGGCCTATCATTTCAGCCCATAACGATTTTTCCCTAATCTAAAGTCTGTTTGGGTATGTATCATTTCAACCCATAGTGATTCTATTCTAACAGGGAACTTGCAGTGTGAATATATGCATAAACAATATAAATAATGTCAGTGTCACAATATAATGTCATATATCACATGTCAGGTGATAATTAACAGTTTTAACATGGTAATAACATGGCATAGCATATCATATGATCATCATTAACTTGCATAACATTTTAGTTTACTAAACACTTGTCATCAATTCACTATTTCATAAGTATAAATGTCAGAGTGAGAAAGACTCACCTTTTACGAAGCTAGAGACAAACAACACACACAAGAGCGATTCCAAAGGCACGATAAGCACGATTTGATTTGAATAGATGGAGACCCTTGTATACAACACAAAATATAACATACATAAGCACAAATATAGATATCGACATACAAATATAATTAACAACTTTAGTTTGCAAAACAGTTGCAATACAAGAGAGATGACCAAACCTTAGAAGCAAAAGACTTGCACATGACAATATAAGCTTGTCACATGATCAAATGGGCTTGATCTCACCACACTAGGCTCAGCCTAGATGTCAACATGGCTCGGCCATGGCCTAGAGACAAGGCTTAGGGCATGAAAGTGGAAGGTAAAGGCAAAACAAGTGGAAAGTAAAGGAGGCAAGGGGTTTGGGTCAAGGAATGGAAGGTTTTGGTGTACATAGGCTCGACCTATGGGCCTATGGGCTCGGCCTGGTGCATCTTCAGGTCAAGTCAGAGGTGATGATGATGGCTATAGGTCATGGCAGCAAGTGGTGGTGGTGTTAGAGGTGGTGGCCAAGGCTAAACATGAAGGAAATGGGAATACAAGGCTCGGCTAGGCAATATTTGGAGTTTTAAGCAATGTTTGGTGGAGATGGCTTCAATTGGATGCATGGTTTGTCATGGTCAGAGGAGGAGGAGATGTTTGCTGCTGTAGATGGTGGAGGAGATGGTCAGTGGTGATGGAGGAGGAGTGTTGCCGAGCAAGCAAGAGGAAGAGGAAGGCTAAATCAATGAAGAAGAGGGAAAAAATGGAAGAAAGAAGCCATTAGCTTGCAGTTTTTTCTCAATATGATGTAGCCGTGAGTTTGAAATGAGGAGAAAGATATTTTTCACGTGAATTGAAGATGAGAAACATGGCTATAGGGTAGAGGGATGTACGGCTAAAGCAAGGAGAGGAAAAGGCAAAAGCAAATGAAGAGGCGGAAAAACGAAGAGCCTTGAGCAACTAAAGAGACACAAACTCTTCAAATTTCCATTATTTTCTTTTTAAACCTTATATAACTGAAATATATATATATATATAATCAGATAAAATACGAAAATTTAGTAAATAAACAAAAATAAATTAATTAATTATTAATTATATATAGTTTAATTAAATAAAACAGCAAAATTTGCAACTAGTCTTGAAAATATGAAAAATAAGTGCAATGAACTTGGGAAAATTTTTATGTACTTAAAAGTATTTATAAATAAAGATAAGAAAAAAAAGGAAATCACAAAAGTAAATAAATAAATTTTAATTTAAATATAGTTTAGATGAAGAAAATAGCAGAAAAATGGAAACTAACCTTTAAAAATAGAAAATAAATTCAATGAGCTTTGGACAAATTCAAACATCACTTTAAAATATTCAAAAGGTAAAAATATATGTAACATAACATATAATACAATTTAGAATAATATATGACAATTAAAAAGATTATTTATATAATTTAAAATAAAAAGTAGTGTTAAATAAAACAATTTACACCCAATTTTGTAAAAAGCATAACTTTCACAATATTATTCGGATTTCAACGAAACGAAAAGCAGTGTTCTTGAAATTTTATTTACTTTCATAATAAAAGAAAAAATTAATATTTTCAACTTTTAAAATTTAAATTTAAAAGTAAAAGTTTGACCAGATTGACCAAAATTCACATTTTCTGGAAATATTCAATTTATGCATGATTGAAATTCTAATCCACATCAAAATCAACATTTATATTTCAATTAACAAAATATATTCATTTTAATAAATAAAATAAAGTTTTTAAACTAGGAATTTAAATTAAAATAATTAAAATATACAATTACAATAATCAGAAAATACAGGGTTGTTACATCCTTCTTCTTTAAGCTTAAAACCTGAATTTCTATTTCTTTTAATAAAACTTGCTCATATTTACTTATAATATGATATATTATTTCTCCTACTGCAATTACTTAAAAAAAAATTTATTTAAGATTAACTTAAAACTGCATATATATGAATTTTAGTTAAAACAACTGTAAATAAATTTTCTTTATCTGCTTGAAATTTATTTCTCAACAGTAATTTATTAAATTTCAAAATCGAATTGTAAACTAAAGAATACCTTACTGACCAATTGAGTAACTCAGGCTCGAGCTCCACCATGCAGTCGCGAGCACGAAACCCTAGCCGCCTGCCGCCTTGCTGTCACACCCACGCGATCGCGACCTGACAGCGCCGCCGCCTCCAAATTTGCCCTACCACAGCCACGGGCACGAGCCTCCTTCCTCTGCCCTAGCTACGACATCAAGTCGTCCACCTACATCGAACAGCGAGCCCCCAACTACCTTGGCCACGTGCACGCCTCCCCTTGCATCGCGAATCGCCGCCGCCGCCATCGAGCGCGACCACATCTCGGCCACTACGCGTCTCCACGCTCCAACAACGCTGCCGCCCCCACTGCAACAACTCGCGAGCGCCACGACTTCGGCAAAACTCCCCTCACCAAATAACGATCTAACAAAGCCCAAGCCCTAATCTTCCAATGCTCCACTCGCCTCTGCTCGCTCTCGACTCCCAGGCTTCGAACGCGGTCCCCCCTATTTTTTTGTTTGTTTTAGAACTGAGAGAGGGCTTCGGCCGATTTTAATTCTTGATTTCGTTCAAATGAATTTTAGAGAGGAAGGGGCTTCGGCCATGATATTATTTTAAACGAGATTTTGTTGTTGAACGAGAGATTTTCTTCTGCCGTTTATTTTTTTTCCTGCTTTGCTTTATTCTTTTGGCTGCGTGAATAGATTTGAGGGAGATGTTCACGTGATTTATGGCATGAATCTAGGGATGCTGCCGTTTGTTTAATTTAAATTTAAAATTTAAAATTCACTTTGATTTCGTTACAACTTTCAACGCGTTTGCACGCCGTGTGCTCACATATCAACTCTGAAAAATACGAAATTTGAAATCCGATAACAATTCGATATTACGGACCCAATGGAATTAGTTTCGTCGAATTCCGAGACTGTTCAAAAATTGGCTATTTTTCAGTCGATAATTAAATATTAAAATATTCAATTTTCACAGATTAATTCCAAATTCAATTTTAAAAGTTCTGTAACATTTCTATAACCCCAATATGATATAACAAAATTTTCCAAATCATTTTCAATCATATTAACTTAATTTTTAATTATTTCTGAAATTTAACTTATTAAATTATCGATTTAATTGTCCAATTAAATCCAGAAATTCGAAATAAAATTATTCGACTTAAGAATTTCATTTATTAATATTTAAATTCAATTAAATACCCAATTTTTAAATTATCAAAAATTCCAGGTCGTTACATCCATACTCGAATCTCAGATCAAAATTATGTGATGAGATGATCTACATATAATATACCTATTTACTAACTTTCAAAAAAATTCATAAAACTATTATCTTAAGTTCAACATTTTATAAAGGTACTTCTTTATATAATCCTTTTAATTATTTATTTACAAATATTTTTATTAAAGGAAAATATTCTAAAGAAACCATTTTTCACTCAAAATATAATTTATATTTATATAAAAGTTTTCCCACAATCTTTTAACTCGGTATATTTCTTTTAACACTATTATTTATGAATCATTTCGTAAAACTAAGACTTAAATTTATTTCATCTTATAACTTATGAAAATCAATCGCTTTTGAAGACTTAAGTCCAAATTCTTAATTAATGCTAGAATTCATTAATAAAACTATTTCTAGGTTATAATTACCTTTTTGAGGAGTCGTTATTTTACTTAATAGTTCATGACTTAATTCTGTGTTTGCATGATATACCTTTACATCCTAAGAGTATATACAAATCCCAAATTTCAAATTGGTTTTACTTAAATCTGTCTGTCTAACAAATTTAAACTTTGTTGTAATTAACTATTATCTCAAATTCATAAGATATAAAACCTATTTCTTATTTAATACTATTATTAATTTTCTAGCTTTGAAAAAAACAAATTTTAAAACAACCCATATTTAAATCCTCAAATTCTTAACTCTTAAATCTCTTTTTTCTTTTTTTTATAAATCAGATTTATAAATTATCCTTATCTTATTTCATTTACTCAAACTATTTCACAATCCTTTATCAATTTCTGAGCTTTGAGTTATGTGATTCGGAAATTTTCGACTGTCCAAAATCGTCGAAAAATTTCGCTTTATTTTAGCAATTAGCGATTCCAAATTTATCTTTGGTTTAAACATTTTTACAAATGTTACTAATCAATCTATCAATTAATGATTCACATTATCTCTTTAACTTAAGAAAATTATATAGGTCGAGTAACTCCAAAACAATATAAAGAACTGGGTACTACAATAGTATCATATATCATCTTAACAAGAACAGTAATACTTAAGAGAAGTACTTACCATCTGAACACTTCTCTTGACCATTTTTAGTTTATTTTCGAGCCAATCGAATTATTTATCATAAAATATCTCTTTTTATTGAAATAATACCATTTTTAAAATCCTTTAGAGATTACTTTATAAAACCTATTTTATAAATTCATTTTATTTTATTTTAATTAACTTCATTTAAATTACCACAATTCTTTTACTCGAATTTAAATTCTTATTCCTTTTATATTGATCTTTTTATACAATCATTTAAATACATTTTTATCTTATGTGTTCATTTCTTAAACAAATCTTATTATCAAACACCTTATAGTCAAATCGTGAAACTTAATTCACAAGATATTTGTACTTAAACTTTTAAACCAAACAATCGATCAATTTATGATAGTAACTTAACATTATCATTTCTTAATTTATTATTTTGGTGTAAGTATTCTAGATCTTAATTACCTTATTAGATTTCATACTTATTGATTATCTTTATGAAACATCTTATAGTCAAACCACGAAATTCTAATCATAAGATATTCATATTCAAATTTCACTGATCCTGATTTCTAACTATATAACTTTTCAAAATATATACTTTATATTCAAAATATTATCCTTAGTATCAACGGATAAATCAACACAAAGCAATTTATTAGTCACTAACAAATACGCACTTATATATAATACACTCAACTCATTACAGGGTGCACTAACCCTATCTCTATGAGTCACTTATCCTAGGGTATTGCTAACCCTATATTTGATGAGTCTTTACCCCACCAAAGCGAACGTTCTCGCTTCACCTTCAACTCTGATACCTAATGTAATGGACCATTTTTCCATACCCTTTGAATCGACAATAAACCACACATGTCCAACTCAAATTGCACGAATAAGTGGATCATTAAGGGTAGAAAGAAAATAAAAACAGAACAGAATCTCACAAGAATGGAATAATACATATTATTTCAATAATAATCTTTACAGCAGAAAATTTTAAAATACAATATCAGAGTCTAACCTAGATTCAGCGTGGACAGTTATAACACCTGCCCTTACAAATGCCGACAAACAATAAACGAATGAAATAAACGTAGCGGAAAATGGAATACGTCCATACGATTATGAAGATCTCCAGCTCTCCTCTGGAAACTCCAACCTTCTTCAACTAAACCTATAAATACTCGGATCTGACTCGACTTTTAAAAATATTCGGATCAGGCCTGGTAAACCAGCGCGAGATACTCGAAATTTAAAACGACTATGTTATCAAAACCTTTGAAAAGATGGGTAGCTCATAAGACCACACCCACACATAAATACAGAGAGGTTTTTACCTTATGATATATACCAAAATAATTTGATATTATCTTTAATTACATTCTTTTAAAAACACCTTTCAAATAAACTTATTCAAATAAGGTATCAATATCCGAACTAAGTCTAAGGGGAATACCCGGACTGGGTCAATGGAATATCCCGAACGAAATATATGATACCAAAAGGGGTAGTTGAAATGTATGCAAGTCATTACTGCTATTTTGGGAATACAATCAAAACCGTAAATCTCGTATTGGGATTGGATTTCCAACATGATATGTAACTAGTGGAAAGATCAATCTGTATCCACGGCTTATGTTCAAGACTCTGATGCCGTTATACAGCAACACAAATGGCTAAAAGAGGATACAATCTACGAATAACATCCAAGGACTCTGACATCGAGCATCCCCGCCATAAGATCCAGACGTATCTGGTACCTGGGCTCAGAACATCTGATAACCCAGATCACTACTATCCAAATGCGAGCATACATCTGACCATGTAGAATTCCATCATAACTGGGGTGTGAGGCTCGTGAGGCTACGATCAATTTCTTCAAAGCCATGCTTTTTATACAAAACCACGCTTTGATCATAACAGGTTCCACTTTGAATGCCACACTGCCATTCCTTTTAACACTATTTGACTCCCACAAGCATACAACCTCTAAGCTCGTATGTCTCGGAGAAGGGTGTTAAGCTAAGAGAAGTTGCCTTCTCCACCACCAAGAAGATTGTACATTTATAAAAGTTAAACATTGTGTCTCAGAAATGCAGTGTCAGACATCCATACAAGTTCGTTCTGGGACTGAAGAAACCAAAGCCACTCTCCTACTACCACAAGTAGCGAGTAGTCCTTACAATCCGAAAAATCTCCACAATGAGGTGACCACTACAATAAATATCTCTATGATGGAAGCGACCCAGAGCATGTCAACAAGTAGTCCTCACGCTATGACGATCCTCGGCCTTTAATAATCAACATTTTCAACATGTCTTCACTTTCAAACGTATACATTGGTTCTAAGTAGTTTTCAGATACGGATCACCCAAATCCAACCTCGGTTCCTTCGAAGCCAATTATCGATAAAAAGATGTTAAGTTCATATGTGGATATCAATCATCACTCAGTTATTTCATCTTTTATAAAATATCTTTATTAGATATACTCTTTTCAATTTTTTCCATTTTCTTTTCCAATGTATATAGAATCATTAAGCCTCATTTATCGAATCATTTGGTTTATTAAACCCTTTTTAAATCTTGGAATAATTCCAAATCATTTTCTCTTTTACTTAGAAAACCTTTTCATATCGTTTATTAAATCTTAATCAAAGATTTCTTATATTTAATTTATAACTTTTAACTTAGGGAAAATATTCCTAAATCATTTATTAAACCTTAATCAAAGATTTCTCTCTTAACTTTAAATTGTATTCTTGCAAATTAAAGATTTTCATAACAGAGCACAACTGCCACTTTCGATATGGTAAATTTCACCTCCAGGAACCAATGGCAAGTAATCCTACATCATGAAGATATTTGTCATCAATAGTTTTATTTCAAAAATTAATTTGAAAGGGTTTTCAAAAAGGAATCGCCCATGTCTGATCTCGGTTTTTCGGATCAGAATCACCCAAATCTGATCCCCGTTCCTTCATACCAATCATCGAATAAAAGATGTTAAGTGGTTAAAAAACATTCAAAGAAAAACATAAATATGGTCTTTAAGAGCATTCGGGCTTTTAATTCGATCAATTCCACCCCTCTCCTAAAGAGAGAAAGCATAGGCCAGGTAAGTTCAGGGCACCGGTTGCTCCATCCCTAACCTTAGTTAAACACCTTGTTTTATCTTCCTAGATCTCACAGGCGGGACAAACGTACTAGTCTTTTCCGCATACTCGGTTTGCTATTACATTCAATATTCTTTACTTTTTGTTTAAGTGGTATAAACAATTCCTCTTAACCATTTATTCAAACTCTTATTAAAACTTCCATATCATCTTTAAATTACTTAATTATTCTTTAAAATTCATTCACAAAAGATTTAGGAAAGAATTGTTACGTTTAACTCATATTCAAAAGGTTATAGAATTCGTAGCGTAAAAGTGCTGCGGAAAGTACTATATAAGCTTATTTGATTTAAATAACTTTTTAATGTATGAAAATTCATATTTTTCATTCCAAATCTCTTTTAAACCATTTTAATAGATTTATCAAATTTATTTCATATTTTTAATCATTAAAAATATAATTTAAAAAGAAATCACTTTTTGGATTCCGAACTGCAAAACCATGATGTTTTTAGAAAATTATTTTGGACATATTTCAAAATCTACTTAGTGATATCTTGATTTTATTTCTTCATTGGAAAACTATTATCATTGTGGACCAAAGATTTTTATTTCGAACAAATCCGATTTATAAATCATTCTCTACGTTAATTTGAAGTTAAGGTCGAAATTCACAAAATGCTGCTACGTGATGGTCTCGATTTTGACCAATTTTATGAATTGGTTCAAAACTTGCCCGAAACACTTCAAATTTGTTTTAAACCATATTTTTATCCATTTTAGATTATTTAAAATCATTAAGAGGCTATATAATTTCCACACACACATTTGTATGGATTTAATTCTCATTTAATTAACTATGGTTAATTGCTAATTATTTCTCTTATCATTTATCAAACAAGTTATAAACCACATAAACAATCATATAATCAACCAATTCGCACCTATGTTATCAAACATTCATTCAACATATTTAAGCATTCAAATCATTATACTTGAAATAATTTATGGATTAATTAGTATATATGAGTACACTTAATTAGTTCCACTCCACCAAACTATTGTGTAGATTAACGAATTGATTCCGCTAGCACTTTCTTCTCTTTCCCCAATCCGAAGCCTCTCGATCTCCTTCCTTCTTCTTGATATGCTCGGCCTAGGCTATGTAGAGCTCGGCCATGCTTCTTAGGGAGTGGTGCTCACGTCTTAAAGGTGAGGAAGGGGTGGTCGTTGGTTGTGGAGGTGAAATGGTGGAATTTGCACTTGGTTTTGAGGTGGAATACTTTATTTTTCCTTTACTTTTTCTTTTCTAATATTTTTTTATTATTTTCCTAAGGCATGGAAGCTATTAGAGAAGCTTTTAGAAAGCTTGAGAAATAAAGAAAGAAGAAGAAGCGTAAAAAAATGAGGAAGTGGATGCTTATTTATAGAAAAAGTTTTGGGTTAAAATAATATTTTGCAAAAAGACCAAAATACCCTTTACTTACTTTTAAGCAACCTTATTTTTTTGACACTTAACATCACATTTCAAATCATTAATTATGTCATTTTCACTTAGGTATTAAGTAAAGAATATAATAATTATATTTGGTTTTATTTGATGTTTACTTTTTGCTCTGAAATGACATGTTTGTCTTTTTGTGCTTACTTTTCTTAATTATATACTAGAATTTTCTAAGTATGCTTAGTAAATGTAAACTTGATTGGTGAATTAATTAATACTTATAGTATTTGAATAAATGTTCCTATATAAGAAAACAAAGGTGCGACAACGTTGTGAAAACTTTTAATTGATACAACGTTGATTTTCGACAAAATGTTTTATTGTCACATTTTGATGTTTTTGGTAAACTATTAATTTATGTAAACCAAATTTAAAAATAATTTTGTACAAATTTATTTAAAAATATAAACAAGCATAAATAAATTAAAATAATTTATTTAACCATTGAAAATTACTTTTCTAATATCAGCATTTTGTCACTTTTGCCATTATAGGCAAATGTTACTAATTTTGTGTATACTTCTCTTTCCAAGTCATATCTAATATTATTTTAATCATATAACCTTACTTTATGCATATTTAAAATCACTTTAAATAGTATATTTTAAAGTGGTCAAATTCTGGATCGTTACAAGTATGGAAGTGGAATTCTATTTCTATGGACTTCATACATGGGTTGCTAAGGTCAAATAGAGATAATGAAAGTGTATGTGTCATAGTGGATAGATTGACCAAGTGTGCCCATTTTATTCCAGTTAAGTTAACGAGACGACACCTGTTTTAGCAAGGTTGTTCATGAAGAATGTGGTTAGACTACATGGAGTTTGTTGGAGTATAGTTACTGATAGAGATTCCTTGTTTACGAGCAAGTTTTCGAAGAGTCTGCAGAAAGTTTTGGGAACCAAGCTTAAGATGTGTACCGCTTACATCCACAAACAGATGGGTGACAAGAAAGAATTAACAAGATCTTCGAAGATTTATTAAGAGCCTATTCTCTGAATTCCGGGGGATCATGGGAAGACCATCTACATCTAGTCGATTTTTTGTATAACAACAATTATCAGACTAGTATTTGGATGGCACCATTTGAAGTTTTGTATGGAAGGCCATGCAAATCTCCCGTTTGTTGTTTAGAGATCGGGAATAGATTGATTCTTAGTCCAGATCTAGTTAGAGAGGCTGAAGGGAAGATTGAGGTAATTCGGGCTGAAATCAAGGAGGCTCAGTCTAGGCAGATAAATTATGCAGATAAGAGATGGAAAGATTTGGAGTTCTCAGTTGGGGACCAAGTTTTCATTAAAGGGTCACCGATGAAGGGTGTGCTTAGATTTGGGAAGTCAAGGAAGTTATCTCCTAGGTTCATTGGACCTTTTCCTATTATTGAGTGGATTGGAAAACTCGCTTATAGACTTGAGTTACCGAGCAGTTTGCCAAGTGTCCACGACGTTTTTCATGTTTCTCATATCAGAAAATATGTTAGAGACCCGGAGACTGCTATTGCACCGACAGTGCTAGATGATTTAGTGGTAGAACCAGGCTTGACCATAGTGAGGAAGCCAGTTTGCATTATTGCGAGAGATGAGAAGAGGCTTAGAATCAAGACCGTCAGATTAGTCAAAGTCCAGTGGAGTGATGATGACAAAGACTGTACTTAGAAGTTTAAGAGCAGGATTGGAGATATTTATCCTGACTTGTTTGATGGTATATTTTACCTTCTTGTTCGTTTTGTATGCCTTGTATTAATTTTGAGGAAGAAATTCATTAAGGAGGAGAGTCTGTAACACTCCAGATTTTTGAATACATTATTTAGGAGATTTAGTTAGATAAATGAAATTAAATAATGTATTGATTAGGAGATTGATATTTGATTTTAATTAAGGTAGTCATGCTTTTTAAATAATAAATTAAATGAAGGATTTAAAATGAATTAGAGGAGGGGTATTATGGGAAAGAGGTCATTCCTAAATCACCTTCCTTAGGCCTTGTGTTATACACATTCATTTCATTTCAAAATTTTCAAATTTGAGGTCGGCCACCATTAACAGGGAGGAAGAGGAGGAAACTAAAGAAAAGCTAAAGGATAAGCAAATTCAAATCAAATTCATTCAAATCTCAAGCTCCTTAATCTCTAAAGAAAAAGTGAATAATGTTTACATCTCTAATTTTTATGGTTTCGGTTTTAAGATTAAATCCGAATGATTTTGCAAAGTTTTGCCATGTTTTTGAATGATAAAATGATAGTACATACACGTTAATGATTTATGCATGTTCATAAAGATTTTATAACATGTTTTGAGATGAAAACCCTATTAAATGACACATGTTAGCCTTGCAAATTATTATAATGATCTATAAAGTTATTCTATAGATGGATTTCAATTTTTAGATTTTTTTTAATTTATTTGGATTTTTTATGAATTTTCTAGTGAAGAAAATTATATTTTGGATTATCAAATTATTTACGCGAAAATAATTTACTGTTTGGATCTGAAAATTTTATATGTTGAAAAGAACATATTAGTAGTTTTTCTGAAATTTTTTCAAAATTTACTAAGGTGATTTAATAGTTATATAAAATTATATAAGGAATGTGACTTAAATGTTTTATATAATTACAAAAGGAGAAAAGGGATTTTTCAAATTTGTTAAAATTTCCAAAAAAGGAAAGTCGGTCGCATTATGAATATAAAAATCTGGTAACCAATCAGATTTAGACAAATATGACAGGTTGGGTATAAAAGAAATATTTTAATGTACAATAAATAGTTTTTGTCTATTTCAACACTTTAGGTAGGAGGTTCCGCCTCTGTTCCAAACCACCAACAGGGTCGAAATGTATCAAACATTCCAACTAGGTCAATAACCAATGTACATGGTATCAGGCAACTGGTACTTAGTGAATTGGAAGGAGTCGAAAAGTTTAGGGACGAAATGTTAGAGCTTTTGAAAAAGTTGAAGCTTTGTTTTAGTTTTAAAGAAAATACGCCCGCTAGCTTTCAACAAAGCGCTTTCGACATTGTCAAATGGTTTAAAAGAAAAGGTTTTTATTGGTTTGCTTTCTTGTTTTAGTTGAAACATTTCGACAAAGTCAAAAGGTATAGCTTTTTACAAGGTCGAAAGAATAGTTGCCACTTCCAAACTTTCGACCCAGATGGAGTCGAAGGTAATATTTTGTTCTCTAAAACTTGCTGCCTCTCCATTGGTTTCGAAAGGTTGGTGCCAACACCAACATTTCATTGTTTTCAAATGGTTTCGAAAGGTTTCGTTAATTATTTCGAAGCAGTTTCTTTTGACTCCAATGTTTTTCTGATCCTTTCGCTCAACCTCAAGGCATAACCCAAATGATTTAAGCTGAAGTTTTAAAGATTTCGAAGTAGTAAACTTCGAAGGGTTTCGAAAGGTTTCCACTTGTTTTAAATTAAACCCAATGTCTTCAAAAGGTTTTAAGATTCATTGCTTTTGAAAGGTTTATCGGTGATTTCATAGGGGAGGTACCCCATGCTTTCGACAAAGTCGAAAGGTAAGACCTTTCGACTAGTTTTAAAAGAAACCTTCTGACAAGGTCGAAAGGTGAGAAATTTCGACAAGGTCGAAAGGTATGGTTTTGAAATGTTTTCGAAAGGATATGATCTAAAGGATTTAAGTGGCGTATGTCATAAGATTAAAGCTTATAAAACGAAGGCTTCTTAAAGGTTTTGAAGTAGTTACCTTCAATGATTTTGAAAGGTTTTATTAAAGGTTATGAAGCAGTTACCTTCAATGCTTTTGAAGGGCTTTGTGGATGACTTTAAAGGAGTTACCTTCAATATTTTCGAAACGTTGTTTAAAGATTTTAAATAAAAGATTCAAATATAATGATTAGGTAGACAGCCTTAGTGATTTAAGTTATAAAGGACTTTCACTTATTTTAAAATGGAAGATAATCATTAATGAACATCACCAACATTATCTTGAGCAAAGTGTATATATATATATATATATATATATGTGTGTGTGTGTGTGTCTATGTATCATGGCAAAAATAGCTTATAGTAAAGCTAAAGAGATATTATATATGTATGTATGTATGTATGTATGTATATGTATGTATGATTTTATGGACTAAACCATTTTGAAAAGGTTTTCAAGGAAAATTTGAAGGGTATTAACCCAAAAGAAAATTCAAGCAGTTAGCTTATTTAAATTCGAACAATCAGTCCATTTTGAGGGCAGTTAGCCTAGAGGATAGTTAGTCCAAAGGACTGTTAGTTCAAATAAGGGCAATAAGCCCAAATATGAACAGTTGGTTCATTTGTTAGCATAACGGACCTTGCTACTTTTTAAGGACAGTTAGTCCACCCTTTTTATGTGTTTTGTGTTTATAGCCCACTATCTTGCATTGGTATAATCAGAATTCAGGATAGATAGACTAGTAGATAGCTTAGATTTTAGACAAATAGTCTATTTTATTTCCTATTTAAGCATAATGGATATTGCTATATTATTATTATAATCAGTTGATTAACCAGTTTGGTTGCAGGAAAGGATTTGCAAAATATATGTTTGAATAGAGATATTAGTGAGGGAAAATCTGTTCCACTAAGCGGCATGGTCTCATTATATATCAGTAAATAGAGATGTAACAGAAATTATTCATATAAGGCTTTATGTCTAACTCGAAGTTTTTGTTTCCACTTAAACTCTCGGCTGCTCAAAATTGATTTGAGTAGGATGAGGGTTTAGGTTTTCAGGTATTGGCTGATTTTGGAGAATAAAGCAAACGAAGACGAGCAGATGGCTGATGGATAGCTAATTTAGGAATTCTGTTTTAAATTGTTTCCGCTGTATATTAAGACAATTATGTCTATATTTCCTTGATCATCAATGGGGCATTTTTATATGTCGCTCTTCGCATATTGTAACGATCCTAAATTTTGAACAATTTAAATTGTGAATATTTAATTAATTTTAAATATTTGAATGATAATTTAAATTGAATTTCCAATATAACAATGAAATTGGTGATTAAATTTTAAAATTTAATCTATAAAGAGTTAAATAAAAAAATTAAATTTGACTTTGGAGTTGAGATTGAATATTAAATTTATATTTAAAAATTCGGACTAATGACTTAGAAAAATAATTTGGATTTAAGGATTATCACTTACGTAAATAAAAAATTGAATTAAATTTTGATTTGAAAACTGTGAAGTAATTTGAATCGTTCAAGTTTAATATGAAAAACATAATGTAACTATATTGGAGAAATTTTAATAACATAATTTAAACAAGATTTACAAAACAAAGTAAAGAAAATAAATTACACAAAACAAATTGGATTTAAAATGAAAGAAGAAAAAAAATATAATAGAAAAATAAACATAGAATGAAAGAAGAAAAATATATAAAAATAATAATAAGAATAAGAATAAAATAAACATAACTTAGAGAAAACAACCCATTGTCCTTTCATTACCCGATCCCCTTTATTTCACTTTACCATTTCCATTTTTTTTAACCCTAAACCAAAAATCACGAAAGAAAAAAAATGGCGACACTTGTTCGTTCTCTTCATTCCAAAAAATAAAATTAGGGCTTCAGCTCCTCAATCCCATTTGGGGCCTTCGTTCTATTTGCGTTGCCTTGCTCAATCGTTTTATCTTTGCTCTCTTCGGCTGTTTCGATTTTGAAAGGTGAGTTTCTCCTCACGATTAATCTTCATGCAAGTTTTTAGATTTGTTTTGAAGTGAATGCTTGGTTGCATGCTAGGAATTGTGGGTTATGCATTATCAGTTGCTCGGATAAATTAATCTAAACTGTTGAACCAATAAGTACTTGATTGCATGCTTTGTTTTGGTGGTTTGTGTTTTCAGTTGCTCGGTTAAAATTGAATTCTAGACTAATAAGAACAGATGGCTCACTGCATGTTGGTTGTTGGTTGTTCTTTTGCTATGAATTGCTCTGTTAATTTGTTATTTAAACTGATGAGGACAAATACTATTGAATTTAATTTTATTTAAACTGGTAAGAACAGACACAAATTTGGAATTTATATTTGTTTTGAACTGTTGAGAGCAAATGCTATTTAGATTTTTATTTAAACTGTTAAGAACAGAAGCTACTTAAATTTTAATTTAACTGATGAGAATAGATGTTATTTGAAACTGGTTTTTTTCTACTGATAAGAACAGATGCTGTATCCAAACTTTGCTCGTTATGATTGTGGCTGCATGTGTTGGATTTGGCTTTGTTAAATGAATATTTGTACTGCTTTATGTGTATGTTGTTGTTAGAAAATGCTTGAGAATAGGAAATAGTTGTTGATCATCTCCGATCTTGTTCAGAAAACTGTTTTCTTAAGGAAAACCTGTCAAAAATCCTTTTTCTTTCCCCTTTGTCTCTTTTTGTTTCAATGGATTTTGTTTCAGTAAAACAAGATGGATTTTGTTTTAAACTTGTAAAGGAATCAAAGCAAAATGATTTGGATGCTTAAATTATTTGTGTGAATCTACATATACCCCTTTCACTGGCCATTTGCAAAATGAAATACTGCATCTTGTTTTCTGTGAGTAACTCTTCTTTTACAAACTGTTTTTATAGGTAAATTATGGATATATATGAAAGTGCCTGCAAAGTATATGTTTGTGAACAGTATTATGATTGTGCATGTGTGATCTTCAAAACTTATGTTTGACTTCTGAATTTTCTTTTAACTTGTTTACTGAATCGAACTTAAATGTTTGCTTTAAATTGGTGTAACTCTAATAGTTTATGAACTACATATGATTGTCTATAGCTTGGGAAAAATAAATAAATAAATATAATAGTAGTATAAGTTTGTTGTTTATTTATATCTCTATGAATAGGACATATATGTATATATGATACCCTGAATATTGAAACTGGAAGTGTTACTTCAGTTTGGTGATTGCTTAAGATCTCTGTTCAAGTTCCTTAATACAAATGTTAAATTTTCAAAACAGTTTCCTCAAGATATATTTAATTGTGTGAGCTTAGTGTTAAGCCAATATAAGTTGTATATTCTAAACTAAATATTTAAACATGTTTTAAGTTAAAATAGTTAGATCCTAATCTCTGAAACTGATGTAATTTATATTTTTAGGCATAGGTTGACCTGAGTCTTTCAAAACAAATTTAAAAAAAAATTAAATACAGTTCTTAGTGAACCTGGTCGGTGTGGTTGGGAAGATTTTTCAATCTGGTTTGTCATTTGTTGCATCATTTATTGTACCCACTGTTCATTTGACCAAAGCATTTCTTTCGTGTATTGTTCGGTTAGGTGTCTACTTTGCTTTAAAAGATTGACTGGGTTTGTCTCATTTACTTATTGCTATGATCCTGTAAACTAAATGGTTACATGGAAATGTGTTCACCCAAGTTGCTTATGTTTTTGTTGCCTTACACTTGTTTTCTCAAACTGTTTGGGTCACTGTGTTGAACCCAGTCTCATTGGTCTTGACTTGATTCATTACTTTAAGTTCTCTGGCATACTTCCATGAAATTTCAACTTCCACACTACTGCAGCTGCTTGTTTGGGTACTGATCATGTTTTTTTTTTGGTGTACTTGTATTGTTGTCTGCACAACCATATATGGCATCATTAAGATTGTCATTAAGAGTTTTTAAATTTTGTTGCATTGGTGCATTTCTGTAGTTCCACTGCACTTTGTAATTTCTGTTCATTCTTATACATACATTCATGTATGCTTTGTTTGGTCTGGTCTGGTCTGCATACATGATTGTTGCAGTCCATTTTGCTGTTGGTCTTTGGTAGCATTAAGTATCACTGTACTTGTCCTGTCCGCTGTTTCATTTAGTTGCATTGTTCACCTGTATCATGTTTTTGCTCCTCTCTGTTTTAAAATTGCAGACTCAAACTAAATAGGAAAATTAGCATCTTCCCATTTAAATGAATTTAAGTTATAAATTTTAAAAGGAATATGCTTGTAACAATAAAAAAAAAATTTATTGAAGCAAAAGATTAAGTAATCAAGCAAGATCCCAGATTTAGAAATAGAAACTGTCTTCCTGTTAACAATGCGAGTAACTTCTTTTCTCAAAATAAAATTTAAGTATAAGCTGTTGCTTGTTTTATGACTGAAATGAATATGCTTGTGTTTATATACCTGATAGTATGTTAAATAGTGTGTTTATGAGTAACACTTTCTGTTTCAAAAAAAAAAACTTAATATCAAATTTTGCTTGATTGATGACTTGTGCATATCTGGTTGTATGTTGATTTGTATGTTGAGAGTAACCATCATAAATTTAAAAATTTAAGTAGAATTATCTCGTTACCTCTGCTGCTCCCTGTACTTGTTTCACTGTTAGACCCATGTTGCATGCTGGCTACTGCATGTTTGTTTGCTTCATGTTTTTGTTCAAGTTGGCACTAGTTTTGCTTTGAGCATTCCTTTGTGATCTTTGTGATTTGGACTTGCACGCTTGCTCTTATTGGTGCATACATGTGTTGGCGAGGCAGTGCACATGGGTATGAGTACACGTGTGTACTGCAGCCATACACGTTCGACAGAATTAAAAAAAAAAAAAAAATTGAAATTGTTAATGTAAAAATCTAAAATAGATTTTAAATTAGTTCATTTGTTTCATCATCTCTGTTTCCATTTTATTCAGTTCATTACAAATTTAATTACTTGAATTAAGATTAATCCTGACTCGAGTGTTTTTGTGTTTTGCAATTAACGCTCGGGTCAGACCGAGTATTTTTGCAGCTTGGAGATTTTCTCGCAGCGAAGTTAGAGAGAGGGGGATTTCGGCATTCACTAAAGTTTTCAGCAAATTTTTTTTTTTTTGTACTTAATAAAATAAATTGTTTCCGCTGTATAAAATGTAATGTATTGTATAACTCTGATATTTGTATATAAAAGAAAAGTTCATTTATGAAATAAAATTGTTGTTCTGTGATTCTGTGACTGATTCTGTTTAAATGTTATAAACTAAATAACAATCCGTCATCTTGAACGTTTCTAGTTGGTTTAATTACCGACTAGAGGCGGTCAGGGCGGCGGGTCGTTACAAAAGTGGTATCAGAGCTTTGGTTTACACAAAGCTTAGTTTATGGCGTTTAATATGAATAGTTACTAGAATCACTTTAAAGGAAGTGTTTTCAAATCTAAAGAAGTTTAAAATTGTTTTCTTTAAAATAAAAAGGTATTTTGAAAATTAGAATTATTTTGAAGATTCCCCTCTCTAAATTTAGGTTTGCGACCGTTTCTCTTCGGTGAGGTCTCGTTAGACTTGAGTTTCGATCATTCGGAAACTCATTATCGAATTTTTGAGAGTTATGGAAAATGAACATGAGTTAAGAGAATTAATGAATTGGTTTAAATTGGCTTAAATCAAATATTTTGAATATCTTCAAAGTAGTAATTGGAAAATAAAATGATATGTCAATTTGATTATAATCAAATGGATTATTGAACTATAACTTGGAAATTTAATTTTGAATTCTTTTGAAAATTGATTTCAATGTTGTGAAGAACGATTTAGTAAATAAATGGATTATAAGTATTTAACTTATAATATGGATTTTGGGTATATAACTAAGTTATATGAATTGAATTGAATCAAATTAGTAAAGGAGATTATAAAACAAAGTTTATAAATAGAAATGTAATTTTTAAAGATGTTTATAAAATCCGCAAATGACTTATTTTGATAAGTAAATTATTGTAACTTATTAAAGGTGTTATATCTATGGTTTTGGACAATAAATGAGATATAAAAAGAGATATGAATCTAATGAAAATTTATAAGAGATTTAAATTGATGCAATGAAGAATTTGAATTTGAATGGGCATGGAAATAAGTTAAGTGGAAAACTTAATATTGGAAATTTGAAGTTGGTTTAAAACCAATATTTTGAAATGTATGCAGAATTCAAACTATGAATTAAGTTGAAGTTGAAAAACTTAAATGGGAATGTTTTTGGGAAGCAACACTATGAAATGAAGTAAATTCATTTTAAGTTGTTTTGAAATGTGTTTAAAAGAATGATTTCTTTTAAGAATGAAATATATATTTGATTTTGGTTTAAGTATATCAAATATTTTCAAAATGTTGAAAATAAATGGATTTGTAAATTACTTATTATTGAATAAGTATGGAAATATTTTCCAATATGAAATGAAAGGTTTGAAATTTTATCTTTTCAAGATAAAGTGAAAAGTAAATGTTTTGAGATTTTATCTTTTAAAGATAAATTGAAAAGTGAATATTTGAATTTGTTTCAAATGGTTAAGTGTGAAAAATTTTATATCTTGTAAAGATATTATTTTTGGGAAATTTGAACACTTAGTTCAACTTGGAAAAATTTCAAAGTGATTGAATTTTGAGTTAAATGGAGTTTAACTTTGACACCCAAAAACAATGTAAGTTGAACTTTGAATTTTAAATGGATGATTTGGATTGTATGTCTAACGTCGTGAATTGACGACATATCAATTGATCTCTATTAAATATATATCTGTTGGTGGTGGAGAATTTATTCTCTTAGCTTAACACCCTTCTCTGAGACGTACGAGCTCAGAGGTTATATATCGATAGACATCAATTATGTGTTGAGGATTGACGATGTAACGTGAAATCCAAATCGAGTGTGAAGTCGATAATAAATTGGATTATGAATGTGAATTAGGTTTGAGATAACCTTAAATTTCCAAATCGGCTTAGAGGAAAATTTTAAATGGATAATGAAATGGAAAATTTGTGAATCCTCTATTTGTTAGGGGTATGAAATATTGTGGTTTTCATAACGTATATGTGTGAATACGATTAATTCGAAAACCAATTAGTTTGGAAAAGTAATTGTTATGGAAAACTTATGTAAGTACATGAGTATGATATGTACAAAAATGTGAAATGAAATATTATATATGTATGTATAATATTATGTTTTCCAAATTGAGGATATGGAAAAGTACCTTCCATTTAAACTTTGTGAAGGTTGTTGGAACTCGAGAAGAGTGTCCATTTGAAAATCGTAGCTACGTTGTATTTCCATTAGTTGGAATGTCCTTTTGGACTGGTATAGTGTGCTAGCGTAATTCGAGGGGCGAGATGCCTACGGTTACAAGCGATTCCACTGAGATAGTGGCGTAACCGCCGTGTATACCGCGATCTAGTTACACTCGGGTGGTAGCGTAATTTGAGGGGCGTGATGCCTACAGTTACAAGCGATTCCACTGGGATAGTGGCGTAACCGCTTTGTAAACTGCAATCTACAAACCAAAGCGTAATTCGAGGGGCGAGATGCCTACGGTCACGAGCGATTCTACTGGGATAGTAGCGTAACCGCCGTGTGAACCGCGATCTTTGGCAACAACCATGGCGAAATTCAATGGATGAGATATCCACAGTTACAAGCGACTCTACTGGGATAGTAGCGGAACCGCCGAGTAAACTGTGATCCATGGGGGAATGTGCTTTCCATATCCATTTTTTTTTAAAAAGAATTTTTAAAAAGGTATTTTCACTGGGAATTGAAGCAAGTATATTTAGTACTTGGAGATTGTTAGACTTGCGCCTGGCCAGCGTATGCCTAATGTCTTTAAGAACGACAGTAGACTTGTTAAATTTCGAGTTAGCAAGTATTTTCAAACTTTAAATAGAAAATCAATTATCTGAAATTAAAGTGATATAAATTCCAACTAATAAATTAAGGAAGAGGATTTTTGAAATGTTTTGAAAAGTCCACAGCTTTGGAAAAGTTATACTATGTAAATTTCTTAAATGAAGAAGTTCAAATTTAAAATTTGGGTTTTTGTAAGTTGGAAATTTTAGTAAAGATTTTTGTGTCTTGATTGTAGAAAAATAATAGACAAATGAGTTAATTAACAAAGCTAGTGAGATAAAACAAATAGAATGAATCCTACATTCATTTATTTTTAATAAGTTTCGAACTAGATAAAATTGTTAAAATATAAATATTAGTGAAATTTCAACAATCATTTCTCCTTACTTGTAATTTCGGGACGAAATTCTTTTAAGGAGGGGAGATTGTAACGATCCTAAATTTTGAACAATTTAAATTGTGAATATTTAATTAATTTTAAATATTTGAATGATAATTTAAATTGAATTTCCAATATAACAATGAAATTGGTGATTAAATTTTAAAATTTAATCTATAAAGAGTTGAATAAAAAAATTAAATTTGACTTTGGAGTTGAGATTGAATATTAAATTTATATTTAAAAATTCGGACTAATGACTTAGAAAAATAATTTGGATTTAAGGATTATCACTTACGTAAATAAAAAATTGAATTAAATTTTGATTTGAAAACTGTGAAGTAATTTGAATCGTTCAAGTTTAATATGAAAAACATAATGTAACTATATTGGAGAAATTTTAATAACATAATTTAAACAAGATTTACAAAACAAAGTAAAGAAAATAAATTACACAAAACAAATTGGATTTAAAATGAAAGAAGAAAAAAAATATAATAGAAAAATAAACATAGAATGAAAGAAGAAAAATATATAAAAATAATAATAAGAATAAGAATAAAATAAACATAACTTAGAGAAAACAACCCATTGTCCTTTCATTACCCGATCCCCTTTATTTCACTTTACCATTTCCATTTTTTTTAACCCTAAAACCAAAAATCACGAAAGAAAAAAAATGGCGACACTTGTTCGTTCTCTTCATTCCAAAAAATAAAATTAGGGCTTCAGCTCCTCAATCCCATTTGGGGCCTTCGTTCTATTTGCGTTGCCTTGCTCAATCGTTTTATCTTTGCTCTCTTCGGCTGTTTCGATTTTGAAAGGTGAGTTTCTCCTCACGATTAATCTTCATGCAAGTTTTTAGATTTGTTTTGAAGTGAATGCTTGGTTGCATGCTAGGAATTGTGGGTTATGCATTATCAGTTGCTCGGATAAATTAATCTAAACTGTTGAACCAATAAGTACTTGATTGCATGCTTTGTTTTGGTGGTTTGTGTTTTCAGTTGCTCGGTTAAAATTGAATTCTAGACTAATAAGAACAGATGGCTCACTGCATGTTGGTTGTTGGTTGTTCTTTTGCTATGAATTGCTCTGTTAATTTGTTATTTAAACTGATGAGGACAAATACTATTGAATTTAATTTTATTTAAACTGGTAAGAACAGACACAAATTTGGAATTTATATTTGTTTTGAACTGTTGAGAGCAAATGCTATTTAGATTTTTATTTAAACTGTTAAGAACAGAAGCTACTTAAATTTTAATTTAACTGATGAGAATAGATGTTATTTGAAACTGGTTTTTTTCTACTGATAAGAACAGATGCTGTATCCAAACTTTGCTCGTTATGATTGTGGCTGCATGTGTTGGATTTGGCTTTGTTAAATGAATATTTGTACTGCTTTATGTGTATGTTGTTGTTAGAAAATGCTTGAGAATAGGAAATAGTTGTTGATCATCTCCGATCTTGTTCAGAAAACTGTTTTCTTAAGGAAAACCTGTCAAAAATCCTTTTTCTTTCCCCTTTGTCTCTTTTTGTTTCAATGGATTTTGTTTCAGTAAAACAAGATGGATTTTGTTTTAAACTTGTAAAGGAATCAAAGCAAAATGATTTGGATGCTTAAATTATTTGTGTGAATCTACATATACCCCTTTCACTGGCCATTTGCAAAATGAAATACTGCATCTTGTTTTCTGTGAGTAACTCTTCTTTTACAAACTGTTTTTATAGGTAAATTATGGATATATATGAAAGTGCCTGCAAAGTATATGTTTGTGAACAGTATTATGATTGTGCATGTGTGATCTTCAAAACTTATGTTTGACTTCTGAATTTTCTTTTAACTTGTTTACTGAATCGAACTTAAATGTTTGCTTTAAATTGGTGTAACTCTAATAGTTTATGAACTACATATGATTGTCTGTAGCTTGGGAAAAATAAATAAATAAATATAATAGTAGTATAAGTTTGTTGTTTATTTATATCTCTATGAATAGGACATATATGTATATATGATACCCTGAATATTGAAACTGGAAGTGTTACTTCAGTTTGGTGATTGCTTAAGATCTCTATTCAAGTTCCTTAATACAAATGTTAAATTTTCAAAACAGTTTCCTCAAGATATATTTAATTGTGTGAGCTTAGTGTTAAGCCAATATAAGTTGTATATTCTAAACTAAATATTTAAACATGTTTTAAGTTAAAATAGTTAGATCCTAATCTCTGAAACTGATGTAATTTATATTTTTAGGCATAGGTTGACCTGAGTCTTTCAAAACAAATTTAAAAAAATATTAAATACAGTTCTTAGTGAACCTGGTCAGTGTGGTTGGGAAGATTTTTCAATCTGGTTTGTCATTTGTTGCATCATTTATTGTACCCACTGTTCATTTGACCAAAGCATTTCTTTCGTGTATTGTTTGGTTAGGTGTCTACTTTGCTTTAAAAGATTGACTGGGTTTGTCTCATTTACTTATTGCTATGATCCTGTAAACTAAATGGTTATATGGAAATGTGTTCACCCAAGTTGCTTATGTTTTTGTTGCCTTACACTTGTTTTCTCAAACTGTTTGGGTCACTGTGTTGAACCCAGTCTCATTGGTCTTGACTTGATTCATTGCTTTAAGTTCTCTGGCATACTTCCATGAAATTTCAACTTCCACACTACTGCAGCTGCTTGTTTGGTTACTGATCATGTTTTTTTTTTGGTGTACTTGTATTGTTGTCTGCACAACCATATATGGCATCATTAAGATTGTCATTAAGAGTTTTTAAATTTTGTTGCATTGGTGCATTTCTGTAGTTCCACTGCACTTTGTAATTTCTGTTCATTCTTATACATACATTCATGTATGCTTTGTTTGGTCTGGTCTGGTCTGCATACATGATTGTTGCAGTCCATTTTGCTGTTGGTCTTTGGTAGCATTAAGTATCACTGTACTTGTCCTGTCCGCTGTTTCATTTAGTTGCATTGTTCACCTGTATCATGTTTTTGCTCCTCTCTGTTTTAAAATTGCAGACTCAAACTAAATAGGAAAATTAGCATCTTCCCATTTAAATGAATTTAAGTTATAAATTTTAAAAGGAATATGCTTGTAACAATAAAAAAAAAATTTATTGAAGCAAAAGATTAAGTAATCAAGCAAGATCCCAGATTTAGAAATAGAAACTGTCTTCCTGTTAACAATGCGAGTAACTTCTTTTCTCAAAATAAAATTTAAGTATAAGCTGTTGCTTGTTTAATGACTGAAATGAATATGCTTGTGTTTATATACCTGATAGTATGTTAAATAGTGTGTTTATGAGTAACACTTTCTGTTTCAAAAAAAAAAAACTTAATATTAAATTTTGCTTGATTGATGACTTGTGCATATCTGGTTGTATGTTGATTTGTATGTTGAGAGTAACCATCATAAATTTAAAAATTTAAGTAGAATTATCTCGTTACCTCTGCTGCTCCCTGTACTTGTTTCACTGTTAGACCCCTGTTGCATGCTGGCTGCTGCATGTTTGTTTGCTTCATGTTTTTGTTCAAGTTGGCACTAGTTTTGCTTTGAGCATTCCTTTGTGATCTTTGTGATTTGCACTTGCACGCTTGCTCTTGTTGGTGCACACATGTGTTGGCGAGGCAGTGCACATGGGTATGAGTACACGTGTGTACTGCAGCCATACACGTTCGACAGAATTAAAAAAAAAAAAAAAATGAAATTGTTAATGTAAAAATCTAAAATAGATTTTAAATTAGTTCATTTGTTTCATCATCTCTGTTTCCATTTTATTCAGTTCATTACAAATTTAATTACTTGAATTAAGATTAATCCTGACTCGAGTGTTTTTGTGTTTTGCAATTAACGCTCGGGTCAGACCGAGTATTTTTGCAGCTTGGAGATTTTCTCGCAGCGAAGTTAGAGAGAGGGGGATTTCGGCATTCACTAAAGTTTTCAGCAAATTTTTTTTTTTTGTACTTAATAAAATAAATTGTTTCCGCTGTATAAAATGTAATGTATTGTATAACTCTGATATTTGTATATAAAAGAAAAGTTCATTTATGAAATAAAATTGTTGTTCTGTGATTCTGTGACTGATTCTGTTTAAATGTTATAAACTAAATAACAATCCGTCATCTTGAACGTTTCTAGTTGGTTTAATTACCGACTAGAGGCGGTCAGGGCGGCGGGTCGTTACACATATTGTTGTAAATTATATTTGATCATTGCCTGGGAATATGCTTGCAGGTTTTTGTAACTTGGATATGATTTTGTTCGAAATGTAATCACTGTAATTATTGTTCTGGAAATCTGTGATTTTGTTCATATTCAAGTGCTTCTGATATTATGGATACCATTGACATTACCGCATTTCGTCACCAGAAGTTAATGCCGTGGATGACTGTAGCATCCATAACACTTAACTTTTGGCCTCCAAATACGGGATGTTAAAAATACGAAGAAGAGATGTCGCTAGGGGTACCTAGTCTCGTTGGTCAAGTATGGCTTTTGTTTTAGTCATTTCAAGCTGACACAAGTGTCGGGTCATCCATCATCGTTCTCTTTCTTCAAATCCTGCAAACGCCCCTAATTCAACCTCTACATTTGGATAAGATCCACTGCGTATAAAGTTGTTAAAGTGGTTCTGATATTGACAGAGAAAATGCCAATATTCGACCCTGGTCTCTTTAACAATCAAATGTCATTTTTTACACCGATTCGTACTTTTACATTTCGAAAATGATTCATACTTGATATCAAAATATCATATTCGCTTCAAAAATCATTTCAAAATAGGGTATCCCTTCATATCAAAACATTCATATTTAAATCAATGATTCAAATCTAAATAGTTCCCCTCTAAAATAGTTTGAGTATTGAAAATGATTTTAAATAATTAAAATATTGAATATTGAATATAGTTTGGCTAATTAGAATAGTTTTTGTATTGAAAAATTGTTTGAATAATTAGAATAGTCTAAAGATTGGAAATAGTTTTGAATATAAAATAGATTTTAATATTGAAAATAGTTTGGATAAATAGTTTATATATTAAAATAATTTGGTTATTAAAATAGTTTATATATTAAAATAGTTTATATTAAAACTATTTCTTCCTTTACAAAACAATTTGAACTCATATTCCTATTTCAAATGACAACAATTTCAACTTTTCAACTTTTAAATTTAAGTCAACTTCATATTAAATTTTGATTTTCATCAGCCTCAATTCAAAACAATGTCAAACTTTACATCAAATACAATTCAAACAATTCTATTCAAATGGCTGAAAGTCTTAATTCAATTTCTCATTTTTAAACAAATTTTGTTTAATCCATTTCACATCCAAACTTGAAAATATCAATTTAAAGCCATTTTAAATAATGTAAATTCAAAGTTTAAATTAAAGTTTAACCTTCAAAATAATTCACTTTCGATAAATTCAAATCATATTCCAATTTCCGCCTTAAGATTTCAAAATAAATCTTTAAACGATTTCATGTAAACAATTAAAATTTCAACATTTAAAAGCTCAGATTTAGAGAATAATTTAATTCATATAACTCCAAATTCTATTTTCTTTTAAAAATTATCATTTAAACCAATTTAAATTCAAGATTTTGTAACCACTTAATTTAACCAATCTGGTGTCCGTGTTTAACTTTCTACCTCATGGCCAAGTGATCAATTATTACAATTTTAAATTTCATGGATGGAAATATATCATTTCAACCCAAAATGTGACGAGTAGGATTTTGCCCACTCAAAAATCGACATCCATACTTCAAATCGTACTCGAATGTCATAGATTCGACCGTTCAAATCCGATTCGCCGGAGCTTATAACAATCATTAAGTAAACAACAAAGCGGAATAAAAGAATAATACATTGATATACAGCTTTGATACAATATCTGATACAACAGATGATCCAATAGATATCAATATACATCAGAGATATGATACAATAAAATAGCAGCGGAAAGAAAATAGATAACATTTAACAGCAGAACAAATAACTCTAAGATAGTCTTCAACGAAGAACTCCAAATCGGAACTGTAACTCCATTTCCAAGAATCAATCCAGCAATAGCTCGAACCCCCAATAACATATCACCAAGCTCAGCAAGACTGGTGCGATCCAAAGACTGAACTAACTCCAGATAATCCACTATATCTAACTATCTGTAAAACCCAACTCTAGACTGCTCGTGTAGAAAATAATGAGCACCCAGAGTTTAGGAAATAAAACAATAAACTCCGGATCAGTCATGGGACTGGTGTGAGCAACAAAAACAGTTTATCTTATAAAAATAATATAAGAAAGAATTTTAAAGTCAATTCGCAATGCTTTTTTGAAATGAGACTACCATAAGGCCTCCCGCACACACACACAATGCAAACGCAGAATCGGAGGAGATTTCTCCTTATGATAGTCAAAGATGCTTGATACGCATTTAAAAGAACATTTGATATTATTACTAGTGCATAGTGTAGGGGAAAAATTCATTTTTAAAGTAGAATATAAATCTTAGCCAACATAGACATTTCGAACTATGCCTACTATAGCTACCATCCAAACAGTGTTGCGACACCATAAGTGAATGATAGGTTCTACAACTAAAACCGTACAAGTTTCGTATTGGGAATTGGATTTCCAACAAATGGTCAGGCCAAGGAACTTCCCATTGCCACATGAGAATGCCTCTGGAAAGACATCCCCGAGAACCAAACCGGAACTCTGCCAACACAAGGCCGGGTTACCACTAACTGGGTAACTACTGACACGAGCACGCCATTCCCCGATCGTAAACGACCTTTCTCATGGGATCCCGATAACCAACAACCACAAAGTAATAAATTCGTAGTAACCACATAGGTTAAATATCTGGGCTCCATACCATGATACCACCTCTATCCAGAAGGAAATGTACATACCCTAAAGGGTGCTACCCCTCATAACCTTGCCGCATCTTTCCTGTTTTGACCATTTCCGGGGTGTGAGGCTCGACGAAGTCACGTCCACAAAAACATACTTTATACAAAAGCCATGCTTTGGGTCAACAAATGATCAACACAATGATCACCAAGATAGACGATCAAATAAATGATCCTATCACAAATAATCAACACAATGATCATTTCAGCAACACTCAGTATGTCACATTACCAAAATTGGGAATATATCGCTGATAACTTCAACTACATAACCTCTGAGCTCGTACGTCTCAGAGAAGGGTGTTAAGCTAAAGAATAAATTCTTCGCCACCAACAGAAATATATTTGAAAGAAATCTGCTTTATATCTCACTTTGTAACGTCAGACATACAATCCATACAAGTCTGTTCCGGGCTCGAACAAAACCGAAGGCACTTACAAAGAAGTCCTTGCAATCCGGATATTCACAATCCTGATCGGATTTTCCCATCACTTAGGGAGTTTCTATACCGGCGCGACTTGGTGCAGAAACAATCGATAGGTCATCCTATCACTTTCACAAATACCCGGTCTTCATCACCGGTCTTCAAATGCTATCCATAACGACGTATCACATATTCGGAATGGGTTATACGACACAAAGGTCCTTTCCCGGCTAAACCGAATAGTGAGCGAAATAGTTCAAAAACATATGGATATTGGGATTTCAATTAAGTCACAACTTATTAATTCAAAACTTTCTTTCAAATGGTTTAATCAATTACCATTTCAAATCTTTTAACAAAAAAGATTCATTTTCACAACCTTTAACGGTTCTAAACAAATTTCACATTTTAATCTTTTAAATAAAAGATTCATTCACATATTTTCCAAATCAATTTTCATTTCAATTTGATTTAACTCGTTAAATCTTTAAATCAAAGATTTAACTTATAGCCTTCAAAACAATTTCATTTCAATTTGATTTAAACAAATCATCAATTTAAATCTGTTAAAAATAAACAGATTTAATTCATAGCTTTCAAAAAGAATTCATTCATAACTTAGGAAAATCATTTCTCTATTCAATCTTGCAATTCCCCTAATTAAATGGAATCTCAGTTCTTATCTAAAAGTGTTTATCATTTGAAAACAACAGTTTTCATTTTGGAAATCTGATTCATTTATACGAGTTGAAATCCTTGAGTTAAATTCAAATTTCCAAAAATAATACTTTAAAAATGGTTTAACTCATAATGACTAGTATAATATCATTAATCCCTAATTTCAAATTACAGAATTCAATTTCAAGTATTGAATTTAAATTTAAATCAACTTATTTAAATTCCAAAACTTAATCAAGTAATTTAAAATAATAAATTCTATTTTGAAATTCCATTTTGAAATTCCATTCCAAAAGCTTTTCACATTTATTCCGATTCCATTTCCAAAACATTTGAATTTAAAAATTCAAATTTAACTATTTCAAAAATCTGCGACTTAATCGATTTCCTCGTGAAATCCATAATTGTGTGTGTATGGTGTGGTTCAGGGGTTCAACTCAATAGTGCACAACCATTCAATCATCACAGATCAAAACACAGAAATATAATTGATAACGATATAAACTATAACGCTTATCATATATTCACAGATTCACAGATAATATACAAATATATCATCAATAAATGAATAAATACACAGCTCACTTCACAGAACAAACTATCACAGATCAGATAGGAAAATCAATTCAATGCATCTCACATCATACAATCATTCGTAAGTAAGGTCAAGTATTCAATAATCATTTATAAGAAGGATTAATTTATTGTTTAATCCTAATTGATTCAATTTATTTCCAATTTATTTTAATTTCTTATGAATTAATTATCCAATCCTAATTTATTAATTACAAATCATTTGATATAAATTAATTTATCAAACACTTTAATTAATTAAATTATTCTTAATTAATCATATTAATTAAATCAACCTACCAATTACATTAATTAACTTTAATAAATCAAAATATCCAAAATTTATTACAATAAGTGATTAATCCTTAATTACGTTCTTAAGAAATTATCTTAGATTAATTCATTATTAATCATTTCTATTTATAAATTAATCTAAATTATTTATTTATAAATTAAATAAATCATTCCTTAATTACCTTATTAATTAAATCATCTTATTACCTTAATTATCTCTAAGATAATTAATTTCTTTATTAATGATTTCATTAATCATTTAAGTGTATTTTAAACATTACACTTTAAACTTAAATTCAGATTAATTTCAAAAATACACTTAATCATTTGAATTGTTTCGAACAATTTAAATTCAAAAACTTCTTTTATTCGAAAACTAAGATTCGAATTTAGATTAAATTCCAGATTTAAATTTTAGTTTAAATCTCTATTTTTATTTAAAGCTTTACTTTTTAAATCCCAACTATCTAAACCTTTTAAAGTTGTTATAAATAATTTAATTTAAAAACTTTATCTTATATTTAAAACTGAGATTCAAACTTCATTCGAACCCAAACTAAATTTGATTTAAACTTAATTTAAATATCTATTTTATATTTTTAAAATCCAGATTTAAGTTTTATAAAACTTACAGGTTTTAAAACCTGTAGCTAATATCCCCGAGACATTTTCCCAGATGACTTCGAGTCCAAAACTCCACCTTCCCCAAGCAAAACTACCCAGTGCTTTGAATAATACTCGAGCAAACCCAGTTGCTTCGAGTCAATTTACAAAAATCTCGAGCAATACCCCGAGTCCCCCTCTTCTTCTTCCCCAACGACGCAACCCAATGCCAAAGAAACCCAAAACCAAACGTGCACGCGGTGCACTTGCACCCACGGCTTCGGCCTCTGGCGGCGGTCACGACCATCCCCAACAACCACACAAACTTACCTGAACACGAAGGCAACCCCAGATCGTACAAAAACCCAACGACGCAAAATTGAGGCATTCGCGACAAATCAGGAAACCACCATGGCCCGAAAACTCCACCTTCCTCATCGTCCACGACCTCGAGACCGCCCTCCGTCATCCCCGAGGCTTCCTCATTGACATACGCGGCCTTTCCCACAATCGCGATCAACTCCGATGCCATATAGTTGACGCCACGACCTCGACAGTTCAATGTTTCAGAATGCAGTATTAAACCCTAAATCGTCTTCGTCCCAAACATTCTTACATTGAAAAAAATATTTAGCAATTTTCCTGGAATCATCGATCAACAGCCTATCTCCAAACAAAATTTCAACATCTAAAATTTTCTAAATTTCCAGAAATTGATAAAAATACCATTTCAGTTCATTTTTGAACTGTTCGAAACATACTTAACTAAAAGCTTCCATTTTTGTTTCGAAAATCATATTTTCGAATGTAGATTCCGATTATGTAATTGAATCAACAATTCATTACTTTCGAATTTTATCATAATAATGCGTATTGCCTGTAGAACAGAGTCACTGGTGATGATGCTTCAACTACAGGCTCAAAACAAATTTTTAAAGCTTTGATTTATGTTTAACAACCTATTTTGTTTTAAAATGTAAGCCTATATATGATTGGAAGAAGATGTTTTATATGTTTTGCTTAACTCCTTAACTCTGTAGCTACAACCAGGAAATCAACAGCATCTTCAAAAGTTACAGCATACTCATTTATATAAACACAGAACTATACAAAACAAATACACAGGCAAGCACCATGTTAACCATGATAAAAATGTGTTTACCCACAGCATCAATAGACAAATAGATGAAAAAATAAAAATAAAAATTCTGGTAGGAGTTTACTCACTGTATTTCCAAAGGAAGAAGAAGACAGAGCTTGCAAATGTTGAACAGGGCACAGAGCACATCTTCTTTGATCTCTGGCTCGAGTTGATTGTATTATTTAAATTGAAATTTGTTTATGTTTGAAAGGGTTTTTACTTCAGTTTATTCTTAGCTTTGCAGGAACGAGCTGAAGGGAATGAGAAGTTGATTTATAGGAAAACTACAGGGTGATTATTTGTTTATACAAAGCAGGTACAAGATTTTCTTTACTTGTATTTTTTTAAATCTTTGGCCAGAGATATTAGTATGGAGGCTGGTGATACTTGTTGTGATAGCATTTAATGCCAAGATATGTGTCTCCATACCTACCTCATTCTATCCTTTTTCTTGCTTCAGCTGAAGTGATCTTGTGTTGGAGGTGATACTATATACGTAGATATTATTATTTGTTTGTCCTTGTTGACTGTGCAGTTTGTTTGGTGGCTGATGATATTTTATATTCTTCCTTTCTTTCTTTTGTCTTTCATGTCTCTTAACAATATGTATATATATTTTTCTTTCATTTTTAACTTGCCTACACTTGCATGCATTCTGACTATCTTCTTTTGTTTGTTCATACTTATGAATGTATACCCTTTTGTTTTGTTTATTTACTTACTTTTTATTTGCCTGCATAACCTTTGTTTTTATTTGTTTGTTATTTTTACTTTGTTTTGTTTACTTTGCTTATTTATATTTTTGTTTTCCATGCTTGCTTTGTTTTCATTTACAAGTGTACATACTTGTATGTATTTTTGTTTTGTAATACTTCCTATATATGTTTACTTATTGTTTTTGTTTTATATATAATTGTTCTTATTTTTATTCATAGCTTAAATATGAATTATTTTACTTTACAAAATAAGTGAACTTCTATTTTTATTTTACTCTTATTACTTTTGTAGCCTACTCCATTTGTATTATCTTGTATTGATTTATTAATATGAGATTAAGATATATATATATATATATATATATATATATATTTACTTTATATTGTTATATCTTATATTTTATTTACTTCTTATTTATTGTCTTGTATTTATTATATATATTTTAACCATCAATAATAAATTAACAATTCACTTATTTATTCATTTCGTACTTGTGTCAATGTATATACTTTAATATTTATTTTTCAAACCATTAATATAAGATTTAAATTCAAATCAAAATATATATATATATATACACACAAGATTTTAAAATTTCAAATTGACTCATATATACCCAAATATACATATATATATATATTCACATATATACATATATATATAATAAAAAAAATTTAAATGATTTATATAGAATATATTTGAACTCGGGGAAACTCACATCACTATTTATAATTAATTTTATAAATTTTTATTCAAAATTTCATTTAATTATAAATTTAAATTAAATAAAAATTCAGGATCGTTACAGACTTCCCCCCTTAAAAGAATTTCGTCCTCGAAATTCGCAGGCACGAAAACAATACAGAGATAGACGAAAGATAGAGAAATATCTTTTCAGATCAAACTGGATATCAATTCTGCATTTGGCTCACCAAATCAGAATATCAACAATAGATACAAGAAATTATAATAGAATTTCAAAATTTGGTTTTAAACGAAATCGTTTTATCGATACAATTCAAAAGAATTTGAAAACGAATCAAAGAAAATTGATAAGAAAGTTGTTTCCACTGTCACAGGGTATTAACCAATTATAGTCGTATTTCCCTGTCCTCTATCTCGTTCTCTTTTTGCCCTCATACTTACTATCAGTGGATAGTAAAAGAATTTACTGAGGCATTCAAACGGATATCTTAAGGATTAATCATTCTAGGATTTACTTCATCCTATCTCTAATGAGCTACTTAATGTGTTACACTCCTGAGCTAAAGTTCAAGCCCTAGCTCTGATACCAAATGTGAAGAGTAGGATTTTGCCCGCTCAAAAATCGACATCCATACTTCAAATCGTACTCGAATGTCATAGATTCGACCGTTCAAATCCGATTCGCCGGAGCTTATAACAATCATTAAGTAAACAACACAGCGGAATAAAAGAATAATACATTGATATACAGCTTTGATACAATATCTGATACAACAGATGATCCAATAGATATCAATATACATCAGAGATATGATACAATAAAATAGCAGCGGAAAGAAAATAGATAACATTTAACAGCGGAACAAATAACTCTAAGATAGCCTTCAACGAAGAACTCCAAATCGGAACTGTAACTCCATTTCCAAGAATCAATCCAGCAATAGCTCGAACCCCCAATAACATATCACCAAGCTCAGCAAGACTGGCGCGATCCAAAGACTGAACTAACTCCAGATAATCCACTATATCTAACTATCTGTAAAACCCAACTCTAGACTGCTCGTGTAGAAAATAATGAGCACCCAGAGTTTAGGAAATAAAACAATAAACTCCGGATCAGTCATGGGACTGGTGTGAGCAACAAAAACAGTTTATCTTATAAAAATAATATAAGAAAGAATTTTAAAGTCAATTCGCAATGCTTTTTAGAAATGAGACTACCATAAGGCCTCCCGCACACACACACAATGCAAACGCAGAATCGGAGGAGATTTCTCCTTATGATAGTCAAAGATGCTTGATACGCATTTAAAAGAACATTTGATATTATTACTAGTGCATAGTGCAGGGGAAAAATTCATTTTGAAAGTAGAATATAAATCTTAGCCAACAAAGACATTTCGAACTATGCCTACTATAGCTACCATCCAAACAGTGTTGCGACACCATAAGTGAATGATAGGTTCTACAACTAAAACCGTACAAGTTTCGTATTGGGAATTGGATTTCCAACAAATGGTCAGGCCAAGGAACTTCCCATTGCCACATGAGAATGCCTCTGGAAAGACATCCCCGAGAACCAAACCGGAACTCTGCGAACACAAGGCCGGGTTACCCCTAACTGGGTAACTACTGACACGAGCACGCCATTCCCCGATCGTAAACGACCTTTCTCACCGGATCCCGATAACTAACAACCACAAAGTAATAAATTCGTAGTAACCACATAGGTTAAATATCTGGGCTCCATACCATGATACCACCTCTATCCAGAAGGAAATGTACATACCCTAAAGGGTGCTACCCCTCATAACCTTGCCGCATCTTTCCTGTTTTGACCATTTCCGGGGTGTGAGGCTCGACGAAGTCACGTCCACAAAAACATACTTTATACAAAAGCCATGCTTTGGGTCAACAAATGATCAACACAATGATCACCAAGATAGACGATCAAATAAATGATCCTATCACAAATAATCAACACAATGATCATTTCAGCAACACTCAGTATGTCACATTACCAAAATTGGGAATATATCGCTGATAACTTCAACTACATAACCTCTGAGCTCGTACGTCTCAGAGAAGGGTGTTAAGCTAAAGAATAAATTCTTCGCCACCAACAGAAATATATTTGAAAGAAATCTGCTTTATATCTCAATTTGTAACGTCAGACATACAATCCATACAAGTCTGTTCCGGGCTCGAACAAAACCGAAGGCACTTACAAAGAAGTCCTTGCAATCCGGATATTCACAATCCTGATCGGATTTTCCCATCACTTAGGGAGTTTCTATACCGGCGCGACTCGGTGTAGAAACAATCGATAGGTCATCCTATCGCTTTCACAAATACCCGGTCTTCATCACCGGTCTTCAAATGCTATCCATAACGACGTATCACATATTCGGAATGGGTTATACGACACAAAGGTCCTTTCCCGGCTAAACCGAATAGTGAGCGAAATAGTTCAAAAACATATGGATATTGGGATTTCAATTAAGTCACAACTTATTAATTCAAAACTTTCTTTCAAATGGTTTAATCAATTACCATTTCAAATCTATTAACAAAAAAGATTCATTTTCACAACCTTTAACGGTTCTAAACAAATTTCACATTTTAATCTTTTAAATAAAAGATTCATTCACATATTTTCCAAATCAATTTTCATTTCAATTTGATTTAACTCGTTAAATCTTTAAATCAAAGATTTAACTTATAGCCTTCAAAACAATTTCATTTCAATTTGATTTAAACAAATCATCAATTTAAATCTGTTAAAAATAAACAGATTTAATTCATAGCTTTCAAAAAGAATTCATTCATAACTTAGGAAAATCATTTCTCTATTCAATCTTGCAATTCCCCTAATTAACTGGAATCTCAGTTCTTATCTAAAAGTGTTTATCATTTGAAAACAACAGTTTTCATTTTGGAAATCTGATTCATTTATACGAGTTGAAATCCTTGAGTTAAATTCAAATTCCCAAAAATAATACTTTAAAAATGGTTTAACTCATAATGACTAGTATAATATCATTAATCCCTAATTTCAAATTACAGAATTCAATTTCAAGTATTGAATTTAAATTTAAATCAACTTATTTAAATTCCAAAACTTAATCAAGTAATTTAAAAATAATAAATTCTATTTTGAAATTCCATTTTGAAATTCCATTCCAAAAGCTTTTCACATTTATTCCGATTCCATTTCCAAAACATTTGAATTTAAAAATTCAAATTTAACTATTTCAAAAATCTGCGACTTAATCGATTTCCTCGTGAAATCCATAATTGTGTGTGTATGGTGTGGTTCAGGGGTTCAACTCAATAGTGCACAACCATTCAATCATCACAGATCAAAACATAGAAATATAATTGATAAGCGATATAAACTATAACGCTTATCATATATTCACAGATTCACAGATAATATACAAATATATCATCAATAAATGAATAAATACACAGCTCACTTCATAGAACAAACTATCACAGATCAGATAGGAAAATCAATTCAATGCATCTCACATCATACAATCATTCGTAAGTAAGGTCAAGTATTCAATAATCATTTATAAGCAGGATTAATTTATTGTTTAATCCTAATTGATTCAATTTATTTCCAATTTATTTTAATTTCTTATGAATTAATTATCCAATCCTGATTTACTAATTACAAATCATTTGATATAAATTAATTTATCAAACACTTTAATTAATTAAATTATTCTTAATTAATCATATTAATTAAATCAACCTACCAATTACATTAATTAACTTTAATAAATCAAAATATCCAAAATTTATTACAATAAGTGATTAATCCTTAATTACGTTCTTAAGAAATTATCTTAGATTAATTCATTATTAATCATTTCTATTTATAAATTAATCTAAATTATTTATTTATAAATTAAATAAATCATTCCTTAATTACCTTATTAATTAAATCATCTTATTACCTTAATTATCTCTAAGATAATTAATTTCTTTATTAATGATTTCATTAATCATTTAAGTGTATTTTAAACATTACACTTTAAACTTAAATTCAGATTAATTTTAAAAATACACTTAATCATTTGAATTGTTTCGAACAATTTAAATTCAAAAACTTCTTTTATTCGAAAACTAAGATTCGAATTTAGATTAAATTCCAGATTTAAATTTTAGTTTAAATCTCTATTTTTAATTAAAGCTTTACTTTTTAAATCCCAACTATCTAAACCTTTTAAAGTTGTTATAAATAATTTAATTTAAAAACTTTATCTTATATTTAAAACTGAGATTCAAACTTCATTCGAACCCAAACTAAATTTGATTTAAACTTAATTTAAATATCTATTTTATATTTTTAAAATCCAGATTTAAGTTTTATAAAACTTACAGGTTTTAAAACCTGTAGCTAATATCCCCGAGACATTTTCCCAGATGACTTCGAGTCCAAAACTCCACCTTCCCCAAGCAAAACTACCCAGTGCTTTAAATAATACTCGAGCAAACCCAGTTGCTTCGAGTCAATTTACAAAAATCTCGAGCAATGCCCCGAGTCCCCCTCTTCTTCTTCCCCAACGACGCAACCCAATGCCAAAGAAACCCAAAACCAAACGTGCACGCGGTGCACTTGCACCCACGGCTTCGGCCTCTGGCGGCGGTCACGACCATCCCCAACAACCACACAAACTTACCTGAACACGAAGGCAACCCCAGATCGTACAAAAACCCAACGACGCAAAATTGAGGCATTCGCGACAAATCAGGAAACCACCATGGCCCGGAAACTCCACCTTCCTCATCGTCCACGACCTCGAGACCGCCCGCCGTCATCCCCGAGGCTTCCTCATTGACATACGCGGCCTTTCCCACAATCGCGATCAACTCCGATGCCATATAGTTGACGCCACGACCTCGACAGTTCAATGTTTCAGAATGCAGTATTAAACCCTAAATCGTCTTCGTCCCAAACATTCTTACATTGAAAAAAATATTTAGCAATTTTCCTGGAATCATCGATCAACAGCCTATCTCCAAACAAAATTTCAACATCTAAAATTTTCTAAATTTCCAGAAATTGATAAAAATACCATTTCAGTTCATTTTTGAACTGTTCGAAACCTACTTAACTAAAAGCTTCCATTTTTGTTTCGAAAATCATATTTTCGAATGTAGATTCCGATTATGTAATTGAATCAACAATTCATTACTTTCGAATTTTATCATAATAATGCGTATTGCGTGTAGAACAGAGTCACTGGTGATGATGCTTCAACTACAGGCTCAAAACAAATTTTTAAAGCTTTGATTTATGTTTAACAACCTATTTTGTTTTAAAATGTAAGCCTATATATGATTGGAAGAAGATGTTTTATATGTTTTGCTTAACTCCTTAACTCTGTAGCTACAACCAGGAAATCAACAGCATCTTCAAAAGTTACAGCATACTCATTTATATAAACACAGAACTATACAAAACAAATGCACAGGCAAGCACCATGTTAACCATGATAAAAATGTGTTTACCCACAGCATCAATAGACAAATAGATGAAAAAATAAAAATAAAAATTCTGGTAGGAGTTTACTCACTGTATTTCCAAAGGAAGAAGAAGACAGAGCTTGCAAATGTTGAACAGGGCACAGAGCACATCTTCTTTGATCTCTGGCTCGAGTTGATTGTATTATTTAAATTGAAATTTGTTTATGTTTGAAAGGGTTTTTACTTCAGTTTATTCTTAGCTTTGCAGGAACGAGCTGAAGGGAAGGAGAAGTTGATTTATAGGAAAACTACAGGGTGATTATTTGTTTATACAAAGCAGGTACAAGATTTTCTTTACTTGTATTTTTTTAAATCTTTGGCCAGAGATATTAGTATGGAGGCTGGTGATACTTGTTGTGATAGCATTTAATGCCAAGATATGTGTCTCCATACCTACCTCATTCTATCCTTTTTCTTGCTTCAGCTGAAGTGATCTTGTGTTGGAGGTGATACTATATACATAGATATTATTATTTGTTTGTCCTTGTTGACTGTGCAGTTTGTTTGGTGGCTGATGATATTTTATATTCTTCCTTTCTTTCTTTTGTCTTTCATGTCTCTTAACAATATGTATATATATTTTTCTTTCATTTTTAACTTGCCTACACTTGCATGCATTCTGACTATCTTCTTTTGTTTGTTCATACTTATGAATGTATACCCTTTTGTTTTGTTTATTTACTTACTTTTTATTTGCCTGCATAACCTTTGTTTTTATTTGTTTGTTATTTTTACTTTGTTTTGTTTACTTTGCTTATTTATATTTTTGTTTTCCATGCTTGCTTTGTTTTCATTTACAAGTGTACATACTTGTATGTATTTTTGTTTTGTAATACTTCCTATATATGTTTACTTATTGTTTTTGTTTTATATATAATTGTTCTTATTTTTATTCATAGCTTAAATATGAATTATTTTACTTTACAAAATAAGTGAACTTCTATTTTTATTTTACTCTTATTACTTTTGTAGCCTACTCCATTTGTATTATCTTGTATTGATTTATTAATATGAGATTAAGATATATATATATATATATATATTTACTTTATATTGTTATATCTTATATTTTATTTACTTCTTATTTATTGTCTTGTATTTATTATATATATTTTAACCATCAATAATAAATTAACAATTCACTTATTTATTCATTTCATACTTGTGTCAATGTATATACTTTAATATTTATTTTTCAAACCATTAATATAAGTTTTAAATTCAAATCAAAATATATATATATATATATATATACACACAAGATTTTAAAATTTCAAATTGACTCATATATACCCAAATATACATATATATATATATATTCACATATATACATATATATATAATAAAAAAAAATTAAATGATTTATATAGAATATATTTGAACTCGGGGAAACTCACATCACTATTTATAATAAATTTTATAAATTTTTATTCAAAATTTCATTTAATTATAAATTTAAATTAAATAAAAATTCAGGATCGTTACACAAAATAAAATAATATAGGTATATATCATTTCAACATATTTCTTAGGTCATTTCCAATGGTCCAAATGATAAATAAATGATGTCAATAAATAAATAGGTAATAAGAGGATATGTCATATAAATAAACAACCATACATCCATCATCAATCAATAGGCATACAATTGCAACCAAAATCCAAGTCAACCAATATATCACAACAGTTTTAATTATCAATTGTCGGTGACTAGCAATTAAATTTACATATTAATTTAAATGTAAATAAATTTCAACATCAAATTAAATTTTAATTTAAATGTCAATTTAAACTACCAAACCGCTAATAAATTCTTACCACTATAAATTTAATTCAACAAACATAAGAAAATTTAGTATGGCATGAGTGGGTTAAATCACTGACCTTTGATTTATAGCCCATTAAGAATCCCATAAAAAGCCCAAAATTCCAACAGTCTCCAAATTCAACCAAGCAAGATCCAGATTGTCCGGAATTCTGATATGCACACAATGGAAGAAACCTTGTATCAATCCGAGTTCGTGTGCAAAAGTTATTGATGTTAGAAGCTTGAAATTTAAATTTAAATTTAAATTTAAATTTAATTCAGGGGCAAATTAGTAAATACAATGTTGCCTTCTCTAAACACTTACAGCACGATCGCCCTCGACCATGCCAAAACAACCGCCACCTATGAGTCAAAAATGCCACTACCATGAACATCTATACCTAGATCGGATGATCCCACCATGCTCCGCGCTTAGAGCCACCCCCACCTTGGCCTTGCTTGATGCCTCCGGCCACCAAACGAGGCTCTGCTGCCGTCAATATTCCATCGTTGATTTTGGCGTTTTCGAGCACCCATGCAATGATCAGACTACATTGATGGACTATGCTCGTCCCTTCTACACGCCAGTGCTTCCCGATCGTCGATTGGTTGACGATCCACCGTTGAACGACAAAACCTAGGATGGAAGGCCGAAAATTCTTCATTAATTTCTGGACAACCAAAACATCCAATCGAAAAAAAATTATAGACGTAGATTCTATTCATTGAGAGCTTCACAATGATATATTATATGATAGAATTGGAGCAGTTTGAAGGAGTTTGATTTGAAATCAGTAATTAGGGTTTAGGATAATCTCCATTGGGAAGGAACAGATTAGAATTATATTGCAACATAAGTACAGAAAATAGAATCGAAGGCTGGTTGGGTTTATAACAACATATGTATGAGCAAAGATGGACAAGAATGGATGGAACAGATCAATTGGGCCAAAGTGATAACCAAGGCCCGAAAAGCCCGTTTCGTCCCGGAAACGAAAATAGGTCATCCCATATAATGAATTATATGTTTTCAATATTTTTAAATTCAATGAAACTAACTTCAAACCCCAATTCTATGGTATATTGATTTTAGCTTTTAAAGTCAAATTTTTTTAACTAAATTCCTTTAATTGATTTCTAGACGTTTCGAGCTCGCACGATCAAACGATAGGTCTGATCGCTACGAAACTTGAATCCTGATATAATTCACCATTACGGATCCAATGAAACTGATTTCGTCGAAATCTGAGACAATGCCCATAATTTTACACGTTAATTAAAACAATCTATTTAAAAAATAAATTTAATCACTTTTAAATTCTAAATTAAAAGTTTTTAATATCGACCTTGTTTAAATAGGAATTAGTAATATTTTAAAATACGATTTTCCATGTTACATACAAGATTTAAATAATAAATTAATTTCATCCATCAATTACAACTGTAATAAAAACCTATTTCATTATAGATTTAAATTTCAAACAAATTCTTTTATTTTGATTTAAACTCTTATTATTAATTCAACAAATACCTTATGTATTTATCAATCACGAACTTCCATTTATTACACTCGTTATTCTATAGTTAACGTCTTTCTCATATTAATTGAAATATTTTATTACATTAAATTTCATTAATTTCCAAATTAATTTAAATGGATTAAATAATAAGATGAGAAATAGAACAATGATTACATTTAAGTAATTTAAACATATTTATAAATTTATTGTTTACAAACAAAGGTTAATATTTACATATAAAATAATTGATTTCGTATTCTATATTAAAACCAGTCTCAATTAAATAACATATAATCCCACCATTTAATACATCATTTATTTTGATCCTTATTTACCTTTACAATCATAATCGATTGAAACAACATTATGATAGTTGTTAATTACCTTCAATCTATATTATTAAATTATATTCGAATAATTTTTTTCCATTAATAAATTATAAATTTTAATTTCTCACAATATTAAATTCCAAAGCCCTATTTAATTAAATATTTTTAATTATCAAAATACGGGTCGTTATAATCTCTCCTACTCAAAACTTTTCGTCCTCGAAAGGAACAAGAAAGAATCAAGAGGTTATTATATTTGAAATAGTCAATTTATAAACAAATAATCTTAAATATTTAAGTTTAATAAATATTTGAAAATAACTCAACTTTTACAAAATTTCTAAGCCAAAAATTCATGAAATTTTTTGGCAGCATCTCCTTTGCACGGTTAGATCCAGAAAAATAAAAATATTAATAATTACATTTTATATATCATATTTCAATAATAAAACATCCCAAACCATGGGAAAAAAATTAAATACCGTTATAAAACTGTAACCCGAAAACGTACCTATTTGTCGGGAAAACAAACTGTATTTATGAAACCAAAAGCAACTGCTATTGTTTTCACAAACCTGTATTTTTCTTAAATAATCCAAAAGTGCGTTAAACTATATAAAAGAGCAATACTTATCAATTAATTTCAATCAATAATAAAAACAACACAACTATATATAATAATCATATGATAATAAAAGCAGTATGACCATTACACGCAACAAAAGAAAATATCAAACATCCATAGCAACTAAAACCAATGGTTTGTTCAAGGTCAGAAACTTTTCATCATACAAGGGTGATAAATAAACTACCAAGTTTATCTTACTCTCAACAGCCTTAGATAATTACTTAATAGATTATTCATAAGCCTCAACAATTTGAAGTATCATTCCCCAAACATCCCATAAGCCAATAACAAAGAATTTTAAATATTATTTAAGTTTATTCTATTGGTTTCTTTTCACTTCATTTACTTTCCTTTATTTTCATTCATGCATACAACATCATCGTTTACTAACTTACTTCATTACTTACATAATTTATTTCCCATTTAATATTTGAAATCATATTGATCCATTATTAAAGTACTACATACATTTCAATGCGGTTTAATTCACATTTGTTATTTACTTATATATTTGATTTCTATTTAATATTAATATTCATTAATGAATCATTTCATAACTAAGTTTCTCTATTCTTTGTTTCCCATTTATTTCTTCATATATAGTATCATCTAATATTAAATCAATTTATGAATCATCAACATTTTCTTTAAGTTTATAATCATTTACTTAAATTGTATTCTCCATTTTACTATTCAATTTAATTATTAACCATTTCAAAATATTAACTTAAGTTTATTATACTTCTTATACATCATAATTTCTTATTTATAGCATAACTTCATTTGAAATATTTTTAATAATTAAACTTTTTTACTTACATAATATTACATTATCTTTTAATTTACAAGTTACAAACTTCAATTTTATATTTTCATGGTTTCATTAACACTTTGCCTTTATTTTAGATTTCAATTTGGAAGTTTCCAACCATTAAAATAGTTAGAGTTCCATTTCAATAATTGAAAATCAATAATTAACAGAAAACTTAAGAACAATACCGGATTTAATTTCAAATGACATATACTTATATCATTTTTATATCGAATCATACTTAGGAAATTAAATTAAAATTTGTTTCACCAAAAGCAACCGTGTAGAAAAGCTACTATAATAGTCTTCCCACTTTGAAACTTGAAAATGAACGTCGATGATGGCGCGAACATTACCGAAATGATTTTCCAGCAATAGAAAAGGGGAGGACATAACTTATTTTCTTTCAAATTCCTTTGAAACATTTCTTTCAAGTACCTTTAGAAAATATTTTGAAAACATTTATGTTTGTAAATACTTTCAAATAATACTAATATTACTTTTTCCAAAATCTTTGAAAACCAAATTCAAACACCGGAGCTTACGTTCTCAAATTTCCAATTTATGTTCATTTCACTTGTAAAACTTATTTTACAAGCCATATTTATGAAATTTCACTATCTAACAAACAAACATATTATATACAATTATACCATTTGTGAAAAATTATTCTTTTACTTACAAAATATAATACTAGGAAAAATTATTTTGTTTGCCTATTCTTAAAATAATATTGTGTCGGTTTATCCTATTCAAGTGTTTAGAAATCCCTATCGATGACATCGTATCCTATATACCGACTAGAATTTATAAACACTAAATAGAACAAATTAACACAATAGAAAATATTTTATAGAATTAACAAATACACTCTCTCGTATATATATAAACTTAGGATCATTCTAGGGTATTAATAACCCTATCTCTAATGAGTTAACCCAACAGGCTAAGTTATCTCTAAACCATAGCTCTGATACCAACTGTGACGGTCCACCTTTCTGGACGATTTAAATCGACAATAAACCACACATTTCTAACTCAAACCTTTTAAAAGGAGGATTGTTGATAGGCTTTAATAAGAAAAATAAGAGAAAAGAAGAAAAACAAAATACAGAATCTCACAGCGGAACGACAAAATATAATAACCAAATAAACAGTCATGAAGTTGTTTTACAATATGCATTAGATTACATAATTTTTACAACATAATCAGAGTACAACTAACAAACATACCAATATAATGTAGCGGAATAATGATAGTAAATACGATCTAGAAACTCCATCTTCATCTTCAAGGAATAATATCTTTAACACTGAAATACTCAAGCAGACCTGAGCGTAACGAAAAGACAAAATACTCAAGTCAGAACTAAAATTTCTTATGTAAGTTAAATCAATAACAAGTAAATATGAGTGTAATAGCTTCAGAGACGATTACGGGATTTTCCATCTCCTATCAAATGTACAATGTAAGTGCAACAACTTAAGAAATATTATGAGATTTTCCACCTCCTAAGGATCCGTTTAACTATCTATATGTAGTAAAATATGCTATATATATAGTGTCTATTAGTAATGTAAAGTATTAAAATAGAGCTAAGGCTTTACATTGATCCCCCTTAACACATCTTTAAGCAAGTAGTCTGTGTAGGTCCTGTAACATAACCAGTAACGTCGATAGCCAGTGAGTCCCCTATAGGTACCATACTAAAACAAAATCGTAGTGGTCGCGAGTAAGGAAAGAGTATGACAAGGCACGTGAGTCGCCCAAGATAGGATACTACCGTTTTGTGTTTCCTGACTGGAGGTAACTCCTAACGCCCCGCCGTGAATATCCATCTCATAATCAAATCAAGGTACACCAATCAAGTCAAAATCAATATAGTAGTACGAAGAATAGATGTCGCTAGAGGTAGCCAGCCTCATTGGTCAGTTATGGCTCCTGTTTTAGTCATTCTAAATTGACACAAGTGTCAGGGACATCCATCATCCTTTTCTTTTTTCAAATCTACTAAATGTTGCCAATACAACCTCTACATTCTCGATAACATTCACCGTGTACACAGTTGTTAAAGTGATTTCTATTGACAGAGAGTATGCCAATATTCGGTCCAGGTCTCTTTAACAACCAAATATCATTTTTCACATCTATTGGTACTTTTACATTTCGAAAACGATTCATATTTGATATAAAAATATCATATTCGCTTCAAAAATCATTTCAAAATAGGGTATACCTTCATGTCAAAACGTCATATTTAAATCAACGAATTAAACTTAAATATTTCGCCTCTAAAATAGTTTGAATATTGAATGGTTTTGACTAATTAAAATATTGAATATTGTAAATAGTTTGGATAATTAAAATAGTTTTAATATTGAAAAATAGTTTGGAATAATTTGAATAGTTTAAAGATTGGAAATAGTTTTGAATACAAAATGGATTTTAACATTGAAAACAGTTTGGATAAATAGGTTATATATTAAAATAATTTGATTATTAAAATAGTTTATATATTAAATAGTTTATACTAAAATTGTTTCTTGCTTTTCAAAACAATATGAACTCATATTCAAATCACAATAAATTCAACTGTTCAACTTCCAGTTTCAAATCAACTTCATATTAAATTCTGATTGTCATAAGCCACAATTCAAAACAATTTCAAACTTTACATCAAATTCAATTTAAATAGTTATATTCAAACGGCTAAAACTCTTAATTCAATTTTTCATTTTTAAATAAATTTTATTTAATCCATTTCACGTCTAAACTTGAAAATACCAATTTAAAAGAATTTTAAATAAAGTAAATTCAAAGTTTAAATTAAAAGTTTAACCTTCCAAATAATTCTCTTTCGATAAATACAAATTATATTCCAATTTCCACTTTAACATTTTAAATTAAATCTTTAAACAATTTCAATTAAACAGTTTCGAATTCAACATTTGAAAGCTCGAATTTAGAAAATAATTTAATTCATATTAATCCAAATTTTTTTTTTAAACCAACACCATTTTAAACCAATTTAAATTCAATATTTTCAAACCATTTATTTAACCAATCTGGTGTCCGTGTATGATTTTCTACCCTAGGGCCAAGTGATCAGTTATTTCAATTTTAAATTTCATGGATGGATATATATCATTTCAACCTAAAATTAAATGACATACATATATATCATTTCAATCTATTTCTTAGTTCACAATGGTCTAAATGATAATATGATGTCAATAAATAAATAGGTAATAACAGGGATATGTCAAATAAATAAACAACCATACATCCATCATTAATCAATATGCATATAATTGCAACCAACATCCAAATCAACCAATATATCACAACGGTTCCAATTATCGATTGGAGGTGTTTAACTAGCAATTAAATTTACATATTAATTTAAATGTCAATTAAATTCAATATCAAATTCAGTTTCAATTTAAATATCAATTTGAACTACCAAACATCAACTAATAAAACTCTTGTCACTTCATAAATTTAATTCAAAAAATATAAGAAAATTTAGTATTGCATGAGTGGGTTAAATCATTTACCTTTGATTCATGGTCTATTAAAAATTGAATAAAATGCCTAAAATTACAATAGTCTCCAAATTCAACCAAACTAGTTACAGATTTTTGGAATTTCGGTACGAACCCAACATAAAAACCTCATATCAATCTGAGTTTGTATGCAAAAGTTATTGATGTTAGAAGTTTGAAATTTAAATTAAAATATAGTTCAGGGCAAATTAGTAAATACAATGTCGCCTTCTCTAAACCCCTACAGCACGCATCGCCCTCGACCATGCCAAAACAGCCGCTACCTATGAGTCAAAAACGACGCTGCTATGAACGTCTATACCGAGATCGGCCAACCCCATTGTGCTCAGTGCTTGGAGCGGCCCCTAGATAGTCCTCACGCGACGCCTCTAGCCACCAGACGAGTCTTCGCCACCGTCGATATTCCATCGCTGATTTTGGCGAATTCGAGCACCCATGCAACTATTGGGCCATTAAGGACCCAAAATTTTGGTTGTTTGATTTTAAATGGTTAATTAACTCTAAATATTTAAAAAAATTGAATTTTGGAATTTAATAATTTTATTTAACTCCATTCAACTAATAAATAATATTGGTAAGTTCAATTTGTGAATTTATCTACAAATATGAAACAGATTGGATAAATATCGATAATTAAATATTTAATCTGTGAAATTAGCCTTCTAGGGCACAGTATCAGATTTCAACGAATAAATTTCATCGGATCCATAATAGTGAATTATTTTGAGATTTCCAGTTTCATAGCGATTGGACTTATCATTTGGTCATGCGAGATCGAAACGCGTTGAAATTAATATAAGAAATTTAACATAACAACTGGATCTTAAAACCTATCTTCTGCATGCGATTGAATTAGATATCGAAACAAGTTCCATTGCGCTCGGAATAGGGGTATAACATATAGAAAACCAGGTGGGACGTCTCGTTTAGAGTTCGAAATTTTCGGCTTTTTTTTATTGAAAATTTTATAAGATAATAATAATAATAATATAAACATAGGTCAACATCATAGGCCAACACTTAAAATTAGCCTGCAAACATTTTCCCTTGTTTCCTGCATTGTCCTCTCTACATTTTCCTCTGCCTCTTCTTTAAAATTAACTAAAAATTTACTCGATTAAAAATCATGAAACTGTTTTAAAAATCTAGTTTTGGCTAAAGCTTCGTTCTCATACCCATTTGGTAGCACATGGAAGTCTTTTGGCTAAATTCGGTAGTTGGGGGAGAGTTAGGGTTTGGAATTGCGGAGAGTATGGTAGTTGTGGTGGCGAAGGGAGCCCGGATTTGAACTCGTATAGGAATGAATCGCCTAGGCGTGGATTTTTGCAAGGTTTGTTAATGAGTTTGGTCGAGTGACCTAGTGGTGTCGCATGAGTAAGGTGCAAGTTGCGCATGGAGGTGGAAGCCTTTGGGCATGGAGTTTGGTTCGAGCGGGTGCGGTTCGAGTAAAGCAAGTCGTTGGCAAAGTCCGTTCTTCGAACGGTGGTCCGGAGCTCCGTATCAGTGCTTTGCCATGCACGCGTGAGAGGGGTTTGTTTGTGCATTTCTATTTTGATCAAGGAAGAAGGGTCTTTAGAGGAGGAGGGTAATTTTATAATTTTTGTGAAGTTATTTGTATTTTAATTTTTAATTTAAATCTATCGATAACTTCTAAACTCGTATCTTGCTCTTACTAGGTTTGATTCGAATGTTGTTTTTTGCGTTAGGATCACGTCGTCGAGATATTCGTGATGAAGTTAGTTTGGTTGGATTTGTAGCAAGTGAATATCTCACAGCAGAACTGACTAAAATATAATAGTAAGTAAATACTCTGAAGACAATAACACTTTTTGAACAAGAGTCTCAAAACTAAAAAGTCTTTGTCATCTACCTAACCTATGAGATATGATGAGGAGGGCGTCAGAACTAAAGTTTTGGTGAATGGACAAATTATACACTTCTAAGCTTAATTCTACATATACTATTTTATTTCCATTTTTTGTTATATTAGGTTTTTTGGGTTCATAATACTCTCGCCTCTATACATGAATCGTACCTATTTACTCCCTAGTAAATTAAAATAACTAATATATATGCAGCTATATGCCCAACGACCGCATCGGTCCTATGTACCACTAATAGTACATTTCGTATCCTCCTCGGAAAGGACTCCATCATCTTGCTCCTAGAGCGTTCTGTGACTACATCTATAAAGGACAGCTTCGTGAGGCCTATAATACAAATATTCCGTCATCTGTTATGAAAACGTAAAACTGCATCCGCATTAGCCTATACTAATGCTTGGATATCCACAATGTAATGCCAGCACGTACCTTGAGGACCATACATAATTGGTCTTTCTACTCCCTGAATCTCACTTAACAAGGTCTATCTTGTATGAAATTCAGTCGAGAATTTTCTATATTTGTAAAGGACTACTTCATTAGGCCTATAATACGGATATTTTACTTGGTTTGTCTCTTTTCTTATCATGGCTATGACCCCACGCAGCCACCCCTCAACTAATTGAAAGACCTCTAAAGAGATAAGAGGTTGTGTCCTACTGCAAACAATCTAAACATCCAACTGGCTGCCCCCCCCCCCCCCCCCCCCCCCGCATCCAATATCTCAAGAGTGAAAGAATCATTGGCCTGTTGGTTTAACACTCATCTTCCCTGAACTCGCTCTTCGTTTACTAATGGCTTGATCTCCGCATACTTCTATCCTTTTGGGTCTTGCCCACTAAAACCTACTCATAAGTTAGAGTATGGTGTCATACAAATATCCTACTCCACTCATCAATCTTTTGACTGCCTACAAAGGTCTGCTTTGTTAGGCCCGCAACGCAAAAGCAATCAAGGCATACTCTCTTGAGGGAAGACCTACAAACCTACCTCCGTGGGTGCAACTTCATTAGGCCTACTCTAGAGGGCCATCCTAGAGTACCCTCACGTCCCGTTGAAGTTACGTACTTCCTTCTAGCCCAAAATAACTAAGCTGGGTGTGCTTCTCTATGCTGAAATCTGCGATAAACTGCTTCGTTAGGCACTTCACCCTTTGGTCTGCTCCAAACGCATCTTACCATTTTATTAGACCCTACATCTAACCTTTTATTAAGCGTTTGGTTTACTTTTCTTATTCTATTGGCTACTTATTTACCTTAATCAGCATAAGCTTGTCCCAACCTCACCTAACTATTGTGAGACCATCAGTTCCTGACTGAAATGGAATGTTGTTGGAATGGGCCCTGTTTCTATGTTTGCTTATTAACTTAGTGTAAGTTTTAAAACGATCCTCTTCTGTTGTTTCTGCTCTATTTTCTTATTAACTTAATCTAAGTCTTAAAATAAGCCTTTTCTGTTCTTCTTTCTTAATTATAACCTATGTTATAAATTTTTTTTTGTTTTCACTTCTATATTCTTTTATAATCTATATATTATAATTATAAGTGTCTCTTTTCTATTCTAGTCTGTCTTCCTTTATTGTGATATTGAACTCTCTTTAATTCTCTTATATTATACGACAATTTTGGCTTGGAATTATGTCTGACTGTAACAAATTTACTTATCAAATAACTGCTTTGCTTTTTATTCTACTATCTGGGTAGTAATTGCAGACCTAGGTATATTTTGTTTACTGCTTCTAGTCTTATCTAATAGTTAACTTCTTCTTTAATTCTTCACTTATTTTTCTTATATTCTAGGAAGTAGTTCTATTCTATTTGGTTGGTTACAAAAATTGTGCTAAGAATCCATTTCCCTGTATTAATAATGCTATAATAATCCGTGATTGCAAGATATTCCTTTTATTATTTCTTTATTTTTTTGAGTAGTGCAAAATACAGTACTGTCTCTGTTTTACACTAATTCCCTTTTTCTTTCTTTTATTCTTGCAATTACGTTTATTATTATGTTTTAAATATTAAACTATGGAAATGTATTCTCTTTTCTAAAGCAACCAACTAATCTATCATTAACTTCCCAATCAAGTTACTAAAATTTCCCCTTTTAATTTATTTTACCCGTTTTAGCATAATTTACTGCAAACTTCTATTTTTATCTTTTTGTTTCAGTTTTTCTTGGTATACATTTAATTTATGTACCTCAAGTGTTTTTTTCATTTTAGTCTGTTTTTGCAAATTCTTCTATTTAACTATTTTGTTCACATAAAATGAAATAAAAAGAAGCTAATATTTATATGCTAAATTTCATCTTTAAAATAGGTGTACATAACAGTAAGTTTCTTACTTTTTGGCTTATGCCTTTCTCTAACTGTCAAGCCTAATATTATTCATACTTAATTGGATTACTATTTTCCTTTTCCATATAATTCATAATTAAATACAAGATCTCTTATATAATTTGCAGTTTTCAACATAACTAATTAGCAGAACTAATTACTGATATAAATGCTGAATTAAAATAGTAAAAGGTAATCTAACGATAATATATCATAAACATACAAGATAACATGTCGTCCTTAGCTTTCCACCATGGCCTTTCTGGATCCCTTTCTTAGGCGTCTACTATTTCTACTAAGAATATCTTGTCCTAGAATTTTTTTTATTTAGGGTTCAACCTCAGGCAATGAACCCAATTGGTAGAAAATGTAACGACCCAGAATTTCTGTCATTTGAAATTCATATATTTAATTGATTTTAAATATTAACAAGTAAAATATGTAAGTCGAATAAATTTTATTTCGAATATCTAGATTTAATTGGATAATTAAATCGATAATTTAATATTTGAAATTATAGAAATAATTGGAAATTGGGTTTAATATGATTAAAATTGATTTGTAAAGTGGTATAAAATCATATTGGAGTTAGAATGATGTTATAGAACTTTTAAAATCGAATTAAAAGTTGAATTGTAGAAATTGAATATTTTAATATTTAGTTGACGAGTAAAAATAGCCATTTTTCAAACAGTCTCGGATTTCGACGAAACTAGTTTCATTGGATCCGTAATGTTATATTATTATAAGATTTCAAATTTCGTTTCAATCGGATTTACGGTTTGTCCAGGGCAAGCTAAAACGCACTGAAATTGGTTTGAGTGAATTTTAAATTTAAATAGTAGATTCGAAAACCTATCATCCAAATTTGATCGAATTGGCTTCTAATATATATTCCATTGCGGTCGGAATAGGGGTAAAACATTATAAGTGCCAGGCGGCACGCTTCGTTTCGAGTTCGGAAAACTTTCGGATGAATAGTGCGCGAATATTTTCTATAAAATGCCCCCTATTTTCACATTTTCAACAAAAACCCTAGGGTTTAATGCTTCAGCCGCCACAATTATTATCAATGGCCGAAATTTTCCCATCTTCCTCCTTTATTTTCTTTAAATCCGTAAACAATTGCGACAAACGTTCAACTACAAAGTTGTAGACAGTATCAAGATCTCTCTATCCAACGGCTGCGATCAAGAATGGGGCAGTAAATCGACGGCAAAATGGTGATGAAGGCGCGCCGTTCACACACGTTTCTCGAGGCACACGTGCAACCGAGCTTGGCAAAATTGCGGCCGATGGTAGCTTGCGTAGGGGGCTTCGACTCGGCGATGTTTGATCGTGTTCAAGCCCATCGTGGTGGCCACGACCATTAGGGTTTTACGGCGGCCAATTTGGGTTCACGTACGTGATTTTCATGAAGGGGAGAAGAAAAGGACAACGGCCAGATTTGATCAAAGCAAAAGGGACGGCCTGGATTGATTCTAGGTTATAATTATAAAAAAAAAGTTGTAAATTATTATATAATTAAAATCGTATAAACTTTGTAACTTCATAACTTGTTCGTACGAGGTCGAAAAATGATGAAACGAATTGCTTTGGCTTCGTATTGACGAGCCCTACGCGATGGAGCTGGATTGCAGTTGATTTGAGCTAGTGTAAATTTTAGGTAAAATTAAACGCGCGTTTAGTTTTATTCGGAATGAAACACTACAATTGTTATTGGAAACAAGGTGAAAACTTCTCACTCAATCGAATTATGTTTCAATTTAAATTTTTAATAGTAAAATTTAAAATTGCTTGATTGTGTGATTGAATGATAAATTGCTATATGTTGTATTGAAATAGACCCTATAAGCCGCATATTAAGCGGAGGTTATTATATTAAACACATATACCGCGATATTCCACCTTGAAGTGGAATTGGTATTATATATGTATTTGGAGTTGATTTCCCGCATTATATAGCGGATGAGACCCTATTGCGCCGCATAATAGCGGATAATATTTTATAAACCCATGTACCGTGATATTCCGTCTTGAAACAAGATTGGTATTGTGCTAACATCCGTGAATGCAGAGAAACAGGTTGGAGGGATCCAACTGGATTCCTCAACAGTATTGATTTATTTACAGATATTTGCGATATATTCTGTTATCATCTTGATATATGATGTTTGGATGTCGTGGTTGATGTATTGGTGCTGTTGCGCATTAGGCCTATTTTTGGAGTTTCAAAAATGTTAAAGTAACGATTTCGAATTTAAAAGGATTTTCAAGTGATTGTTGAAAGTATACATTTTATTGAATTTTGGAATTGATTCATTTTAAATAAATAAACGTTATAATTTTTATGTTAAAAAAAATTATGATTTTTGTGAAATATAACCGAAATGTGATTTTTGAAATAAGTAGCTGATTAATTTATAAAATGGTTTAAATTGGGATTTTTAAATTATTATAAACGATTTATATAAAAGATTTATAAAATTGATATTTATAAATTAAAATATTGGAATTATAAAACGAGTTTTTATAGTGTTAAAATGAAGTATAAATGGATTTCATAAGTGAATGAAATTTATGAATTTATAAATTGTGAAGTTATAAAATGAATAGATTTTGTCAAATAAAAGATTTATAAGTAACTAACTTATAAATTGGATTTTGGCATTTAAATGAGATATAAATAGAATTTGTTAATTAAGGGATTTTTTATAAGTTGAAGTTTTTATAAAATATATATCTGTGTGAATTTTTAAACGTGGTTTTATAAATCCGAAACCAATTGAATTTGATAAGTAAATATGAAAGCTTATTAAACGATTTATATCCACAATTTTGGACGGTGGATAATCCTTTAAATTAAATATGTAGAAGAGTTGAATTTGGTAAACGATTTATATTCATGATTTTGGACAGTGAATAATATATTGAAGAAATGTTTTAGGAAGTGATCTCTTAAAATAGAATTAAAATGATTTGAAGTTGTTTTAAAATGTGTTAAGGATCGAAACCATAGATTTCAACATTCATTGTTGAAATAGACGTTTTCGAAAAATAAGGAAAAGATGGACTATAACACTGTTGTTATAGTAGATGATTTTCAAAAGGAAATGTTTTTGTATAGTATTGGGATTTATATATCTATCTAAATTTCGAATCCCTATACTAGTGATTTTGGGTTATCGTAACGATGTTTTACGCAACATTCGTTTTGACTCAAATGAATGTGTTTAAGAGAATGTTTTCCTTAAAGAATAAAATATATACTTAGTTGTGATTTAAGTATATTGAATATTTTCCAAATGTTGAAAATAAATAGATTTGTGAATTACTTATTATTAAATAAGTATGGAAATGTTTTCCAATATGAAGTGAAGTGTTTTGAGATTTATATATTTTAAAGATAAATCGAAAGTGAATATTTGAAATCGATTTGAGAATCGTATATTAATAGATATTTTTGGAAAATAAATAATTTGGGAAATTATTTGGAATCTGGTGATGTTGTGCATATCTATTGATAGTTAAATAACCGACTATCAATATTTTCCTTTAAATGGGTATTTGTTGTGATTTGCTTGAATTTGAATGGTACACTTATTTTAAAATAAGCGCTCGTTATTCGGTTTAGCCGGGAGAGGACCCTTGGGTCATAAATCCCATTCCGAATAGTGATACGTCGTAATGGACAGCATTTGAAGACCGGTGTTGAAGACTGGACATTTTCGAAAACGGAAGGATTACCATCGAATGTCTCTGCATCTGCTGATCTCCCGATATAGAGATTTTATCACCCTTTGTGATGAGAATTCCGGACGTGATTAGTGAATATCCGATCGCAAGGGCTTCTTTGGAAGTGCCTTCGGTTCCGTTCGATCCCGCAATGGACTTGTATGGATGTGTGTCTAACGTTACAATTTGAGATGCAAAGCTGGTTTCTATCAAATACATTTCTGTTGGTGGCGGAGAATTTACTCTCTTAGCTTAACACCCTTCTCTGAGACGTACGAGCTCAGAGGTTATGTGGTTGATGGTTACTAGTGATATATTCCCAATTTGGTAACGTGGCATGCTGAGTGCTGTTGATCATTTGTTGATCAAAGCGTGGCTTTTATGAAAAGCATAGCTTTGTGGACGAGACTTCGTCAGACCTCACACCCCGGAAATGTTCAAAACAGGAAGAATGCAGCAAGGTTATTTGAGGATAGCGCCCCCATAGGGTATGTTCATTTCCTTCTGGATGAGGTGGTATTATGGTATAGAGCCCAAATACTTAACCTATATGGTTGCTGCAAATTTATTTCTTTGTGGTTGTTGGTGAATCCTGGGATTTAGGTCAGTTACGACTGGGGGATGGCATACTCGTGTCAGTAGTTACCTAGCCAGATGTAACCCGGCGTTGTGTTAGCAGAGATTCAGTTAGGTTCTCGGGGCGTCTTTCCAGAGGCGTACCCATGTGGCAATGGGAAGTTCCTTGGCCTGACCATTAGTTGGAAATCTAAAGAAACAATACGAACCCTTTACGATTGCAAATTGTATAACCTGCCTCCTCAAGAGGTAGCTATATCTGGCATACTATAATGGAACCTATGCTGGCTAAGATTTATATTATACTTTCAAAATGTTTTCCTGCACCTTGCACTTATAGTAATAATATCAAAGAAATTTGCATATCAAGCATCTTTGACTATCATAAGGAGAAATCTCCTCCAATTCTGCGTTTGCATTGTGTGTGTTGCGGGAGGCCTTATGGTAGTTACATTTTCTAAAAAAAACATTGCGGATCTATTTTAAAATATTTCTTCGTTTGTTTTTAAAAGATAAACTGTTTTAAGTTCTCACACCAGTCCCATGACTGACTTGAAGTTTATTGTTTCCTTTCTAAATGTAACAACCCTGTTATTGGAGATTACTAATGATATTAAATTATAATGATAGTTATAATTTAATATGGTAAATAGAATATAATGAAGAAATAAATTTGGTATAAATTGTGTATTTCAAATAAACAATACATATGAAGTTAAATATTGGGTTTAAAATTCATTGTTTGGTATTTTGGTTAAATAAAATGGAAAATATTGGAATTTAGGTAAATTTGAGTTAATAAATTTACCAAGTGATGTATTTCAACATTTAATTGTCGAAATAAATGCAAATTGATGGAAATAAAGTTTTAAAAACTCTATTTTGAGGTATTGGAGTGAAATTAGTCATTTACTATATTTTAATTAGTCAATGTGATAATATTGATAATTATTGTCAATATTAGCCTTTTATTGAATATAAAAGGAAAAATATGAAGAAAACATGTCTTTTAATAAAATAAAACATGAAATATTGTGTAAAACTATTATTTTGTGGTTTTAAAAGTGTTAGAATGATTTATTAAAATTTATTTGGCTAAGAGAATAAATTTTGATCAAGTTATACTTTAAAAATAGTGTCTTACACTAAAATTGTGCAAATTGTAAAATAATGTTAAAATGGGGATTTATTGTTAAAAATTATTTTTTTATTGTTAAAATAAATTTTATTTTGTCACAGTAATTATTTTATTTCAAAACAATTTGATCTATGTATTTTATTTGGCTTGAAAATGTAGTATTGTATGAATATAGTGTAAAATAGGTTAATATGTATACATAACCTTGCAATTCCACTAAGTATATTTTTCTCATGGGCTTATTTTGGTAGAAAATTGACCCAATAGACTTTACTAGAGCCTTCTTGATTGAGAAAAGAAAATTACTGTACGTAGATTATTTGTCCTCCTTCTCCAAAAACATTCAGAAAGAAAAAACAAGAAAAAAAAAACAAAAAACAAAAAACAATGGCTTCCTCAAACTAAATCAAATTTCCACCCAATTTTCAGCGAATCTTAAAGAGAAATCATCTAAATTAAGAATAGAAAGGTAATCTCTTTCCAATACCAAATAGTTTTCATCATAATCTGAGAACTTGAGATGTGAATTGGCTTATAGTTTGCTTTTATTGTCTTGCATGTTTGTTTTCATGTTTCTTCAGGTTCTTAGGGCTTCCATCCTCACCAAAGATCAAAAATTTCTCCCAAATCACTGCCTTATCTTGCCAAAAATATTCTTTAAGTAAGGTAAGGGTTTCTTACAGCAAGCTAAAGAGAAAAAAATCGAATTTTGCTGTCATTGTTGATGGAATTCCTCAAATTATTGACTTTGTTTTCTGTTTTGCTGGCTGAAAAAACCCTATATTAGAAAAATCATATCTTTTTCAATTTTTAGAAAATTGATCTCAGTTTTTGATAGGTTGTTGTAGTTAGTGAACACTGCATTTCTGGAAATTTTCAATTGATTTTGAGTTATTTTGCTATGGGAAATTATTGGTTAAAGTCGGCCAAAAATTGATTTTTGTGTTTTGGCCGAAAATAGGTCATATTAGAAAATTCATATCTTTCCCATTTCATAGCAAATTAGTCTCAGTTTTTGTTATGTTGTTGTAGCCGTGGTACTCTACATTTCTGTAAATTTTCATTCAATTTTGAGTTCTTTTACTATAGGAAACTATTGCTTGAAATTGGTCAAAAACTGACCTCTGTGTATTGGCCGAAAATAGGTCATATTAGAAAAATCATATCTTTTTCAATTCTAAGGTAATTAATCTCAGTTTTTGATATGTTGTTTTATTCGGGGTACTATGCAATTCTGGAAATTTTCATTTAGTTTTGGGTTAATTTGCTGTAAGAAACTATTGCTTGAAATTGGTCAAAAACTGACCTCTGTGTATTGGCCGAAAATAGGTCATATTAGAAAAATCATATCTTTTTCAATTCTAAGCAATTTAACCTCAGTTTTTGTTATGTTGTTGTATTCAGGGTACTATGCAATTCTAGATATTTTCATTTAATTTTGAGTTAATTTGCTATAGGAAACTATTGCTTGAAATTGGTCAAAAACTGACCTCTGTGTATTGGCCGAAAATAGGTCATATTAGAAAAATCATATCCTTTTCAATTCTTAGCAAATTAGTCTCAGTTTTTGATATGTTGCAGAAGATAAGCTGCAAAATTTGACTGAAATTTTTCATGAAATTATGAGCAGTTTTGTTATAGATAATCCTTATTTCAAAACAGCTAAAAATCTTGTTTTTTTATGCTTTATTGAAAAGAGCTATGTTTGAAAAATCATAACTCTTTCATTTTATAGCGAATTGCTCCAAATTTTGGATATGTTATTGTCATCATGAGGTCATATAACACAGTAAAATATCGCTGAAATCTGGGTTGTTTTGATAACCCAAACGACTGTCCAAAGTCAGCCAAAAACTCAGTTTCTTGGTTGATTTTCTTTTGCTTCTAATAGTACTTCCGTTAACCATTTCACTACATATTTTGATGATTCTGAATACTGTATGAATTAATTGATGATGACTGTCTAAATCTTTTATACGACCATGATTGGCTTGTTTTGAAAATTTTAAGAATTTAAATTTTATTTAAATTCTGTATCAATCTAAATATTGATATTTGAAAAATTCGTGGTTTTAATTGATTTTTGGTTTCGAATAAGTTTATGTAAATTCTTTATAAATTATGGTTGATTAAATAAATGTTTTAAGACTTTTTAAAGGGCTTTTAAGCAATTATTTTAAGAAAATCTATTTAATGAACGGATTTTTCCTTATATAACTTATTTAAAAATCTCTAAAAAAATTGTTTAAAAATCCTGTTTTCTTATAAAATTATTCTAAATATATTATAGCCTATTTGGATGATTTTCAGCATATAAAAATAAAATATTATGAGATGTTGATATTTTTACCTGCCGAGGACATGAGGCGGGGCTGTTATGATGAATTGATGATGGTTGTGATGTTTGAGATGGACTTTTACTTGTCGATGAAACGAGACAAGTTTTGATGTCACTTTAAACTCATCGAAGTATGAGAAACGATGAGTTGGGTACTTTACACTCGCCAATGAGACGAGGCGATGTATGTTTGATTTGGATTTTTATGAATGTTTTCTAATGTGGCATCGACTGACGATTAGTAAACCAATAGGTGCGAATGTATGGTATGGGACGTACATTAATACCCATTGGGTTCCTATTCGAGATGTTGTGACACATTCAAGATGTTATTAGTACTACAAACCGAGTATAAGATTGGAATCATTACGATGTTCTTGACATCATTTCTAGATTCCAATCATCATGATGTTTGCTCGGATTTTATGATTTGGGTGTCATCGCGATATTCGACTATAGTCAATCAAGATGATCACGATGCTAAGATGTTAATGACCCCAAGTCATCACGATGTATGGTACCAAATAATAGTAGTACTAGTCAAGATGAAAAGCACGTGCAATTTTCTATGAAGTTTTCTATGTTCGATTTCACCTTTTTTTTGTGATGTGTTATTTGAGTGAGGCCTTGAGTATGATATAGGCTACATTCATATTATTCTATATGGTGATTTCGATTATGATTTTCTTTAACTCTTAAAGAGTTCTTATGATAGATTATGATGATTTGATGTTTCTTTATGAAGTTATTATATGGTACTCAACCCTTATCCACTTTACTTAGAGATGTCCTTAAGGGAAACCATATGCATGTTACTTATTGAATTCCCTTGAAATCGATAGATGAATCCCCGATGTCCCCTTTCTTATAAATGATATGATGAATAACATGTCGTTCCGTTGGCCATAACGGAGTGATTCTCCCCATTCCGCTTGTTCTTGAGATCCTTACTACTGATAAGTTTAGCTTGCCTGACCCGTGTGTTTTTCACTCGAGTCAGACCGAGTTGCAGGTTAGTTTGGATTGCTTCACTTCGTGGGTCTGCTTGATTGCTTTTGTTGGACTTATCATTTTGACTTGGATGTCGTTTTGAGTCGTCTACTCTTATGTTTCTTATTGTATATCATTTTGTGGGATGGGTGTATATGTGATTCGGTAGTCCATGCTACTTATATATGATGTATTATTATGGAGACGTATGGTGATGTATGTATTTATATATATATATATACTCTGATCTGGGTTTGCTGTTCTATGACTGATGTTTTCTATCTACATGTATATTACATTATTTCTGAAATGGTCCGAATCCACCATAGTGTGCATTAGTTATGGACTAAGCGTGTCTACCACTTATGAGGTAATGAAAAAAAATCAAGACATATTTGACATGCTTAGTTCTTAACTAACGTATTACTATGATGGTCGCCCTTAACCAGCCCTATTCTTTGCATTAGTAGATAGGATTACTTAGTAATTCTCTTTATTAATGTTGGTCTCGGGGTGGGGCGTCACAGCTTGGTATCAGAGCAAAGTTTCAGAATATAATGTAATATATACAGAACAACATACGAGATACCATACATCAGATATAATACATCCATATACATCATCCCTTAATCATGATCGGTTTCACCTTGACCTTGCCTTGCCCTTATCCCTGTTTTGATTCGTGTCCCTTTTCAATTTCTTTGGGGTAGATAGAAAGGAATATGTCTAGGAATGTTAATTATGTTCCGTAGTATTCCTTAACTTATGCACTTGAATTGCTAATATATCTATTTACCCTGTGAATAATCCTATCTTATCTTTTAGCTATGTCGCGTAGAGGTAGAGGACGCTCTTCGACGGCGAGACCGTCCAGTGGTTCTCGTCCTGAAGGCGTATATATGTCTACCGATCAGATCCTTGAGCTTATTCGGAGCACTCAGCCTCCCGCTCCAGCTCACTCTTCTCCTCCGCGCAAATCCGCGTTTGCGCGCATGTGTAGCGACTTCACTCATCTTGGCGGCAAGATCTTTAAAGGCACCAAGACTGTTTTAGAGGTTGAGGCATGGCTCAGTTCTTGTGAGCGTATCTTAAGTTGTATGGAGATCTCTAGTCATCACCGAGTCCTTGTAGCATCTAGTATGTTACAGGAACGAGCTTTACATTGGTATGATCTTCTTATTGCTGAGATTGATGAGTCCACTCTAGAGTGGAATCAGTTCCGTGAGAGATTCGAACTCAAGTTTATTCCAGAATCCAAGAAGGCTATCCTTGCTCGACGTTTCCTTGATTTCAAACAAGGAAAGTCGACCGTTTCTGAATATGTAGCACCTTTTGAAGCCTTGTCTAAGTATGGTCTCGAGCACATCTCTACTCCTTATAAGAAGAATCTTAAGTTCGTCTCCGGGCTTAAGAAATATCTGAAGAAGTCCCTCATGCTTCGCCTTGAGCTTACCTTTGAAAAGCTTGTGGATGCGGCCCTTCAGCTTGAAGCGGTCGAGAAGGAGAAAGATAGTGATGATGAGGGTAATGTTCGGGGGAACCCGAATAAGAAGAAGTTTTTCCGCAAGTCGAAGCCGTTCCATCCCAATAAGAAGAAGAAACAGAGGGGATCTTCTTCTCAGTCTCAGTCTACTCCTTCAACTAAGCCTTTTGCATGCTACAATTGTGGTGCACCTGACCATCCAGTGAGGGAGTGTCCCAAGCCTAAGCGCTGTCTTTCTTGTAAGAAGGAAGGACATTTAGTGTCAGCTTGTCCCAAAAAGGAGAAGGGTTCTTGTCAGGGTCATCTTGGTGTGGCTACTACCTCTGGAGGTGCTGCTCAGTCTAGAGGTACTTCCTCTTCTGTTTTAGAGGGCTCTATTTTATTCCATGATCGTTATATTCGAGTGCTTTTCGATACGGGTGCATCTCACTCTTTCGTATCGAAAGAACTCGTTGATGCTTTGCAGTTAGATGTTTCTTGCATGCTTACTTCAATACGGATTGCGAATCCTATCGGAGGATATGCAACTCTTAGTTTGCTTTGTGATGATGTTGAGATTTTGATTTGTGGCTTTTCTTTCCGTGCGAATCTGCACGTTATTCCTTTTCTTGGATTTGATATGATATTGGGAATGGAGTGGCTAGTTCGATACGAGGCCAGGATTTTCTATTTGGAGCGAGTCTTATATATTCGACATCCTGATTCTTCTGATCAGTTATTTCTTTCACTTCGTGATTTCGATTGTGATTCCATGGCTTCTTTATTTTCTCTTGATTCTCGAGATGATGACGACGATGTATCCCGTATTCCTATCGTTTGCGACTTTTCGGATTTATTCGAGCCTGTTTCTGGTTTACCTCCTAAGAGAGCTATTGAGTTCCGTATCGATCTTATTCCCGGCGCGCAGCCAGTTAGTCGTCCTCCCACGAGGATGTCTACACGGGAGAATGAGGAACTCAAAAAGAAACTTCTCGAGCTTGAAGCCAAGCATTTCATTCGTTCTAGTTCTTCACCGTGGGGAGCCGCGGTAGTGTTTGTGAAGAAGTTCGATGGGACTCTTAGGCTTTGCGTCGACTATCGCAAGCTTAATGAGTTAACCATCAAGAACCGTTACCCTTTACCGAGGATCGACGAAATGTTCGATCAATTAAGTGGTGCTAAGGTCTTTTCACAGTTAGACCTTGCAACTGGTTTTCATTAGCTCCGAGTCGCGGAAGATAGTATTCCTCTCACCGCATTCTGCACTCGCTATGGTTCTTATGAGTGGCTCGTCATGCCGTTCAGATTGACGAACGCACCTGCCTATTTTTTCGATCTTATGAATCGAGTATTCTAGGAATATCTCGATGCATTCTCTTAATGTTCTTTGGTTTGAGTTTTGAAGCTATATAAATATGAGTTTTAAAGAGAAATCTGAGCTTTGAGATATATTTAAAAAAAAATCAAAGAATATTTTGAGAATATATTTTATAAGAGTAATATTATTTTTATAGAAATAATTTGAGAGTGTTGGGTTGTCCATCAAGTAGTTAAGAGTTCTTGTCGATACGCCTGATCAACGTTATCGATTGGAATCTCCTAAATGCTATGATGAGGCAATCAGACACGATGGTTTGTGATTTAAAAAAAATGAGATTTTGAAAATAATATTTGAGATTAAATATTAAATTTATTTTTGAATGGTAATTGCAGCCATTGATTTTTGAGACGAGTAATAGAGTGGCGAGGCAGTTTTGATCATCTGATCAACTCTGCAGCCAACGGATATATTTATTTATTAGAGACTCAATGGCGAGGCAATGCCATTTATTTATTTGTTTTTAAATTATAAAGATAAGAATATAAATGAGATTTTTTTCTTCGTGCTTGTTGGAAGTTTATTTTGAGATTTTAGAATCTATATTACATACATTGGAGGTTTAAGAGAAGAGTTATAAGAGAATGTGAAGATTATTTCTTTAAAACTATTTAAGTGGTTTAATAGAAAGAGTAAAGAGAATTTAAACCCTTAATTTATTTTGAGGAATATTATTATGGATTTACAAATTTCTTTGGAAATTAATTTTGAAGTAAGAGAAGAAATTTGGACTTTTAGTTTGAGTTTAAAATTACTTACTAAGTAGTATAGTAAAGAGTTTGAAAATTTTCAAATGTTGGAAATTGAGATTTAAAATTTAAAAGATGCTGAGATTTAAAAATTCTAAATATCTTGGATTAAAAGTTAATTCGAGCCTATTTCCTTGTTTCTTGAGTATATTCTATCTTTGAGCTATTATTAACGACGTGCATTTTCACGGTCGTTCGAGTGGGTGGCCTTGTGAGAAGACATCTTGTGATTTATCAATCTTGTATATTGTGTTTATCTTGTTATGAGGATGTTCTTTCCGTATTATTATGCAGAAAATTTTGTTGATGATCTTCTTTATTGTTTAGAGTTCGGGTTTGAGTGAGTTTGATCCCGACGCTATTAATAGGGTTTTGAGCAATCAATCATTTTCGATTGATTACTTGTTGAGCATCCTATTGAGTTTTGATTCAAAATGGGAGATCTTCGAAATTCTTTCGAGTTGCTTGGAAAATTCGATGGTTTGCTAATCACTATATTAGCATATGATAGGCCATTGAATTAACTAAGTGAGCTTTTCCTTGTTTCTTTGTACCATTCTATATTGAGGGTATGAATGATTTGGAAATCAAGCTTGTCTTTATCCTTCGATGATTGTATCTTTAGTGTTGTTTACAGCCTTTTCCTCTAGAAATTGCGAGGACGCAATTTTGTTAAGGAGGGGAGTCTGTAACAACCCTGATATTGGAGATTACTAATGATATTAAATTATAATGATAGTTATAATTTAATATGGTAAATAGAATATAATGAAGAAATAAATTTGGTATAAATTGTGTATTTCAAATATACAATACGTATGAAGTTAAATATTGGGTTTAAAATTCATTGTTTGGTATTTTGGTTAAATAAAATGGAAAATATTGGAATTTAGGTAAATTTGAGTTAATAAATTTACCAAGTGATGTATTTCAACATTTAATTGCCGAAATAAATGCAAATTGATGGAAATAAAGTTTTAAAAACTTTATTTTGAGGTATTGGAGTGAAATTAGTCATTTACTATATTTTAATTAGTCAATGTGATAATATTGATAATTATTGTCAATATTAGCCTTTTATTGAATATAAAAGGAAAAATATGAAGAAAACATGTCTTTTAATAAAATAAAACATGAAATATTGTGTAAAAATATTATTTTGTGGTTTTAAAAGTGTTAGAATGATTTATTAAAATTTATTTGGCTAAGAGAATAAATTTTGATCAAGTTATACTTCAAAAATAGTGTTTTACACTAAAATTGTGCAAATTGTAAAATAATGTTAAAATGGGGATTTATTGTTAAAAATTATTTTTTTATTGTTAAAATAAATTTTATTTTATCACAGTAACTATTTTATTTCAAAACAATTTGATCTATGTATTTTATTTGGCTTGAAAATGTAGTATTGTATGAATATAGTGTAAAATAGGTTAATATGTATACATAACCTTGCAATTCCACTAAGTATATTTTTCTCGTGGGCTTATTTGGGTAGAAAATTGACCCAATAGACTTTACTAGAGCCTTCTTGCTTGAGAAAAGAGAATTACTGTACGTAGATTATTTGTCCTCCTTCTCCAAAAACATTCAGAAAAAAAAAACAAGAAAAAAAAAACAAAAAACAAAAAACAATGGCTTCCTCAAACTGAATCAAATTTCCACCCAATTTTTAGCGAATCTTAAAGAGAAATCATCTAAATTAAGAACAGAAAGGTAATCTCTTTCCAATACAAAATAGTTTTCATCATAGTCTGAGAACTTGAGATGTGAATTGGCTTATAATTTGCTTTTGTTGTCTTGCATGTTTGTTTTCATGTTTCTTCAGGTTCTTAGGGCTTCCATCCTCACCAAAGATCAAAAATTTCTCCCAAATCACTGCCTTATCTTGCCAAAAATATTCTTTAAGTAAGGTAAGGGTTTCTTACAGCAAGCTAAAGAGAAAAAAATCGAATTTTGTTGTCATTGTTGATGGAATTCCTCAAATTATTGACTTTGTTTTCTGTTTTGCTGGCTGAAAAAACCCTATATTAGAAAAATCATATCTTTTTCAATTTTTAGAAAATTGATCTCAGTTTTTGATAGGTTGTTGTAGTTAGTGAACACTGCATTTCTGAAAATTTTCAATTGATTTTGAGTTATTTTGCTATGGGAAATTATTGGTTAAAGTCGACCAAAAATTGATTTTTGTGTTTTGGCCGAAAATAGGTCATATTAGAAAATTCATATCTTTCCCAGTTCATAGCAAATTAGTCTTAGTTTTTGATATGTTGTTTTAGTCGGGTTACTCTACATTTCTGTAAATTTTCATTTAATTTTGAGTTATTTTACTATAGGAAACTATTGCTTGAAATTGGTCAAAAACTGACCTCTGTGTATTGGCCGAAAATAGGTCATATTAGAAAAATCATATCTATTTCAATTCTAAGCAAATTAATCTCAGTTTTTTATATGTTGTTGTATTCGGGGTACTATGCAATTTTGAAAATTTTCATTTAATTTTGAGTTAATTTGCTATAGCAAAACTATTGCTTGAAATTGGTCAAAAACTGACCTCTGTGTATTGGCCGAAAATAGGTCATATTAGAAAAATCAAATCTTTTTCAATTCTAAGCAATTTAACCTCAGTTTTTGATATGTTGTTGAATTCGGGGTACTCTGCAATTCTAGAAATTTTCATTTAATTGTGAGTTAATTTGCTATAGGAAACTATTGCTTGAAATTGGTCAAAAACTGACCTCTGTGTATTGGCCAAAAATAGGTCACATTAGAAAAATCATATCTTTTTCAATTCTTAGCAATTTAGTCTCAGTTTTTGATATGTTGCAGAAGATAAGCTGCAAAATGTGTCTGAAATTTTTCATGAAATTATGAGCAGTTTTGTTATAGATAATCCTTATTTCAAAACAGCTAAAAATCTTATTTTTTATGCTTGCTGAAAAGAGCTATGTTTGAAAAATCATAACTCTTTCATTTTATAGCGAATTGCTCCAAATTTTGGATATGTTATTTTCATCATGAGGTCGTATAACACAGTAAAATATCGCTGAAATCTGGGTTTTTTTGATAACCCAAACGACTGTCCAAAGTCAGCCAAAAACTCAGTTTCTTGGTTGATTTTCTTTTGCTTCTAATAGTACTTCCGTTAACCGTTTCACTACATATTTCGATGATTCTGAATATTGTATGAATTAATTGATGATGACTGTTTAAATCTTTTATACGACCATGATTGGCTTGTTTTGAAAATTTTAAGAATTTAAATTTTATTTAAATTCTGTATCAATCTAAATATTGATATTTGAAAAATTCAGTGGTTTTAATTGATTTTTGGTTTCGAATAAGTTTATGTAAATTCTTTATAAATTATGGTTGATTAAATAAATGTTTTAAGACATTTTAAAGGGCTTTTAAGAAATTATTTTAAGAAAATCTATTTAATGAACGGATTTTTCCTTATATAACTTATTTAAAAATCTCTAAAAAAATTGTTTGAAAATCCTGTTTTCTTATAAAATTATTCTAAATATATTATAGCCTATTTGGATGATTTTCAGCATATAAAAATAAAATATTATGAGATGTTGATATTTTTACCTGCCGAGGACATGAGGCGGGGCTGTTATGATGAATTGATGATGGTTGTGATGTTTGAGATGGAATTTTACTTGTCGATGAAACGAGACAAGTTTTGATGTCACTTTAAACTCATCGAATTATGAGAAACGATGAGTTGGGTACTTTACACTCGCCAATGAGACGAGGCGATGTATGTTTGATTTGGATTTGTATGAATGTTTTCTAATGTGGTATCGACTGACGATTAGTAAACCAATAGGTGCGAATGTATGGTATGGGACGTACATTAACACCCATTGGGTTCCTATTCGAGATGTTGTGACACATTCAAGATGTTATTAGTACTACAAACCGAGTATAAAATTGGAATCATTACGATGTTCTTGATATCATTTCTAGATTCCAATCATCATGATGTTTGCTCGGATTTTATGATTTGGGTGTCATCGTGATATTCGACTATAGTCAACCAAGATGATCACGATGCTAAGATGTTAATGACCCCAAGTCATCACGATGTATGGTACCAAATAATAGTAGTACTAGTCAAGATGAAAAGCACGTGCAATTTTCTATGAAGTTTTCTATGTTCGATTTCACCTTTTTTTTGTGATGTGTTATTTGAGTGAAGCCTTGAGTATGATATAGGCTACATTCATATTATTCTATATGGTGATTTCGATTATGATTTTCTTTAACTCTTAAAGAGTTCTTATGATTGATTATGATGATTTGATGTTTCTTTATGAAGTTATTATATGGTTCTCATCCCTTATCCACTTTACTTAGAGATGTCCTTAAGGGAAACCATATGCATGTTACTTATTGAATTCCCTTGAAATCGATAGATGAATCCCCGATGTCCCCTTTCTTATAAATGATATGATGAATAACATGTCGTTCCGTTGGCCACAACAGAGTGATTCTCCCCATTCCGCTTGTTTTTGAGATCCTTACTACTGATAAGTTTAGCTTGCCTGACCCGTGTGTTTTTCACTCGGGTCAGACCGAGTTGCAGGTTAGTTTGGATTGCTTCACTTCATGGATCTGCTTGATTGCTTTTGTTGGACTTATCATTTTGGCTTGGATGTCGTTTCGAGTCGTCTACTCTTAGGTTTCTTATTGTCTATCATTTTGTGGGATGGGTGTATATGTGATTCGGTAGTCCATGCTACTTATATATGATGTATTATTATGGAGACGTATGGTGATGTATGTATTTATATATATATACTCTGATCTGGGTTTGCTGTTCTATGACTGATGTTTTCTATCTGCATGTATATTACATTATTTCTGAAATGGTCCGAATCCACCATAGTGTGCATTAGTTATGGACTAAGCGTGTCTACCACTTATGAGGTAATGAAAAAAAATCAAGACATATTTGACATGCTTAGTTCTTAACTAACGTATTACTATGATGGTCGCCCTTAACCAGCCCTATTCTTTGCATTAGTAGACAAGATTACTTAGTAATTCTCTTTACTAATGTTGGTCTCGGGGTGGGGCGTCACACTAAACTCTGGGTGCCCATCATTTTCTACACGGGAAGCCTAGAGTCAGGTTATCAGGTCATTTTGGAATTCAGAAGTTGCTGTAAAGATCTAGAGGCAAGATGGATGGCGTGGCGTATCAGTTAGTATATAGTATTTCTTTTCCGCTGTTTGTTGTAGTAAACTCTGATAATGTAATGTGATGTGATGTGATGTAATGTAATAATTGATATAATTCTTTGATTTAAAGATTATTCATTTATCTATTATATGTTGTTCTGCTGCGATTTTGATATTCTGATATTGCTTCTGTCTTTCTTTCTTCTTCTATCTTTTTCTTCTTCTTGAACCCTAAGGGTACGGTTTTCCGACATTCGATTGTTCGGCAGTTGATACAGTGGACGTATTAATGTCGATTTTTGGAAGTTGAAAATCTCAATCCTTACAGAAAATCTGATTGTGAGAAAGTAGCTAGACCTAGGGTTCTATTTATTGTGGAATTTGGGGATCTCGGACCGTTGGATTTTAAGACTGGATCTGTTGCAACCACGTCACATCGTTGGATCCAGAAAACAACGCTCGAGATTGCTTGAAAGTCAAATTATAAAACGTTAACTTTCAATCGTTGCCTATTTATTCTAATTAATTTCTGTCGGTTGCAAATTTAATTCCCTTTACAACACATGTTTATTTTGATATTCAAATGTTACTAATTAATGTAAATTAATTTTCTTTAACTGCTGATTTGATTAACATTGCCTACTAATGTTAATTAATTACCTCTAATTGCTGATGTCAATTAATTTCCATTACGACATGCGTACATTTTGAAATTCAAACGAACATTATTTCGGGGATTTATATGTGCATATATTTATGCACATTTATACGTATAGTTATTTTTTAACATGGAACTTCGAACGTTGGTAACTTTTTCATACGATGTCCGTTCAAGGCATATTACGTATGTAAATTAATCAGAAAATCGCCACGAACACAATGGTATAAGTTTCAAGGCAATATTCCTACCATTCTAAAAATGCTTATTTTCACTGTTTATAATTATTTTGATTACTTAATTATCTAAAAGTGTGGGGTGCCACATTCTCTCACCCTTTAGGAAATTCCGTCCCCGAAATTCAATAAGGGTAAAACTATATAATTCCTCGCATCACTCATATCCATTTTGTGTACAACCAATTTTGCAACCATCCGTGTCCTTGTGCAAAGTGTCATTCAACAGAAAATATATACATCCACATGACTTTCTAAGCGGCACCTTCTATATGAATGCTTTTCTTTTTTAAAAACTCCTGTTTAAAATATGATGCACACATCCTAAATATACTTGTAATTTTTATATGAATGCAATCTTTGAAAAATCAAAATGTTTTCTTCTAATTTTTTCCACACTCCTAGTGAATAGAGGCGTGGTTCAACAAATTTTACATCCAAATCCTACCACACAATTTTTAGTATTCGAATTTCAGAAAATTCTAATTTTCCGAACTCGATTTCTTATATCAAAAAGAAGGTAGAAAACGAAAAACCTCACATTTACCATTTTATTTTTGCGCACCTCTTTCTCCATACTTGGAACTTGAGCCACTATTCTATAAAATCTCTATTTTCTTTCCCAAGCACGGTTTACATAAGGAAATTTTGCTTTCCAAAATTTTTCCCAAGCTTAATTTCTAGAAAAATCTATTTTTCTTTTGCAATTCTCATTTATTTTTATTGACGTTTCTGTTGCTTTCTTTAGATCTTACTGTTTTTCTTTTAGTTACTTTTATCTGCTTTTGCATTTCTTTAATATAGCAGCTAAACACAGCTATTTTCTAGGGCTAGGAGACCTAGGACCATGTCCACTCTAACATAGAATGGTCCTACTCTAGAATCTGAGTAACTCATATGCTCCTCCTACCGCCTATTACTTTTTACTAACTTATGTTGTATTACTTATGTTGAATAAGATCTATTCATCTATTCCTTTCCATACTCAAAATGGAATAACCAAGTCTCATTTACAGCAATGAATAGGGAATTTAATCTATGTACTCTCTATCTAAAAAGCCAACTAAGATTAGGGAAATTTTTTCATTACCTTTACTTTTCATTTTTCCCCAACTAAGGTCTATTTATCCCAATCATGTGTGTCTTACTATCTTATTAATATCACCTTACTATTCTTATATAATCTAAGCAACATTCCTAGGTTCTCACTATTGTCCTATACACTTTACGGGAACTTTTATTATTACTACTAAAAGTAATTGTTGTTATCTTCTATATAGCCTTACACTTCTCCATTCACAGCTAGGAAATGATTCATATCTACTGAATATTTAAAAGTTTGGTTTGGTATTTATTACTTCATTTGAAAAATTAAAGCTTCTAAATTTTTGAAATATCAAATCCCAAAATTCTTGCCTTTAAAAGTGTTACTTTGAAGTTTCTATTAAAATTGAAAGGTACTTGGTTACTTAACATTTTATCTTTCTAGACTTGCATCTTTACAGCTCTTTGAATTTAAATTATCCCCCTAACCTAGAGGGAAAACTTAGACATTCTAAGTTCAAAATTTATTCATCTTTTCCTTTTAAAAACCTTTATGGCTTTCCTTAAAAATATTTTGGACCTTTTATATTTAACTGCTTACTAAGTTTTTCTCTTCCAAGAACTTATTTACTTTTTCACAAAACAATTTTTCTTTAAAACATGCCTTGCTTTTTTTTAAACATTTTTTTTGACTTTCAAAAATGTCCTCACATGTTTTCAAAACATCTTCTTTTCATAAATTGTCAAATTTATAAAAACTGGAGTAGATAAGAACAACTACTTTATCAATAATCCCTTAACTTTCCTACTCTTCCAATTACCTAACCTTGGAGGAGTTTCGAACTTACTACAAATGGGGCCTTTCTGTAAAGGCGAGCAACCAATGCGCATAATCAATGGAAAATATGAAATTTCCAATGCTTAGCTTTTCCACCAAGGCTTTCTATAATATCTCTCCTAACCAACACAGTCTCTAATTATTACACTTCTTATTAGACAAAAAAAATTATACCTTTTTGTATTGGAACTACTGCCTCTTATGAGAAACCAGAAATGCTAAAACCTTCTATGAATCCTTTAAAAGAGGATTTCATGTTTATGTGAAATCACAAGGAACTTATTTTATATTTAATCAAAATAAGCTATACAAAATATGGTGATTTCCATATCTTGTACATCTCCTTCATGTATTCCTTATAACATGCACAAAACATCTTTAATTGTAATTTGGTTTTATAGAAAATTATATCACTATTCATTTCATTCCAATAGATTAAAGTATGTTTAATCTATATTCACTTACAAAAGATACTTCCTACTAAATTTATTGATTTAACTCATATTTTTTTTCAAGCAAACTCATTTGCAAAACTTTTTTAATATTTTCATAATTAGAAAACATTTCAAATAATTATTTAAATAATAAGTGTGTTTACAAACCACTTTATTTCTATACTCAGAAATTATCTTTAAGACACATTTTTATTTGGGTCAAAACAGATATTGCATAAAACACCGTTACTACAACGCAAAAATACTAGAATATGGATTCGATTAAAATAAATATTAATAAATCTTGTATGCTATGTAAAAACATTTCCTTTGGGAGTCACTTACTATAACAATAGTGTCATAGTCTATGTTTATTTTATTTTGCATGAAAAAAGTCTATTACAACAATAAATGTTGTAACCTGCGTTTTCGATCCTTAACACACTCTAAGTTTTTAAATTTAAAATCTTTGTTTACCTAAAAAGAAACAAGCAAGCTATACATGCTATATAATTCTTCAAAAAAAATTTCACTTTTAACAAAATTTACATCATATAAAAACCAATTTAAATTTCATACCGATCTTTTTTTTCCTCAACTTTTTAACTCCAAAAGTTTCATTATATTGGGCTGGACATAAAGTGAATTTTCTTATTGCTACCCTAAGTATAACATTCTTAAACGTTGGAAATCCCATTCCCTAAATAAAATCTCTTAATCCTTCCGGAAAAAATAAAAATACTCTCCTTATTATCACTAGGGAACTTTCCCACTTCTTATAACATATGGATACTAATCTTCTCTCAAAACATAATTTATTGTACACTATAAATTGGTAATAACTTAAGGCTCAACATCCTTAGGTTATCCCAAACCCAACTAGAAAACTATGCACAATTGTACTTCTAAAAACTTTCCATACGTTAAAATTTACAATTGAGGGGATATTTAGATTTTTGTACATAATATATTTATATTTTATTTAAAAATAAAAGTACGTTCACTCATATTTCCTAATTTACTTAGGATCTACTAGCTAAGCTCTGATACCAAATGTAAAAATCTGAATTCCAATGGGTCTGGATTTTTTGCGAAAATGCTAAAATCTAAGCCCACTGAAGCCCGAGTTCGATATCTGGTATCCTGCAAATAGGCAAAGACAAATATATCATAGCTTAAATAAATATATCACAATGGAACTAACTAAAGTATAATAGTAAATACTCACCAAACTAATAACACTTTCTAAACAAATGTCTCAAAGCAGGAAAGTGTCTGCCATCTACCTAACCTGTGGGATGTTATGAGGAGGAGGTCAGAACTAAGTTTCTGGTGAATGACAAATTATACACTTCTAAGCTTAATTCTAGATATACCTTTTTATTTCCATTTTCTGTTATATTAGGTTTATTGGGCATATAATACTCTCACCTCTACGCGTGAATCGTACCCATTTACTCCCATGTAGATTAAAACCTAATAATATATATACATATATATATATATATATATCTGTGTGTGTGTGTAGCTATATGTCCAACGATCGCATCGGTCCTAGGTGTAGGATCGATTTCACCCTAAAGGGGGGGTGAATAGGGTGATGCTATTAATTACAAAAATTATTACGGAAGTTTGTATAAAATAATTTCAACACAGATATATCAGAATTATAACAGCACAGATAATAGCAGAATAATAAATGCAGAAATAGAACGACACAGAATTTACCCAGCTTCGGCAAAACCCTGCCACGTGCTTCCCCCAAGCTTTCTACTGGAAATTAAGCATTCAGACGCTTACACACGTAAACTCGCGACACCCGCTATCGACAAGCCTTAACTCTACGCTCAAAACCCTGCCATAACTCAGCCACTGAGTTGCGAATTATCAAACTATGCCACGTAGTTTGTCCCCTAGTCACACGACTAGAAATTACATGGAAGTTTAAAAGGAAAATACAAATTAAAAAACAAACTAAAAACAAAGCCCTAAATTCAAAAGTTAAGCCCAAATATTTGAGTCGACCCAAATTAAAATAAGTGATAAACATTATCCCTTTTTCTCTTTTTATATCTTTGGCCGGGTATCTCTTTCTTGTGAAAAATGGTGGCTTCCTGTTGCTCGTTCTCGTTCGTTCCGATTTAGGGCTTCGTGATTATTTTCGAAGCTTCCAACTTTGTTGATCAATCAAGTGGATATTCGCATCTGGCTTTGTTGATCGATCGTTTCTTCGTGGCTCAATTTTGGCTGCTTCGATGATCGAGTTCGATTCAACAATCTGGTATGTGATTTGTTACTTTTGCTTTACTGTTTTAGCTTGCTTGAACTCGATTGATGATTCGAGTTGAATGGTTATAATCTGTTGTTACTTGAACTTGAATGCATATCTCGGCCGTTGATGAATGGGTTTATATAGGATTCGAATTCCTATATTTTCATTCGTATACGTTTGTTTGAATTCGTCAGTTGATTTATCTCGGCCACATGATTATTCTTGAACGATGGTGATTTCTCTCACTTCTTCAATTCGTATAATTTTGTAGCTTGTTTAACTTGATACTCACGGCTTTGAATCTGAACTGTTTGATTTTTTTCCCTTGACCTGTTCATTCATGATTACCACGGCTTGATGGTTTCTGACTTGGTTTGAACTTATTGCCCTAGTCATCATGGCACTGACTTTTGTTTGAAATCTGCAAACTTGCTTTGTGAATTTCTGGTTTCACTGTTTTGATTTCTAGCTTGTTCGTTCTTTTTTTCTTTGGTAATAGCGTAGTTGATATCGGCCACTTAGCTTGACGTGGTTGTTGACATTGCCTAACTTTGTTCATTTTCTCACTTGTATATCATGACTTTCATACTGCTGTGTCTTCACTGGACATATTCATGTACATACTTATTTTGTTCTCTGGTCTACCTGAACCTGTTAGTCAAGTTAGCACTGCATATATAAGTGTGTATGTTCATATCTTTAACATACTCGCCTTGATGTTTGGATTTTTGACCCACTGCATCTTCACGGTTTTGATTTAATCCTCTGTGTCTTTGGCATTATCACTGCTAGAATGACTTCGACAATGTTTCTCTGAATTGGTTCATGATGACTCTGGTCATTTGAATTTTTTTTATGCCAGTTGCCATTTTACTGACATGTGTTCGTGTTGCTATAGCTTGAGCTACAGTCTTCACTGCACCTATATTATCCTTGTATATGCATGCTGCATTTATGTGTGACATGTTTGCAATGTTGTTTCATTTGTTATGTTTATTTTCTGGTTGCCTCAGAATTTTGCTACCCATATATATTCTTGTTCATTTATGTATATATCCATGTCTTCACTTGTTCCATATGAGTTCGTTTGTACTACACCGTCACATGATCATTTGGTTAAGAGATTGTTGTTTTGCTATTTTGTTTACCTGTGCTCTGTTTTGAGTTCAAGCCATTCATGTATATAGTCTGCTTCACCATTGACTGTTGCATTGTGATACTTTGAGTCAGTTTGCAGTTTGCACTCACTTGTGTACAATTGTTTGAGTGCGGCTTTGTCCCATTGTAGTCTACACTGCAACCACATTGGAGTCTTGTGTATGGACTTGTGGCATATCCAGCTCGGTTGTCTCGACCACACGTATTGTGCTGTCTGACTATCTTGAGCTAGTTGAGTCTGCTTGGAGCTTTTGTTATATGCTCATGTCTTGTGTCAATTTATGGTGCACCATTGTTGCATTGACTTTATGCATATTATGCTTGTATTTTTGGACTGCACCTGTGTTGAATCCAGGTTTAAAGCTCGGGTTTGACCTTGTGCTAAAATCGTGAATGTATATTTATTTCACTTGAGTTGAACCCGGCTTTTGATTTGGGTTTGACCTTGTGCTCACCTGTCCCTGTAATTTTATCAAGTGTATATATCGGTGTGCATGGGCTTATGGCATGTACAGTGATATGTTGTGTATGTCACAAGCTGTTCGTGTATGATGAATTCAAAATTAAATGATGACGAACAACCAAAATAACTGAGGCAGATAATATTTTCAAAACTACATTTTATTTTATACTGCAAAAATATTTTATTTTCAATTTTACCGCGTCAGTATTTATTTTTGCAGATTTCTCAGATGTTGGATTCAATCTGGAATAAAGTTATAGATAAATTACGAGTGAATGAGTAATATGTAGTGAGGTGTATTTGTAAATGATAGATTGTGACGTAATTGAATTTGTATTGTAATCAATATTGTATATTTATAGTGAGAGCTTGAATTTGTACTATTCAAAATTGTAATAAATATTTGTTTGAATAAAATATCTGTTTGAATTTAAATTCCGTGTTATTTATTTTATTCATCAAATATTTATTTAATTATGTGAAAAATAAAATTGTACATTAACAAATACATTTAAATGAATATATATATATATATATATATATATATATGTTTATTATCATCAAACAAAAATCATATACTCACATATTCAACATTCTCCCCCTTTTGATGATAACAAACATATATTTAAGATTTTGAATTTGTTAAATGTATTTGATCATTCAATTTTCTCCCCCAATTTGAATGCACCCTCTCTACACAAAGCTCCCCCTTCATATATGCATGTAAATAAAAATATGCAAATAAGCGTAAATGCAAATTGAAAATATTTGACCTTTATTTGTCAAAATCTTAACTTTTCTCTCCCCCTTTTGTTATCAGCAAAAGAGTAATAGTGTTAGAAAAATAGAGATAAAGTAATAGGTATTAATACAACATTAAAACTCAATCGAATATAAATATTAAATTTCAATAATAAATCAAACAAAAATCATAAATACTCTGCTAGGCGCATATTCCACTTTTAGAATGATGGGAATGATGTAATCATATAAAACCATACATTTGTGTCTATTTGTGGTATATTTATATCAAGAATTTGAATATCTACCAACCATGCATAACTGTTAGGACTTTTAATTGAGATTAGTAGTATTCCAATTTTATTTTAAAAAAAAAAATGAATTCAAGTATCTTCTAACCACGCATAACCATGACGACATTTAAATTGGATTAAAATCAACTGTTTATTTAATAAATCAATTTTGATATGCATTCCATACATGCATAATGGTGTGGACTTTTAAATGTGCATGGAAGCATATAATCAGAAATTCCAAGTAATTCACTCATGCATAACCGTGAGGACTTTTAAATGAGAGTGAATACTTTGGATTTTTTTAAATATATAATGAAAAACGAATGATTCCTATTTAAAGTACCACATATCGACAAACTATATTGAATTTTGTTGAGTGATGGTCGTTAGAAATATGATAGAAACAGAGATGGCCATGGAATTTTTACCAACAAAAAGTTTTTATAACTCTTGTTCAAATTTATAAAGAAATTTACTAAATATACTGTCTCAAGTTATAATATATGATTAATATTAACGCTCATCACTTTTTTAATCACTGTTTATCTTTTCGATAATCATTAGGGAGTCAGATTAGTCAATGTAATCATTTAAAATCATATTCAAAAATAATTATAAAACCAAAATTTCCAAAATGACTAATCTGAAACAAGGTCAAAAATGATTTTCTAGAAGGGGTTTTATATAATAAAAACTGTCTGCAATTTGAAAATTATTTGAAATGAAAAATATGCAGATGTTTTCTTTGAAAAACGATGCAGTTACTAAATGTCTTAATATAAATCACGTTCCAATAGTAATTTTTCTATCAACTAGATTAGCAGTGTAATCTGTATCTGAATTTCTTTTCACTCATACTTATTATTAGTTGAATGTTACAGACCAGATCATGAGTTGTGCAACAAAATATCTCAAAATCATTTTTAACAACTTTTTAAATGAAATTCTCTTGAATTTGAATTGAAGCCGTGTAAATAATCAAAAACGTGAATATAGAGTCAGCCAATAAATAACCAAATGTATTATCATCCAACAAAACACTATTATTAATCCAAACTAATATATATGAAGTAATTCAAAGACTCTAGAGATTTTTATAGTGTTCTTGGCATAAGAATATAATTGGCCAACAATTTTGAATAAGTCAGAATCAAAATCATTATTTATTTCATCATCACATTATTGGCAGATTTAATTCAGACTATGGTGCAGATTATCACATTTGATATATCATTCAAAATATACCATTTCCTGTTTTACCTTTACGATAATTCTTCGTTGTTGCCCATTGTGATTCCGCCACCTTTATACTAGGCTGAGGAACTTTGTTTTGTCGCTCGTTGCGTCCCTGGAATAGCTAGAATCCGAGTAACACTATTGTAGTTCCTTAGCTTCCAACCACACCTACACGATGAAAGATTTTTGTGACCAATTTGTTTTTATAGGTCCATGATTGTTAGTGACAGAATATTTTGAAAAACAATTTTGTGGAGACCCAAAACTATTTATATATGTTTCTTTTGGCACCCATATTTGTTTGACTTTTAAAGATTTTATATTTGGGCCTTTTGGAACCCAAATTGGTATAGTTTTCACGTGTTTGGGTCTATACCAAAAATTGTTCTGATTGTGTCCAAATTTTCTACAAATTGTGCACGTTGAATCAACTTGATTAATTTCATTTCTAACATTTTTAGATTGATTATATCCAAGTCCTTGTCTAACTGTATTAACAGTTTGCTTCCCTAATAGCATACTCAATGATTTTTCACTTTTCAAAAATTAATCTAAAGTCGTTGAGACTTGTTGGACTTGTGTTTTGAGAGATTCATTTTCGTTTAATAATTGTGTGAACTTTTTAATAGAATTTTCTCTTCGAGTATTTTTGCTTTCTTTCAAAATCAGAATTTCATTTTCAAGCGATCAAATGTTGGACACTTATCACACTTAGGGATCCTATTTTGATATTTTTTAACTAATTGGACAAGTTTTTTATTTGATTATATCAAAATATCTTTTTGTGATTCAAGTCTAGCGTACTTCTCCCTAGTTCTTTCAAAACAGCCATTTACTTCGTGGAAATATATAAGTAGTTGTGAGTGAGAGAGTTTTGAAACCTTGCTTGCCTCGTCATCGTCGCTATAGGCTATAGCTCCTCGTGGGCTCAGTTTTACTCTTTCACTCTCACTGCTAGTGCTTTTACAATCATCACTTTTATTCCATGTGGCAGTAGCATTTCTCCTTTTTAATTTCTTTTCTTGGTCGTGTTGATTTCGAGGATAATTGGGCTTGATATGACTGGGTTTGTTGCATTTGTGACAAATGATCCCGTGTTCTTTTGAATTGTCTAGTGCTTTAATTATTCTTTTTTTCAACCGTTCATTTGGAGCTGGATTTCTGTATTTGTGGTTCCACTTTTTGAACCTCTTTATTAGTAGCGCCAGCTCAGCTGCTTCATCATCATCATCCTCATCACTACTGTTTTTTGCCAATCCTATTAAGCTCGTTTCTTTAATTGAGTCAGTTGTGGAGGGTTTCTCATTGCTGTTGACTTTTGCACTATACATTGCATCAAAAGTGTTCCAGATTTCCTATGCATTTTCACAATGAGAGATAAAATTAAATTATCTTAATTAATATGAGAATACAATATATGCATAGCAAGAGCATTCATCGAGATAATTTTCTCATCTATTATATCACAACCATTTTCAATAATATCCCAACATTTAATATTAACAGATTTTAAAAAAAATTCCATTTTTAATTTCCAATTTAAAAAAATCTGTTCCGTCAAAAATAGGATGGATAATATTAGACCGACCCTCAGCAAAAGTAACCATTTAAAAAATTCAAATTTGTAAAAGATTGGTCTTTGAAAAATCAAACTTTTTAAAAAAAAATGGCTTTTGTACCTAACCCTGATACCACTTGTAGGAACGATTTCGCCCTAGAGGGGGGTGAATAGGTGATGCTATTAATTATAAAAATTATTGCGAAAGTTTGTATAAAATAATTTCAACACAGATATATTAGAATTATAACAGCACAGATAATAGCAGAATAATAAATGCAGAAATAGAACGACACAGAATTTACCCAGCTTCGGCAAAACCCTACCTACGTGTTGCCCTCAAGGTTTCTACTAGAAATTAAGTGGTTAGAAGCTTACACACGTAAACTCGCGACGCCCGCTATCAACTAGCCTTAACTCTACGCTCAAAAACCTGCCACAACTCAGCCACTGAGTTGCGAATTCTCAAACTACGCCACGTAATCTGTCCCCTGGTCACACGACTAGTAATTACACGGAAGTTTAAAAGGAAAGTACGAATTAAAAAAAATCTAAAAAAAAGCCCTAAATTCAAAATTTAAGCCCAAATATTTGACCCGACCCTAATTAAAATAAGTGATAAACATTATCCTTTTTTACCTTTTTATATCTTCGGCCGGGTATCTCTTTCTTGTGAAAAATAGCGGCTTCCTAATGCTCGTTCTCTTTCATTCCGATTTAGGGCTTCGTGATTATTTTCGAAGCTACCGACTTTGTTGATCAATCAAGTGGATATTTGCGTGTAGCTTTGTTGATCGATCATTTCTTCGTTGCTCAAGTTTGGCTGCTTCGATGATCGAGTTTGATTCAACAATCTGGATGTAATTTGTTACTTTTGCTTTACTGTTTTAGCTTGCTTGAACTCGATTGATGGTTCGAGTTGAATGATTATGCTCCGTTGTTACTTGAACTCGAATGCATATCTCGGCCGATAATGAATGGGTTTATATAGGATTCGAATTCCTATATTTTCGTTCGTATAGTGTGTTTGAATCCACCAGTTGATTTATCTCGGCCACTTGATTATTCTTGAATGATGGTGATTTCTCCGACTTCTTCAATTCGTATAATTTCATTTCTTGTTTAACTTGATACTCACGGCTTTAAATCTGAACTGTTCGATTTTTTCCTTGACTTGTTCATTCATGATTACCACGGCTTGATGATTTCTAACTTGGTTTGAACTTGTTGCCTTGGTCATCATGGCACTGACTTTGGTTTGAAATCTGCGAACTTGATTTTGTGAATTTCTGGCTGCACTGTTTTGATTTCTAGCTTGTTCATTATTTTTTCTTTGGTTATACCGTAGTTGATATCAGCCACTTAGCTTGACGTGGTTGTTGACATTGCCTAACTTCGGTCATTTTCTCACTTGTATATCATGACTTTCATACTGCTGTTTCTTCACTAGACATATTCATGTACATACTTATTTTGTTCTCTGGTCTACCTGAACCTGTTAGTCGAGTTAGCACTACATATATATTTGTGTTCATATCTGTAGCATACTTGCGCTGATGCGTAGATTTTTGACCCACCGCATCTTCATGGTTTTGATTTAATCCTCTGTGTCTTCGGCACTATTACTGCTAGTATGACTTCGACATTGTTTCTCTGACTTGGTTCATGATGACTCTGGTCATTTGAATTTATTTATTGCCAGTTGCCACTTTACTGACATGTGTTCGTGTTGCTGTAGCCACGAGCTACAGTCTTCACTGCACCCATATTGTCCTTGTATATGCATGCTGCATTCATGTGTGACCTGTTTGCAATGTGGTTTCGTTTGTTATGTTTATTTTCTGGTTGCCTCAGAGTTTTTCTGCACTTATATATTCTTGTCCACTCATGTATATTTACATGTCTTCACTTGTTCCACATGAGTTCGTTTGCACCGCACTATCACACGATCATTTGGTTGAGACATTATTGTTTCACTGCTTTGTTTACCTGTGCACTATTTTGAGTTTGAGCCAGTTCATGTATATAGTCTGCTTCACCATTGACTGTTGCATTGTGATCCTTTGAGTCTGTTTGCAGTTTGCATTCACTTGTGTGCAATTGTTTGAGTGTGGCTTTGTCCTATTGTAGTCTACACTACAGCCACATTGGATTCTTGTGTATGGACTTGTAGCATATCTAGCTTGGTTGTCTCGACCACACGTATTTTGATGTCTGACTAGCATGAGCTAGTTGAGTCTGCTTGGAGCTTTTGTTGTATGCTCATGTCTTGTGTCAATTTATGGTGCACCATTGTTGCATTGACTTTGTACATATTGTGCTTGTATTTTTGAACTGCACCTGTGTTGAATCCAGCTTTAGAGCTTGGGTTTTACCTTGTGCTAAAATCGTGACTGTATATTTATTTCACTTGAGTTGAACCCGACTTTTGATTTGGGTTAGACCTTGTGCTCACCAGTCCCTGTAATTTTATCAAATGTATATATCGATGTGCACGGCCTTATTGCATGTACAGTGATACACTGTGCATGTCACAAGCTCTTCGTGTATGATGAATTTAAAATTAAATGATGACGAACCACCCAAATAACCAAGGCAAATAATTTTTTCAAAATTACAATTTATTTTATACTGCAAAAATATTTTATTTTCAATTTTACTGCGCCGGTATTTATTTTTGAAGATTGCTCAGATGCTGGATTCAATCTGGAATAAAGTTGTACATAAATTATGAGTGAATGAGCGATATGTAGTGAGGTGTATTTGTAAATGATAGATTGTGATGTAATTGAATTTGTATTGTAATCAAAATTGTATATGTATAGTGAGAGCTTGAATTTGTACTGTTCAAAATTGTAATAAATATTTGTTTGAATAAAATATCTGTTTGAATTTATATTCCGTGTTATTTATTTTATTCACCAAATATTTATTCAATCATGTGGAAAAAAAATAGTACATTAACAAATACATTTAAATGAATATATATGTTTATTATCATCTAACAAAAATCATATACTCGCATATTCAACACTATGTACTACCCATAGTACCTTCGGTATCCTCCTCGGAAAGGACTCCATCGTCTTGCTCCTAGAGTGTTCTATGACTACATTTGTAAAGGACAGGTTCATGAGGCCTACAATACAGGTGTTCCGTCATCTTCTATGGAAATGTAAAACTGCGTCCGCACTAGCCTATACTAATGCTCGAACATCCACAATGTACCACCCAGCGTACCTTGAGGACTATACGTAATCGTTATGTCTACTCCCTGAATCCCGCTTAATAGTTCTACCTTGTATGAAACCCGGTCATGGATTTTCTATATCTGCAAAGGACTGCTTCGTTAGGCCCACAATATAGATATTCTACTAGGTCTATCTCTTTTCTCATCATGGCTATGGCCCCATGCAGCCACCCCTCAATTAATCAAGGGACCTCTAAAGAGCTAAGCGGCTATGTCCTACTGCAAACAGTCTAAACATGCAATTGGTTTGCATCGTTGGGCCTGCAATGCAAAAGCAATGAAGGTATACTCTCTTGATGGAACACCTGCAGACCTGCCTCTGGGAGTGCAGCTTCGTTAGGCATACCCCAGAGGGCCATCTTAGAGTACCCTCACATCCCATTGAAGTCACATACTTCCTTCTAGCCCAAAATAACTAAGTTGGACGTTCTTTTCTATGCTAAAATCTATGATGAACTGTTTCGTTAGGCTCTTCATCCTTTGGGCTGCTCCACACGCATCTTACTATTTTATTAGACCCTATGTCTTACCTTTTATTATGCGTTTTAGTTTACTTTTCTTATTCTGTTAAATACTTATTTACCTAATCAGCATAAGCTTGTCCTGGCCTCACCTAACTATTGTTAGACCATCAGTTCTTGATTGAAAGGGAATGTTTTTGGTATGGGCTCTTTTTCCATGTTTGCTTATTAAATTAGTGTAAGTTTTAAAATATGCCTCTTCTGTTATATCTGCTGTATTTGCTTATTAACTTAATCTAACTCTTAAAATAAGCCTTTTTTGTTCTTTGTACTTAATTATAACCCATGTTATAATTTTACTTGTAATTATCACTTCAATATTATTTTATAATCTATATATTAAAATTACAAGTGTCTCTTTTCTATTTTAGTCTATCTTCCTTTATTATGATATTGAATTCTCATTAGTTCTCTTATATTATATAACAATATTGGCATAGGACTACGTCTGACTATCATAAATTTACTTGTCTTAATAACTGCTTTGCTTTTATTCTTCTATTTACACAGTAAATGCAGATCTAGGTACATTTCTATTTATTGCTTCTAGTTTTATCTAATAATTACCTTGACTTCTTCTTTAGTTCATTTAATTATTCACTATATTTTTCTTATATTCTAGAAAGTAGTTCTATTCTGTTTGGCTAGTTACAAAAACTGTGCTAAGAATCCATTTCCATGTTATAATAATGCTATAATAATCCGTAATTGCAAGATATTTCTTTTATTATTTCTTTACTTTTTTTGGGTAGTGCAAAATACGATAGTGTCTCTATTTTACACTAATTCCCTTTTTCTTTCTTCTATTCTTGCAATTACGTTTATCGTTATCTTTTAAAATTAAACTATGGAAATGTTTTCTCTTTTCTAAACCAACCAACTAATCTATCACTAAGTTCCCAATCAAGTTATTAAATTTCCCCTTTTAATTTACTTTTTCCGTTTTAGCATAATTTACTACAAAATTCTATTTTTCTCTTTTATTTTAGTTTTTCTTATTTTACATCTAATTGTATAAATCTAGTGTTTTTCTATTTTAGTCTGTTTTTGTCAATTCTTCTCTTTAACTATTTTATTCGTATAAAAAGGAATAGAAAGAAGCTAATATTTGCAGGCTAAATTTCAACTTTAAAATAGATGTAAATAACTGTAAATTTCTTACTTTTAGGCTTATGCCTTTCTCTAACTGTCAGGTCTAATATTATTCATACTTAATTGGATAACTATCTTCCTTTTCCAGCTAATAATAATTAAATATAAGCTTTCATATATAATTAACAGTTTTCAACATAACTACTGATGTAAGTGTTGAATTGAAATATTAGAAGAGAATCTAACGATAATATATCATAAACGTAAAAGACATAATTTTAAATCCATCCACATGTCATCCTTAGCTTTGCTCCATGGCCTTCACAGATCACCTTCTAAGGCGTCTAATATTTTTGTTAAGAAGATCTTCTCCGTAGAAATATTTTATATTTAGGGTTCATCCTCAGACAATTAATCCGATTGGGAGAAAATCTGATTGTGAGAAAGTAGCTAGGCCTAAGGTTCTATTCATAGTGGAGTTTGGGGATCTCGGACCGATGGATTTTAAGACTGGATCTGGTGCAACCAGGTCACAGGCTCACTGCGAATCGCTTGATCCAGAAAACAACGCACGAGATTGCGCGAAAATCAATTATAGAATGTTAACTTTAAACTTTTGCCTATTCATTCTAATCAATTTCTATCAATTGCAAATTTAATTCCATTTATAACACAAGTTTATTTTGAAATTCAAACATTGCTAATTAATGTAAATTTATTTCCTTTAGTTACTGGTTTGATTAATATTCCCTACTAATTTAATTAATTACCTCTAATTGCTTATGTCAATAATTTCCTTTATGATGCACGTCTATTCTGAAATTTGGACGCGCGCTATTTCTAGAATATATACATGCATATATTTATAAAAAACATATTTATGCACGTTTACACGTATAATTATTTTTCAATATGGAACTTCGAACGTCAATAACTTTTTCATACGAAGTCCGTTCGAGGCATATTATATATGTAAATTAATCACAAAATTTCCACGAACATAATGGTATAAGTTTCGAGGCCATATTCTAAAAATTCCAAAAATGCTTATTTTCATTGTTTATAATATTTTGATTATTTAATTATTTAAAACGTGGGGTATTACAGAAAATTTGGGCTGAAATCGAACGACCGTTCGATTTTAGTCCGAAATCGGGCTATTTCGACGGAAACGAAAATCAGTGTGAGTTTAACTCACATTTTGTTTTATTATACCATATAAATATTTTTATAGACGTTTATTGAGTTCTTGGATATTAATTAGATTGTTTGATTGATTCTTTGGTTGAATTTTCGATTGGAAAATGGATGATGTATTAATTTGACCGTTATAAACCCATATGATTATCTATATAGTACATAACCATTATTTTGTAGGAAAATTATGTAGAGAGACCCAAAGGGGGTTTCTCATTCATAAATCATTTTTTTACATTCATATGCTGTTATTGATAGTTGATTTTAATTAATTACTGATATTCCATCAAATAGTTTAAATGTCATTATTGTGATTTTTACTATATCGTCGTTTATTAAATTTCATCACCAAAACCCTATCGTATGAACTTGAGCTTGGGTTTTCTCTAAAAGGAATATTGAAAATTTATTAATCATTTTGATTAATGATAATTTAAAATTAATTAATCATTTTATAATTAATATGAGATTAATTAACCAATTTAATAAATTATGATCAAAAATTGGTTTACCTTTAGATTTACTTAATCATATTCGCTAATGATTTTTCATACTTAATTAATCATTTTAACTAATGATTATTTGAGTTTAATTAATTATTTTAATTAATGTTAATGGAGTTTAATTAATTTATTGAACTTAATTAATTATTTTAATTAAAGTTGATGGGATTAAATTAATTATTTCAATTAATAATAATTTTTAATTAATAATCATTTTAATTAATGGCATTTAAAAGTAATTAATCATTTTAAATAATGATATTTTAATTTAATAAATCATTTTAATTAATGACTGTTTTAAATTTAATTAATTATTTTAACTAATGATTTTTAGAATTTAGTTAAATCCAATTAATTAATGATGTTTTATAATTAAATAAATCATTTTAACAAACAATGTTTTAATTAATTCTTTTAGCTAATGGAGTTTGAATTTATTTAATCCAACTAATTTATGACTATTCGAACTTCATTAATTTTTTTAATTAATCGAATTTAAAATTACTTCTCATTTTAATTAACGATGTTTGAAGTTAATTATTTATTAAAGTAATGATTATTTGAGATTAATAAATCTTTTTAATTAATTGATTTAGTAAAGGTGATTAATGTAAATTGACTATTTTTTATAATAAAAAATTGCTTTAATAAACTAATTTAAAGTTAATAAACTGATTTGATGAAGATTTTAAAATTAATTTACCGATGCTATAAAAATGTTTAGAAATAATATTTATTTTACTATCGATAACGAATTTTTTATTTGAAGAGATTTTAAATGTGATTAATTATGTTTCGGGATAGTTAATATTGTTTTTAAGTTATAAAGAGGAATTGGAACTCAATTATTGGGACGTTAAATTGGATAATCTTCTGAATGTTTGGTCTACTATTGGTTTATGCCTTCGGGGTTGCATGCTTGGAAAAATTATTCTCTTTAACATTCTAGCAATCAGGAACTAATAACAAAAGTGTTTTACCAATATGAAAATCAAGCAAAAAGTTCAATTCATTTTCAAAAAAGAAAAAGGTTGATTTCATTTATAGAAATAAATTATTTCTATAAAACAAATCACTTATATGGAAACAATTTACTTGTACAATTAGCGCTAAACATCGAAGAAGTAAACTTGTCACTATTTCAAAAGTTAAGAATAACTTTTGGACATGACTTTGAAGTAACACTACCTTGATTTGTCTGGTATTATTGTTAACCAAGAAAAAGCACAAGTTTGAATGCAATGAGTGGTTATAAGTATACAAGACATAATTTCCATGTAGGATCATTTTATATCCTTGATAGTTAGTATCTCAACTATCGGTTACTTCAGCTACGTTATGTTAGAAAATCCAATATACGGTTTCGATGACAACAACGATACAATGGAAATCAAATATACATATATATATATATATATATATATATATATGTATGTATATAGGTACTTGCTAGAACATCATCACTAGAAACACAAGAACAATGCTCAAAGAATACTACAAGAGACTACAAGTCGATAGGTACAAAGAAGCAAAAGAAAAGACGTACAAAACAGACATGCACCAGTATCAGACGTCTGGGTGCACAAGCCAGACATCTAGAAAAGTCATTTGGAATAACAAACAGACTAAACCAGACGTCCGGTAGTAACATTTAGATGTCTGAAAATTTACTATGCACAAAAAATATATAGTATCAGACGTCTGAAAGAAATACCAAACGTCTGAATTCAAACTCGGACTTCACAGAAGAATTGCTCCTACCAAATGTGAATGGGCATCTTTGCTTCTCTTCACCACAACTCTTCATCATCAATAGAAGCAACTTTAGAGTGTTCGTTAATGGATGCAACTACTCAATATACCTGTCTACAACTATATATAGTATCAAGAATCTAGCGAACAGCACTTTAACTTACCTTACTTACTGATGTTTTCTAATTCTATACTCTATCATATATTCTTGATCTCTACACTCTAACAATCTTCACTTGTATTTACTCTTCCATGTACTTAGTTCTTCATAGACAATATTCTTTAGATATACACTCGAAGTGATTGTACTAATTAGTCAACATCCGTGTTATACTAGAACACACATTTGACAAGAACAACTTACTGTAACCAAGCCTATCCCTCTGGGCTAAGCGATGGTTTTTGATAGTTGAATTCCAAAGGGGAGCTTCGGGAGTGGACATAGGATGGGTGGTCTCAACCAGTATAAAATCCCGATGTGCCTATTCTATATTTACTTAGATTAATATTATTTTAGTTGCATCACATATTTTATCACATATACTTGCATATACACTACACGATCCATCCTGTAGACTTTAAATTGGTATCAGAGCAAGGTTTGATCAAAGTACAGTAACACTTATTTGAATCACTTTAATATGGAAAGTATTTTTCAAGAAGGACAATACACAGCACGTCCCCCATTTTTAATGGTTCTAATTATGCATATTGGTCAACACGTATGAGAATTTTTATGGAAGCTAATGGTTTAGAAATTTGGTAAGCCACTCAAAATAAATATGAAGCACCTGGCACTTATATGAACACATGGAATGATGCACAAAAAACTATAGCTTCTAATAATTCCAAAGCTATGAATGTTTTATTTTGTTCCTTAGATAAGAATAAGTTTTCATGTGTCATGTTATGTAACACGTGTCATGTTATGTAACACTGCATATGATATTTGGCATACCATAAAAGTTACACATGAAGGCGCAAACAAAGTTAAACGAACTAAAATTTCAATTTTACAAATCAATTCTCATCATTTAAATGGAAAAAAATGAATCTATAGTGGACATGTACTCTAGACTCCAAACTATTCAACACGATTTAATGGCACTTAGAGTTAAATTCACAAATTTTGACGTAGTATCTGGAATACTCAATTCTTCAACTCCAAAGTGGGAAAGAATAGTTTTATCTATCGATGAAGTTAATGACCTTTCAACATTCTTAGTTGAAGAATTGATAGGAAATTTAATTCCTATGAAGCTAATCTGCAGGCAAGAAAAGAACAAAATTCGAAGAAGATAAACATAGCATTTCCAGCAACAAATAAAGACTCCGACTCAGACGAAGAAGAAATCGTATTTATTGCCAAAAGTTACAACAATTTCAAGAAGTTTTGAAAAATGACCAGATTTCAGAAAGGAGGAAAGTCAAGCTCAACAAATCAAACGTCAATAAAAATGCTATGAATGTGATCAATTTGGATATATGAAGAAAGATTGTCCTAAGCTCAACAATGGTAAAAAGAAGTACAAATTTGAAAATTTTGAAAAGAAGAAAGCTTTCGAAGTAACATGGGATGACACGGGTTCTTCATCATCATCAGACAATGACAACGATAGTGATAGAGAACAAGCTAATGTATGTTTTATGGCACAAACTAATAAGGTATGTCCTAACTTAGCTAGGATGATTTATAAGAACTTAGCATGGAATTAGATGATAAATTTAGACAAATTAGAAAATTGAATAAAGAACACATAGCCAAAGTAAATAGATTAGAACTTGAAATATGGATGTAAAAAGATGAAAGAATTATTTTAGAGGAGGAACTAGATTATCTCAAGAAAAAAAGTAACTTATTTGAAAATGTGACTATTTCTAATGATTTGGAAAAGTTAAACTAGAAAAGGATAGCTTGTTAAAAGAAAATATCAACTTGAAAAGTAATATAGAAACATTGAAAATTGAAAATTTAGAATTAAAAGAAAAATTAGATAAAAATACAAATCATGTTACAAAACTTTATAAAGGAAAAAAGATTTGGAAAATCTTATCAAAACTTCAAAACCGTCAAGTAATAGAAATGGAATAGGATTTAAAAATATTTCTAAACAAAATGGGAATAATATTAAGAATTATAGTTTTGTTTATCAAAAGACTAAAAGATTACCTATGTTTAATACGAATACCAAAATATAAAAACTTGGATTCCTAAGACAAATAATAATTTGATTAGACAAAAACAAATAAATAATTTTTTAAATAATGTAGTCTATAATAAAAATTACGTTCATAAAGGTACCAAATCTTCTTGGGTATGGTTACATACTCCTCCTAACATCTAGGACCCTAACAAAATATATGGGTACCAATTAAATCATTTTTTTTTTGCAGATACACAAAATAAAAAATAAGGAGAAATGGATACTTGTTAGTGGATGCTCTAAGAATATGATCGAAAATTCAAAAATGTAATCAAAGATAACATATATCGATGGTGGAATGGTAACTTTTGGAGATAACTCAAAAGTATACGTCATTGACATCGAAGAAGTCATCAACTCTGGTATTTCTAACTCTTCAATTATTACAAATGTTTTGTTACTAGAAAATTAAGACCCAACCTACTTAGAATTAGTCAATTATGCGATAAAGGTTTTCAAATTAATTTTGAAAAGATAGATGTAATATTTTCGACAATAACAAAAAACTTATATTTGAGGGTTTTAGAAACAAAAATATTTATGCCTTAAATATGAATATAAATTGAAATTCAAACTTATGCTTAACAGTCAAACATGACGATCCATGGTTGTGGCATAAACGATTCTTTCATAATAATTATAAACATATTAATAAATTAGCAAAATATGAGCTAGTTAGAGGTTTACCTAAAATAAATTATAAAGTGGAAAGTTTATGTGACGATTGTCAAATCGAAAAACTAAAGAAAAGCTCTTTTAAATCTAAAAATAATATTTCTACAAAACAACCATTAGAATTATTACGTTTAGATTTATTTGGTCCAAGTCAAGTATGATCTATAAATCATAACAAATATGCTTTCGTAATAGCTGATGATTTTTCAAGATATACATAGACTTTATTTTTAAAACATAAAAGTGAAACTTTTGGTATGTTTGAAATTTTTGCTAAAAGAATTAAAACTCAAATGGATTTGAAAATTAAGAATATTCAAAGTGATCACGGTGGAGAATTCGAAAATGATCTTTTTACTAATTTTTTAATAAAAAGGGCATAAGTCATAATTTTTCTTTTCCCCGCACACCTCAACAAAATGGTGTAGTAGAAAGAAAAAATCAAACGTTACAAGAATGTGCACAAACATTATTCAATAGTAGTTGTTTACCAAACATTTTTGGGTCGAAGCTATTGCTACGGCTTGTTATGTTTTGAATCAAATAACCATATGACCTATGACTAAACATATTTGTTTCGAAATATTTTTTAGAAGAAAATCTAAAGTATCATACTTTAAAACTTTCGGATCAAAATGTTTATATTAAATACAAAAGATAATTTAGGAAAATTCGACTCAAAGGCTGATGAAGGAATCTTTGTTAGATATTCGGATTGTAGCAAGGCGTATAGAATTTTTAATAAACGAACTAACACAATTGAAGAAAGTTCACATGTTTCATTTGATGAAATTTTTTTTTAACCATCATACTAATGACAGTGAATAAATTATTCCAATAACAAATAAAACAAAATCATCTAATAATGAGACAAATGTACAAAATAATACTTTAGCATCATCCCCTAGAATTCATAAAGACCATCCAAAAGATAATATCATTGAGGATCTTAATTCTAGAGTAACTAGAAATCAACTAAATCAAATAAGTCATAGTGCATCTGTATAAAATTTTGAACCAAAAAATTATAAAGAAGCTTCAAACGATAATTTTTGGATAATAGTAATGCAAGAAGAATTAAATCAATTTGAACGTAATAATTTTTGGGAATTAGTACCAAGACAAGAAAATCAATCGGTTATTGGAACAAAATGGTTATTTAAAAACAAAGTATATGAAAATGGAAATATAGTTAGGAATAAAGCACGTTTAGTCGCTCAGTGTTATAATCAAGAAGAAGATATCGACTACGACGAAAATTTTGGCCATACATACATTCTTACTTTTGCAAGTCTTCACGATTTTAAATTGTTTCAAATGGATGTCAAAAGTTCTTTTTTAATGGTTTTATTAAAGAAATCGTATATGTTGAACAACCTCCATTATTTGTTTACAAAAAATATCCTGATCATGCTTTTAAATTACACATATCCCTATATGGTTTAAAGCAAGCGCCTCGTGCCTGGTACGAACGTCTTAAGAATCATTTAATTACATCCGGTTTTCAAATAGGTAAATCAGATATAACTTTATTTATTAAATGAGAAAATAATGATATCTTAGTTGTACAAATTTGCGTATACGACATTATTTTCGGTTCAACTAATGAAAACCTTTATACTCAATTTTCAAATATTATGAAAAACGAATTTGAAATGTCTCACATGGGTGAATTGAATTTCTTTTTAGGTTTACAAATAAAACACCTTGAAAATGGTAATTTTATTCATCAAGAAAAATATTGTAACGATCTATTACGTTGTTTTGAAATGAATAAAACTTCAAGCAAACCAACACCAATAAGTACTAGTGTTCACTTGGAAAAAGATGATAACGGAAAAGATTTTGATGAAAAATTATATTGTAGTATGATTAGCTCCTTACTTTATTTGACGGCTAGTCGACCCGACATTATGATGAGCGTATGTCTTTGTGTCCGATTTCAAGCAAAATCAAAAGAGTCTCACCAAAGAGCAGTTAAACATATCTTATGTTATTTATCTAGTATTAGAGATAACGGTTTGTTTTATCCTAAGGGATCATCATTTGAACTTGTTTCATATAGCGGCGCGGATTTCGGTGGATGTAAAACAGATCTAAGAGTACTAGCGGAACATGTCACTTTATCAAGCAATCGTGAGTTTCATGGTTTAGAAAAAAGCAAAATTGTGTCTTCTTATCCACTTGCGAAGCCGAATATATTTCAGCTACTGTAGCATGTGCACAAGTGATATACATGCAACAAACGCTTAAGGATTTAGGCAAAGTTATCAATAAATCACCAATATATTGTGATAATACAAGTGCAATAAATTTATCAAAAAACCCTATAAATCACTCACGTACTAAACACATAGATATACGACATCATTTTTTATGCGACAATGTAGACAAAGGAATTATTGCATTAGATTACGTAAATACGAAGAATCAAATAGCAGATATTTTCAAAAAACCACTAAATGAACAAACGTTTATTAAACTGCGACGCGATTTAGGAATATGTTCTCTTAATGATCTTCTCAGCTAATACTAAATTTCATTCATTCTGTGTTTGGTTAAAAAAATTATCCACAAATCAAAATTTTAAACACTAACCAACAATTTTTTAGAAATTTGTTTTTTGATGTTACCTATGTATAACCTTTTATATAATGTATAAATACCCTTTCTTTATACAAAACAAAACGTAAAAATATATATTGATTTCATATTCCTTTTTACAAAAGAAAACAAAAGCATGTCTTCCAACAACTCTCATCTCTCCTTCTCAACACCAACATCATATAGTTCAGCAGATACCCCTCATCAACTTTCTACTCCTACACCGGGTCAAGAGCCAATATATAAGTGGTCCTCCTACCACACGAGATTCGTTCCCAATAAAAAGAGGCTCAAACGATCTTTGTTTGTCTCTCCTAATAACAAGGAGAAAATATATAAGATACATCATTACCAAAAGCAACAAATAGATTAACAACAAGAATTAAACTTTGAAAAAAAGTCACGGGGCGATGACTAACTTTTCTGGAGCAAGTAGCGATCAAATTTTGCAATTCACGAAAGAAGGATGTACATGAACCACTTTCGATTCCTTGCTACCCTTTGGATCCTTCTGCATCTTTTCGTACAACATGGGATCCTCTACTTGGGCAATTTTCTGGTTCCCCAAGAACCAAAGAACGCGGAAGTATTTGGTCTCCACTCAAGCCATGGAAGGATAACACCTCTGAAGATCGCAATGCTCCATCTTCATCTCACTAAATTTGTTTATTTTTTTTCACATACATTTGTATTTGTTTTTCAAAAATAATAAAATCATGTTTCAATAAAAATAATCCCTCAAAAATCACGCAAAACCATCCAATATAAGACTATTTTCAGACATTTAAAGATTTCAGACGTCTGCACTATGCCCTCAGACGTCTGACATCTTTGTAGCATATCATTTTTTTATACTACCGTGCATGTATCAGACTTCTGATATAAACTTCCAGACATTTGAAAATTATCTCTGCCTAATAAAAATTACAAACCAAACTATTTCAGATGTCTGAAATGATGACCAGACGTCTGAACAAAGTCTCTGCCTCCTTAACATACAAATTCAGGACATTTTCAAACGTATGATATTATATCCAGACGTGTGATAAAAGAATCCGTATTCAAAAAATAAACGTTTTCCTATTCCAAACGTTAGATTCTACATCCGTACGTCTGACAAAACTCCCTTTCTTACGAAATTTAGAACTCTATCTATGCCAGACGTCTACCACCAACAACCAGACGTTTGAACATATTTACTGTCTTTATATTAGGTTAAATCATACGTCTAAAATTCAATTGAAACTCTTAAATAACCTTATAATGACTATTTTTTTCAACCATTCTCATTTCATTTCATTTCTACACCAAAATCAAATTATTCAAGTCGCTTTCTCCTTAATTTCGCTCGATGGTGCCCAAAACGAAAAACTCTAAAATCTCTAAACTCAAGCAAGACCAACTACTTCATCCAACCTGCAGTGTGCTCTGATGATCAAACTGAGAGATGGATGAATCGAGCACCTTATTCAATCAAAAGATATAAAGACATTCAAAAGAAGAAGCAACATACAGGTCCTTTTTATAATTTGCTTAAGTTCCCCATGTACGATTTGGATGAAACGTGCGAAAATGCTGGGTTAGAAACATTGATTTCCTTCAATCTTAATAATATCCAAATCGATCGGCTTACCATATTCCTTTTCTATGCTAACCTCGATAGCACTGCCGTCTGGAACATCGAAAATGATGACAATTGACTTTGGTCAAGTGTTTACGGCAATACTATCTGCTTAACTTCGGGAATAATAAGTCGAACTCTAGGTTGCTTCGACTCCGGAAAAGATTTATATAACATCCCAGATATGCATCTAAAACTAGGGATAATATTACTCATCGGATTGGGGAAGATTAAATGCCGAGATTTGCTTCAAAATACTTATGACCTAAGGCGAGATTACTCACTATAATGATTATCAACACTATCATTCCTCTCCTTGGAAGCCATGAGCAAATCACATAGCTAGAGCACAAGACTCTATATTCTATCTTCAGTGGAACAAGGGTTAATTAGAAGAAATTTATACTTGACGACCTCAAACACTATTAGACTCAATCACGTCCATCTATCATCTACCCTACTTACATCATGCGTCTTCTGAAAGCTCACAATATTCCATCGTATTTGTCGACTTTTGAAGGGATTTCTCTCGAATGCGCCTCTACAAAATTCGTTTCTCTTATCCACTTACTGAAAAATCCTCCGGATTTTATGTCATTTGAAGAGTGGACACAACGTCGTCAACAACCGGATAAGCTCGGCCTCAACCTCATCAACAACCACCACAACCATTGCACGAAGAGGAACAACATCACGAACAAACTCCTCCTCCTGCAGAACCTTTTGACTACCCCGGCCAAGATGACATTTTGGAGACTCTCATTGAGACAAATCCAAATGATAGTATTCGTGACTTAACTCTCCAAAATCAATTTATTCTATCACGAAATCAAAAATTATTTGCTAAGCGTATTGATAGTTTTGAAACAACGTTTGCTTCACGCCTAGCCAAAGTTGAAGCATCACTTTCAACAACTTTAGCCGTTCTAAAAGAGGTTCTTCAACGAGTAAGTGGCCCTACACCTCCTTTAGAAGATTAGCCAACTCCAGTACTTTCTCCTTTTTCTTCAAAACACTCTAAACTTTTTGAAGAGGTAAAGAACCTCTTGAACAAACTCCAACATCTCCTAAAAAAAGCGAGTTCTTCAAAGAATGAAGATAAAGGAGATGATCAACCTCAAACCTCCCCAAAAGATCCTTAGATTTTTTTAGGATTCCATCTTTTGTATTATAGTCATCAATCCACGCATGTAATCAATCAATATGTTTAATGAATGGTGCTTTTTGGTTTGTTATTTCTGTGTATATTTATACAACCTTCCGACGATTAGTAAATATTAAATGGTATGAACATGATGTCCAAGTTAAAAAATTTTAATGCTTTTTGATAAATGCCAAAGGGGTAGAAATAAAGGGAAGCACATATTCAGGGAGAGACTTCTAAAATTATATCTAAGTACATTGTATAGCTGTCATCATCAAAAAGGGCAAGAATGTTAGAAAATCCAATATACAGTTTCGATGATAACAACTATAAAATGGAAATCAAATATACATATATATTTATATATGCAGGAACTTGCTAGAACAACATCACTAGAAAGACAAGAACAACGCTCAAAGAACACTACAAGCGACTACAAGATGATAGGTACAAAGAAGCAAAAGGAAAGATGCATAAAACAGACATGCACCAGTATCAAACGTCTGGGTGCATAACCCAAATGTCTGGAAAAGTCCTCTGGAATAACAAACAGACTAAACCAGACATCTGGTAATAGCACTCAGACGTATAAAAATTTACTACATACAAAATATATGTAGTATCAGACGTCTGAAACAAATACCAGACGTCTGAATTCAAATTTGGACTTCAGAGAAGAATTGCAACTGCCACATGCGAATGGACATCTCTGCTTCTCTTCACCACAACTTTTCACCATCAATAGAAGCAACTTTAGAGTGTTCGTTAATGGATGCAACTACTCAAGATACCTATCTACAAATATATATATAGCATCAGGAATCAAGAGAATAGCACTTTAACTTACCTTACTTACTTATGCTTTCTAATTCTATACTCTATCATACATCCTTGATCTCTGCACTCTAAAAACTTCACTTGTATTTACTCTTCCGTATACTCAATTGTTCGTAGACAATATTCTTTAGATATATATTGGAAGCGATTGTACTAATTAGTTAACATCCGTGTTATACAAGAACACACATTTGACATGAACAACTTAATGTAACCAAGCTTATTCCTCTAGGCGAAGCGAAGGTTTTTGATAGTTGAATTTCGAAGGGGAGCTTCGGGACTGGAGGCGGGAGGTCCAAATCATTATAAAATCTTAGTGTGCCTATTCTATATTTACTTAGATTAATATTATTTTAGTTTCATCATATATTTTATCACATATACTTGCATATACACTACACAATCCACCCTGTAGACTTCCACTTTATTATAGTCATTCTAAGACAATTTATTGCTCCAATGGAGTTTGCTATCCTTGATTGGAAATAACTAAACCAAAAGTGCGAGAGGAAGCCAAGCTATATGGAGTTGTTCCCATTGGGGTATTTTCAAGTCTTATCTAGTTTGGATTCGGTTATGCACTTAGATGTGGAAGTATTCGGATACTCTGTAAGGTCTGGTGGGTCTGGCTTGGTATTGTCTGAGAAGTGTCACATAGTAAATAAGCTTCTCAGAAGTATATTCCTAAAGGTATACTTTAAACGGGGTGCACCTTCCTAGTCATTTGTTGGAAAATTTCCTTTCCTTTTTTATTTCGAAAACACTGAATCTGTTTTAGCTTTAAATTGCCACGAGTAGAGCCAACTCCTAACCACGACATTTAAGTATTTATTTACTCCAATCTATCTAGTTGGACTATTACCTTATTTAGTCCATTCTATCAAGTTGGAATGTTTCCTTATTAGTCCATTCTATCAAGTTAGACTGTTTTCCGTGTTCTATCCATTCTTTCTAGTTTAGATTTTACTCAGTTTATTTCCATTCTTTCAAGTCTGATTTAATATTATTTATGCTCCTTCATATTTGGATTTGTTTCGCGATATTTATTCCCACTCTTGCCTGCATGGATGTTATTCTTGTTAAGTAAAAACCTGTTCTGCCTTAGCAGCGTGGTCTCACAGAACTTCCATATATATACCATTATTCGAGTTATCTCATGCTGGTATTTCCAAATTGATCCGGGTGTTATTTATTTATAATGCTTGGGTCAGACCAAGTATTTTCCCCAGGTTGTCTTTGGAGATTTGGAGTTCTTGGAGGGGAGCTAAAGATTCATCTATTATGGTATTTATTTTCTGCTATTTTATATAGTATACCTATCGGCATTTGTAAGGTTAGGAAATTAAAACTGTCCAACTGATAAGGTTTTTTTAACTCTAATATACGTTGTATTTTTGAAGTGATAGTTTCTACTATCCTTGTTATATTATATGTTGTCGATTCTGTTGTGAAATTCTGTTCATTTGTTCTCTGTTCTTTTTTTATTTACCCTAACAATATCCTTTTGTTAATTGGGTGTGCGACATTTGAACACAGCGCTAGTGTTTGGTGTCGATTTTTGGTTGTCAAAAAGGCAGATTGTTGCATTTGGTATCAAAGCGCAAGGTTAAGCGAGAACCTTGGCTTTGGAAGTGTTTGTTCCTATTAGAGATAGGGTAAGCGACACCCCAGAATGAGTTTGAGAGTATTATATGTACGAGAGCGTATTTTTTATTGTAATAAAAAGATATTATGCAAATCGGTCTATTGAGTATTTATGAATTTTGGTCGAGACGTGGGACGCTACGGTATCGATAGGGATTTCTAAACACTTGACCAAGGCCAACAAACATGGTATTGAAATTTTTGAAAATTTGACAAATTAGATATTTTTCCTACGATTATATTTTATATATTTATGAAGGAATAATTTTCAATAGTCCATATAGTTATATAGTGTGTTTGTTTAAATGTGATAATATTTACTTATTATCACTGTTGTTTGTTCGGTTACGCTTAACTTAAATGAAAAGCATAGACTGTTTTGTGTTGATTGCTAAATTGTTCCTGATTTATTTAGGAGCATTTATCACATGATTTAAAATGAACCCTCTGTGAATTAATTATCACAATTTGACTATAAGGTGTTCTAACAATATGATTAAATTAAGAATTCAACGTTTAATAACGGTGAGTTAAGAATTAAACCTTATAAAAAGTTGTAATATAATCTAAATAGTGAAATAAGAAACTTATAGAATAAATATTAAAGATAATTCTATTATAATAAAGAAGGACTACTAAAATATGAAATTATTTTTATATAAGAGAAGTTTTATATAAATTTAGTTTGAAAAATATGTTTAAAAAGGATTTTTAATCTAAATCCCGGATTTTTCGAAAATAATTATAGAGAAATTTTTGAGAAATGAAATAGCTATACTTTTGAAAATATTTAAAAAAAGAAAATAAATTAGGAAGTAAAATTTGAAATGAAATGCATTTTCTTTGGGTAATTAGAAGGAAATTGTTTCGATTAGTTTTTTAATAATCTAAATAATCTTCTAAGTGACAATCAGATGTTTGCTTAGCCAAACTTGTGGAATACTTGGTAAATTATTCACATTGTCATTGTGCGATCAAAATGAGTTCAAATCCGAATAAACGCAAAATGTTTTTTAATAAATAAATTGTTTGAAGTTATTATATATAACGATATATGAAATATGCTCCCAAAATGAAGTTTTGATATTAAAACCGAGATTTATCTTTTAAGTTCCCTAAAAGGAAATTTGTCTAACAATAAAAATTATTTCCAATAAGAGATTGTTTTGATAAATAAGATTCTTCCCTTAGATAAAATATGGGATAATTTAATTCACATTTAGATTGTGTTAAATTAAATAAAAAGGTGTCGATAAACATTGTTTTATTAAAACCATATATTTGTTTGAAACATTTAAGTAGTGTGAACTTCTTATTGATTGGGTTAACGCATAAATATTATTCATTTTAACACTATATGTTAAAAAGGTTAATGGGTTAACTTGGTTTTAAGAAATCATAAATTGATTTGATCTCCATCTGGTTCTTTGAAAACGTTAGAATAAAAATTTATATGTACTTTCAGAATATAAAAGAATACTATATAAGTAAATAAAGGGAACAAATTATTAGTTGATGTTTTACAAAGAAATAACTTTATAAGGTATTTTAAAACTTGGGTGAGAAATTATGAGATAACTCAAATGAGTTAGTATTGAATAAAATACTAAGTGAAATTATAAGTGAATTAGAAATTAATATAACTAAGAAAACTAATAAAATATAGAGCATAACTTTCCATTTTATCAGAGTTAGTTTGGATAATCCTCTAAACAATAACAAATAGCTAATTAGAAAAATGGTATGCTTAGATAATTATTAATATTTTTGGACAATCGAGAAAGTTTTGAACCTAAGTTAAAAATTTGTTTGTTAATCATTTGACGTTTTAGAAAATGTTAGGTGATAAGGAATTTGATTTACTATTAATGTTAGTTTATTCCTTTATGGAATTTTGATCGATTGAATTTGATTAAATTGAATTGATTGGATGTGTGATTGTGTATACTGGTGTCTATAAACGTTTAAATTTATAGACAAAGGATTTTAAACTTTGTTTTTAGGACTTAAATCTCGGTGATTTTGAAGAACATAAATTATGAAAATTTTGGAAAAGGAACGATACTTATTCACTCTAGTTGATGTTTTTGGAGGAACTGGAATACCACTGAACGCTCCATATTGTTTTGATTCTAGAGTCTCGCCATAATTTATTTGAAGGAATTATCTTCTTATCATTTTGATTCTGATCTTTGATTTTTATCGTCTGAGAAATTCGGAAATAAAATTTTGAATTGAAAAACCTAGGTATTTAGATCTAAATTTGTCACTTAAAATAATTGGATGCATATCATCTATTACAGAATATTATATGTATTTTATTGCATATGATTTGTGATGTGGTTGTTGGTTGCACGTAGACTTATATTAGACTAATTCTGCATGTAGAATTACATCACATAGCTTACACATAGCTTTTGTCAGCTTGGTTTTCTTTTAGATTTTGTAAATACATGTATGCAAGAGAGCCATTTGATTCTTGTGCACCTGCATTTATGTAGAAGATAAAAATTTACTTGCCAAAATATAAATCAAATGCAAAAAAGGTACGTAGTAAATTTAGAAAAATTTGGTTTGGCTGATGATTTTATGCCCCAAATATGGGAGGCCACTTGGCTTTTGTTTTCTTTGATTGGTTTGGTGTCCGTTGAGGCGATTTGTAGTTATACCAATCGAGCAGCGCAAAAGAGACGCTGGAGAAATTTTTTGAAAATTTAAGAGTCGGAAATTTTTTAAGAATTTTGGAAAAAATTTGATAGCTAAAATTTGACTTTAAAGTTATAAACTGGAATGAATGAATAAAAGAGAATTAGTTCTTATAGGTGAATGGATTTGAAAATTATGGAAACCATTCCAACTAGTTTGGTTTGAAAAGTTAATAAGTTTAATAACTTATTTTAATTAATAGTTTTAAACTTAAGGGTTTGAAACATTTTCTCCTTAGGAATTTTGAGGACGAAACTCATTTATAGGGGAGAATGTAAAGACCCAAAATTTAGGTTGTTTGATTTTAAATGTTCATTTAATTTTAAATATTTAAATAATTGAATTTTGGAATTTAATAATTTTATTTAACTTCATTTAACTAACAAATAATATTTGTAAGTTCATTTTGTGAATTTATCTGCAAATATAAAATATATTGGATAAATACTGATAGTTAAATATTTAAATCTATGAAAATAGCCATTCGGGGCACAATCTTGAATTTTGACAATTTCATCGGATCCGTAATAGTGAATTATTAAGAGATTTCAAATTCCATAGCGATCGTACTATCGTTTGGTCGTGCAAGATCGAAATGCGTTGAAATTAATACTGAAAATTTAATATAACTATTGGGTCTAAAAACCTATCTTCTGCATACGATCGGCTTAGGTCTCGAAACAAGTTTCATTGTGCTCAGAAGAGGGGTATAACATATAAAACGCCAAGCAGCATGCCTTGTTTGGAGTTTGAAATTTTTGGGTTTATTTTATTGAAAATTTTAAAAGATAAATAATAAAATAAACATAGGTCGACATCAAAGGCCAACACTTAATATTAGCTCACAAACATTTTCCTGTTTCCTGCATTGTCCCCTCTACCTTTGTCCTTGCAACCGAGCCTCTTCTTTAAAATGAAGGATTCAAAAATCAATAAATAAAAATTTACTCAATTAAAAATCATGAAACCTAATTTAAAAATCTAGCTTTGGCTAGAGCTTCATTGCCATACCCATTTGGTAGCTCACAGCAGTGTTGTGACCAAAGTCAGTAGTTGAGGGAGAACTAGGGTTTGGAATTGTGGAGAGTATGGTCGACAAGGGGGTGAACGGCGCCTGGATTTGAATTCGTAGAGGAAGGAATCACCTAGGCATGGATTTTCGTGCGACCGGTGTTGTGTTTTGTCGAGCGACCTAGTGGGTCGCGTGAGCAGGGTTCAGGTCATGCATGGAGAGGGAGGCTTTTGAGCATGGAGTTCAGTTCGAGCGGGCGTGGTTCGAGTAGAGCAAGTCGTTGGCGAAGTCCTCTCATTGAACAGTAATCCGGAGCTCCATATCAGTGCTTTGCCATGCACGGGTGAGATGGGTTTGTCTGTGCATTTGTGACGACCCCGAATTTTGAATGTTTGAGATTGGAATATTTAATTAATTTAAAAAATTTAAAAGTTAATTTTTAACTTATATTCTAATATTATTATTGTTTAGCAATTAAGTTATTGAATTTAATAAGTGGAAGTTGGGTGAAATATTGAATCTTCAGTTTTAAGATTGTCAAAAATAATTTGATGGCGTGTAATATTTATATTGATATAACTGAAGATAGTAAAAGTGTTAAAATTTGATTCGGAAGTGTTTTGTTAAGTTTCGAAATTTTATCGTTTAAATCGATATTTAAAAATAGCCTTCCGAGGCACAGTCTCGGAATTCGACAATACCGATTCCATTGGATCCGTAATATTGTATTATTATTGGGTTTCAATTTTTGTAGTGTTTAGAGTTGTGTGAGCATACGACATATAAATGCGCTGAAATTTAAATCGAAAATTCAATTTAATAACCGAGTCCAAAAAGTTATCTTTTCCATACGATCGAATTAGGGCTCGAAACTTTTTCTATGGCGTTCGTAATATGGCATAACATTATAAACGCCTAGTGGCACACCTCGATAGGGGTTCGCAATTTTGAGTCACGTAAATAGGGACAATTTGGATTTAATTAAAATATATATATTTATATATTTTGGTCAACATCAACTGAAATCTACATCTACATCAAACCTTTTTCCTTTCCACTTCGGTTAGCAAGTATGTTCAAACACGCTTCCTTTGCCTTCTCAAACACGATTCCTTATCCTTCTTCTTTTAGACACGAGACCCATTCCCTTTTCAGTAAAAATTCCAAATGCTCGAATAAAAAAAATAAAAATAAAAGCAAATCAATGGCCGTGCAAAATCAGAAGGAAATCGTGTTTCCTTTTCTCCCCTCTCTCTGATTCATCGATGCGTGCACTCACGTCATCTAGAGGGGAGGGGTGTGCCGCGATATTGGAGGAGTAGATTTCGATCGAATCGAAATCAATTTTAATCTAAGGCAGCTTCTTCTTTCATTCAATTAGTCGAGGGTTGAGATCTTATGGTTAGGGTTTCGCATCAAGGTCTCGACCATGTGTGAGTGGGCTGGACGAGGGTGGATCGAGGATGGTGATGGAGGCAAGAGGCGTCAGGCTCATCGATATCATGGCGTAGTTTGGAGAAGACCTTGGCGAGTTCATCGAAGGCTAGCATTTGCGTGCGCGAACTCAAAGTTCTGGAGCAACGTTGGGCTAGGGTTTTGAACCAGAGGGAGACTCGGTAGTCCAGGGATAGTAGCGGCTCTCAATCGCATTGTTCGGGTGGCAACTAAAAGAGGCTGTAGGCGATGGTTGTGGATTATTTTCTGTCGCGAGATTTTGGGTTTCTTGTTCTTTGGGTGGTTGCTGTCAGGTAGTTATTATTATTATTATTTAATTTAGTATATGTTCAAGGTAAGAAAAAAAGGAAAAAAAATTGGATTTACAGAAATATTTTTAACACAAATTTATTTTTTGTTTTAATTTATATGGGTAGGATTTTAAATTTGGCAGAAAAATATAAAACGGTTTGTTTAAAATGTTTAATCAATTATATTTATGGCAGCAAGGTAATTAAATTTTATTTTATCTTAGTTAAATAAGTTTAAAGCTATTTGAATTCGATTTGTTCGTTATTAATTATCAGAATATATATGCATATAACTCGGTATATTGTTTTTCAGTAAAGAATGTTTACTGTTTAGTTTTTAAGTTTCGAAGTTTAAATTTATATATATATATATATATATATCTCTGTGTGTGTGTGTACAAAAATTTATACAAGATTTTGGAAGAAAATTATATAGGGATATGGTGATAAAATTGTACGATTGACTTATTTAATTTATTTTAGTTACTAGAAGATTTTTAAAAGGGAAATTGTTAGTTTAATTTAAAGTATTATTAAATTAAATTTTGTTAATGGTAATAAAATATGTGGTTAATTGAATTATCAAATGGAAATTTAATTGTTCAATTGACTCAAATATTAATAAAACATCTAATGTTTATACAAGGTCAAAAATAATGAAGAACAAGCCGGTTTGGATTGGATTACAAATGGCAAAATAAAAGGTGAGTTAATCTCACTCATATAGGTTATTTAAATTTAAATAGTTAAATTTAAATATTTGGTTGAATGATTGAATTGATTTGATATGCTATATTATATATAGTAGTATATAGCATATATTGGAGTGATTGATTTCCCGCATTATATAGCGGATGAGACCCTATGTGCCACATAGTAGCGGATGATATTATATTTAAAACCCATATACCGCGATATTCCACCTCGAAGTGGAATTGGTATTTTTTATTGTGCTAACATCTGTGGATGCAGGGAAACAGGTTGGAGGGATAACGTTCAGGATTTTCGACTCACGAAGGTCGACATTAATACGTCCACTGTATCAACTGCCGAGCAATCGAAGGCCGGAAAACCGTACCGTTAGGGTTAAAGAAGAGGTAGAAGATAGAAGAAAGAAAGAAAGAAAAAAACAACAGAAACAATATCAGAATCTCACCATCGCAGCAGAACAACATATAATAGATAAATGAATATCTTTAAAACAAAGAACTATATTAGTTATTACATTACATTATCAGAGTTTACAACAACAAACAGCGGAAAAGAAATACTATATACTAGTTGATACGCTAAGCCATCCAGCTTGCCTCCAGATCTCTACAGCAACTCCTAAATTTCAGAATGACCTGATAACCTGACTCTAGACTGCCCATGTTAAAATTGTTGGGCACCCAGAGTTTAGGGAGGAAAAAAATAAACTCTAGGTCAGTCATGTGACTGGTGTGAGAACTTAAACAGTTTATCTTTAAAAACAAACAAAGCAATATTTTAAATTAGATTCACAATGCTTTTAGAAAATGAGACTACCATAAGGCCTCCTGCACACACACACACAATGCAAACGCAGAATCGGAGGAGATTTCTCCTTATGATAGTCAAATATGCTTGATACGCAAATTTTCTTTGATATTATTATTATAAGTGCAAAGTGTAGGAAAATATTTCGAAAATATGATATAAATCTTAGCCAACATAGACATTTTGAACTATGCCTACTATAGCTACCATTTAAACAATGGTGACCACTATAAGTAAATGGCAGGTTGTACATCTAAAACCGTACAAGGTGCGTATTGGAGTTTGGATTTCCAACAAATGGTCAGGCCAAGGAACTTCCCATTGTCACATGAAAACGCCTCTGGAAAGATGCCCCGAGAACCTAACCGGATCTATCCCAACACAAGGCCGGGTTACCCCTAACTGGGTAACTACTGACACGAATATGCCAACCCTCGGTCGTAACCGACCTAAATCCCGGGATTCACCAGCAACCACAAAATAATAAGTTTGCGGCAACAACATAGGTTAAGTATCAAGGTTCCATACCATAATACCACCTCTATCTAGAAGGAAATGGCATACACTAAGGGGGCGCTATCCCCTAATAACCTTGCCGCATCTTTCCTGTTTTGACCATTACCGGGGTGTGAGGTCCGACGAAGTCTCGTCCACAAAGCTACGCTTTATCATAAAAGCCATGCTTTGATCAACAAATGCTCAACAGCACTTCGTATGCCACATTACCAAATTGGGAATGTATCATTAGTAACCATCAACTACATAACCTCTGAGCTCGTACTTCTCAGAGAAGGGTGTTAAGCTAAGAGAATAAATCCTCCGCCACCAACAGAAATCTATTTGATAGAAACTAGCTTTACATCTCAAATTGTAACGTCAGACACACAACCATACAAGTCCGTTTCGGGATCAAACGGAACCGAAGGCACTTCCAAAGAAGTCCTTGTAATCCGGATATTCACTAATCACGACCGGATTTCCCATCACAAAGGGTGATAAAATCTCTATATCGGAGATCAGTCGATGCAGAGTCATTCGACGGTAATCCTTCCGTTTTCAAAATATCCAGTTTTCAACACCGGTCTTTAAATCCATCCATTACGACATATCACTATTCAGAATGGGATTTATGACCCAAAGGTCCTCTCCCAGCTAAACCGAATAACGAGCGCTTATTTTAAAAATAAGTGCAGCATTCAAATTCAAGCAAATCATAACAAATACGCATTTTAAGGTAGATATTGATAGTTGGTTATTTAACAATCAAGACCATCAATCGAATATCCAGCACCATAACAATCACTAGGCCCTTTTTATTAATCTTTCATAAATTTAATAACTAGCCAGCTATTCACTTCAATTTATCTTTAAAAAGATATATTCTCTAAACCATTTCAATTTCTACATTGGAAAACATTTCCAAATACTTATTTAACAATAAGTAATTCACAAATCTACTTATTTTCAATACTTAGAAAATATTCAATATACTTAAAACACGATTAAGTATATATTTCATTCTTTTTCGGAAAACATTCTCTTAAACATATTCATTTGAGTCAAAACGAATGTTGCGTAAAACATCGTTACGAAGACCCAAAATCACTAGTATAGGGATTCGAAATTTAGATAGATATATAAATCCCAATACTATACAAAAAGATTTCCTTTCGAAAATCATTTACTATAACAACAGTGTTATAGTCCACTATTTCCTTTTATTCCTTGAAAACATCTATTACCAAAATAAATGTTGAAATCTATGGTTTCGACACTTAATACATTTTAAAACATCTTTAAATAGTTTTAATTATATTTAAAATATCACTTCCCCAAAACATTTCTTTAATATATTATTCATTGTCTCAAAATCGTGAATATACTTCGTTAACCAAATTCAACATTTGTCTACACATTTTATCTGAAGGATTATCCACTGTCCAAAATCGTGGATATAAATCGTTTACCAAATTCAACACTTCTACATTTTTAATTAAAGGCTTTCTTATTTACTTATCAAATTCAATTGATTTCGGATTTATAAAACAATGTTTATAAATTCACATCTATATAATTTTATAAAAAGTTCAGCTTATAAAATCCCTCAACTAACAAATTCTATTTAAATCAAATTTAAATGCCAAAATCCAACTTATAAGTAAATTACTTATAAATCTTTTTATTTTACAAAATCTATTCATTTTATAACTTCACAATTTATAGATCTATAAATTTCATTCACTTATGAAATCCATTTATACTTCATTCTAACACTTATAAAAACTCGTTTTATAATTCCAATATTTTAATTTACCAATATCTATTTTATAAATCTTTTTAAATAAACCATTTATAATAATTAAAAAATCCAAATTTAAACCATTTTATAAATTAATCAACTACTTATTTCGAAAAAGTCATATTTCGGTTATATTTCACAAAAATCATAATTTTTGTGACATAAAAATTTAAAACGTTTATTTATTTAAAATGAATCAATTCCAAAATTTAATAAAATGTATACTTTCAAAAATCACTTTAAAATCCTTTTAAAATTTGAAAACCATCACTTTAAAAATCCTTTTAATTTTCCAAAATAGGCCCAATGCTGCAACAGCACTAAATATAACAATCACGGCATCCAAAACATCATATATCATATGATAACAGAATATATCATAATATCTGTAAATAAATCAATACGGTTGAGGAATCCAGTTGGGTCCCTCCAACATGTTTCCCTGCATCTGTAACGACCCAGAATTTTAGAAATTAAAATTTGAATATTTAATTAATTTTAAATATTAATTAGTGAATTTATAAGTCAAATAAATTTTTATTTGATTTATTAGATTTAATTAGATAATTAAATCAATAATTTAATATGTTAAATTATGGAAATAATTGAAAATATAGTTAAATATGATTGAAAATGATTTGTAAAATTTTATTTTATCATGTTGAAGTTAGAATGATATTTTAGAACTTTTAAAATCGAATTAAATGTTAATTTGTGAAAATTGAATATTTTAATATTTAATAATCGACTGTAAAATAGTCAATTTTTGAACAGTCTCAGAATTGAACGAAACCAGTTCCATTGGATCCGTAATAGTTAGTTATTACCGGATTTCAATTTTCGTGTCAATCGGAGTTATCGTTTGATCGTGGCAGCTCGAAACGCATCGAATTATTTTTAATTTAAATTTGGCGAGTCAAAATAGCCATTTTTCAAAAAGTCTCGGATTTCGACGAAACCAGTTTCATTGGATCCGTAATGTGATATTATTGTAAGGTTTCAAATTTCAAGTCGATTGGATTTACCGTTTGTCCGGTACAAATTAAAACGCCTAGAAATCGATTTAAATCGGTTTAATTCAAATTGAGCGTTTGCAGCCATAACTCGCACATACTTCCGAATTAGCTTCCGAAACCTGTTCCATTGTGTCCGGAACGCGGGATAAACCCTAGGTACGCTGGTTACGGCGCCTAAATCGGAGTTCGGAATTTCCGGATGAATAGTGTCGAACGAAACTCTATAAATACACCATAAATTCTCAAAAAAATAAAAAAAAAGGCAAAACCTAAACCTAATTCTGTAGCCGCCAGTTTTAGGCATGAATGGCCGAAAATGTCCTAATTTCATCCCTCCAAATCTTCAAATCCACTCAACGATTCAAGGAAGCTTCAACTGCAAAGTTGAAGAGCACATCAAGTACTACGTTTTCAACGGTTAAGATCAAAAATAGAGAGATGGATTGACAGAAATTGGTCATTGAAAGGGCTAGGTTTGTGCGCGTTTTTCAAGATAGAAGCACGACCGAGCTTCAGGGCCTTTGGGGCGGAAGTGGAGGAGACTGAGACGAGTCGAATGGCGGAGGTTTGATGAACTTTTGACGTTCGTGGAGGGAGAGGCGATGAACCCTAGTCGAACGACGTATGGGTTTTACGTTCGTTCCTTTTTACGGCCTGGGGAAGAACATGCGTGTGTGGCTATGATGAATAGGAGTGGGAACCTACGGTGGTGATGTTGTGTGGGTATAAAATTTTATAATTTAGTTGTAAATTTTATAATAAAAATCGTTTAACTTCAAATATTCGTATCTTTTTCATACGAGGTCGAAAAAATGCAAACCCAGTTGCGTTGGAATCGTATGGACGAGCACTACGCGATGGAGTTGGTTTGGAGTCGTTTGGAGTTAGTGAGAATTTCGGGTAAAATTAAACGCGCGTTTAATTTTATTCGAAATAAAAGCTAAAACGGAATTTAAAATCAAGGTGAGAACTTCTCACTCAATCGAATAGATTTCGATTTTATTTTAAATAGTTAGATTTAAAATATTTGAATGCATGTTTGAATGATGATTGATATCTATTGATTGTTAAAATAGACATTATACGCCGTTAGTAAGCGGATGTTATTTATTAAAAACATATACCGCGAAAATTTCATAAACAGTGAAATTGGTATTATATATAATATCAATATATATATATATTGGCATATGTATATATTGCAGTTGATTGATTTCCCGTATTTTTTAGCGGATGAGACCCTATTACGCCGTTAGTAAGCGGATAATATTTATTAAAAACATGTACCGCGATAATTTCGTACTGGAGCGAAATTGGTATTGTGCTAATGTTTTTGGATGCAGGAAACAGGTTGGAGGGATCCAACTGGATTCCTCAACAGTTTTATTTGATTTCAGATATTTTGATATTTGATGGATTATCATATACGATATATGATGTCGTTGTAGTCGTGATTGACTATTTGGTGTGTAGCATCATTGGACCCAGATTTTGGGATTTTAAAATGATTTTAAAGTGATTTTTGAGAATATACTATATTTTTGGAATTGATCCATTTTAAATAAATAAACGTTATAATAGTTAAAGTTATAAAAAATTATGATTTTGTGAAATATAGTTAAAAGTTGATTTTTGAGAAATAAAGGAACGATTTTATAAAATAGTTTAAATTGGATTTTTGAATACATTATAAAAGTTTGAATATACGATTTATAAAATTTGATTATTTTATAAATCAAAATGGTGAAACTATAAAGGAAACTAAAGACGTTTAAAAGAATAATATAAATTGATTTATATTAAGAGATTTATAAACGGATATTTATAAATTGAAATATTGACTTATAAAACGAGTTTTTATAAGTGTTTGGATGAAGTAAAAATGAATTTCATTAATGAATGAAATTTATAGGATTATAAACAGTGAAGTTATAAATGAAATTTTATAAACAGTAGGTTTATAAAATTTATAAAGTTATCGAAAGAATGAATTTTGGATAAATAAACAATCTTATAAGTTAAGATTAATAATTTGGGAAGTTAAATGAACGATTTTGTAAAATAATCGTTTTATAAGTAATTAACTTATAATATGAACTTGTAGTTTATAATTTAGTTATAAACTGGAATAGGTTAATAAAAGGATTTATAAAAAAGGAAGTTTTTATAAATAAATAGAAATGGAATTTATAAACGTTGTTTTATAAATCCACAAACAACTTATTTTGATAAGTTAATTGTCATAACTTATTTAATGGAGTTATATTCACGTTTTTGAATAGTGAATAATATGTTAAAGAAATTGTTTTAGATGTGGTGTTTTAAACAAAATTAAAACGATCTAACGATGTTTTAAAAAGTTGTTGAGATTCGAAACCATAGATTTCAACATTTATTGTTGAAATAGACGTTTTCGAGAAATGAAAGGAAATAGTGGACTATAACACTGTTGTTATAGTAAATGATTTCCGAAAGGAAATGTTTTGTATAGTATTGGGATTTATATATCTATTTTAAATTCAAATCCCTATACTAGTGATTTTGGGTTGTCGTAACGATGTTTTACGCAACATTCGTTTTGGCTCAAATAAATATGTTTAAGTAAATGATTTCCTTAAAGAATGAAATATATACTTAATTCGATTTAAGTATATTGAATATTTTTTAAGTGTTGGAAATAAAAAGATTTGTGAATTACTTATGAATAAATAAGTATGGAAATGTTTTCCAACATGAAGTGAATAATTAAAATTTATCTTTTTGAAGATAAATTGAAATGAATAATTGAAATCGTATATGCATGAATATTTTGGAATATAAATTCATTATGGAATTTATATGTGAAAGTAGAGTTTGTTTGAAAATAAATATTGATTATTTTTGAAGTGTGAAAATTATATATCGTGTAAAGATATTTTGGAAAATAAATAATTTGGAAAATTATTTGGAATTTGGTGATGGGTGCATATCAATTGATAGTTCAATAACCGACTATCAATATTTCCCTTTGAATGGGTATTTGATGTGATTTGTTTGAATTTGAATGCACACTTATTTTTGAATAAGCGCTCACTATTCGGGTTAACCGGGAAAGGACCATGGGGTCGTATAACCCATTCCGAATATGTGATACGTCGTTATGAATTGCATTTGAAGATCGGTGTTGAAGACCGAGTATTTGTGAAAGCGATAGGATGACCTATCGATTGTCTCTACACTGGGTAGCTCCTGGTATAGAGATCTCCTAAGTGATGGGAAATTCGATCGGGATTGTGAATACCCGTATTGCAAGGGCTTCGTAAGAAGTGCCTTCGGTTCTGTTCGAGCCCGGAACAGACTTGTAGGGATTGTATGTCTGACATTACAATTTGAGATATAAAGCCGATTTCTTTCAAATATATTTCTGTTGGTGGCGGAGAATTTATTCTTTGCTTAACACCCTTCTTTGAGACGTATGTGCTCAAAGGTTATATAGTTGAAGTTATCAGCGATATATTCCAAATTTGGTAATGTGATATGCTGAGTGATGCTGAAATGATCATTGTGTTGATTATTTGTGATAGGATCGTTTATTTGATCGTCTATCCTTGTGATCATTGTGTTGATCATTTGTTGACCCAAAGCATGGCTTTTGTATAAAGTATGTTTTTGTGGACGTGACTTCGTCGAGCCTCACACCCCGTGAATGGTCAAAACAGGAAAGAAGCAGCAAGGTTATGAGGGGTAGCACCCTTTAGGATGTGTCCATTTCCTTCTGGAAAAGGGTGGTATCATGGTATGGAGCCCAGATACTTACTCATGTTGAAAACACTTTATGATTGTGTGAATTGATTACGAGCGCTCGGTGAAAAGGTCCCAAAGGACCGGGGGATGGCATATTCGGTCAGTTGTTACTCAGTTAGGAGTAACCCGGCCTTGTGTTGGTAGAGATCCGGTTTGGTTCTCGGGGATGTCCATCCAGAGGCATTCTCATGTGGCAATGGGAAGTTCCTTGGCCTGACCATTTGTTGGAAATCCAATTCCCAATACGAAACTTGTACGGTATTAGTTGTAGAACCTGCTATTCACTTATGGTGGTCACCACTGTTTGGATAGTAGCTATAGTAGGCATACGATAATGGTCGTATGTTGGCTAAGATTTATATCTTTATTTTCGAAATGATTTGTTATTACACTATGCACTAGTAATAATATCAAATGTTATTTTAAATGCGTATCAAGCATCTTTGACTATCATAAGGAGAAATCTCCTCCGATTCTGCGTTTGCATGTGTGTGTGTGCGGGAGGCCTTATGGTAGTCTCATTTTTTAAAAGCATTGCGAATTGATTAAAAATATTCCTCTATTTTGATTTTAAAGATAAATAAACTGTTTTGAGTTCTCACACCAGTCACATGACTGACTTGGAGTTTATTGTTTTCCTTCCTAAACTCTGGGTGCCCACCAATTTCCACACGGGCAGTCAAGAGTTAGGTTTATCAGGATATTCTGGATATTCTGAAGTTGCTGGAGGCAAGCTGGATGGCATGGCATATTACTTATATAGTATTTCTTTTCCGCTGCACTGTTTATTGTTGTATGTTGTTGTACACTCTGATGATATGATGTAATGTAATGAAATGAAATGTAATAACTGATATAGTTCTTTGTTTAAAGATTATTCATTTATTATTATATGTTGTTCCGCTGCGAATTGTGAGATTCTGTTGTTGTTCTGTTGTTTCCTTTCTGGTCCGTTCTATGTTCTCTATTCTCTTTTTCTTCTATTTTTAAAATTCTTCTATTCTCTTTTTCTATTTTCTTTTCCCTCTATCTTTTCTACCTTATCTATCTTCTATCTTCTTCTTTCCTTTTCTTTTCCTAAATTCTTTTCAAAAACCCATAACATCTCGGTTTTCGGCCTTTGATTTCTCGGCAGTCGATAAAGTGAGTATCGATGTTGAATTTTCGAAGAACGAAAATTTCCGCGTACGTTACAGCATCCATAGATGTTAGCACAATACCAATCTCGTTCCAATACGTAATATCCCGGTACATGGGTTCATATAAAATATTATCCGCTATTATACGACGCAATAGGGTCTCATCCGCTATATAATGCGGGAAAATCAACTCCAAGATGGAATATCGCGGTATATGTTTTTAATAAATAACTTCCGCTTAATGTACGGCGCATAGGGTCTATTTCAAAACAATAGATAATAATTTATAATTCAATCACACAATCAAGCAATTTTAAATCTAACTATTTAAAATTTAAATCGAAACAATTTAGACTGAGTGAGAAGTTCTCACCTTGCTTTCAATAACAGCTGCAGTGTTTTATTTCGAATAAAATTAAACGCGCATTTAATTTTACCCAAAATTATCACTAGATCCAATTAACTCCAATCCAGCTCCATTGCGTAGTATTTGCGAATACGAACCCAACGCAATTCGTTTCGTGCGAAACGGAACTCGTATGAAAAAGTTATGATGTTTTAAAGATTTAACGAATTAATATTTAATAAATTTCATACTTTATTTTATTTCTAAAACCCTAATCAAATCAGGCCATTCATTTTCTTTTTGCAACATCTGGGTCATGCCCTCTTTCTTCCATCTCAGCGTGCGTTCCCGGTCCTAGAACCCATCGGCCGCCTACGTTCATCAAATTTTCGAGGCCGCTACGATCAACTTCGCACCGATCGAGTACCACCCCTCCAAACGCCAACGTGAGCTCCATCTTCGGCTTGAGTAGCAAGGAGCTCGGTCGCCTGTGGTGCTCGAAAAACGCGACCGAACGTCCCTACTTCCATCACAATTTTCTGGCCATGCAACATTCGAAACGCCATCAAGTCCGTATTGATCTAATGCTCTCACTTTGATCTACAACTCTCGTGCTGAAGATTTCTCGAATTAGTTGATGGATTAGAAGGGATTAAGGAGAGAAGAATTGAACATCATCGGCCATTAAATTTTTGACTGGCGGCTAGGGTTTAAAACCCTAATTTTGTGAAAATAAGAAAACAATGAGGCCTTTTATAGAAAATTACACGACACTATTCACTCGGATTTTTTCCGAACTTCAAACGAAGCATGCCGCCTGGCGTTTATAATGTTTTACCCCCATTCTGAACGCAATGGAATGTATATTAGGAGCCAGTTCGGTCAAAATTTAAGATAAGTTTTTGAATCGACTATTTAAATTCAAAATTCACTTGAATCGATTTCTACGCGTTTTAGGTTGCCCCGGACAAACCGTAAGTCCGATTGACACGAAATTTGAAACCATACAATAATATAACATTATGGATCCGATGAAACTTGTTTCGATGAAATCCGAGACTGTTTGAAAAGTGGCTATTTCAACTCGTCAATTTAAATATTAAAATATTCAATTTCCACAAATTAACTTTAATGCGATTTTAAAAGTTCTATAACATCATTCTAACTCCAATATGATTTTATACAACTTTGCAAATCATTTTTAATCACATTAAACCCAATTTTCAATTATTTCTGTAATTTCCAATATTAAATTATTGATTTAATTATCCAATTAAATCGCTATATTCGAAATAAAATTTATTCGACTTACAAATTTTACTTGTTAATATTTAAAATCAATTAAATATACGAGTTTCAAATGATAGGAAGTCTGGGTCATCTACAAACTTCACCCTTAAAACAATTTCGTCCTCAAAATTACCAAGTAAGAAAAAGTCTTGAAATCCATTTACTTTTCAAAAAACAAATCGTTCCAACTTGATTTCAAATTCATTTAACTTCTTAACTCTTCCAAAATCCGATGGTTACACTTCTTACAATAACTTTACTAAGTTTTCAAATCATACTTAGTTATCTTTTCAAAATTTTCCAATTTTCTCAAAAATATTCTAACGCCTTAAAATTTCAAAAAAAATCGCCATGGTTTCCTTTGCGCGGCTCGATCCGAAAAAAAATGGCAACATATATATCACAAATATACATCTCATCAAGTAATGAGGCATCTCGCAGGGATAAAAAGTGTAAAAGTACGATATGTAATCCGAGATATGTACCTTATATATTATTAGCGAGCATACACGGCTAATATAGCGTGAAAGCGAGCTCCAAAAGCGAAGCAATGCGCAATCCACACCTACTAAACACTCAACAACAATGAGAAATATGTATATAGAAAATAATGTCGATATACAACAATACTAGTACAACAACTACATATGCCAATATAGCAAATGCCACAAAAGGCAATAAATGCAATCATCAACCAACTATCATCCAATTAACATCCAACAAATCCATATCAAATTAATATAAATTCACTTCTCATTAATATTCAATGAATTGGTTTTTCATTTAGTCACATTTGATTCATTTACGTTGTTCTTCACTAATATTCATTCATATTCAATTTCAATTAGCTTGCATTCACTAATTTATATTCAAGTTTGTTCACTTCCAAATCAAATTCTATTCTATTTAGATTTACTTACTTCCAATTTGAATTCAATGATTTACAGCTTTCATTTTCATTTATTGAATTTCATATGAATTTTCTATATAATCTACTAACAGCCAACGTATAACCAACATAACCAAATTTATTTACTTCGCTTACATTCAATTTGGTTTAACACTTTTAATTGACTTTAATTCAATGATTCAATCCTCGATTTCATTAGCTTTTAAATGAATTAACAACTACATCCATTATTTCATATCAATTTATTTACATTCAGTTGATTTACATTCAATTCATTCATTAATTTAATTGCTAATTCATTTTACCATATAAAGTTGAATTTCATTACATAACTCAAGTTCATATTCATCACTTCACTTTATTAATTTACTTCGATACCAAAATCAACTTCATTCAACATTACTTAAGTTATATTCCATTTCAAACATCATTTGTTTAAATTAACTTAAATTTCCACTTATAAATCCAATTCAGATTCCAATTCTAAAGTAAATTCTTACTTCATATTTTATAAGTTATCAAACTCGTTTTACATTCCATAACATTTATAGAAATTCCATTAATGAATTCAGTTCCAAATATTTCTTGGAATTCTATACCAAATTGTAAACCACATTTACATCTTATATTCACAAATTCTATTTGTATATGGATTTATTTCTTACATTTTGTTTTTGATTTCAATTTCTTATTCAACACCCAACGGTAATTTAATATTATCATCTCCTAGCAACCAAGCAACCATATACCATAATATTTACAGAAAATTATTTCCTTTATATACAAAAATAGCTTTGGGTAAAATTATTTCATTTACCCTATTTTAAAACAATACAGTGTCAGTTTGTAACATTCCTGAAAATTAACTACAATTAATATGACAATTAATTTTATTTTGAAAATAAATTGTGAATTTATTCATGAATTAATTAGGAAATTTCTTGAATGAATTTAAAAAATTTAGATTATGTGAATCTTGGCTTGTCTGTGATAATGCATGTGTGTGATAATATGTTAGTTATAAATACAAATACATATGTATAAATTCAAAAGGTTACATGTACATGTTTGTAATACATCATTTTATATACCCTGTTCTTATTTTCCAAGGTTTAAAACAAAGCTAGGATCCAAATCTTTTCATTTAAAAATTCTGATAGGATGTGTGTTTAAATAAATTATGATGGTTTAATCATAAATGAAGATAAGAACAAAAAATTAAAATTATTTTTAAAACATAACCAGTTAGAGTTTTTCTGGGAAATAAGAAAATGCAGTGGAGACTTGAATAAATGTAATAAATCGAATGTTATAATTTAATAATCTAATTTCATAACTTGAATACATTTTGGAAATGATGATTTTTAAAACAAAAACTAGAATTTTTAGTTGCGAGATTAAGGCAAAATGGTGTAATGAACAGAGTATGGGTTTTCACGTTTTTCTTACAATCGAATCAATGTTAAACGTTGGGATTTTGATTGGAGCAAGCATGAACATTAATGATTTCGAGAAAATTATCAAAAAAAAATTTCATTTCATAGATTGTTAGTTCGAGATCAATTTAGGGTTTTGGGCACGTTGGGTTTGCTGTTGATTCACGAGCAAATTTTGGCATCATCACGGCAATCTGAGCGATCGCACCCCGGGGGATCACTGCGTGGTTGTGTGGCGAAGTTATGGATACGGCGGCATGGTCGCTGATGATCGTGGAAAGCAATGCGAGTTGATTTTTGGATGATTAGGTTGGTTCCAGTATTTGGGTCGCACTACTCGATTTCGATTCGTGGTCGTTCTCGGTGATTTAGGTGTTCGTGGCGACTCAGGAGGTGATGGGTGATCTGCTGACAATGGCGAGGCTGACCGAAGCTTCGGCGATTAGCGGTGCACGTATACGTGCACCTCTGTGTATCAGCGTGTTTGAGTTGGTAGGGAAGAAGGATGGCGACTCGAAGCCAAGCATGGGGAGTTGATTAGTTTACTCGAAGCAGAATGTTTAGGCAAGGGTTAAAGCACCTGGAAAATTTTAAAAGTGGAAAGCACGGTGCTCTCGGGTTAATTGTTTTGAAAACTCGAAGCAAGGCACGATTTTTCCAGGGTCTAGCTCGGGGCATGTTTTTTGGGGGCAGAAACAGTTCAGATTTGAAAAAAAAAAAAATCAAGCTCACCTTGAAATTTTTTCATTAAAACAGTTTTGAATTTTGGTAAAAATTTAATGTTAACCAGTTTTGATTAGTTAAGGAAGTTTTTTTTAGACAAATTTGATTTAAATTACCAAGCATTAAAATGACTTGAAATAAATAAAACCTTTATTTTGAAAAGATATTTTAACTTAATAATACTAGGATGTTTTAATGACTAATAAACTTTATTTTTTTGGGCTAGATAATTCATGTTTTAATGGTTAATAGATTTTTTTGTTAAAAAAGATTTATTACTTAATGTATGTAATTCAAGTAGATAATTAATAATTCAAGTTAATTTATCAAGTAATTAATGAATGATTAAATTAAAATAGTGATTACTTAGTGAAAGGAGTTATGGGAAGATAATTTGAGATTAATGATAAATTAATCAATAATTAAAAGTTTATTAATTAAAGTAGTTAATTAAGGAATAACTAATGAATAAAAGTAATTAAGATTTAATTATAATTAAGGGTTAATTAATGAAGATAATTAATTAAAGAAATGATTAAATTAATGAAAGTGATTAAAACTTAATCAATTGTAGTCAATGATAATTAATCATTAATTAAATATTTCTAATGAAAATAATTATGTTGTTGATAAATTTATAAAACCACCCCATTTATTCATCTTAATTCTAGATGCTTGATTGTTATTAAATGCTTTGTAATGGGTTGATATATATTTGATATGTGATGTGATGCTATGTGACGCTTTGTGTTGAGCTGTTTTATTTGTGATGAATATATTGTTATATGGATATGCAAACCCTTGACCCGTAACACGACATTTGAATTTCGATGCGACATGGAGTTGGATTCCAATTGGTTATCCGAAACCCACATCGAATTGTAATAGTGAATCTTTATGATTGATAAATTTATTTTTATCCATGAATCTGTGAATGAAGATAAGCGTTATAGCCTATACCGCTTATCGATATATCTGTGATGATAGATGTGTGCACTATTGTGTAAAACACCTTGGACTACGCTATACACACACAAATATGGATTGCACGTGGAAATTGGTTAAGTCACAGATTTTTGAAATAGATTGTAAAATTGAATTTTTAAAATCTAAATGGTTTTGAAAATGGATCGGGTTTTAAAATGAAAAGCTTTTGGGAAAGAATTTCTAAAATAAAAGTTATTTTGAATAACTTAATAAACTTTTGAAACTTAATAATTCAATTAAAAATTGAATTCAAAATTTGAAATTAAATTCTATTTTGAGAATTTATGAACTAAAAGGTCATACAAGTTTATATGGGTTTTTAAACCAATTTTAAAAGTGTTGTTTTGAGAATTAAATTTAACCCAAGTTTGAGAAACTTGTATAATTTAAATGTTTGGTTTTCCAAGATGAAAACTGTTTGTTTTCAAATGATAAAAGCTTTCATATAAGAAATGAATTTCCAAATTGGTATTATAGGAATTTCAAATTTGAATTGAAAAACAGTTTTCCAAGTTATGAATGAACTTTTGGAAATGGTTTTTGAAAGCCATAAGTTAAATCTTTGATTTAAAGATTAAATGGATTAATCCACTTGAAATGGAAATTGTTTTGAAATCCGTAAATGGAACTTTGTGAAATAAATATTTTTGTTCAAAGATTTGAAATGGTAAATTGTGTAAACCATTTGAAATAGTTTTTGAATTTTAAGTTGTGACTTAACTGAAATCCATATCCATATGTTTTTAAAATTTTGCGCTCGTTATTCGGTTTAGCCAGGAGAGGACCTTGTGTCATATAACCCATTCCGAATAATGATACGTCGTTATGGATAGCATTTGAAGACCGGTGGTTAAAACCGGGTATTTGCGAGAACGATAGGATGACCTATCGATTGTCTCTGCACTGAGTAGCTACGGTATAGAGATTCCCTAAGTGATGGGAAGTCCGATTGGGATTGTGGATACCCGGATTGCAAGGGCTTCTTCGGAAGTGCCTTCGGTTCTGTTCGAACCCGGAACAGACTTGTATGGTCGTGTGTCTGATACTACACTTTGAGATATAAAGCCGATTTCTTTCAAATACATATCTATTGGTGGCGGAGAATTTATTCTCTTAGCTTAACACCCTTCTCTGAGACGTACGAGCTCAGAGGTTATGTAGTTGAAGGTTATCAGCGGTATACTCCCAATTTGGTAGTGTGGCATGCTAAGTGCTGCTGTGTGATGGATGATCATTTGTTGATCATTTGTGATCAAAGCATGGCTTTGTGAAAAAGCGTAGCTTTGTGGACGAAACTTCATCGAACCTCACAAACCGGTAATGGTCGAAACTGGAAAGATGCGGCAAGGTTTCAGGGGTAGCTCCCCTAGGGTATGACCATTCCTTCTGGAAAAGGATAGTATCATGGTATGGAGCCAAGATACTTACTCATGTGGGCACTGTAGTATATATCTATTATTGTGTGATGTTGCTGGTGTAGAGGCTCCTCGGTTAAAGGTCCCAAAGGACCGGGGGTGGCATATCTGAGGTTTTATTCCCCGGGAAGGGGGTAGCCGGCCTTGTGTTAGCAGAGAACGGGTTGGTTCTTGGGGCATCCCGCCAGAGGCGTTCCTATGTGGCAATAGGAAGTTCCTTAGCCTGACCATTTGTTGGAAATCCATTCATCCAATACGTGCCTTGTACGGTTTTAGTTGAATTACCTGTCATCTACTTATGGTGGCGCCCCACTGTTTGGATGGTAGCTATAGTAGGCATAGTTCGGAATGTCTAATCTGGGTAGGATTTATATTATACTTTCGAAATGGTTCTTATGCATTGTGCACTTATAGTAATAATATCAAAGAAATTTTCCTCGTATCAAGCATTTTTGACTATCATAAGGAGAAATCTCCTCCAATTCTGCGTTTGCATTGTGTGTGTTGCGGGAGGCCTTATGGTAGTTTCATTTTCCAAAAAAGCTTGCGGATTTCAAAACTTAAATCCTTTTGTTTGTTTCAAAGATCAAATGTTTTTGTTTGCTCACACCAGTCCCATGACTGACCTGGAGTTTATTGTTCCCTTTCTAAACTCTGGGTGCCCACCATTTTCCACACGGGCAGTCTAGAGTTTGGTTTTCCAGATAGTCAGGTAGTAGATATCGTTTTGGGTAGCCTTCAGCTTTCTATTTGACCATTTTGGGAGTCTTTGGAGTCCACGGACGGATCTTGCTTATCTTTGTGCAAACTTTATGGTGGATCGAGCTTTGTCTTTGGAGCTTTTGGATCAGAGTTGCAGTATTGGATTCTGTGAAGATTTATCATATTGTATCGTGTTCCGCTGTATTTTGTATTTTTGTATTCTCTGATGTTGATGATTATCATTGTATCAAATTGATGTATTGGATATTGTATTCATGTTGTGTCAGTGATATCATCTTTTATTTCTGCCGTGTTATTTATCATCTAATGTTGTTGCAAGCTCCGGCGATACGAATTCGATGTTGTTGTCGGACATCGAGTTCGGGTCGTCACAAGTTGGTATCAGAGCTAAAGGTTGAGTAAGAACTTTAGCTATGGAGTGTAACACATTAGATGGCTCATCAGAGATATGGTGAAGTATACCCTAGAATGAGTGTAACCAGTGAAACCAAAATCCAAATTTCTCAATCTATTCCCTTTATCTGTTGTTATTCTCTAAGATATTTGGTCCGAATTCCTTAATCTGTTTTCTTACTATTCACAGATAGTGAGAATGAGTGGAAGAAGAGGACGAGATTGGGGATAGGCAAGTGCCACTTCAACTGGTCATGGCCCTGCAACGACAGATATTCCTATTCAATCTCAATCAAATCTAGCTGATTTATATCGAAGCTTTTCTAGACTTGGTGGGAAGCCATTCACTGGCAAAGAATCAGTTATCGAAGCACAAACCTGGATTCGATCGTGTGAAAGGATTTTCAAAGGACTAAAGTTGGAAGATGATCAGATACGATTGATAGCTTCTTGGCAACTCCAGGAAGAAGCTTTAGCTTGGTGGGAAACTATTACATTAGATGAACCGGCGGATGAATTCACTTGGAGTCGTTTCAAGGAAGTGTTCGAGCAGCGATATATGTCGTCTGCTGGTATCTCTAGAATGTACCAGGAGTTCGTGGATTTGAAGCAAGAAAGTTTATCATTTGAAGAATATTTGAACAAATTCAATGAATTATCTCGATTCGGTCCAGAATTGGTGAATACACCGTTAAAGAAGAATGAAAAGTTTATTCGAGGAATGAACAAGGAATTCCAGGAGAGGATGACTACTCACGTAAAGGAATCCTTTTCTGAATTAATTGATATGGGCTATAGATATGATACTTTGGATAAGCATGAAGTCCTAGAGGAGGATGGAAACACAAGTAATTTGAATTGGAGGAAAAAGAAGTTTGGTGGAAAGAAATCGAGGAAGGATAAAGGAAAGAAGAATTCTCGAAAGAAAAAGCCAAAAGAAGTTACTTGTCTCAATTGCTTGGAAAAAGGTCACTTCTCGGATAAATGCAAGAATACTTGGAAGCCAGGATTGAGAGAACCATTTATGAGGCCAGATCAAGAATCTACAGGATGCTATCATTGCCGCAAGCCAGGACATAGGATCAACGACTGCCCAACAAGAAGGAAGCTCTAGTAGCAAAGAGATATGCAGTCAAGGGTGATTCTTCAACCTCAAGGGCTGATAAAGGAAAGGAAATTTTATAAGGTAACCTTCTCGTTTACGATTAAATTTTCAAGTTTGTTCGTTATAGGAGCTACACCTAGTTTTATTTCTTAGCAAATCATAAATAAGTTAAATCTTGAATCTGAGATCGTAGTCGAATCTATTTATGTCTATTTCATTGGGTTTCGATGTAATCTACGAATGGTTAGTTATCCCTTCGAACTAACCAATACCCTGTATATTTCATAGATCGGGTAACCCAAGTATTTCGTAATTGAATGAGTTGATTCTCATATTTTTGATATTCTGATTTGGTAAACCGAATGCAGAATAAATATTTCGATCTGATCTGATCAATCGTTCTTTATCTATCATCTATTCTTCCTCGTCTCCCTAGCAAATTTCGGGGACGAAATTTCTTTAAGGGGGAAATCTGTAACATTCCTGAAAATTAACTACAATTGATATGGCAATTAATTTTATTTTGAAAATAAATTGTGAATTTATTCATGAATTAATTAGGAAATTTCTTGAATGAATTTAAAATTTTTAGATTTTAAGTAGAGTTTGGTTTAAATTTAGGAATAAGTAATTTTATAAATATGGATTTAAAGATAAATAGCAAATTGATTCGGAATCTAAGAATATGTAATTTATCAACAAATATTGGTTTTCAAAATAGAATGTATAAAAAAAAAATAGAATTAAAAGCTTTAAATTTGTAAAAGGGTTGTTTTTAAATTTTAAATATATTAGATATATTTGGAAGTCGAAATTATTAAAAAATTTATGTACTCATTTTCAAAATATTATTTGTATGTGAGATTCACTTATATAAATAAAAGTAATTACTTGTTAATATGTAATCAAAATATTTAAACCACTCTTTCCTTTTTGAAGAGTTGAAAGAATATATTATTTTGCATGAGTTTAAAATGTATAAAATAGTTGCATATAAAAATAGTGAGCTAAAATTAAGTTGAATGTGAAAACAATAGAGATTTTTATTTGTGAAAAATATAAATATAAATGAAGATATAAACAACTTTAAAAATTTAAAGCATATGCATATATGAAAACATAACTACATGGAGGATTAAACAAAAGTTTACAAATTAAATTGAGTCAAAGGATTTAAACATAATTCTCCCTACAAGCTACAAGTGTATATCATGCAAAGAATCAAGTTACAAGTGGCATTAACTTTTGAAAAAAATATAAAATAAAACAAAAAGAAAAAAGGTAGCAGACCATTTAGCTTCCCAAAAATCTGAAATGAGAAGTCAGTAAAAAGGAAGAGAGAAAAACAAGAAACCATCCTCAAACTCAAACCCATTCTCTCCAAAAATTTGAAAACAAATCAAAGCATACTTCAATTACATCTGAAACAATTTAAAACCTGGAAGTAGCAAGGCAAAGTATCAAGTAGTTTAACATTGGAAGCAAGCTTCGGATCAAAGAAGCAAAACAGGAGTTCAAGAACAACAAATAAAAGAACAAAGCAAAAGATCAAAACAAAAACTAGAAAAAAAAAATCAAAGCAAGGATCAATTTCTGGAATCAAATCTGAAGCAAGTTAGGATCATAAACTCAAATCGAAGCTTGATTCAACCTAAAGCAATCACATCTGGGAGATAGGAGAAAGATTAGGCAAAACAGTTTCGAGACAGGCAAATTCAAACTTAGAAAATAAAATCAACATTTAGAGCTCTGGTCCTCTGTCTTCATCTTGAGGTGAGCAAAACCCTTAAACTCTTATGTATGCTTGAAGTTGTTTGTATGTTTTATGGATGTGCATGTATGACTGTGTGAAATATTGGTCTATAAACAAAGACATGAGCACTGTTCTAGATTTCAGGTTTTCAAACCCTGTTCATAAATCCAAATCCCCTTCTCAACTTCATTTTTGATCTTAGAATGTAAATAAAATTTGTTTACACAAATCCAGATCCAAGTTTAAAAGTATTTTTAAGATAAATTTGAGGATAATTTGTATGGGAAGAAGAGAATCAGCAGAGCTTTAAAACATGAAAAAAAAAATTCAGTTCTTAGTTTTTTTTCAAAGCTGGGTAAGAAGATTTTTAAACCTGTATATGTGAATCTTGGCTTGTCTGTGATAATGCATGTGTGTGATAGTATGTTAGTTATAAATACAAATACATATGTATAAATTCAAAAGGTTACATGTACATGTCTGTAATACATCATTTTATATACCCTGTTCTTATTTTCCAAGGTTTAAAACAAAGCTAGGATCCAAATCTTTTCATTTAAAAATTCTGATAGGATGTGTGTTTAAATAAATTATAATGGTTTAATCATAAATGAAGATAAGAAAAAAAAAATTAAAATTATTTTTAAAACATAACCAGTTAGAGTTTTTCTGGAAAATAAGAAAATGCAGTGGAGACTTGAATAAATGTAATAAATCAAATGTTATAATTTAATAATCTAATTTCATAACTTGAATACATTTTGGAAATGATGATTTTTAAAACAAAAACTAGAATTTTTAGTTGCGAGATTAAGGCAAAATGGTGGAATGAACAGAGTATGGGTTTTCACATTTTTCTGACAATCGAATCAATGTTAAATGTTGGGATTTTGATTGGAGCAAGCATGAACATTAATGATTTCGAGAAAATTATCAAAAAAAATTCATTTCATAGATTATTAGTTCGAGATCAATTTAGGGTTTTGGGCACGTTGGGTTTGCTATTGATTCACGAGCAAATTTTGGCATCGTCACGACAATCTGAGCGATCGCACCCCAGGGGATCACTGCGTGGTTGTGTGGCGAAGTTATGGATACGGCGGCATGGTCACTGATGATCGTGGTTAGCAATGCGAGTTGATTTTTGGATGATTAGGTTGGTTCCAGTATTTGGGTCGCACGACTCGATTTCGATTCGTGGTCGTTCTCGGTGATTTAGGTGTTCGTGGCGACTCAGGAGGTGATGGGTGATCTGCTGACGATGGCGAGGCTGACCGGAGCTTCGGCGATTAGCGCTACACGTATACGTGCACCTCTGTGTATCAGCGTGTTTGAGTTGGTGGGGAAGAAGGATGGCGACTCGAAGCCAAACACGGGGAGTTGATTAGTTTTCTCGAAGCAGAATGTTTAGGCAAGGGTTAAAGCACCTGGAAAATTTTAAAAGTGGAAAGCACGGTGCTCTCGGGTTAATTGTTTTGAAAACTCGAAGCAAGGCACGATTTTTCCAGGGTCTAGCTCGGGGCATGTTTTTTGGGGGCAGAAACAGTTCAGATTTGAAAAAAAAAACAAAATCAAGCTCACCTTGAAATTTTTTCATTAAAACAGTTTTGAATTTTGGTAAAAATTTAATGTTAACCAGTTTTGAATTAGTTAAGGAAGTTTTTTTTAGACAAATTTGATTTAAATTACCAAGCATTAAAATGACTTGAAATAAATAAAACCTTTATTTTGAAAAGATATTTTAACTTAATAATACTAGGATATTTTAATGACTAATAAACTTTATTTTTTTGGGCTAGATAATTCATGTTTTAATGGTTAATAGATTTTTTTGTTAAAAAAGATTTATTACTTAATGTATGTAATTCAAGTAGATAATTAATAATTCAAGTTAATTTATCAAGTAATTAATGAATGATTAAATTAAAATAGTGATTACTTAGTGAAAGGAGTTAAGGGAAGATAATTTGAGATTAATGATAAATTAATCAATAATTAAAAGTTTATTAATTAAAGTAGTTAATTAAAATTATTTTAAAAATCTAAAGTTTTTGTGCTTGGTGTTTCAGTGGAAATAAGTGTTTGGAAATTTATTTCATGAGAAAAGTGTGGTTTGAAAACTTTTTTCAAAAGGGTTGAAAAGTGGAAATATATCTTGCGAAGATATTTTGAGGTTAATAAATAATTCAGGAGAAATTATTTACATTTGATGGTTGTTTGTGAAAGTTAATTGATAGTTAAATAACCGACTATCAATATTGGCCAATGCGCTGATCGTTTCGAAGAGACCGGGATCGGGATTAAATTCTTGAAAACTACTTCAATCCGGTTTGAACGTTTTCGTGGAAAAACGAGTTCGGAGTCGAAGATGGAATAGTGAATTACAAGGGCTAGTCGCTACTAATCTTGAGGTGATTCCAAAATGGATGTAGTAGGAGTGGTGCCTTCGGTTCCGTTCAAACCCAAGACGGACTTATATGGACGAATGCTTTCGAAACATCGTCAGGAGGACGATGAGCATTCTTAGTAATATGTTCTAAAAAGGTAACGCTTAGCCTCAAGCCTCATCAACTGGGAATGGCTGAAAATCAGGTGTGATGCAGCAAAGCTAAGTGGGTAGCGCCCATTAGGGTGAGGTCATCCCTGTCTAGTTGTCCATTTTATTCGGCTTAGTGGTGCGGTTGCTGATCCCAACCGCAGGGTGATCTTACTCGGGATTATCCAGTAAGGGGTAGTCTCGGTCTTGTATTGCAGGGATTGGGAGCAATCCTCTACGGTGATCTTGGCCACATACTGTGACAGGTGGTACCCCAGTGCCTAGTCGTTAGTTGGAAATCCATTCTTCCTACGTGCCTTTACGATTTTTGTTTGTAGAACCCACTTTGTGGCTAATAGCTGGAATTCAATCATGTAACAATTTTGACTATTTTAATAAGTATTTGAAGATAGACACTATTATAATATCAGAGGATTTTAATAAAAAGTGTTTTGGCTATCATAAGGTAAAATCCCGACATGTTTATTTGTGGCGTGGTCATACGAGATGCTTTTGTTTTTAAAATAAATTTGAAAATTTAAAAATCAATTTGAGTGTGGTTTTCTCACGCTGGTATTCCAGGCTGACTCGAGTGTTATTTCACTATAATGCTCGGGTTAGACCGAGTATTATGGAATACAGGAAATGATGCTGTGGAGCTCAAGAGACGAAGTGGATGGTGATAAGTACTTCCGTATTTGTGTTAAATATTCCGCTATGTATTCAGATAGTGAGGACAGGTTATGATTACTGTCCAGTTGTGTGTTATGTATACTCTGATGATGTAATGTATAAACAGATGTATTTGTTTTTGTGTAAAGATCATTTATTATCTACTATATTTTATTCTGCTACGATGGTTGGATTCTGATATTGTTTTCTATTTTCTTCTTCTACCTCTTCTTCTTTAACCCAAATGGTTCGTATTTCCGCTCATCTTGGGTTGAATGATGGAAAATAGTGTCGTCACAAGGGGTGCGGATTTGCGGGTCATTACAGTTGGTATCAAAGCCAGGTTAAGCGAGAACCTTGCCTCTGGTGGGGATTACTCATTGAAAATAGAGCCCGTAGTACTCTAAATTGAGTTTGAGCGTATTAATAGATATGAGCGCGTATTTGTTAGTGAATATAAATTGCTTTAACATTGTGTTGACTTAGTGGTTGGGGGGAATATGAATTCTGATCGAGTAAGTTGGCTGCTATTCGAGAAGAGTTTATAAACACCTGGCACGATAAATTGACACAGTATTGTTTTAAAGGTGGGTGAATGAAATAATTTTACCTAAAATATACTTTGATATAAAAGAAATATTCCCTCAAAATTGATATATAACTTGGATGTTTGGATGATAATATTTTAAACAAATAAGATTATGAAAATTGGAATGACTTGGATAATCAAATGGGAACTTGTATAAGCACAAATTATACAAATGAATTATAGTTAAAATTTGATTGAAGTCAAAATTTGAAAATTTAAGAACCTTGAGATTTTGGAAGTGTTTTTCGAAGTGTTTTGAAGACAAATAATAGCATTATTATTTTAGAAGTACTTATGAAAGGAAATTGCTTCAAATAAATTTTGGGAAGGGATATAGCATTGAACTCACTTTAGTCACTGGAAAATAATTTCGGTGATGACTGCAGCATCATCGATGTTCATTTTCGAGTTTCTAAGTGATGGATTGTTGCCAAATTGATTTGTTCAGAAGAACTAGTTTTGCTTTGGAAATTTCAAAGGAAATTTGTTGGGGATAAAAACCAGGATTGGTTTAAAATTTTGAGAAGTGTGATCTTGAGATAATTTTAAAATGATTTGAACCAAAAGCCGCGCGTTTGAAATCCTGAATCCTTACTTGAATTGAAAGTCCTGATGAGGTAAGTTGTAAACTTGTAAAGTTGAGATGATTTTTGAATAAGGGGGGAAAATATGAGCTTCGAATGTTGGAATTAAAATTTAAGGTGAAAAGGTTAAATCAAATTTTATTTGAAAAAAAAAATAAATTGTGGAAAATTTAATGGATGATTGGAAGAAATAATTAGTAAATCTTGAATGTGATTGGAATGGGAAAATAGAAATTAAATTTGGATTGGGAGATAAAATTTAATTGGATTGAAATGAATTGAATTAAACTGAAAACAAAACCCAGTTGCATTTGAATTAAGTTGAAATTGAATTAAAATGAAATAAATGAGATGTAGATGATATTAAGCGAAAGTAAGTTCTTACTTAATTTAAATTCAAGTGGATTGAGTGGATTAAAGAGAATGGTATGTATCTAGATTTAGCTGAAGTTAAGTTAAATAAAATTGGATTGAAATAAATTCAGTTGAGTTATAGATGATATTGAATGGAATAAAATTCTTTCTTCAATAAATAAGCGTAAACTAAGTAAGTATTGAAATGGGATAAATAAGCTTTGGAAGCTTATAAAAGAATTGAAAAGCATTGAAATAAAAATATAATCCCTAGTTAAAAGTAAAGTGAAAATGTGATTAACCGTAAATGGATGGAGAAGTATGAATATTAATAAGTGAGCAACTTATAAAAATGTATAAAGAGAATAAATAAGCTGAAATAAAAGTGTTGGAAATTTGGAAAATGAAAGAAAATCTAAACTGGATTTATGGAAGAAGAAAAATTGAACTCAGGAAAATTTAATGAAGTGATTTTTTGTAATAAAGTCGAATATTGATTTAAAAGTTGGAAGTAAGATAATTAGCTAAATAAATTATTTGATAGAGTATGTCAATAAAATTTAACTCGGTTAAATAAAATGGATTGTAAGTTAATAATGAAGTTTGGAAATAAACACGAATTATAAGTAGAATTCGACTTGGATTGATAATGAATTAAAATAAGTGGAGATGTTGTAAAAATGAAATGGAATTGGATTATAATAGAAATGATTTGTGTTGCAAATAAAATCCAATTCGAGTATAAATGAGTTAAATATGTGCTTGGATATTATTTTGATAAATTGAGAAGGTGAATTAAAATAAAATGGATGGGCTAACTGAATTAAATGGAATTTGATTAGATGAGAATCAAAATAAATAGAAGTGAACTTAAGTTTGAAGTTGGAATAAATTAAAGTAAATTAACTTAAGTTTAAAATTTATAGAAGCTTGGCTTCGAGGAAGGGTGAAAGTTCAGTAAATAAAAGTTTGGGTTAAATTGATTTGGAAAATGGTTATTGTATAAGCATTGAATGTTGTCAAGCTCAATGAAATGGTTTTAAAATGAAACCAATGCGGAGATGAGATGAAATACAAATGTATGGTTGGTGAATAAACTAGAAATGGGATGGAATTAAAAATAAATTGAGTCGGAATCAATTTAAAATGGTTATAAGCTTAAGTTATTATTTATTCACATGAACATAGTCGAATTGCGTAGAAATAAATTGTCGTTTGACGAAAACGAGATTAGCTAAAACTCTATGAATTGGTAGAAGTAAATAAAATTGATTTTGAAATCAATTGAGTTGAACATGAGCTTGTTTGGATTAAAAATAAATTGAATGTAAGAAATTGAAGTGTAAACCATTAAAATTGAATGAAATGGCATATGAATTGGTTGAAAACAATTGAATTAGTTTTGAAATCATATGAATTGCTCATGGAAGGTGTTTGGTGCATGTTGCTTATGAAATACATGTGTTTAGCTATTGAAAGTAAGTGAAATGTTAATAAATTTCGTATATTTAGTACTTACATGTTTGAATTGAGTAAGTACAGGTACCGGGAAGCCGTTTGGCTGGATTTGGATGCACTAATTGCTAAAATAATTAGCTGCTTGCTTAAAAATGCTAAATAAAGGTACGCCTACGCAATAAAATAGGAAATATGAACTGTTTTTGTTTTTCCGACTGTGTGGGTCGATGTACATATATTTATATCTCTTGTCAAATTGCAAAAGCTCCTCCGTACAAAGGAGACTCTGCCGAAAATTTTCGAAAATTTTGGGAGTTACAAAAATTTTTGCAACTTTTTGGGAAATTTTTTGTTAGCGACAAAACGATTTCAAATTGGAATTGAAATAAGGGATTTTGGAAATGAAAATGAAACTAATTGTTTAATTGGAATCAAAGGATTAGGAAAGTAAATTTGGGATTTCTGATTTCAGAGGATAAATTGAAATTTGCTCGGCAAAGGTATGTATTTAAATTTCTGTATGAAATTGGATGATTTTCTAGTCTAGCCACTTGGCTTTTGTTTTCTTTTGAAATCTGGGGGCCCGTAGAGGCATTTTGTAGTTGTACCGAGCTAGCTGCGCAAAGGAGACTCTGACGAATTTTTTTCGGAAATTTATAGGGTTAGAAAATTTTTGAGAAAGTTTTGATAATTTAAATTTGGATTTAAATTTAAATTTGAATAAGTGGAGTAAATAATGTTGTTGGAAACTATGGAAGGTTTTGGGAAGTTGGTTGAAGAAATTATGGGTCTTTAATAAAAGATATGTTATGGCAAGTTGATAAAACTGTTTGGTTTCGGAAAATAGTAAGGGGTATTGGATCATTCTTCTTAACTGGCAATTTCGGAGATGAAATTCTTTTAAGGGGGAGGAATGTAATGACCTGAAATTTTTGGATGTTTGAAATTGGAATATTTATTGATTTTAAATATTTAAAAGTTAATTTTTAACTTGAATTCAAATATTATTATTATTTAGCAATTAAGTTATTGAATTTAATAATTGAAAGTTGGGTGAAATATTGAATCTTCGGTTTTAAGCTTGTTAAAAATAATTTGAAGGCTTGTAAAAATGGTATTGATAGAACTGAAGATAGTAAAAGTGTTAAAATTTGATTCGGAAGTGTTTTGTCAAGTTTTGAAATTTTACCGTTTAAATCAATATTTAAAAATAGGCTTCCGAGGCACTGTCTCGGAATTCAACAAAACCAGTTCCATTGGATCTGTAATATTGTATTATTATTGGTTTTTAATTTTCGTAGTGTTTGGAGTTGTTGTGTGAGCGTACGACATATAAACGTGCTGAAATTTATATCGAAAATTCAATTTAACAACTGAGTCCAAAAAGTTATCTTCTCCATCGATCGAGTTAGGGCTCAAAACCTTTTCCATTGCGCTCGGAATAGCGGTATAACTTTATAAACGCCTAGCGGCACACCTCGATAGGGGTTCGCAATTTTGAATCACGTAAATTGGGACAATTTGGATTTAATTAAAAATATATATATATTTATATATTTTGGTCAACATGGCTAAAATTTACCTCTACATCAAACCTTTTTCCTTTCCACTTCAGTTCACTGTAGCAAGTATATTCAAACACGCTTCCTTTGCCTTCTCAAACACGATTCCTTATCCTTCTTCTTTTAGACACGAGACCCATTCCCTTTTCAGTAAAAAAATCCAAATGCTCGAATACAAAAAAATTAAAAATTAAAAAGCAAATCAATGGCCACGCAGAATCATAAGGAAATCACGTTTCCTTTTCTTCCCTCTCTCAGATTCATCGATGCGTGCACTTGCGTCGTCTGCAGGGGTGGGGTATGCCACGATATTGGAGGAGTAGATTTCGATCGAATCAGAATCAATTTGAATCTAGGGCAGCTTCTTCTTTCATTCAATTAGTCGAGGGTTGAGATCTTATGGTTAGGGTCTCGCTTTAAGGTCGCGACCGTGTGTGAGTGGGCTGGACGGGGGTGGATAGGGGATGGTGATGGACGCGCAAGGCGTCAGGCTCATTGATATCGTGGCATAGTTTGGAGAAGACCTTGGCGAGTTCGTCGAAGGAAAGCATTTGAATGCGCGAACTCGAAGTTCTGGAGCAACGTTGGGCTAGGGTTTCGAATCAGAGGGAGACTCGGCAGTCAAGGGATGGTAGCGGCTCTCGATCGCATTGTTCTGGTGGCGACTAGAAGAGGCTGTAGGCGATGGTTGTGGATTATTTTCTATCGCGAGATTTTGGGAATCTTGTTCTTTTGGTGGTTGCTCTCAGGTAGTTATTATTATTATTATTATTTAAATTAGTATATGCTCAAGGTAAGAAAAAAAGAAAATTATCAATTATATTTATGGCAGCAAGGTAATTAAATTTTATTTTATCTTAGTTAAATAAGTTTAAAACTGTTTGAATTCGATTTGTTCATTATTAATTATCAGAATATATATGCATATAACTCAGTATATTGTTTTTCATTAAAGAATGTTTATTGTTTAGTTTTAAAATACTAGAGTTTAAATTTATATATATACATATATGTGTGTGTGTGTACAACAAATTTATATAAGATTTTGGAAGAAAATTATATAGGGGATTTGGTGATAAAATTGTACGATTGACTTATTTAATTTATTTTAGTTACAAAAAGATTTTTAAAAGGAAAATTATTAGTTTAAATTGAAGTATTAATAAATTAAATTTTGTTAATGGTAATAAAGTATGTGATTAATTGAATTATCAAATGGAAATTTAATTTTTTAATTGACTCAAATATTAAAAAAGACATCTAATGGTTGTACAAGGTCAAAAATAATGAATAACAAGCCGGTTTGGACTAGATTGCAAACGGCAAAATAAAAGGTGAGTTAATCTCACTCATCTGGGTTATTTAAATTTAAATAGTTAAATTTAAATATTTGGTTGAATGATTGAATTGATTTGATGTGCTATATTATATATAGTAGTATATAGTATATATTGGAGTGATTAATTTCCCGCATTATATAGCAGATGAGACCCTATGCGCCGCATAATAGCAGATGATATATATTTAAAACCCATATATTGTGATATTCCACTTCGAAGTGGAATTGATTTTATTTTTACTGTGCTAACATCTGTGGATGCAGGAAAATAGATTGGAGGGATCCAACTGGATTCCTCAAAATATTTAGTTTTGTTAAAATATTCTGTGATATAATATTTTCTATCCTGTGATGAATTATATTGATAATTGAAATTGTTGAATACTATGATTGATTTAAAATATTTCGGTGAACTGAGTTATCAAAATCTATGGAAATGAGATTTCTGAAAAGAAAATAAAAGAGTGAATTTCGAGTAAAATAATCATGGAAATTTGAATAGATTAAAAATGAATTGGAAAAGAACAAAAAGTGATTTTTTTTTGAATTCTGATAACTAAAATTTCAAGTGCGAGAAATGAGATTTTGAATAAATGGGAATAAGTGATTTTATTTTTAAACTCACGTGATGTTATATCAAGAAATGAAGAATTTACTTTAAAATTCAAAGTTTGAATTTATTTAAAAGGATAAAGAAGGAATTTGGGGAAATCTGAAATTGGTGTTTTTCAGTTAAAAGATTTTAAATCATAATTAAGGAATAAAAATCTGAAGTCAATGGGTTTTGAAATAAATGAGTAAGTAAAGGAATTTATTTCTAAGGAGTAAATTGTAAATCAATTTGGAAATTGATTTAAGTGTTTGAAATTGGAAATTTTAAGAAGAATCGGACTAAGAAATTTATAAACTGGATTTATAAAAGTGAGGTAATATATCGGTGGATATTGGAAGAATAAATTCACGATGGGAATTTATTAAAGGAATGGCTAAATTTGTTTAAAAATAAATAGTGCTTTATTTTTAAAAGAAGTGGAGGGGAAACGTATTTCCCTGAGTAGCCAAGTACGTTTCAAACAAATTTTGAGTATAAGAAAAAAGTTTTAAGTTGTTTTAAAAAACATTTTTTGGAAAATTTATTATTTTTAAATGTCTAAATTCTAAAGTAAGTATTTTTCAAATCTATTACCGTAGTAATTATTTAAAGGTGACTTGGTATTTTGTTTTAAAAAGAGAAAATCTAGTTTTATATTTTATAAAGTAACCTCATTTTCGAATATTCCTATAGTATATACTTTTAACAAAGTATTGAAGTATTTTTTAATTTAAATGATTTAAAGTATATTTTATAATAAAGTGTTTTTAAAATTATTTTAAAAATCTAAAGTTTTTGTGCTTGATGTTTCAGTGGAAATAAGTATTTGGAAATTTATTTCATGAGAAAAGTGTGGTTGGAAAACTCTTTTCAAAAGGATTGAAAAGTGAAAATATATCTTGCGAAATATTTTGAGGTCAATAATAATTCAGGAGAAATTATTTATGTTTGATGGTTGTTTGTGAATGTTAATTGATGGTTAAATAACCGACTTTCAATATTGGTCAATGTGCTGATCATTTGGAAGAGACCGGGATCGGGATTAAATTCTCGAAAACCACTTCGATCCGGTTTGAACGTTTTCGTGGAAAAACGAGTTCGGAGTCGAAGATGGAGTAGTGAAGTGCAAGGGCTAGTCGCTACTAATACTGAGGTGATTCCAAAATGGATGTAGTTGGAGTAGTGCCTTCGGTTCCGTTCTAACCCGGGACGAACATGTATGGATGAATGCTTTCAAAACAACATCAGGAGGACGATGAGCATTCTAAGTAATATGTTCTAAAAAGGTAACGCTTAGCCTCAAGCCTCATCAACCGAGAATGACTAAAAATCAAGTGTTATGCAGCAAGGCTAAGTGGGTAGCGCCCATTAGGGTGAGGTCATCCCTGTTTAGATATCCCTTGTATTAGGCTTAGTGGTGCGGTTGCTGATCCCAACCGCGGGGTGATCTTACTCAGAATTATCTAGTAAGGGGTAGTCCCGGTCTTGTGTTGCAGGGGATTGGGAGTAATCCTCGATACGGTGATCTAGGCCACGTACTGTGACAGGTGGTACCCCAGTGCCTAGTCATTAGTTGGAAATCCATTCGTCCTATGTGCCTTTACGATTTTTGGTTGTAGAACCCACTTTATGGCTAGTAGCAGGAATTTAATCATGTAACAATTTCGGCTATTTTAATAAGTATTTGTAGATAGACACTATTATAATATCAGAGGATTTTAAGAAAAAGTGTTTTGGCAATCGTAAGGTAAAAACCCAACATGTTTATTTGTGGCATGGTTTTACGAGATGCTTTTGCTTTCAAAAGAATTTTGAAACTTTAATAATCAATTTGAGTGTGGTTCTCACGTTGGTATTCCAGGCCGAATCGGGTGTTATTTCACTATAACGCTCGGGTCAGACCGAGTATTATAGAATACAGCAAAGGATGTTGTGGTGCTCGGGAGACGAACTGGATGGCGTTACGTACTTCTGTATTTGTGTTAAATATTCCGCTGTGTATTCAGATAGTGAGGATAGATTTTGATTACTGTCCAGTTGTGTGTTATGTATACTCTGATGATGTAATGTATAAACAGATGTATTTGTTTTTGTGTAAAGATCATTTATTATCTATTATATTTTATTCCGCTGCGATGGTTGGAATCTGATGTTGTTTTCTATTTTCTTCTTCTACCTCTTCTTCTTTAACCCAAATGGTTCGTATTTCCGTTCATCTTGAGTTGAATGATAGAGAATAGTGTATCGACTCAATGGGTACGGATTTGCGGGTCATTACAGCATTTCTATTTTGATCGGGGAAGAAGGGTAATTTTGTAATTTTTGTGAAGTTATTTATATTTTAATTTTTAATTTAAACATATTAATAACTTCTAAAATTCGTATCTTGCCCTTACGAGGTCGGGTTCGAATGACTTTTTTGCATCAAGATCATGTTGTGGAGATCTTCATGATGAAGTTAGTTTGGTTGGATTTGGAGCAAGTGAAAATTTGGTTTAAAATCGGACGACCGTTCGATTTTAGTCCAAAATCGAGCCGTTTTGGCGGAAACGAAAATCAGTGTGTACTTAACTCACATTTAATTTTATGATATCATATCAATATTGTTAAAAATGTTTATTGATTGCTTGGATGTTAATTAGATTGTTTGGTTGAATTACCGATTGGAAAATGGACGACGTATTAATTTGACTGTTATAAACCCATATGATTATCTATATTACCCATAACCATTATTTTGCAGGAAAATTACGTAGAGATTAATTACTGCTATTTCATTAAATAGTTAAATGTCGTTATCGCGATTTTTGCTACACCATCGTTTATTAAATTTCATCCCCAAAACCTTATGGTATAAACTTGAGCTTCTCTTTCCGCTAAAAAAATAATGAATTTTGATTAATGATAATTTAAAACTAACTAATCATTTTAGTTAATTAATTTGATATTAATTAACCAATTTAATAAATGATTATTAAAAATTGGTTTATTTTTAGATTTAACTAATCATTTGCTAATGATGTTTTATACCTAATTAATCATTTTAGCTAATGACTATTCGAGTTTAATTAATTTTTTAATTAATGATAATGGAGTTTAATTAATATATTGACATTAATTAATTATTTTAATTAACATTGATGGGATTAAGTTAATTATTTCAATTAATGATACTTGAAATTAATAATCATTTTATTTTTAATGGTATTTAAAAGTACTTAATTATTTTAAATAATTATATTTGAATTTAATTAATCATTTTAATTAATGATTGTTTTTAAATTTAATTAATTGTTTTAACTAATGATTTTTTGAATTTAGTTAAATCAACATAATTACTGAGGTCTTATAATTTGATAAATCATTTTTAACAGATGATGTTTTAATTAATTGTTTTAGCTAACAGAGTTTGAATTTATTTAATCCAATTAATTTATAATCATTTGAACTTCATTAATTGTTTAAATTAATGGAATTTAAAATTACTTATCATTTTACTTAACGATGTTTGAGATTAATTATTCATTTAAGTAATGATTATTTGAGTCTAATAAATCTATTTAATTAATTGATTTAATAAAGGTGATTAAAGTAAATTTACCATTTTCTATAATAAAAAATTTCTTTAATGAACTAATTTAAATTCAATAAACTAATTTAATGAAAATTTTGAAGTTAATTTACCGATGTTATAAAAATGTTTGGAAATAATTGTCTATTTTACTATAGATAATGAATTGTTTATTTAAAGAGATTTTTAATGTGATTAATTATCTTTTGGGATAATTAATATTGTTTTAAAGTTATAAAACAGAATTGGAACTCAATTATTGGGATGATAAGTTGGATAATCTTCTGAGTGTTCGGTTTGATGTTGGTTTAGGCCTTCAGGGTCGTGTGCTTGGAAAAATTATTCTCTTAATGTTTTAACAATCAGGAGCTAATTCTAAAAGTGTTTTACTAGTACAGAAATCATGCAAAAAGTTCAGTTCATTTTTAAAAAGAAAAAGGTTTATTCATTTATGGAAATGAATTATTTCTATAAACGAATCACATGTATGAAAATGATTTACTTGTATAATTAGCACTAAACATCAAAAAAGTAAATTTGTCACTATTTCAAAAGTTAAGAATAATTGTTGGACATGAGTTTAAGGTAACACTACCTTGACTTGTCTGGTATTATTGCTAACCAAGAAAAAGTACAAATTTGAATGCAATGAGTGATGATAAGTATACAAAAATTAAGTTCCATATACGAACATTTTATATCCTCGATAATTGGTATCTCAGCTATCGGTCACTTCAGCTACTTTATTATCATCATTCTACGATGATTTATTGCTCCATTGAGAGTTTGTTATTCTTATCGGAAATGACTAAACCAAAACCACGAGAGGAAGCCAAGTTATGTGGGGTTTCTCCCATTAGGGTACTTTCATATCTCATCTAGTTTGGATTTAGATACTCGATAAGGTCTGGCGGGGTCTAGCTTGGTATTGTCCGAGAAGTGTCACGGAGTAAATGGGCTTCTCAAAATTTATTACAAGAGGTATAATTCAAGAGGGTGCACCTTCCTAGTCATTTGTTGGAAAATTTCCTTTCCTTTTTTGATTTGAAAACCCTGAATCTGTTTTAGCTTTGAATTGCCACGAGTAGAATCAACTCCTCACCACGGTATTTAATTGTTTATTTAGTCCACTCTATCAAGTTGGATTTTACTTTATTTAGTCCATTATATCTGGTTGGATTGTTGCCCTATTTAGTCCATTCTATCAAGTTGGATTGTTTTCCGTGTTCTATCTATTCTTTCTAGATTGGATTTTATTCGGTTTATTTTCATTCTTTTAAGTTTGTTTTAATATTATTTATGCTCATTCATCTTTAGATCTGTTTCTCGATATTTATTTCTGCTCTTGCCTGTGTGGATGTTATCTTATGAGCTAAAACCCATTCCGTGTTGTAGCTTGGTCTTACAAAACTTCTATATATGTTCCTGATTATTCGAGTTATCTCACGCTGGTATTTCCAGACTGACCAGGGTGTTATTTATTTATAATGAACCGGTCGAACTGAGTATTTTCTTCAGGTTGTCTTCGGAGATTTGGAGTTCGTGGAGGGGAGATGAAGATTCACCTATCATAATATTTTATTTTCCGCTGTATTATATAGTATACCTATCGGCATTTGTAAGGTCAGGATTTTATAACTGTCCAGCTGATAAGGCTTGTTTGAACTCTGATATACTTTGTATTTTTGAAGTGATAGTTTCTACTGTCCTTGTTGTATTATATGTCCTCAATTCCGTTGTGAGATTCTGTTCCACTATTCTTTGTTCTTTTTTTATTTTCCCTAACAATCTTCCTTTTTATCGATAGGACATGCGACATTTGAACAAAGTGGTAGTGTTTGGTGTCGAATTTCGATGGGCAAAAAGGTGGGTCGTTACAGGACCATATTGATGGACTCTGCTCATCCTCCTCTATAAGCTAGCTCTTCTCGATCGTCGATTGGTCGATGATCCATTGTTGAACGAGAAAATCTAGGATGGACGGGCGAAACTTCTTCGTTGGTTGGACAAATGGAACCTCCAACCAACAAAAAATTGCAGATGCAGATTCTATTCGTCGATAGCTTCACAACAATATATTATATGATAGAATTGGAGAAATTTTAATTTTTAGAGTTTGATTTGAAACCATTAATTAGGATTTTGGATAATCTCCATTAGGAAGGAACATATTAGAACTAAATTTTACGTACAAAAAATAGAATAGAATGCTGCTAGGGTTTATAACAACATATATATAGACAAAGATGGACAGGAATGGATGGAAAAGATTGATTGGGCCAAAGCGATAATCTAGGCCGAAAAAAGCCCGTTTCCTCCTCGAAACGAAAATAGGTCATTCCGTATATCTAAGTGTAGGTTTTTAATATGTTTAAATTCCATGAAACTAATTTCAAACGCTAATTCTCTTGTATATAGAAGTTAGCTTTTAAAATCAAATTGTTTGAATTAAATTCCTTTAATTTATTTCTACGTGTTTCAAGCTCGCACGATCAAATGGTAATTCCGATCAGCACGAAACTTGAAATCCTAATATAATTCACTATTACGATCCTGTGAAAACGATTTCATCAAAATCCAAAACAATGCCCAAAAAGACTAATTTTACATGTTAATTAAAACAATCTATTTTAAAAATCAATTTAACTACTGTGATAAAACGTATTTCATTATATATTTACATCTGAAACAAATTCTATTATTTTTATTTAAGTTCTTATTATTAAATCAACAAATACTTGTGTATTTATCGATCATGAATTTTCATTTATTACACACCTTATTCTACAGTTAATTTCTTTCTCTTATTAGTTGAAATATTTTATTACATTAAATTTCGTTCACTTCCAAATTAATTTCAAATGAATTAGATAATAAGATGAGAAATAGAACAATAAATACATTTAAGTAATTTAAACGCATTTATAAATTTACTTTTTACAAACAAAGGTTAATAAATTTACATACAAATTAATTGATTTCATATTCTATATTAAAGCCGATTTCAATTAAATAACATATAATCTCTCCATTCAATACTTCATTTATTTTAACCCTTATTAAACTTTACAATTATAATCAATTGAAATTACATTAAAACAGTTGTGAGTTACCTTCAATCAATATTATTAAATAGTTTTTGAATAATTTTTTCCTATTAATAAATCATAAATTTAAATTTCTCATAATGTTAAATTCCAAATCCCTATTTAATTAAATATTTTTAATTATCAAAATACGGGTCGTTACAATCTCCTCCACTCAAAACTTTTCATCCCCGAAGAGGAACAAGAAAGAACCAAGAGGTTAGATATATTATATTTAAAATAGTCAATTTATAAACAATTAATCTTAAATATTTAAGTTTAATAAAAATATGATAATAACTCAACTTTCACAAAATTTTCTAAGTCATAAATTCACGAACAATTTCGGCAGCATCTGCTTTGCGGGACTAGATTCAAAAAAAATTACAATTTCGATAATTATATTTTGTTTATCATATTTAAATAATAAAATATCCTAAACCATGAGAAAACAAAAAAATACCGCTATAAAACCGTAATCCGAAAACATGCCTATTTGTCAAACAAACAAACTTTATATAAAACCAAAAGCAACTACTATTGTTTCCGTAAACCTATATTTTACTTACATAGTCCAAAAGAGTGTTAAACTATATAAAAGAGCAATGCATATCAATTAATTTCAATGAATAACACAAACAACGCAACATATATATATGTGTGTGTGTGTGTGTGTGTGTATAATAATCATATGATAATAAAAGCAGTATGACCATTACATGCAACAAAAGAAACTATCAAACATCCATAGCAACCAAAACCAATGGTTTGTTCAAGTTCAGAAACTTATCATCATACAATGGCGATAAAAAAACTATCAAGTGTACCTTACGCTCAACGGCATTAGATAATTACTAAAAAGATTATTTATATAACCTTAACAATTTAAACACAGAAAACAAACTGCAGAAATAAATATGCTGTAAAGTAAATCACACACAAAATTTACCCAGCTTCGGCAACCCCTGCCTACTGCTGCATTCCCAGATTTCTATTAGAATTAAACAGTATCCCGCTTACAAACACTCTACTAGACTCGCAAACCCTTGCTCCCACTCACAAACACTCTCATAGACTCGCACACCCTGCTCCGCCTATAGAGTTTCGCAAACTCGCAAACTCTGCTCCCGCCTATAGAGTTTTGCAAACTCGCACACCTTGCTCACTGAACTAATTCTAACTAGACAATTTGACACTACCTACAACCTAGGTGGTGATTTACCAATACTTTGACTCGAAAAGAAAAACAAACTTAAAAAATAAATGCAGGAGCAAAAATTAAAATACAAACTTGAATGCTTAATTTTTTCTCAAATAAGAATTAAGAATCCCCCCTTAGTAAAACCCTAAATAAAATATACTAAAGCCCTTTATCATAAAACAAGCCGGCCCAATTGAATTTGCCCGTTCCTTTTTCTTTTGCTTGTGAAAAATGTCGGCCTTGCTCTGAAATTAGGGCTTGAGTCTTTGATCAAATTAGGGATTTTGATGCACGCCTATACTGATTGACTTTCTGGTTTGAGTGTTGGCTTGCTTGCTACTTCTCTGATGATTCGCGGCTTGCTTTACTTGAGATTGTTCGCAGCTGCTCCTCTGTTGATCGATTCTCTGATTTGCGTTGCTTGCGCTCGTTCGTTCTCTGATGATCGAGTTCGTTGTTGATTCGGTATGTAATTTCTTTCGTTGCTCGTTTAATTGCTTGCTTCAATTGAACTCGATGCCGATGATGATGATTTGGGTTTGGATTTATATGAATTCGAATACACTAATTAATTCGATACTTTCCTGAAATACGATTTCCTGATGCACACGGCTTTTCTGATATTTTTGCGACTTGTTAATCACGGCCTTGATTTTCAATCGTTTGATTTTCCTTGAATAATACGGCAAAAACTTTCCTAAATTTATTTTTGACTTCGAACATGTTATTCAATGTTTCCACATGAACTTCTATGATTTCGACTTCTATGACTTCTGTATGCTTCCACATGAACTTGTTTATTTGATTCCATGTATCACTGCACTGACTTATGTATTGTAGTCCTCATGTACTTGTCGAATTTTAACTTATGTTGCTTCATATACATGTGTGCCTGACTGCTATTCTCTTTTGAGTCTTTGGTGGTGCTTCCACTTTGAATTTTCTTGCAAACTGTCTTGTAATCTGCATCCATTCTGGTTATTACTGCATGTGCCCAGTTGATGTACTGTTCATGGCTTTGAGTTGTTGTACTGATTTGAACTTCTGCAGTGTTATACTTGAGCTTCACTGTGTCACTGCATTTGGTCTGCACTTGTGAACTTTGGCTCTGGTCATTGTTGTATTACTGCTGGAGTTTTAGTTTGGATTGTGGTCTTCATTTGGTTTATTGATATTGCAGTCATTTCTTCAAATCTGTATGTACTTCAATGCTGAGTTACTTGTGTTTCTCACCATGTTCATGTGTGTCTGCCATTCCATGAATTTCTTGTATCAGTTCTCGACCACATTGTTTCCATAGCTATGCCTTGTTGAGTTTTGTTTCATGTTTGTACTGGTTTGAATGGCCACTGACTTTGTTTTAGCATACTTGGTGTAATCTTCATTATTGTGGCCTGGTCTGGTGCATATTGTTTGCTTGGTGGCATTTCTTCGAGTTAGTTTGCTTCATTGCAGTGGTTGGTCTGACCTGAACTTGATTGTTGAAGTATGTTGCACTTTGGTCTTGCATGTCTTGTTTGCTGTGATGTCACTTGAACTTGATATTGTGGCATCGTGTAGCTGTTGGTTTGACTTTGTATTCTGGTCAGTGATGCACTGTGCCTTGTACTTGGTCTCTGATTTGATTCTTGATCATTTCATGTTGATTTTTGAAATTTCACTTGAGTTGATTCCAGTTTCAAAAACTCGGGTTTGACCTTGTGCTCGTGTCGTGATTTTCAATATATTGCACGTGAGTTGAACCCGGTTTTTCATTTGGGTTTGACCTGTGCTCACCTGTCCCTGTAGCATTATCAAGTGTATATTGATGTGTACGGCCTTGTGGCATGTACAGTGATACACTGTGCATGTCACACTGTTCGTGTGTGATGAATTCAAATGTAAATGATGACGAACAACCCAAATAACTGAGGCAAATCATATTTTCAAAAATCATATTTCATTTTATATTGCAAAAATATTTCTTTTTCAATTTTACTGCGTTAATGAATATTTTTGCAGATTGCTCAGATGCTGGATTCAAACTGGAATGCAGTTGAAGACAAAATACGAGTGCGAGTGATATGTAGTGAGGTTATTAATGTAAAAACAATTGTGATGTAATTGTGATTTAACCAAAAATGTATATGTATAGTGAGAGCTTGAATTTGTACTATTCAAGATTGTAATAAATATTTGTTTGAATAAAATTTCTGTTTGAATTCAAATTCTGTGTAACTTGTTTTGTTTGAATTCAAATTCTGTGTAATTTATTTTATTCAACAAATATTTATTTAATATATGAAAAACAAAATAGTACATTACCAAATACATTTAAATAAATATATATGTTTATTATCATCAAACAAAAACATATAAGCGCATATTCATACAATCTCCCCATTTTGATGATAACAAACATATATTTAAGATTTTGCCCGCGTTAAATGTATTTGATCCATGATATACTCTAATTGCTCCTCCTATTTAAATGTTTCCTCTCTACATGATTCTCCCCCTACATATATGCATACAAATAGAAATATATAAATGAGCCTAGATGCAAATGGAAAATTATTTGACCTTTGCTTGATTCTATTTGACAAAATCTTAACTTTTCTCTCCCCCTTTTGTTATCAGCAAAAGAATAATAGTGTTAGAGAAAATAGAGATAAAGTGATCAATATTAGTCCAACATTAAAACTCAAATTGAATATAAATATTAAACTCCAATAAGAATCAAACAAAAACCATAACTACCCTTGTTAGGAGCATATTCCACTTTTAGAAATAATGGTAATGATGTTCTCATATAAAATCATTCAGTTGTATCTACTTATGGTACATTTATATCAGTAATTTGAATATCTACTAATCATGCATAACCGTTAGGACTTTTAAATGAGATTAGTAGTATTCCAATTTAATTTTAAAAAAAATGAAATCACGTATCTTCTAACCACGCATGACCGTGAGGACTTTTAAATGGGATTAGAATCAACTTGTCTATTAAATCAATTAATTTTGATATGCGTTCCATACATGCATAACCGTGAGGACTTTTAAATGAGCATGGAAGCACATGATCAAAAATCCAAGTAATTCACCCATGCATAACCGTGAGGACATTTAAATGAGAGTGAATACTTTGGATATTTATTTATTTTTACAAAAAAAAATGTGAAATGAAAAACAAACAATCCCTGAATATAGTACCACATATCGACAAACTATATTGAATATTTGATAAACCATGGTCGATAGAAATAATGATAGATATAGAAATGGTCATGGAATCTTTACCCAACAAAAAGTTTTATAATTCTTGTTTTAATTCCTAAAGAAATTTTCCAAATATACTCTCTTGAGTAATGTATGTTAAATATCAACACTTATCACCTTTTCAATCACTATTTATCTTTTTGATAATTAGTAGGGAGTCGGATTAGTCAAAATTTGTCATTTAAAATCAAATAAAAATGACTAATATGAAAACATGGTCAAAAATGATTTTCTCGAAGGGGTTATATGAGAGAGAAAAAATTCTGCTATTTGAAATTTATTTGCGATGAAAAATATGCAGATATTTTGAGAAACGATGCAACAAATGAATGTTTCAAAAATCACGTTCAACTAGTAATTTTTCTATCAACTAGATTACCAGTGTAATCTGCATCTGAGTTTATCTTTCAATCCAAAATATCACTAACTAAAATTGATAAACCAAACCATGAAGTGTGCATCAAAAATTTCAAACTCAATTTTAACAACAATTTAAATGACATTCTTTGAATTTGAATTGAAGCCATGTAAACAATCGGAAACTGAGAATATAGAGTTAGCCGAATTATGACCAAATGTATCCACCAAAACACAATGTTTAATCCAAACAAATATGCATGAAGTAATTCGAAGAATAGTGATTTTGGCATAAATGTGATTGGCCAACTATGTTGAACAAGTCAGAATAAAAAAACATCATCTTTACAACATCTCAATATTGGCTGATTTCATTCAGAATATGGTGCAGATTATCACATTTAATTTATCTATCAAATAAATATACCTTCACCTGTTTTACCTTTACGATAATTTCTCGTGATTGCCCATTGTGATTCTGTCACCTTTGTATAGGCTAAGGAACTTTGCTTTGTTGCCTGTTGTGTTTCTGGAACAGCCAAAATCTAGAGAACACCGTTGTTGTTCCTTAGCCTGCCACCATACCTACACGATGAAAGATTTTTGTGCCCTATTTGTTTTTATAGGTCCATGATTGTTAGTGGCTGAAGCATTGTGAATAAACAAACCCTTTGCAACCCAAACTTGTTTTGTCATTTCATTCTTGTTCCAATAGACATGAAATTTGTATGTAGAATTCTTAGGAACCCAAACTTGTAAAAAATTTGTGTTCTTGTTCCTATGACCATAATTTTCAACCCGATGTCCAATTATTTCACTTCTAGCAAAGATACTCCTACCTTTTTCATTATCATCAACTTGTGTTTTCCCAAAACCTAGTCCTTTTCTATTGTTAGCAAAGAGTTGATTTCCCAATAGCATGTTGAAAGATTTTTCGCCTCTTGAAAAGTTATTTAGAGATTTCTCAAGATTTTGGACTTTGGTTTTTAGTGTTGTGTTTTCAGTGACAAGTGAGGTTATTTATAAAATCCTTTTTCCCAGTGTCAATGATTTCCTTCAGACTCAAGTTTTCTTTTTCAAGAATCTCAAAGTTATTCTTAAGTCTTGTCAATTCTGAATCTAAAATTCTACGTTTTTTACATTCTAGGTTTTGAATATTTTCAAGTTCAGTTTCTAACCTAAAATTTTCACGAGCAAGTTCTCTCCTATCAGATTTCAGTTTTTCAATTTTAGATTCAAGAGCATCAACTTCTTTAGTAAGATCAAGACACATAAAAACAAGTTCTTTATAAGAACAGTCACCTCCCTCAATAGATTCTTCTGAGCTTGCTTCTGAATTCGATTTTGCCATAAAACACAAGTTAGCCTCCTCTGAGCTAATATTCGAAACTTCTTCTCCTTCTTCATCATCCCAAGTTGCTGCAAAGGCCTTTTTCTTTCCTTGGTTGTATTTGCGAAGTGGGCATTCTTGTTTAAAGTGACCAGGCTTGTTGCAGTTATAGCAAGTCAGTTCATTATCGGAATTGTCAGAATCTTTTGACCTATTACCCTTTGTTTTCTTCTTGCGTGACTTGAATCTTGACCATTTTCTAAGATTATTGACAGCCATTACAAGCTCTTCAATTGGATCTTCTTCTATATCGCTTTCTTCTTTGCTCTTTAAGGCAATCGTCTTCTTTTTTGGTTCGGAGTTGTTGCGTTCCTCCTTTGCTTTTAGCTCAAGCTCATATGTCATCAAGTTTCCAATCAACTCCTCCATGCTTAGTTTACTCAGATCTTTCGATTCTTGTATTGCCATGACTTTTGCCCCAAAGTTCATCGGTAAAACTCGTAGCACCTTCCTCACAAGCTCTACCTCAGTGAATATCTTCCCAAGCGCTCTAGCGTTGTACACCAAAGTTGAAAAGCGTCCAAACATGTCCTTTATGCTCTCGCCTTTGTCCATCACAAAGTTCTCGTATGCATTGCTGAATAGGGCTAGACGAGACTCCTTGACTTGAGAAGTTCCTTCATGTGTCACCTCCAAGGTATGCCAAATTTCCTGTGCAGTTTTACAATGAGAAATTCTATTAAATTCATTCTTATCAAGAGCACAGATCAAAGCATTCATGGCTTTAGCATTTGTGGTTTTTAATTTCTTATCGTTAGCATCCCACCTATCCTTAGGTTTAGGAATCTCAGTATCACCAACGGTTATAGTGGGAGATTTATAGCCAGTTTCAATAATATCCCAAACATCATAATCAACAGAAATAAGATATATACCCATCCTAACTTTCCAATAAGCATAATCATTCCCGTTAAACATGGGCGGCCTAACAATAGATTGCCCCTCAGAAAAAGCATTATTTGATGAATTCATGACTCTAGAGTTAAATAAAATACCGTGCTCTAATACCACTTGTAGGATCTAGATTAACCCTAGAGGGGGGGTGAATAGGGTTATAGCAAATTTTCTCGATTTAAACACAGAAAACAAACTGTAGAAATAAATAGGCTGTAAAGTAAATCGCACACAAAATTTACCCAGCTTCGGCAACCCCTGCCTACTGCTGCATTCCCAGATTTCTATTAGAATTAAACAGTATCCCGCTTACAAACACTCTACTAGACTCGCAAACCCTTGCTCCCGCTCACAAACATCATAGACTCGCACACCCTGCTCCGCCTATAGAGTTTCGCAAACTCGCAAACTCTGCTCCCGCCTATAGAGTTTTGCAAACTCGCACACCCTGCTCACTGAACTAATTCTAACTAGACAATCTGACACTACCTACAACCTAGGTGGTGATTTACCAATACTTTGACTCGAAAAGAAAAACAAACTTAAAAAATAAAAGCAGGAGCAAAAATTAAAATACAAACTTGAATGCTTAATTTTTGCTCAAATAAAAATTAAGAAACCCCCCTTAATAAAACCCTAAATAAAATATACTAAAGCCCTTTATCATAAAACAAGCTGGCCCAATTGAATTTGCCCGTTCCTTTTTCTTTTGCTTGTGAAAAATGTCGGCCTTGCTCTTAAATTAGGGCTTGAATCTTTGATCAAATTAGGGCTTTTGATGCACGCCTATACTGATTGACTTTCTGGTTTGAGTGTTGGCTTGCTTGCTACTTCTCTGATGATTCGCAGCTTGCTTTACTTGAGATTGTTCGCAGCTGCTCCTCTGTTGACCGATTCTCTAATTTGTGTTGCTTGCGCTCGTTCGTTCTCTAATGATCGAGTTCGTTGTTGATTCGGTATGTAATTTCCTTCGTTGCTCGTTTAATTGCTTGCTTCAATTGAACTCGATGCCGATGATGATGATTTGGGTTTGGATTTATATGAATTCGAATACACTAATTAATTCGATACTTTCCTGAAATTCGATTTCCTGATGCACAAGGCTTTCCTGATATTTTTGCGACTTGTTACTCATGGCCCTGATTTTCAATCGTTTGATTTTCCTTGAATAATACGGCAAAAACTTTCCTAAATTGATTTTTGACTTCGAACATGTTATTCACTGTTTCCACATGAACTTCTATGATTTCGACTTCTATGACTTCTGTATGCTTCGACATGAACTTGTTTATTTGATTCCATGTATCACTGCACTGACTTATGTATTGTAGTATTCATGTACTTGTCGAATTTTAACTTGCGTTGCTTCATACACATGTGTGCCTGACTGCCATTCTCTGTTGAGTCTTTGGTGGTGCTTTCACTTTGAATTTTCTTGCAAACTGTCTTGTAATCTGCATCTATTCTGGTAATTACTGCATGTGCCCATTTGATGTTCTGTTCATTGCTTTGAGTTGTTGCACTGATTTGGACTTCTGCAATGTTATAGTTGAGCTTCACTGTGTCACTGCATTTTGTAACGACCCGAAATTTTCGCTTTCGAAAATTCCAGATAGTTAGAGAAAAGAAGAAGAGATAGAAGAAAGAACAGAAAACCAAACATAATACCTCACATTCGCAGCGGATCAAAATATAATATCACATAATAACAGTTTACAAAAGAACAATATCAGTACTTTTACATTTTCATATATCAGAGTTATAACATTTACACAATACAGGACAGTTAAAAACAACATGTCCTAGTTACACAACTACAATATATACAGCGGGTACGCTCCCTACGCTCCTGCTATCCAGCTCGTCTCCTGGGCTCCAGAACGTCCTCCCTGAAAATCGGTAATACTCGGTCTGACCCGAGCATTACATCAGAGTAACACCCAGGTCAGGCTGGAAACCAGCGTGAGTAAACCCATCTAACAAGGAATATCCCAAATCATACAACTTATATAAACCCGAGGTAACTTATCAATTTACAACTTAACAAGCTGTTATAAACATTCTAAATCACACATCAATTTGTAAGTGTCAAAACTTAGATTAAATGGTCCAATTCACTTAAATCAATCCAAACCAGCTTATTGATTTCCCATACCAATCTATAAGAATCGAAGTGGTTTCGGATGTTAAATAATACCCGACTCCGGTCTCTTCGAATCCAATGTCATTTGGTCTCAAGTTAACTCAAGTGAATACAATTTACTTTTAAACACCGGATGTCAGTTTATATAGTATTCATCATAGAAAACCACAGTATCGCTGTTCAACTCAACATCTCGTATTACAAAAGCATTTCATATCTAAGATATCAATCAATTCAAGACAATTGATCAGCATTCAATCATTCATACGCAAGATGGATCATATCCAAAATTTATTTAATTTATCTCTAGTTAAATTAATTACTAATCACTTGGACAACCTTTACTTAACATTAATTAATTACAAATCAATTAATTAATCAATTATTAAATATCCATCTTAACTAATTACTCTAAATAAATTATCCTTAAATTTCAATAAGTAATTAATTGTTAATTACTTTCACAAATTAATCTGCCTTTCCTCGTCACATTAAGTAACTCCTTAATTATTCTTATAAAATAATTAACCATGATTTATTACATTTAACCTAAATTAATTTCTCAAATTAACTATTTTATAACCATTTACATTGATTAATTATCTTTCAATTAATCATATCCATAAATTAACCGACTCTTAATTAATTTCCTTAATTAATCCTTAATTTTCTTTAATCACCTATGACACTTAAACTCTATTTAAATAATAATTCTAAATCACCCAAATCTTGATTAATTAAAAGATAAGTTATTTATCTTGATTTACTTCCTAATTAATTTCTATTTTGTTTAAAATCAAACTTAAATTTTAAAATTCAAATTATTTCAAAAACCAAGATTTGAACTATTTAGATTTCAATTCAAGTTTTTAAAATCTTGGTTTAAATTTTAGTTTATATTTAAATTGTGCTTTAAAAACTTAAAACAGAACAGGTTTCCTGCTTTATTATTGAAACCTGGAACACAGTTATACTAGGACCTCCTCTACAATACTTCGAGTCATACGTATTTACGGCTTCGAGTTAAATTTAGATTTACCCTAGATAATTCCGATGCCATCGAACCTGCAACACTCCAACTAACAACACCAAGCTCCTTAGAAAAAATATAAAGCACCGTGCACATGTACTTCCCCTCCGGCCATCGGTGGCCAACCACACGATCACCTCATAGTCGACGTTCAACTCCACAGACCATCCATACATCCATTACGTCAACTAATTCTCGAAATCAAGATCGAGACACGGTTCAAACCTGGAACAGAACAGTATGCACTACAACCCAAACCTGTCAATGGCCTCGTTCACGCGTCACCGGCCATGGTTGATTCTGCAACTCCGGCGATGACTACCTCAAACCACCATCTATCAATACCCAAGAGATGGTTAAACTCGATCAACTAAGCATGTCGAACTGATCACTTCTTCCCTTACCAAGAAAACTAGGGTTCTAAAATTTAAATCCCAATCACAACATAAAAATTGAACTTCAACTCAATCCAATAATTTTCCCATAATCTCTGATAACTCCACCTTCTCCAGAAACAAATTCAACCCAATCTAACACAAATATCATCTGTGCTAACCAAATATGTATAATACAATGAATTTAAAACTGCACTTTGGTTCAAGCCTTATAAATTGTAATATTAGATTTAAAGTTCACGAATATGCTCGATGTTTTGATATATAAACCTAAAACATTGAATTGTAATGTTTGAATTTCCATCTTATACAAATTATTACTCTGTTATATTATATTTCCTGACAATACATAGAATATCTAACTTGTATTATTATTTTTTAACTTCATTTTATGTCCTAACAATCAGGTTTGAATTGAAGTTTAAATATTAACAAGATTGTTATAAGATGAAATGGATTTTAACAAAACCCATTCTGCAAAAAACCAAGCACTGTCAGAAGCATATGCACAGCATATTATATCCATACACATCTCATATTAGTTCACAGAAATGCACTACAATTTACTCACAAATCATTTAAAATCTAAAATATGAACATGCATCAGGTTTAAAATTATTAAGCTTTTAAATTTTAAAAAGTCACTCACCATTTAAAATTGCAAAGAGTTTTTGAAAGAACAAGGAAGCATTATTTCCTTTGAAACTGAAATTTTTTTTTTAAAAAAAATAACTTTGAACAACTACATATGTTTTAAAATCTTAATTTATATTTAAACAAGCATACTTTGTTTGAAACCAAAAGCCTATCATTAAGCTCTAAAACTAAGATCAATGTTCTCACAGGTTCATCAAGTATGCATACTTCTATTCAATCATATAACAGAAATCATACTTATATTTATACATGCATATCGTACTTCATTCCAAGATCTCACATGCATCAGGCATTACCTACTTTAAGTCTTTAATTAAATTGTTTACTTTCAGTATTTGATTTAACATAGTAAATGTTCTTGTCTCCAAACATGCATACCTCATTTTCATGTATCACATACATGCAAGCAAATTCTAACATCCAATCCTTAGTAGTTATTTCATTTAGATCAAGATACTGGCATATTCAAAATGTTAAAGGTAGTTCACTCACATTGTAAATGCAGAGAGTAGAAAAAAACTGGAATCCCTGAAACTTTGCAACAGTTTTGGATCCTCGAAGCCTGAATTGCTTTTCTGGAAACTTGATTATTTAGGTGTTGATGATATGTAAACTGAAAAGCTCGATATCTGAAGCCAGTTGTTGTTTTGAGAGGAGGTTCAAGCTTAAACAAAACTGAAATCTTGGTTACAGATCCTACCTCTTTTAATTTATGGTTTGCATCTTACTATGTTAAGTTTGAATATAAAGAAAAGAGAATAGAAGAAATGGTGATGTAAGTTTAAAACTTTGTTTTAATTTTAATTATTACTTTTGAAAATAAGATACAAATTGACACTTGTTTGTCATGCATAACAATATTCTTACAAATGTTACATTGGAGACAAGATTTACTTATACTACTAAATATGTATATTTATGCCCCTCTTCTCTTTTTTTTATAAAGATTTATATTATGATTATCAGTTAATTTGTATTATATATTTTAATTATAATTATATTTAGTTTAATGTATTTTTATATTAATAAATATATTTACAATCCTTATTTATCATATATATACTTAAAAGAAGAATTTAAACCTTTTTATTAAGTCTTTTATTTTATTACTTAAATGTTCATCTCATGTTTTGAAAATATAGAGTTTTCTTTAAATAGCTATTGCAATTTACCATATTGAATCCAAACAATAGCTTTCTAATTATCATATATATACACACACCCACTTGTATACATGTATATACATATACTTTAATTTCTATTTAGTAAATACATTTTCTTAATTTATCCTTAGAAAATCCTTATAAAGAAAACATTATATTACTACTTACTTACCATTTAAAATCAACATACATTATTATTAAATCCAATTTACTTTAAGATATTTATCCTTGGATTCCAATCTCAAATTCAAATTTAATTTAAAATCTTATATTTATTTTTAAACAAACACATATCTAATTTGTTTGAACATTATAAGTTTTCCCCACTATATAATTATATTAGGAGATTTCAAATAAATATTTATTATCAGATTTACTTATTCCATTTACAATTCCATATTTCTATTAATTAATCAAATTATATTATCAATTACATATATCCAGAAATCCGGGTTATTACATTCCTCCCCCCTTTTAATCTTTTCGTCTCGAAAAGGAACGAAACCAGAATTTATCAAATACTTAATATCAGTTAAGTTACCTTTTTATTATTTTTAAAACACTTTAGAAACCTATATAATATTACTAAAATAGTTTTTATAAAAATACTTTTTATAACTCGATGTTTTAACCAGTCCATCCTTGTTCTCACAAAAATTCGGTCATACGTTGATCAGGCGTACGACTTGAAAACCTATAAGTACTTAGCAGACTCGTTTTCAACACCCAGTGAAAATACTTGGAAAATAATTTTATTGAAAATATAGAAAACATTTTGAAAATAGAGGAAATATCTTTGGTGAGAATGCTCTGGAAATCATCACCCCCATTCATGGTCACAGTTACATTCCAGGGTTACGTTGCCATCACAGCAAAAGTCCATGTAACTGCAGGCACTCCGCGGCCTCACTATTACGCCATGGAACCCACACAACAGATCACGGTTACATCCAGGGTTACGTTGCCGTCGCAGCAAAAGTCCATGTAACTGCAGGCTCTCAGCGGCCTCTGATTTTCGCTGTCGAAATAAAACCTCTCCACTCCTACATAGGTCGCAGTCTGCCGATATAAAATCAAACGCAGACTGTTGGCTCTTAGCGGCACAAATGACTTTCGCTATGGTATACTCTACTCATAATCCCCAGGAACTAGTTTAGTCCGGACTCCTCACAGGATCAACTTTAGAACCCCCCTTGGGGCTCAAGGCAGCACCACCCGATGGTACTCCTGAGAAGTTCATTCCAAGGGAGCGCCTTTTTCCCCAGAGCCATTTTCAAAACATTTTATACTATACATTTATAGTATCTTTAAATCATACACCTAGTATGATCTCATTCAATGCTCCTTTATACAAAATCGATTATCCCAAAATCGATAATTCTCAAACTAGGCTTTCCAAATATAATATTGATTTTACCCAAAAATCAAAAGCCTTTCCAAATCCATAGGTTCCCAAAATCTTTTTCAAAATCCTCATATGATCCTTTATATATATATACATATACATATATATATATATATTCAGATATATAAAATCTTCCAAAACTTTGGATCATTCCAAATTTGTATAAAACTCCTTTTATACTTCAAACACTTTCAAAAACCATTTTTCTTCTGGCAATAGATTCAACAAGGGGAGTATCATTTTATAAACAAAGATATTTAACTCTGTTTACTTGAAATCAAATATTCAAATTTGATTACTCCTTTTAATATCATTTTCATTCAAATCCGTACGATGTACATATATCATTCGTACGCATACCAATCTGATCGCTCACTCGATCACACAATTTCATTTCCAAACTAGTATCGTCCACCCGGCTTCCTAGTGCGGACTCAGATCTGGTTTCTTGATCAGAAACCGTCATTCTCCTTGCATAGTCATAACTATGATAGAGAATATCCAGAGTCAATCAACAATCCATATCCAGGTTCGCCTTCAAAAATCGAGTGGAAAATTCCAACTCGGATCGATATAACTATCTCGAAATTCTGTGCTCGAATCTGGATCAAATCACTATGCGAATAGAATAACATACGTACATCCTATGTATTTACCCTTATTGGTTATTAGCCAAATCAATTTCATTTCTATTCACATCACTTTGATTTTCATTCACTTACTCACAATTGTTTTAATCCGTTTGAATTATCACCTCTATTCTTATCTCGATTGGGTAATTAACCAATAACAGTCTGAAACTCTGTCCGATTTATTTAGAAAATAACTTGAAAATTTTGAAAATAGATAAGTAGTTGAAAAATAATTGCTAGTTTGTAAAATAGCTGTAAGATAGTTCAGTAATTGTAAAATAATTTGAAAATAGTTAAATAGTCATAGAAATTTTTAAATAATTGCAAAATACATAAAATAGAAATTAGTGGTTGAAACAGTAATTAGTTTATAAAATAGGTGAAAAATTATTAAACGGTTTCAAAATAATTGTAAAACAAGTATAAGATAATTTGTCTTTTAAAAGAAAGGTTGTATATATAATGAATAGTTTGGAAAAATAGTTTTATATTAAAACAACTTATATTAAAAATAGTCCAGAGTCAAAACTGCTAAATTCCCAATCTCCATTCCATCAATTCAATTTAAGTTTCCACTTCCATTTAAATTGACTTAACTCCAATAACTTCAATTTCCATTGGACTTGATTTATTCCCAATTCAAGTTGAATTAATTCTCAATTCCCTTTCAAATTTAAATCAAATTCCATTTGATTTTAAGCATATTCAACTTTAAATACAATCCCAAGGTATTCCAATCACTTTGGACTAATATCCATTCCATTGAACCCACTTCAATTCCAATCCATTCCAACTCCAGTTTGAATTAATCCCAATTTCAAATTCCATTTCCAAATCAAGTTGAATTATTCTTGATTTCCTCCCAAATTTAATTCAAATTCCATTTGAATTTTAAATGTATTCAATTTTTATTACAATTCCAAATTATTCAAATCAATCTAATTCAAATTTTCCCTTTGAATTTTAAACTTATTCATCTTCAATCTCAAGTCCAATTAATTCAAGTCAGAATCAATTTCAATCTCAAATTTAAACCATTTCGAATTATATAAATTCGAGTTAAATTTTATTTATCTCTACAATGGATATATTACCACAATCCACTTCTGTATTTATTTAAACAAATCCAATTTACAATTTAAAGATTATTAATAATAATAGGATGATATCATCCAATTATTTCAAAACATCCATTTCCAATTTTCGGATCTCAAACCCAATTTTGAGATCACTGAAATTCTGAAATATAATCAATCATTTAACTTTCCAAGTTAAATCTTAATTTCATCTTCAAATTTTCAATTCAGGTTGATCATTCCAACTTATTTAACTCTTCCTCAAGTTAAGCTCAATTCACTTAACCCGGTAAATCTTACCCAATTTGGACCTTCCATTTCAAATCTTGAACTTCACATAAATAATCTTCCCAGTTATTATGTTCAAAAACTTATCACTTTGGGTTACACATCTTATTCCAAATTTAAAACTCAACATTTATGGTTTATTTCAAACCACCTTTGATATTATGTATATCCACATGTATACATATTAATTTCTTTTACATACCAAGTTATATTTTAAAAAATTTAACCACCTTTGGTTTTAATTCAAAACAAATTTTCAAACAACTCTTGTTTGAATTAGGACCATTTCATTCAATTGCATTAAACAATATTATTTACTATTCCTTTAAATTAATTACGTCATTAATTAATCACATTCGGTAATTAACTTATTTCTTAATTACCTTTATTAAGTAATTGTCCTTTAAATTACTTACCTTTAGTTACTTCATTAAGTGACTCCCTCTTAATTTATCATTTCCAATTATTATCCATTAAATAATCTCATTAAATAAAGTTCAATTAAAGACATAAATTAATTGATTATCCTGATCCTGAAACCTTTTCCAATTTCAAGATTTAATTTCTGTTTGAATTTAATTCAAACTTGTCTTTAATTTAATTTCAATTTGGTTGTAATTTTATTACCACTTAATTCTTACTATTACTTTTAATTTAATTAATACTACAACCAATTTCCTAAATATAATAGATAATCTATATCTTATATAAGATTCATTTACTTTTAAAATCATTTAAAAACCTTTATATAAGTAAATACCAAGTACGCTCTCTCATATATATACACTCAACTCATCCTAGGGTACCACTTACCCTATCCTTAATGAGTAATTCCACCAGAGCCAAGGTTCTCGCTTAACCTTCAGCTCTGATACCAAATGTAACGACCCGAAATTTTCGCTCTCGAAAATTCCAAATAGTTAGAGAAAAGAAGAAGAGATAGAAGAAAGAACAGAAAACCAAACACAGATACCTCACATTCGCAACGGATCAAAATATAATATCACATAATAACAGTTTACAAAAGAACAATATCAGTACTTTTACATTTTCATATATCAGAGTTATAACATTTACACAATACAGGACAGTTAAAAACAACATGTCCTAGTTACACAACTACAATATATACAGCGGGTACGCTCCCTACGCTCCTGCTATTCAGCTCGTCTCCTGGGCTCCAGAACGTCCTCCCTGAAAATCTGTAATACTCGGTCTGACCCGAGCATTACATCAAAGTAACAACCGGGTCAGGCTGGAAATCAGCGTGAGTAAACCCATCTAACAAGGAATATCCCAAACCATACAACTTATATAAACCCGGGGTAACTTATCAATTTACAACTTAACAAGCTGTTATAAACATCATCTAAATCACACATCAATTTGTAAGTGTCAAAACTTAGATTAAATGGTCCAATTCACTTAAATCAATCCAAACCAGCTTATTGATTTCCCATACCAATCTATAAGAATCGAAGTGGTTTCGGATGTTAAATAATACCCGACTCCGGTCTCTTCGAATCCAATGTCATTTGGTCTCAAGTTAACTCAAGTGAATACAATTTACTTTTAAACACCGAATGTCAGTTTATATAGTATTCATCATAGAAAACCACGGTATCGCTATTCAACTCAACATCTCGTATTACAAAAGCATTTCATATCTAAGATATCAATCAATTCAAGACAATTGATCAGCATTCAATCATTCATATGCAAGATGGATCATATCCAAATAGTTAAATTAATTACTAATCACTTGGACAACCTTTACTTAACATTAATTAATTATAAATCAATTAATTAATTAATTATTAAATATCCATCTTAACTAATTACTCTAAATAAATTATCCTTAAATTTCAATAAGTAATTAATTCTTAATTACTTTCACAAATTAATCTGCCTTTCCTCGTCACATTAAGTAACTCCTTAATTATTCTTATAAAATAATTAACCATGATTTATTACATTTAACCTAAATTAATTTCTCAAATTAACTATTTTATAACCATTTACATTGATTAATTATCTTTCAATTAATCATATCCATAAATTAACCGACTCTTAATTAATTTCCTTAATTAATCCTTAATTTTCTTTAATCACATATGCCACTTAAACTCTATTTAAATAATAATTCTAAATCACCCAAATCTTGAGTAATTAAAAGACAAGTTATTTATCTTGATTTACTTCCTAATTAATTTCTATTTTGTTTAAAATCAAACTTAAATTTTAAAATTCAAATTATTTCAAAAACCAAGATTTGAACTATTTAGATTTCAATTCAAGTTTTTAAAATCTTGGTTTAAATTTTAGTTTATATTTAAACTGTGTTTTATAAACTTAAAATAGAACAGGTTTCCTGCTTTATTATTGAAACCTGGAACACAGTTATACTAGGACATCCTCTACAATACTTCGAGTCATACCTATTTACGGATTCGAGTTAAATTTAGATTTACCCTAGATAATTCCGATGCCATCGAACCTGCAACACTCCAACTAACAACACCAAGCTCATTAGAAAAAATATAAAGCACCGTGCACATGTACATCCCCTCCGGCCATCGTTGGCCAACCACACGATCACCTCATAGTCGACGTTCAACTCCACAGACCATCCATACATCCATTATGTCAACTAATTCTCGAAATCAAGATCGAGACACGGTTCAAACCCGGAACAGAACAGTACGCACTACAACCCAAAACTATCAATGGCCTCGTTCACGCGTCACCGGCCATGGTTGACTCTGCAACTCCAACGATGACTACCTCAAACCACCATCTATCAATACCCAAGAGATGGTTAAACTCGATCAACTAAGCATGTCGAACTGATCACTTCTTCCCTTACCAAGAAAACTAGGGTTCTAAACTTTAAATCCCAATCACAACATAAAAATTGAACCTTAACTCAATCCAATAATTTTCCCATAATCTCTAATAACTCCACCTTCTCCAAAAACAAATTCAACTCAATCTAACACAAATATCATCTGTGCTAACCAAATATGTATAATACAATGAATTTAAAACTTCATTTTGGTTCAAGCCTTATAAATTGTAATATTAGATTTAAAGTTCATGAATTTGCTCGATGTTTTGATATATAAACCTGAAACATTGAATTGTAATGTTTGAATTTCCAACTTATACAAATTATTACTCTGTTATATTATATTTCCTGACAGTACATAGAATATCTAACTTGTATTAAAAAAAATTAACTTCATTTTATGTCCTAACAATCAGGTTAGAATTAAAGTTTAAATATTAACAAGATTGTTGTAAGATGAAATGGATTTTAACAAAACCCATTCTGCAAAAAACCAAGCACTGTCAGAAGCATATGCACAGCATATTATATCCATACACATCTCATATTAGTTCACAGAAATGCACTACAATTTACTCACAAATCATTTAAAATTTAAAATATGAACATGCATCAGGTTTAAAATTCTTAAGCTTTTAAATTTTAAAAAGTCACTCGCCATTTAAAATTGCAAAGAGTTTTTGAAAGAACAGGGAAGCATTATTTCCTTTGAAACTGAATTTTTTTTAAAAAAAAAATAACTTTGAACAACTACATCAAACATACTTTGTTTGAAACCAAAAGCCTATCGTTAAGCTCTGAAACTAAGATCAATGTTCTCACAGGTTCATCAAGTATGCATACTTCTATTCAATCATATAACAGAAATCATACTTATATTTATACATGCATATCATACTTCATTCCAGGAACTCACATGCATCAGGCATTACCTACTTTAAGTCTTTAATTAAATTGTTTACTTTCAGTATTTGGTTTAACATAGTAAATGTTCTTGTCTCCAAACATGCATACCTCATTTTCATGTATCACATACATGCAAGCAAATTCTAACATCCAATCCTTAGTAGTTATTTCATTTAGATCAAGATACTGGCATATTCAAAATGTTAAAGGTAGTTCACTCACATTGTAAATGCAGAGAGTAGAAAGAAAACTGGAATCCCTGAAACTTTGCAACAGTTTTGGATCCTTGAAGCCTGAATTACTTTTCTGGAAACTTGATTATTTAGGTGTTGATGATATGTAAACTGAAAAGTTCGATATCTGAAGCCAGTTGTCGTTTTGAGAGGAGGTTCAAGCTTAAACAAAACTGAAATCTTGGTTACGGATCCTACCTCTTTTAATTTATGGTTTGCATCTTACTATGTTAAGTTTGAATCTAAAGAAAAGAGAATATAAGAAATGGTGATGTAATTTTAAAACTTTGTTTTAATTTTAATTATTACTTTTGAAAATAAGATACAAATTGACACTTGTTTGTCATGTATAACAATATTCTTACAAATGTTACATTGGAGACAAGATTTACTTATACTACTAAATATGTATATTTGTGCCCCTCTTCTCTTTCTTTTTCTTTTTATAAAGATTTATATTATGATTATCAGTTAGTTTGTATTGTATATTTTAATTATTATTATATTTAGTTTAATGTATTTTTGTATTAATAAATATATTTACAATCCTTATTTATCATACATATACTTAATAGAAGAATTTAAACCTTTTTATTAAGTCTTTTATTTTATTACTTAAATGTTCATCTCATGTTTTGAAAATATAGAGTTTTCTTTAAATAGCTATTGCAATTTACCATATTGAATACAAACAATAGATTTCTAATTATCATATATATTCACACATCCACTTGTATACATGTATATACATATACTTTAATTTCTATTTAGTAAATACATTTTCTTAATTTGTCCTTAGAAAATCCTTATAATGAAAACATTATATTACTACTTACTTACCATTTAAAATCAACATACATTATTATTAAATCCAATTTACTTTAAGATATTTATCCTTGGATTCCAATCTCAAATTCAAATTTAATTTAAAATCTTATATTTATTTTTAAACAAACACATATCTAATTTGTTTGAACATTATAAGTTTTCCCCACTATATAATTATATTAGGAGATTTCAAATAAATATTTATTATCAGATTTACTTATCCCATTTATAATTCCGTATTTCTATTAATTAATCAAATTATATTATCAATTACATATATCCAGAAATCTGGGTTATTACACATTTGGTATGCACTTGTGAACTTTGGCTCTGGTCATTGTTGTATTACTACTGGAGTTTTAGTTTGGATTGTGGTCTTCATTTGGTCTATTGATATTGCAGTCATTTCTTCAAATCTGCCTGCACTTCAATGCTGAGTTACTTGTGTTTCTCACCCTGTTCATGTGTGTCTGCCATTCCATGAATTTCTTGTATCAGTTCTCGACCACAATGTTTCCATAGCTATGCCTTGTTGAGTTTTGTTTCATGTTTGTACTGGTTTGAATGGTCACTGACTTTGTTTTAGCATACTTGGTGTAATCTTCATTATTGTGGCCTGGTCTGGTGCATATTGTTTGCTTGGTGGCATTTCTTCGAGTTAGTTTGCATCATTGCAGTGGTTGGTCTGACCTGAACTTGATTATTGAAGTATGTTGCACTTTGGTCTTGCATGTCTTGTTTGCTATGACGTCACTTGAACTTGATATTGTGGCATCGTGTAGCTGTTGGTTTGACTTTGTATTCTGGTCAGTGGTGCACTGTGCCTTGTACTTGGTCTCTGATTTGATTCTTGATCATTTCATGTTGATTTTTGAAATTTCACCTGAGTTGAATCCAGTTTCAAAAACTTGGGTTTGACCTTGTGCTCGTGTCGTGATTTTCAATATATTGCACGTGAGTTGAACCCGGTTTTTCATTTGGGTTTGACCTGTGCTCACTTGTCCCTGTAGCATTATCAAGTGTATATTGATGTGCACGGCCATGTGGCATGTACAGTGATACACTGTGCATGTCACGCTGTTCGTGTGTGATGAATTCAAATGTAAAGGATGACGAACAACCCAAATAACTGAGGCAAATCATATTTTCAAAAATCATATTTCATTTTATATTGCAAAAATATTTCTTTTTCAATTTTACTGCGTTAGTGAATATTTTTGCAGATTGCTCAGATGCTGGATTCAAACTGGAATGCAGTTGAAGACAAAATACGAGTGCGAGTGATATGTTGTGAGGTTATTAATGTAAAAACAATTGTGATGTAATTGTGATGTAATCAAAAATGTATATGTATAGTGAGAGCTTGAATTTGTACTATTCAAGATTGTAATAAATATTTGTTTGAATAAAATTTCTGCTTGAATTCAAATTCTGTGTAATTTATTTTATTCAACAAATATTTATTTAATCTATGAAAAACAAAATAGTACATTACCAAATACATTTAAATGAATATATATGTTTATTATCATCAAACCAAAACATATAAGCGCATATTCATACAATCTCCCCCTTTTGATGATAACAAACATATATTTAAGATTTTGCCCGCGTTAAATGTATTTGATCAATGATATACTCTAATTGCCCCCCCCTATTTAAATGTTTCCTCTCTAAATGATGCTCCCCCTACATATATGCATACAAATAGAAATATATAAATGAGCCTAGATGCAAATGGAAAATTATTTGACCTTTGCTTGATTCTATTTGACAAAATCTTAACTTTTCTCTCCCCCTTTTGTTATCAGCAAAAGAATAATAGTGTTAGAGAAAATGGAGATAAAGTGATCAATATTAGTCCAACATTAAAACTCAAATTAAATATAAATATTAAACTCCAATAAGAATCAAACAGAAACCATAACTACCCTTGTTAGGAGCATATTCCACTTTTAGAAATGATGGTAATGATGTTCTCATATAAAATCATTCAGTTGTATCTACTTGTGGTACATTTATATCAGGAATTTGAATATCTACTAATCATGCATAACCGTTAGGACTTTTAAATGAGATTAGTAGTATTCCAATTTAATTTAAAAAAAAAAAGAAATCAAGTATCTTCTAACCACGCATGAGGACTTTTAAATGGGATTAGAATCAACTTGTCTATTAAATCAATCAATTTTGATATGTGTTCCATACATGCATAACTGTGAGGACTTTTAAATGAGCATGGAAGCACATAATCAAAAATCCAAGTAATTCACCCATGCATAACCGTGAGGACTTTTAAATGAGAGTGAATACTTTGGATATTTATTTATTTTTACAAAAAAAATGTGAAATGAAAAAAAAACAATCCCTGAATATAGTACCACATATCGACAAACTATATTGAATATTTGATAAACCATGGTCGATAGAAATAATGATAGATATAGAAATGGTCATGGAATCTTTACCCAACAAAAAGTTTTATAATTCTTGTTTTAATTCCTAAAGAAATTTTCCAAATACTCTCTTGAGTAATGTATGTTAAATATCAACAATTATCACCTTTTCAATCACTATTTATCTTTCTGATAATTAATATGGAGTCGGATTAGTCAAAATTTGTCATTTAAAATCAAATAAAAATGACTAATCTGAGAACATGGACAAAAATGATTTTCTCGAAGGGGTTACATGAGAAAAAAAATCTGCTATTTGAAATTTATTTGCGATGAAAAATATGCAGATATTTTCTTTGAAAAATGATGCAACAAATGAATGTTTAAAAAATCACGTTCAACTAGTAATTTTTCTATCAACTAGATTACCAGTGTAATCTGCATCTAAGTTTCTCTTTCAATCCAAAATATCACTAACTAAAATTGATAAACCAGACCATGAAGTGTGCATCAAAAATTTCAAACTCAATTTTAACAACAATTTAAATGACATTCTTTGAATTTGAATTGAAGCCATGTAAACAATCAGAAACTGAGAATATAGAGTTAGCCGAATTATGACCAAATGTATCCATCAAAACACAATGTTTAATCCAAACAAATATGTATGAAGTAATTCGAAGAATAGTGTTTTTGGCATAAATGTAATTTGCCAACTATGTTGAACAAGTCAGAATCAAAAAACATCATCTTTACAACATCTCAATATTGGCCGATTTCATTCAGAATATGGTGCAGATTATCACATTTAATTTATCGATCAAATAAATATATCGTCACCTGTTTTACCTTTACGATAATTTCTCATGATTGCCCATTGTGATTCTGTCACTTTTGTACTAGGCTAAGGAACTTTGCTTTGTTGCCTGTTGTATTTCTGGAATAGCCAAAATCCAGAGAACACCGTTGTTGTTCCTTAGCCTGCCACCATACCTACACGATGAAAGATTTTTGTGACCTATTTGTTTTTATAGGTCCATGATTGTTAGTGGCTGAAGCATTGTGAATAAACAAACTCTTTGGAACCCAAACTTGTTTTGTCATTTCATTCTTGTTCCAGTAGACATGAAATTTGTATGTAGAATTCTTAGGAACCCAAACTTGTATAAATTTTGTGTTCTTGTTCCTACAACCATAATTTTCAACCCGATGTCCAATTATTTCACTTCTAGCAAAGATACTCCTACCTTTTACATTATCATCAACTTGTATTTTCCCAAAACCTAGTCCTTTTCTGTTGTTAGCAAAGAGTTGATTTCCCAATAGCATGTTGAAAGATTTTTCGCCTCTTGAAAAGTTATTCAGAGATTTCTCAAGGTTTTGGACTTTGGTTTTTAGTGTTGTGTTTTCAGTGACAAGTGAGGTGCATCTATTTATAAAATCCTTTTTCCCAATGTCAATGATTTCCTTACGACTCAAGTTTTCTTTTTCAAGATTCTCAAAACTATTCTTAAGTCTTGTCAATTCTAAATCTAAAATTTTACATTTTTTACATTCTAGGTTTTGAATATTTTCAAGTTCAGTTTCTAACCTAAAATTTTCACGAGCAAGTTCTCCCCTATCAGATTTCAGTTTTTCAATTTTGTATTCAAGAGCATCAACTTCTTTAGTAAGATCAAGACACGTAAAAACAAGTTCTTTACAAGAATAGTCACCTCCCTCATTAGATTCTTCTGAGCTTGCTTCTGAATCTGATTTTGCCATAAAACACAAGTTAGCCTCCTCTGAGCTACTATTCGAAACTTCTTCTCCTTCTTCATCATCACAAGTTGCTGCAAAGGCCTTTTTCTTTCCTTGGTTGTATTTGAGAAGTGGGCATTATTGTTTAAAGTGACCAGGCTTGTTGCAGTTATAGCAAGTCAGTTCATTATCGGAATTGTCAGAATCTTTTGACCTATTACCCTTTGTTTTCTTCTTGCGTGGCTTGAATCTTGACCATTTTCTAAGATTATTGACATCCATTACAAGCACTTCAATTGGATCTTCTTCTATATCGCTTTCTTCATTTCTCTTTAAGGCAATCGTCTTCTTCTTTGGTTCGGAGTTATTGCGTTCCTCCTTTGCTTTTAGCTCAAGCTCATATGTCATCATGTTTTCAATCAACTCCTCCATGCTTAGTTTACTCAGATCTTTCGATTCTTGTATTGCCGTGACTTTTGCCTCAAAGTTCATCGATAAAACTCGTAGCACCTTCCTCACAAGCTCTACCTCAGTGAATACCTTACCAAGCGCTCTAGCGTTGTATACCAAAGTTGAAAAGCGTCCAAACATGTCCTTTATGCTCTCGCCTTTGTCCATCACAAAGTTCTCGTATTCATTGTTGAAGGGGGCTAGACAAGACTCCTTGACTTGAGAAGTTCCTTCATGTGTCACCTCCAAGGTATGCCAAATTTCCTGTGCAGTTTTACAACGAGAAATTCTATTAAATTCATTCTTATCAAGAGCACAGATCAAAGCTTCATGGCTTTAGCATTTGTGGTTTTTAATTTCTTATCGTTAGCATCCCACCTATCCTTAGGTTTAGGAATCTCAGTATCACCAACGGTTATAGTGGGAGATTTATAGCCAGTTTCAATAATATACCAAACATCATAATCAACAGAAATAAGATATATACCCATCCTAACTTTCCAATAAGAATAATCATTCCCGTTAAACATTTGTGGCCTAATAATAGATTGCCCCTCAGAAAAAGCATTATTTGATGAATTCATGACTCTAGAGTTAAAGAAAAATACCATGCTCTGATACCACTTGTAGGATCTAGATTAACCCTAGAGAGGGGTGAATAGGATTATAGCAAATTTTCTCGATTTAAACACAGAAAACAAACTGCAGAAATAAATATGCAGTAAAGTAAATCACACAGAAAATTTACCCAGCTTCGACAACCCCTGCCTACTGCTGCATTCCTGGATTTCTATTAGAATTAAACAGTGTCCCGCTTACAAACACTCTACTAGACTCGCAAACCCTTGCTCCCACTCACAAACACTCTCATAGACTCGCACACCCTGCTCCGCCTATAGAGTTTCGCAAACTCGCAAACTCTGCTCCCGCCTATAGAGTTTTGCAAACTCGCACACCCTGCTCACTGAACTAATTCTAACTAAACAATCTGACACTACCTACAACCTAGGTGGTGATTTAACAATACTTTGACTCGAAAAGAAAAACAAACTTAAAAAATAAAAGCAGGAGCAAAAATTAAAATACAAACTTGAATGCTTAATTTTTGCTCAAATAAAAATTAAGAAACCCCCCTTAATAAAACCCTAAATAAAATATACTAAAGCCCTATATCATAAAACAAGCCGGCTCAATTGAATTTGCCCGTTCCTTTTTCTTTTGCTTGTGAAAAAATGTCGGCCTTGCTCTGAAATTAGGGCTTGAGTCTTTGAACAAATTTGGGCTTCTGATGCACGCCCATACTGATTGACTTTCTGGTTTGAGTGTTGGCTTGCTTCCTACTTCTCTGATGATTCGCGGCTTGCTTTACTTGAGATTGTTCGCAGCAGCTCCTCTGTTGACCGATTCTCTGATTTGCGTTGCTTGCGCTCGTTCGTTCTCTGATGATCGAGTTCGCTGCGGATTCGGTATGTAATTTCTTTCATTGCTCGTTTAATTGCTTGCTTCAATTGAACTCGATGCCGATGATGATGATTTGGGTTTGGATTTATATGAATTCGAATACACTAATTAGTTCGATACTTTCCTGAAATTCGATTTCCTGATGCACACGGCTTTCCTGATATTTTAGCGACTTGTTACTCACGGCCTTGATTTTCAATCGTTTGATTTTCCTTGAATAATACGGCAAAAAATTTCCTAAATTGATTTTTGACTTCGAACAAGTTATTCACTGTTTCCACATGAACTTCTATGATTTCGACTTCTATGACTTCTGTATGCTTAACTTGTTTATTTGATTCCATGAATCGCTGCACTGACATATGTATTGTAGTCTTCATTTACTTGTCGAATTTTCACTTGTGTTGCTTCATATACATGTGTGCCTGACTGGTATTCTCTGTTGAGTCTTTGATTGTGCTTCCACTTTGAATTTTCTTGCAAACTGTCTTATAATCTGCATCCATTCTGGTTATTACTGCATGTGCCCAGTTGATGTTCTGTTCATTGCTTTCAGTTGTTGTACTGATTTGAACTTCTGCAGTGTTATACTTGAGCTTCACTGTGTCACTGCATTTGGTCTGCACTTGTGAACTTTGGCTCTGGTCATTGTTGTATTACTGCTGGAGTTTTAGTTTGGATTGTGGTCTTCATTTGGTTTATTGATATTGCAGTCATTTCTTCAAATCTTCCTGTACTTCAATGCTGAGTTACTTGTGTTTCTCACCATGTTCATGTGTGTCTGCCATTCCATGAATTTCTTGTATCAGTTCCCGACCACACTGTTTCCATAGCCATGCCTTGTTGAGTTTTGTTTCATGTTTGTACTGGTTTGAATGGTCACTGACTTTGTTTTAGCATACTTGGTGTAATCTTCATTATTATGGCCTGGTCTGGTGCATATTGTTTGCTTGGTGGCATTTCTTCGAGTTAGTTTGCATCATTGCAGTGGTTGGTCTGACCTGAACTTGATTATTGAAGTATGTTGCACTTTGGTCTTGCATGTCTTGTTTGCTGTGATGTCACTTGAACTTGATATTGTGGTATCGTGTAGCTGTTGGTTTGACTTTGTATTCTGGTCAGTGGTGCACTGTGCCTTGTACTTGGTCTCTGATCTGATTCTTGATCATTTCATGTTGATTTTTGAAATTTCACTTGAGTTGAATCCAGTTTCAAAAACTCGGGTTTGACCTTGTGCTCGTGTCGTGATTTTCAATATATTGCACGTGAGTTGACCCGGTTTTACATTTGGGTTTGACCTGTGCTCACCTATCCCTGTAGCATTATCAAGTATATATTGATGTGCACGGCCTTGTGGCATGTACGGTGATACACTATGCATGTCACACTGTTCGTGTGTGATGAATTCAAATGTAAATGATGACGAACAACCCAAATAACTGAGGCAAATCATATTTTCAAAAATCATATTTTATTTTATATTGCAAAAATATTTCTTTTACAATTTTACTGCGTTAGTGAATATTTTTGCAGATTGCTCAGATGCTGGATTCAAACTGGAATGCAGTTGAAGACAAAATACGAGAGTGAGTGATATGTAGTGAGGTTATTAATGTAAAAACAATTCTGATGTAATCAAAAATGTATATGTATAGTGAGAGATTGACTTTGTACTATTCAAGATTGTAATAAATATTTGTTTGAATAAAATTTCTGTTTGAATTCAAATTCTGTGTAACTTGTTTTGTTTGAATTCAAATTCTGTGTAATTTATTTTATTCAACAAATATTTATTTAATCTATGAAAAACAAAATAGTACATTACCAAATACATTTAAATGAATATATATGTTTATTATCATCAAACAAAACCATATAAGCGCATATTCATACTTATAAATTCTGTGTAACTTGTTTTTAAACTATGAGAAAATTTGAATGCAAAAACAAGTTTTTGATTTTCAAAATTTGCATACATATAAAACTGCCAGTATATTTAGGTTGTTTGCATCATATTTTCAAAATTGTTTTAAAAAGATGCATTCATATAGGAGGCGTCTATTTAAAATTTCTCAATATGCATATCACATATGTTGTGATACACCGAGCACTTGTACATGATTGGTTGCAAAATTGATCTTACACTAATTGATTGGTTAGTTTAGAATGGTTGATATTAGTTATAGAGCCTCCAATACTCGCCTCGTTTAAGCCTTGAGGAATTTCGGGAATAAAATGCTTCTACGGAGGGAAGAATGTAACACCCCTTAATTTTGCGAAAATTAATTAAAAAGAAACTAATTAATAAGTGATAAACTCAAAAAAATAGAATTTTTACAAATAGTACAATTTTGTTACAAAGCTTGCACAATTGTGTTCGTGGCGATTTTCTGATCAATTTTCACATATTAAAATTTTCGATCAGAATTCAAATGAAAGGTGATAAAAGTTAGTTAATATTATTTACTAACGTTAATGGAAACTGAGACATTAAAAATATTAACGTTAAATATAATCTGAGAAAATATATACAAAAGGAAGAAAAATATATTGATTGTATAAATAAGGAATAAAATAGAAAAAATAAATTACGCTGATTAATCATCGTTTAGACAAAAGAACAGTCGACCCCTGGTGCCCCTGGTCGAATGGTAGCGATCAACCCAAGGGCATGAATGGTCGACCTTTGACATGTAAAATTGGTAAACTAGTGCATGCGATTAAACGATGCTGTATGATCCATTTACTTTTCTTTACTTCAAAATTAGTGATGCTTATCCGAATGGGTCTTATGATTCCCTAGGCTAAATCTAATGCTCTAAATTAATCCCTAACCCCTATAAATCAATAGTAATCTAATCCTAATTTATTTAGAAAAATTATTGCGTACTAAAACTCTATCATTTTTCTGTTCTCCTCCGAATTTTAAAAGTAGTAATATTATTTATATATATATATATATATATAAGTAAAGAAAGACGTAGAATAAGAGAACTGAAGAATATGATCAATTCAGAACACAGAAATAAAGGTAAATTGTGAATCAAACAAATCTAAAGTTAATTCAATCCTTTCTCTAGATCTGTAATTCTAATAGGTGTATACCTTTTTTTAATTAAAAGAAAGTCAAATAAAAAAGGGAATGTACCTAGATTTGGAGAGTTGGAAACTAAAGCAAGGCGGTTGTGAAATTACATATTTTTTTTAATAATACTGGATAATATCATTGTAATCTATTTGATTTATACCTAGATATAAATCATGATGTGGATAGTTAACTTTATATGCATAAAGAAATGATATGAATCATGAGTGTGATATTGAATTGCATACGCATAATGATTATGGAAAATATGTCTATAAGTTATGGAAAACTCTAAATTTAAAAAATATTGTATACATTTGGATTTGGAAAAGTAGCGATATAAATAGTACCTAGATTTATAAATAACTTCTAATGAAATTATATTGCGATTCCAAATTTGGTTGGTTTACAAAGATTGTTTAACTTAAATTAGTATTGATTATAAATTAAGACTAGGCAATATTTTAATACATTAGAATGAATTTTGTAACAATGGGAATTTCTATAAATTGTCTAAAAATACAAATAAAAGTATATTGGTTGAAATAATATGGAATGTAAATAAAAAGGAACAGGTGTATGAAATAAGGGAATCATTGTACTTTGTACTGTCTATTCTAATAGAAAGATAAAAGATAACTCCTTATTATTTCAGACACAACATAAGTCTTTTTTAAGTAATTTATAGAGAATTATAGTGTTAACAATTTCCTTTTGGGAAAGAAGCAATTCCAATATATTAACGTATAAATACCCTTAAGTATAACTAAAGTAATGTAAGTAGGAATAATAACAATAATTTAAATGGAAAACCTAAAGTATGTAATTTAATATGGTGTAGAAAACAAATGGTAATTAAAAAAGATATAATTCAACGAATAGGGAAGTAATAAGTCTAAATAGGCAATTAAAGAGAGATATTAGTTAAAAAGGAAACAGAAGATTTTATTATATTAAACGAAAATGAAATAATAAATGACACTTAAGTCAATAAATTAGAAGTGGATAACAAATGATAGTAAATGGAAAGAATGAAACAAAAGTAAGTTAAGATTTATTGAACAACAATGATTGGAAATAAAGAAAATTAATAATTAAATGAATGTATATTCAAATATACGTTCTGACGAACATGAAATATATATATATATATATATATATATCTATGTATGTATGTATGTATGTATGTATGTATGTATGTATGTATGTTGATAACTTAGTAAATAAGAATGACATAGTAATTAGAATGGGTTGGAATATGAGATCAGCAGTGTTACACAATAGAAGTCTACCCACCGAAAGGGGCTACCAGCAACTGTGTATACATTATACTAATTTGAGACATATCCAATCATCGGATCCGTGGAGGTTATACGCTTGTGTGTATATATAAAGAAATACTCTACTTCACAAGTAGGAAATGGGGTATTGCCTTGATTGAGTTAGGCATTCTAAGTAGGATGGTGAGCAGCTCGATGCTATGTCAATAGGTGTGGCACCAAATCCGAGCAGGAGCTACATAGGTTGAGTGCATCATCGGTCTAAAGCGGTCAAAATGGAAAACACATAGTTACACCTAATATGCTACACCTCCTACTAGGGTATGCCACGTTAGGTAATGCATGACCATAGTTGTTTGCTAGTTTGTTTGTCAGGGCAGGGTTAGTTAACCCATAGAAGAGTTTTTTCAAAAACTAATGGTGTAGTCTGTGGAGATGAGTCTACAATAAGATGCAAACAAGTTAGTAAATTTGCAAGGCGAGATAGAATATGACTAAAAAATTTTGATTCCGTTATTGGGCACTAATTGGAGGTTCTTCTGTGTAGGCGGGAAATTTGGCTTAGACATTGATGATGATGCCTAAAGGTGCAAAATTATAGATACGAGCGGGGATAATGTCTTGGTCCAAAGGGGAACTATGGTACTTATAAATATAGTATTTATAGTCTACTTCGGCGAGATGGGGCGTATCGTACGTGTTCGTGGAGTTAAAATGACTAATTAAAATAATAAGGGACATAACATGTAATGGAAAGCAATCGAATAAACTAGTGTTATGTACAAAATGTATAATTCATCAATCATAGAATATCGTTCTGGCTCCTTCCTCATTACAATCCAAATGATAGCTTTAGAGAGACGGGTACTTATTCTAGGTGGGAACGGTTAACAGACAGGTTTCTTAAAGCATGCTCGGCATTAACTGGTCAGTAACTATATGTTCTAATATACTTTACTATTACATTGTAAGTTATATCGATAGTGCTCTGATATGCATTTATTTGATTATTTGCAGGATACCAAACCAATGATTCGTACATTGGTCAAGTTGGGTTTTCGATTAGTGAAAATTCAGACCCATTAGGGTGTAGATTTTCACAGTCAGAAGAAAGGTTGTATGTGCAGTAAGTGTGAAGATTGTAAGAGAGATTAAAAAGGTTATACATAGTAATAGTGATACATGGTTCAACATGGTTGAATGTAGCGATGATGATACTTCTTGTGATGTCCTCATTACTAGTGTTAAGCCTTGGAAAATGGATTTAGGTGTTATGTTTCACCTATGTAGTGATGTAAGCTATATTTGTTGTTATAAGAAACGTCGATATGATTAGGAACGCCAATGGCGTAGAGCTATAATTTTGTAATAGTAAATCTGTATCATTTTGTGTGCATAATAGCATGGCCGGAGAGGTCTCCGATGTAAGTTATATACTGATGATTTGCATAATCTTATTACTCTTACTACTGGGATAGTCATGGTTGCACTTATGAGATTCAAGGTAGATTTTTGAGTGTGGTGAAGGATGGTCGCTTTGTGATTAGAGGTGCATTAAATGACAGAAAGCTTTGTATTAATTGTTCATATGGCCGACAATAGGAAGCAAATGACGGTTGGAGATCCTAGTCTACAGTTAGGTGATGAGTTTAGTGCGTGAACAGTTTGTGATGATCACATTGATAATCATATTTTCGATAGGGTCTTCATATTGATGACGCTTATAGTTTCAACAGTGATCGTGTGGGATGCTTAGAGCAAGTAGAAGACATGTTTTGAGTTAGAAAATCCGCAAAGAATGTATGGACATCTTTTCAGTATTACAAATGCTTTTAAGTTGAGTGGTGTGGTGTATCTCATGATGGAAGATGCATCACTTGTACATAGTGGTAGCTTTTAATGATTTGGTGTGACCAAGAAAAGGTGTTATGATTGATTTGAATATGATAGGATTGAATGTTATATTTTGATTTTGTAGACTCCTACTATCCTTATAATGTAGGATAGCTACCTAATACACTCGTAGGAGACATGGACTCTACCTCTCTCTAAGGTCTTCACTCATGTCTCAAATATATAATGTATTGTAATGAATCTGCTATGGTAAAAATTTTAATACCCCCACCTCTATTCCCATACCATCCAAGATTACAACATAGTGATACTGTCAGATAATATAAATAATAAGGTGATATGTGGTACATACATGGATATTCCCTTAGGCTTATACTGGTATATATTTAAACATCGAATAAATAACTCATCTGTACGTACACAGTATCTGAATAAAGTAATAAACATGTGTGCCTCCAGGATAGAATAATATATAATATGAAATAAATATCTAAGTTCATAGAGTCACTCATAACGATAATATATATAACATAATATAATATACAATGCCTGTCCCAAAATACAACATAGGAATATACATACATCGAATACACCATATATATAATATCATGTACCTAAACAGTATAGCTAGCCTCCCTAAACTCAGTAACCAAGTTGGTCTCATCGTCCCTATACCTGAAATGTTTCAGACTGACCTGAGTATTATATAAATAATAGACGATTCAGACTATATCTAAATCCAATGTCAATAACCTTATGGAACACTATATATACTAGGTACAAATATAATAATAAAGTTTTCTCAAATAATCCAAGTATCTTATAAGTAAAACACCACAAAACCAAATATAAATGTCTTCACCCATATAAAATTTCATCAAATCAAAAATCATAAACAATACCAAAACGGGTGAATCGTCCATATCCGGAAATCATCATCAAAATCAAAAGGTAGTCAATAAGAAGATTCCTCAAGTAAAGTTAGGCAAGCATGATGCAATGCCTATATAAATCTCTTAATCTCACATTATAAATTATCATCATCAATCACCAAAATCAATGAGAAAGAATTAAGCCAGCTTATAATAATACTCAAGAAAAATCAATAATAAGTAGGTAGCCTGCTTGAAAAGAGTAGACCATCAACCTGAGAAGGATACAGGATTGACCAAACTCTGGATACTGTCGAATGTATAATAATATCTAAACATAGTATATGTTTACCTACCTACCACACACAGACACTCCAACCAAATGGGAAACCGACAATACATCTTCTTGTCCTAGAAGCCATATGTTGTCCATATGACATGACTTCTACATTCATCGGTTACTAATGCCTCTCCCCTCTCGGTATCGTGACAATGATCTACCATAGGCTTGACAACACATAGCCAATTCGGCCAAAACTACTGAAATGTGCCCTTACGGTAACTGATTGTTGGCGTATGCAATACAAGGACAACCAAATACTAATATCGTGATGCGCATCAAATACCATAAACAACAATGATGTCATGCATCTGGGGCGCAACCATATAATCTGGCCGCTAGAGTGGATACTGGCTAATCTGCTTCACTTTCAAAACATAAAGGGAGCTGGAAAAAGATAGACAGACACATACTGTGTGTATATAGATATAATCTAAGGCTGCGTCTAGCCTCTATATATACTCACCACAGCGAGTCACCAACATACCCCCATATGAGTGTCAGTTATGAGCATAAAATAACTGAATAAATTACGGTGTCCTATACCACCACGTGTTGCTAGTCCATTTATTCAGTGCTCACACGTTACAATCGCACCTTCAATATTCTATATAACGATTCCAAAAAATAACCGAAAAATATTACCGAAAGTTTCTTACCAGATGGTATTATATGTAATGGTCCGCAAATCCGTACCCCTTAAGTTAACACTATTCTACCTAAATCAACTCAAGTTGTACAGAAATACGAACCATTTGGGTTAAAGAAAAAGAGGTAGAAGAAGAAAAATAGAAACAACTACAGAATCTAACCATCGCAGCGGAATAAAATATAATAGATAATAAATGATCTTTACTCTAAATCAAATATCTCTGTTTATATATTACATCATCAGAGTACAACAATCACAGCTCAACATCAATACCATACAAATGGATACACAGCAACTCAACACAGCGGAATATGTATATAAACAAGTACGAGAGTACGTGTCGTCATCCAGCTCGTCTCCTGAGCTCCATAGCATCATATCCTGTATCCTATAATACTCGGTCTGACTCGAGCATTACAGTTAAATAACACCCGAGTCAGTCTAGATTACCAGCGTGAGAAAAACACACTCAATTGATTATTAAAGTTTCAAAAGTACTTTGAAAAACAAAAGCATCTCGTAAGACCACGCCACAAATTAACATGTCGGGTTTTTACCATAAGATAGCTAAAACATTTTTATAGAAATCCTCTGATATTATAATAGAGTCTATATACAAATACTTATAAAATAGCCGAAATTGTTACATTATTAAATTCCAGCTACTAGCCACAGAGTGGGTAGTACAAACAAAACTCGTACAAGGCTCGTAGGGAGAATGGATTTCCAACTAATGACTAGGCACTAGGGTTCCACCTGTCACAGTACGGGGCCTAGATCATCGTACCGAGGAGTACGCCCACTCCCCTGTAGCACAAGGCCGGGACTACCCCTTACTGGATAATCCCAAGTGAGATCACCCTGAGGTTGGGATCAGCAACCGCCCACTAAGCCGAAATAAAAAGGGACATCTAGACAGGGATGACCTCACCCTGCTTGGGTGCTACCCACCTAGCCTTGCTGCATAACCCTTGATTTTCAGTCATTCCCATTTGATGAGGCTTGAGGCTAAGCGTTACCGTTTTAGAATATAACCCTTAGAATGCCCATCGTCCACCTGACGATGTTTCGCAAGCGTTCATCCATACAAGTCCATCCCGGGTTCGAACGGAACCGAAGGCACTATTCCTGCTACATCCATTTTGGAAATATCCTCGGGATTAGTAGCAACTAGCCCTTGCACTTCACTGCTCCATCTTCGAATCCAAACTCGTTTCCCCGAAACGTACAAACCGGATCGAAGTAGTTTTCGAGAAATAAATCTCTATCCCGGTCTCTTCGAAATGAACGTATTTGTCCAATATTGATAGTCGGTTATTTGACTATCAATTAATATCCACAACATCCATCACACAATAAATAATTTTCCAATTATTTACTTATCTCAAAATATCTTTACAAGATATATTTCCACTTTCAATCTCTTGAAAATAGTTTCAAAGCATCTTTCTTTTCAGAATACATTTTCCAAATATTTTCTACCTCCACTGAAATCACCAAACATAAAACTCGATCTTTAAAATAATTTAAGACACTTTACTTTGAAATATATTTTAAACGTTTGAGGTAAGACTACTTCAATAATTTGTTAACAATACATACTATAGGAATATTTTGAAAATAAGGTTACTTGATAAAATATAAAACTAGATTTTTATTTTATTTTTAAGAAAAACAAAATTCTAAGTCACTTTCTAAAATAATTACTGCTAGATTAAAAGAAATACTTGCTTTAGAAATTTAAATGTTTAGAAATGCTAAATTTTCTCAAACTTGCCTTTTAAATCAACTTTAAAATCTTTTACCTTATAAAAAAATATTTTGAAAACATACTTGGTTATCCAGGGAGAATTCCAACTTAAATCACTTAAATCAATTTCCCAAATTGATTTCCAATTTATTCCATTTGAAATAAATTTCTATAATTTCTCTATTCATTCAAAATTCATTAATTATGGACTTAATTATTGTTGTTATTATTATTTTCCATTTGATTTTATATTATTTAACTGAAATATACCAATTTCAGGTTATTCCCAATTTCTTCTTTGTTCTTTTCAAAATTTAAAATAAACGTTTTGTTCTTTTAAATAATAGCATCGGAGTTTAAAATTCATTAACTTTCTGTTTATTCAGAAATTTCCTTTCTATACTCAAGATTTATTTATTAGAATTGTTATGTCACTTTTTCATCCATTTTTAAATTTATTCAAATTTCCATAATAATTTTACTTTTACAAATGCACTTCCTCTATTTTCTTCCCAAAATCAAATTTATATTTTGGTAATTCATTATACCCAATTATATCAACCAAGTCATAGCATTCAATACTTCCACATAATTCATTATAGAATATCAAATAATCTGAACAGAGAATATTAAATAATTTAAATAAAAGTTGAGGGGTCCAGTTGGATCCCTCCAACCTGTTTTCCCTACATCCACAGACGTTAGCACAACATACTATGCCAATTTCAAATTATCATACTATATCACATCAATCAATTCAAGCATTCAAACAATTATTTAAATTTAATCATTTAAATTTAAATTTATAATCAGCTGAGTGAGATAAACTCACCTTTAATTTTGCAATCAAAGTCCAATCTCGACTTGCTTCCTTTCAGATTTTAACCTTGTATAAACAGTTATACAATTTATTAATACTTGAATTAATCGATTAATTAATTCCTAATACTTTGGTTTTAACTATTAATTTGGTTATAAATAAGTTTTCTTTTAAATAACATATGTGAACTAATTGACAGAGCACTTACTATTAAATAACTTAATTAACTAATGCTTTAGTTTAAACTAATTTCTCTTTAACCATCTCTAAAAAAAATCAAACAGATAAATTAACAAATTTATCTTCCCCCTCTCCCCTTTTATTTTCATACCAGATCTATATAAATTTAAAATTCCGATATTATTATTATATTATTCCTTTTTTTTCACTGTATAGCATGTATATAAAATAATAATAATAAATAATACCTCTCGAATAGCCTCCAACCCAGGCACTCGCGTGCCTTCCTTGCTGAAGAACCCTAGCTTTGTCGCCCCCTACGCGAGCGCGTGTACGCAACCCTTCACCAACGCTCAACCTTATCCAGTGACGCAGCTTCCTCAGCTGCATCTGACATCGTCGCAACCTCCACCTGAGGGCCATTCGAATGCCAGCAGCCCTATGATCGCCATGACCCACTGCTTCGCCTCTATTATCAAATCGCGAGTTCATACAGATCGAGGCTCCACTGCTTTCCCCCTCTCGAATATGCGAGCCCATTTCGCGAAAACATCGTGCGAGTTTCCTCCCAAATCGAACGACATTGCTGTCGGTTTCCTGATCGAGCCTCTCTTTATATTTTTTTTCCAATTGATATGAAGTTTAGAACTTGCTGCTATGGCAACTTTTAAAAATTCAAAGAGTTCGATCTCGAGACGAAATCGAATTAGGCTAAATGATTTGATTTCAGATCGAAGATAAAAGGAAGTCTCAGTTTCCTTTTTTCGGCTATTGATTTTGAAATCTGAACGATGAAAGAGAAAGGAAATTGTTCGCGTGATATAGAATAAGAAGAGGAGGCAAGACATGATGGTGAGCAGAAAGTAGCATGCAGAGGCGACCAAAATCTCTGAAAAGCAAAAGACGATGAGAAAGAAAAAGTTTTGATGGCGAAAGAATTGAGGCTGAAGGTGATTAATATATATATATATATATATATATATATTATATTTAAATTTAAAGTTTAAATCATCTCGAAATGTCAGCACAAAATCTCGACCTCCTATCGAGACGTGCCGCCAAGCGTTTATAATGTTATACTCATATTTCGATCGCAATGGAAAAGATTTTGAGTCCTAATTTGATCGTATGAAGAAGATAGCTTTTTGAAGCAGTTAAACATTGAATTTTCGATATTAATTCTAGCGCGTTTATATATCGTACGCTCACACAACAATTCCGATCAATACGAAATTTGAAATCCGACAATAATTCAATATTATGGATCCAATGGAAATGGTTTCATCCAAATCCGAGACTGTGCCTCGGACGGCTATCGTTTAATTTCAATTTAAACGATATATTTTTAAAACTAAACAAACATCTTTAAATTCGATTCTATTACTTTTATTATCTTCAGTATTATCAATATAAATTTTACAAGCCTTCAAATTATTTTTAACAGACTTAAAATTACAGATTCAATAATTTACCCAATTCTGATAATTAAATTCAACAATTAATTATCAAATAAATACTGATATTTGAAATTAAAGTTAATAATTAACTTTTGAATATTTAAAATTAATTAAATATTCTCATTTCAAATACTCAAAAATTCCAGGTCGTCACATTCCTCCCCCCTTAAAAGAATTTCGTCCTCGAAATTTCTAGTTAGGAAGAATGATCCAATAGCCGTTTACGTTTCGCAAAACCAATCAGTTCAACATCTAACCAACTAATCTTTTATACAAGACCCATTACCATTCTTACTAATTTCCCAAGCTTCTTTCATTAGTTCCAACCAATATTATTTGCTCGATCATTCAAATTTCAATTCTGAATCAAACTTAAAATTATTAGAATTTTCTCAAAAAATTTCTAACTCTCTAAAATTCCGAAATATTTCGCCAGCATCTCCTTTGCGCAGCTAGCTCGGTACAACTACAAAATGGCTCTACGGCCTCCCAAATCCAAAAAGAAACAAAAAGCCAAGTGGCTATACCCAAAAACCCAACCAAATTTCATACCAAAATTTAAATACATACTTTTTTGTCGGGCAATTCAAATTTACCTTCTGAAATTAAAATCAATTCTCTTTTCGCTTTATATTACCTGCATACCCTGCTCAGCACTAATATCCATTCACAACATTCCAAAAACATTTTATCGACTTTTTCACAAAATGCCAATATCTGTTCATTCCAATATTGACTTAAATTATATTAGTAGTATCAATTTCCAATTGAGAATGCACCATTCCCAACTTAAGTTTAGTATAAGCATTCAGTATATTTCTTTATTTATTTTAATTCACCACTTTTGTTTATATCAATTTCTACCCAAATTGATTCTTTCATTTCTATCTGAATTCAATTTTATCTTCAACTTTGTATATTTAATATAAAAAAATTCACTTTTTTTTTATAATTCATTCATATCGTTATTTTAAATTAGTTCATTCACCACTTTATTTCAGTTTCCAATTTTAAAATCGTTTGTCGCTAACTAAAATCTATCCTAAAAATTTTCAAAATTTTTTCCTAACTCCCAAAATTTTTGAAAAATTTTGGCAGAGTCTCCTTTGTACAGGGGAGCTTTTGCAATTTGACAAAAGATATAAATATATATACATCGACCCACACGGTCTGTGACGACCGCCCATGATTCCCGCACGGAAACAAGGGAATGGTGCGCTGAAAGTGTGCCAGGCAGCCATGAGTGACCGTCAAGTGTAAAATAAACATTGCAGACTCTATCGTAAAACTCACAGCGCATGGATAAAAATACAATAGAGAAATATAATATAGTGAAGCTCCCATAGAACAGAATATCATCATCTAATCATAATAGCTTTATACATGGTCTGAATCATGAATACAAGAAGCCTCACTACATAGCACTCAGAGTAATCGACAATCAACGGAATATCCAGTACATAGAATATGAAAATAATATGTAAAGCCTCCTGCTCGTCTTCGTCATCATCAGCGTGAGCCACTAAGATCAGCACCTGCCACCTGTCACCTAGTCTGCCCATCCCAAACATGGATGAACAGCCCAAGGTAATAAGAGGAGACATAAAACCTTGAGTCAGACAACAGTCTTAGTGAGCAGTAAATCAACTATCAAACATACCAAAGGAACATAAAGGATAAAAGGAATAGGAACCCAAATCATTCCACTCCACCTCTTTCTACAGTGATAGCCCCCAGACACACACTAAGGAGAAGCAAGCATAGCAAAGCAGATAATTAAAGTAAAGCAATAATCACTTGAGTCAAGGTCGATGTTTTCCAAATACAAACCCCCAAGGCCTAAACCAAGATCAGATAAGCACCTAGAAAACACCGCTCTTGAGACCGAATGATGATACAACCAAACATCCATGACTCTGGCTATCACTGTTATCATTGCCTTGATTTTTATCGTTAATTGAATGACCAACTCATCTTTCAACCATCCGTCAAGGGCTAATGGCAACCCCGGTTCTAGACATAACTCCGCACGTCACCGTGACCCGTGCTTAGGTATAACGGATCTACCCAGAGTACTAGCACGTCATCATGACCCGCGCCTGGGTATAACGGATCTACCCACCGTACTCTTGCTTTGAGCTTGCTAGAACCTTCAATAACGATAAGATCTCAGCCTTCTAGTCATCCTCCTCGACGACTATTCCCATTATAGCTCAAGCACCTCTCGAGCCCACCATTATCCACCAACTCGAACCGCATCATCGAGTAATCAACATGCTTGGGATGATCCCGTCTGGATTAAACCAAGGCTTCCACATCATGCTTTGCTCCAACGCATCTTAGCAAAGTCCATCTCATCATCATACTTTGCCTCAACATATCATGGCAAAGTCCATTTCGTCATCATACTTCGCTTCCTCTAACTATAGCAATGTCCTCGAACCCATCCATATGAGCTTCATCATCCGCTTCATATGCCACAGCAGCATTCACCATTCAAGAGTCTTTCCACTTAGCTTTTGAATCATCTTCAACCATCTTGTCCCAAATCAACTACAAGCTAACTCGAGACAATCAAATCAATCATACATCCAAACAATCAAGCATTCAAACAAGATCTAATCAAGCAATATCAACTAAAATGGCAATTTCGTAAAGAAATGAGCATAAGTCTAACATATATGAAATCATGGATTTTAGCATAGATCTATCAAATATAAAACATGGGTTTTGTCTCTATAACTTGTTAATTGAACTTGCATAGGTAAACATCTTCAAAAGTAATGAATCTAGTCTTGGAACTAAGAAAAATGCATGAAATCTCTAACTTTAACACTCAAACATGCCACCAATCCAATATACTCCTTTGGGTCCGCGTGAGAGATAACTACCACTCACCGAATCACCCAAACACTTCAACAACTATCAACTAAAGATCTGGACAGCAAGGATTCAAGCTCGATTCGTCGAAATCTCGCTTGAAATGGTGAAATCTAGCTTCGTCGGATGAAGATCTTCAACTTTGGCTCTTCAATCTTCGATCTTGATCTTCGATCTTGACGGATGTTAGCACAAGATTGAAGTAGAGAAAGAAGTGAAGAAAATGTTGTAGTCGAGTTTCCAAAATGGCAGCACTTCGTCGCTTCAAAAACCGGTGCCAAAAAGTGAGCCAAACCCCTCTATTTATAGGCTGAAATCACCCTTAGGTCGCCCAGACTTAGGTCGTTGCCGACCTAAAAACTCCGACCTAACATAGGTCGCTGCCGACCTATACACTCCAACGACCTAACGGCCTAACCACCCAGAGACATACGAGTTACGACCTAGACCCCAACGACCTACGACCTAAAGCATACTCGCCTCTATGATATAGAGACCTACCGACCCAACGACCTAAAGCATACGCGACTTAACTCTCCAACGACCTAAACCTTATGCCAAAGCGCGAACTATCATAACCAAGCTATATCCCTCTCTAGGTCGCCAGAACGACCTAACGACCTTACACAGACATCCTACCTCAACATAGGTCGCCTCCGACCTAAATATACACTGCGACCTATCTTAGGTCGCTCCCCGACCTAACTTACTTATGCCGCCTACTATTAGGTCGCTAAACTCCTTAGGTCGCTCGCACTTTTAGATCGCTAACTACATTAGGTAGCTAACTAATTTAAGCCGTTAACTTATAGGTCGCTCGCCCTAACTACTAAACGACCTAACTTACTTAGCAACCTAACACTTCCCTTAGGTCGCTCAACGACCTAACTTAGGTCGTTACCCCTATAGGTCGTTCACAACCTATCTCCTAACTCGCTAACCCGTAAGTCGTATCCTTCTTAGGTCATTACCTCGGTCTAACACACTAACTCGGCCACACCTTAAGTCGTCCAAATCTCTAGGTCACTAACTCATCCCAGCCCTTAAGTCGCTCATATCTATAGGTCGCCTACGACCTAATACTTAACATGTTAACTCGTCCAAGTCTATGAGTCATCCCACATCCTAACTCGGCCACTAGTTAACTCGTTAGCTATTATAACTCGGCCACATGACCTAAGCTCCTACCGACTCAACATCACACGACCTAAGACGCTAAGTCGGTCATGACTCAACTCCGAACGACCTAGGCTACCCTTCAACCTAAGCCTCTACACGAGTTAACTACCATACGACTTAAGCACTAACGACTTAAAGACAACAACAGTTTTACGATCTTTCGATCCGTAAAAATACGGGTCGTTACATTCTCTCCCCCTTAGGAATTTCGCCCCCGAAATTCCAAACAAACAAGAGCAATCAAAATTATTCCGCATGCCTACCATCCATAGCAATCAACAAACCATGCATCCAATTACTAACCTAGCATGCAGAATTCTAAGACTAGAACAAGCTACAAATTCATGAGATGTCACGACACCTTAGGGCCATACCTCGAAGAGTTCAGGATGAGCTGCCTTCATCCTCTCTTCCTCCTCCCACGTACAGTCGTTAACATCATCACTCCATTGTATCTTGAGCAACGTAATCGTCTTCCTCCTAAGCTGTTTCGTATTGGTTTCAACAATACGAAGCGGCTTACGAGGTCTTCTAACAACTGGATCAACCTCCAAATCTTCACAGCTATCGGCAGAAACCACTGTATTCGAGTCGTGCACATACTTCCGTAGATACGATACATGAAAAACATTGTGCACACCCACCATCTTTTCTGGTAACTCCAATCTATAAGAGAGCTTTCCAATTCGCTCGATAATCGGGAATGGTCCAACAAATCTCGGAGTCAACTTTCCTTTCTTCCTGAATCGAATAACATTCTTCAGTGGAGAAATCTTCACAAAAACCATATCTCCTACGTCGAACTCCAAATGCTTTCGACGTTTATCTGCATAACTTTTCTGCCGATCCTGGGCTGCCTTCATTCGTTGTCGAATGATCTCTATGAAATCCGTTGTCTGACGAATCATCTCTGGCCCAAGCATCAGTTTTTCTCCAGCTTCCAACCAACATGTCGGAGAGTTACACGGTCTTTCATACAATGCTTCATATGGTGCCATTCCAATGCTTGACTGGTAACTGTTATTGTTCGCAAACTCCACCAAATGAAGATGATCTTCCCACGATCCTTCGAAATCCAAAACACATGCTCTGAGGAGATCTTCCAAAACTCGGTTGACTCTCTCAGACTGACCATCTGTTTGAGGATGATAAGCTGTACTCAAACACAACTCGGTTCCCAAAACTTCCTGAAAGCTCTTCCAAAATCCACTAGTGAACAATGGATCTCGATCGCTCACTATACTCTTCGGAATACCATGGAATCGAACTATCCACTTAACATACAATTCAGCCAACTTCGATGCAGTCCTAGTCGATCGAACAGGAATGAATCTTGCACTCTTGGTCAAACGATCTACTATGACCCAAATCCCCACATTCCCTGCTCTGGTTCTAGGTAGACCATCGATAAAATCCATCGATATCTGCTCCCACTTCCATGTAGGAACCTCTAATGGCTGAAGCAATCCACTTGGCTTCTTCTGTTCAGTTTTTACCAACTGACAGTTCAGGCATTTGGAAATAAAATTTCCAATATCCTTCTTCATACCTTCCCAGTAATAGGTTCTCTTCATGTCCCGATACATCTTATTTCCACCTGGATGAATTGTCAACTTCGAGTGATGACTTTCCCTCAGAACTTCATCTCTCAATTCATCTATATCGGGAACAACTAGTCGTCCTTGTTTCTGAAGCCAACCCTCTCGATCGACCTCGAATCCTTTATCCTTCTCTGGGTCCAATCCAGATTCCAAATCACGGATAATCTTGACAAGCTTATCGTCTCGCTTTTGGCTCTTGCCAATTCTTTCCACTAAAGTGGGTCTTATAGATAAGTTTGCCAACATTTCAGGTTCCAATTCACATCTAGGCCTGAAGTCAAATCCAGCCAAATACTCGAGACTCTTCCATTCTGAAAACATGGCTCCTAATCCTGCATGTCTTCGACTCAACGCATCGGCTACTGCGTTACCTTTTCCCGGAGTATAGGCTATACCGAAATCATATGATGCTAAAAACTCTAGCCATCGTTGCTGCCGAAGATTCAAATCCTTCTGGGAGAAAAGATACTTCAACGACTTATGATCTGTAAACAACTCGAATCGAACTCCCAATAGATAATGTCTCCACATCTTCAGAGCAAAAACATACGCAACAACTTTATCCTTCTGCATTAGCACTGCTCCAAGTCCAGTACCACATGCATCGGTGTAAACCACCATCTCATCATTCCCACTTGGAATAGTCAAAACAGGAGCACTCGTCAGTCGCTCTTTCAGGATTCCGAAAGCTTGCTCACACTTAGCATCCCAACTGAACACTTGGTTCTTCTTCGTCAATCCTGTTAACGGTGCAGCTATCTTGGAAAAGTCTTTGATAAATCGACGATAATATCCTGCTAATCCAAGAAAACTTCTCACATCAGATGCATTCTTAGGTCTAATCCAATCCTGGATTGCTGCCACCTTAGCGGGATCAACCGCTATTCCATTTCCAGAAATAACATGGCCTAAGAACCTCACTTCACTCTTCCAGAAGTGACACTTCGAAAACTTAGCCTTCAGCTGATGTTTCCGCAAGATTTCCAAAACAATCCGCAAATGTGTCTTGTGCTCTTCTTCAGTTCCGGAATAAATCAGAATATCATCCACGAACACAAGTACGAACTTATTCAACTGATCTCTGAATACTCTATTCATAAGATCCACAAAATATGCTGGTGCATTAGTCAATCCAAACGGCATTACCAGCCACTCATAGAAACCGGATGGTGTCCTGAAAGCAGTCTTCGGCACACTATCCTTCGCCACTCTCAACTGGTGAAATCCCATTGCCAAATCCATCTGAGAAAACACCTTAGCTTCGTGAAGCTGATCAAACAAGTCATCTATTCTCGGCAATGGATACTTGTTCTTCTTAGTTACCTTATTCAGCTCACGATAATCCACACACAACCTCAACGATCCATCCGCTTTGGTTGCGAACACAACTTGTGCACCCCATTCGGACACACTACGCCGAATGAATCCTTTTCGTAAAAGGTCATCAACTTGCACCTTCAACTCTTGTTGTTCCCTAGGCGCCATCCGCCTAAGAGGCATCACAACGGGTCTGGCTCCCTCAACTAGATCAATACGAAACTCGATCTCTCTATGCGGCGGTAACCCTTTGACCTCGTCAAAGACATCCTCGAATCCATTCACGATTGGCATCGATGACAGTCCATCCCGTGGAACAACCAGCGAATACATGAAGCTCATGAAGACGCCTTCTTCATGCTTACATCGTATCACAACCTTTCGCCCCTCCACATTCTCGACTGTCACCTCCAATCTCTCACAATCAACCTTTGCCGCATACTTCCTAAGCCAGTCCATACCCAAAATAATTCTGAACCCCGCAAAGTTCAGAACAAAGCAATCACAAACAAAAGAGCAATCATGACTCGATATAACTAGACCACGGCATAGCATACACAAACAAGACGAACCCCCAACTGGATTAGTCACTACCAATGGTCTATCAACAATATCCGGTTCCAAACCCAACCGGTCTACCAACTCATTACAAACAAAAGAATGAGACGCTCCAGTATCAAATAACACTCTAACTGGAACACCACAAATGGAAAGAGTACCTTGAACCACCACACTCTTCCCCTTCTCTTCAGCAGTAGGAGCTTTCGAAGATGACGGGACCGCCCCCAAAGCATAAGCTTGCACAACCTGCCTGTCCTTTATCGGTTCCGGACAGTTCTTCTTAATGTGCCCCAGCTTATCACAGTTGTAGCACTTCAACAACACCTTCGGATTCTTGCAATCCTTGGAGAGATGGCCCTTCTGCCGACAATTATAGCAAGTCTTTTCCCCCTTCAGCTTCTTTTGACCATCCTTACCCTTCTGCTGTTGCTGCTTCCTCTTCTTGTTTCCACCCTGCTGTAGTTTAGACTCCTCCTTGGTCACAGCTACAACAGATACTTCCTTAGGAAACAAACTCTCGTGCCTGAGAGCTTTCTCCACCAGCTTCTCAAATGGATCGTCCAGATGATCCACCAACTGTCTTCCAAGATAACTGTCCAAGCCTGTCACGAATTTCTCGTTCTTCTGGTAATAAGATTCAATATATGATCGAGCATACTTGGACAAAGCTTCAAACTGAGAAACATACTCAAGAACTGATCTTGCACCTTGCTTGAGCTCCACAAACCTCTTGAACAAGACAGACTTCTGAGCCGTAGAAATAAACTTAGCTTCAAATCTAGCTTGGAACTGTACCCAAGTAATTTCTTCCTCCTGAGTATCAATGGTGATAGAGTTCCACCAATCAGAAGCTCTTCCTTGAAGCTGTCTCGATGCAAGCTTCCTCTTAGTTGCATCATCAATTCCCAAGTCACCAAAGATCCTTCTACAAGCATCTATCCATCTTTGGACTTCAATGGTTGACTCTATCCCTAAGAAAACCTTCCCTCCAAGAGCAGTATAGTCCTTACACAACTTAGCAAAATCCACCGGTCTTGGAGCTTGAACTTGAACTCCAACATCCACTGATGTCCCTGGAGCTGGTATCCTTCTCATGATAGAAGTCATCATAGCTTCAAACATAGCTCCATAATCAGTAGCTTCCCCAGTAGCACGGTTTTCTCTAGCAGCTGGTCTCCCTCTTCGACTCATCCTTAATATCTACAAAAAGGAATGATTAGAACACCTTGAGAAACAACTACATAAGGATTTCAAATCCTTCTAACTACTATATTATATATAGTAATCATCCATCAAAATACAATTACGTCTCTCTTACGTAGTTACGTCAGCGAGCGTTGGCTAAAATCGATTAACCAAAGCTCTGATACCAAATGTGACGACCGCCCATGACTCCCGCATGGAAACAAGGGAATGGTGCGCTGAAAGTGTGCCAGGCAGCCATGAGTGACCGTCAAGGGTAAAATAAACATCGCAGACTCTATCGTAAAACTCACAGCGCATGGATAAAAATACAATAGAGAAATATAATATAGTGAAGCTCCCATAGAACAGAATATCATCATCTAATCATAATAGCTTTATACATGGTCTGAATCATGAATACAAGAAGCCTCACTACATAGCACTCAGAGTAATCGACAATCAACGGAATATCCAGTACATAGAATATGAAAATAATATGTAAAGCCTCCTGCTCGTCTTCGTCATCATCAGCGTGAGCCACTAAGATCAGCACCTGCCACCTGTCACCTAGTCTGCCCATCCCAAACATGGATGAACAGCCCAAGGTAATAAGAGGAGACATAAAACCTTGAGTCAGACAATAGTCTTAGTGAGCAGTAAATCAACTATCAAACATACCAAAGGAACATAAAGGATAAAAGGAATAGGAACCCAAATCATTCCACTCCACCTCTTTCTACAGTGATAGCCCCCAGACACACACTAAGGAGAAGCAAGCATAGCAAAGCAGATAATTAAAGTAAAGCAATAATCACTCGAGTCAAGGTCGATGTTTTCCAAATACAAACCCCCAAGGCCTAAACCAAGATCAGATAAGCACCCAGAAAACACCGCTCTTGAGACCGAATGATGATACAACCAAACATCCATGACTCTGGCTATCACTGTTATCATTGCCTTGATTTTTATCGTTAATTGAATGACCGACTCATCTTTCAACCATCCGTCAAGGGCTAATGGCAACCCCGGTTCTAGACATAACTCCGCACGTCACCGTGACCCGTGCCTAGGTATAACGGATCTACCCAGAGTACTAGCACGTCATCATGACCCGCGCCTGGGTATAACGGATCTACCCAACGTACTCTTGCTTTGAGCTTGCTAGAACCTTAAATAACGATAAGATCTCAGCCTTCTAGTCATCCTCCTCGACGACTATTCCCATTATAGCTCAAGCACCTCTCGAGCCCACCATTATCCACCAACTCGAACCGCATCATCGAGTAATCAACATGCTTGGGATGATCCCATCTGGATTAAACCAAGGCTTCCACATCATGCTTTGCTCCAACGCATCTTAGCAAAGTCCATCTCATCATCATACTTTGCCTCAACATATCATGGCAAAGTCCATTTCGTCATCATACTTCGCTTCCTCTAACTATAGCAAAGTCCTCGAACCCATCCATATGAGCTTCATCATCCGCTTCATATGCCACAGCAGCATTCACCATTCAAGAGCCTTTCCACTTAGCTTTTGAATCATCTTCAACCATCTTGTCCCAAATCAACTACAAGCTAACTCGAGACAATCAAATCAATCATACATCCAAACAATCAAGCATTCAAACAAGATCTAATCAAGCAATATCAACTAAAATGGCAATTTCGTAAATAAATGAGCATAAGTCTAACATATATGAAATCATGGATTTTAGCATAGATCTATCAAATATAAAACATGGGTTTTGTTTCTATAACTTGTTAATTGAACTTGCATAGGTAAACATCTTCAAAAGTAATGAATCTAGTCTTGGAACTAAGAAAAATGCATGAAATCTCTAACTTTAACACTCAAACAAGCCACCAATCCAATATACTCCTTTGGGTCCGCGTGAGAGATAACTGCCACTCACCGAATCACCCAAACACTTCAACAACTATCAACTAAAGATCTGGACAGCAAGGATTCAAGCTCGATTCGTCGAAATCTCGCTTGAAATGGTGAAATCTAGCTTCGTCGGATGAAAATCTTCAACTTTGGCTCTTCAATCTTCGATCTTGATCTTCGATCTTGACGGATGTTAGCACAAGATTGAAGTAGAGAAAGAAGTGAAGAAAATGTTGTAGTCGAGTTTCCAAAATGGCAGCACTTCGTCGCTTCAAAAACCGGTGCCAAAAAGTGAGCCAAACCCCTCTATTTATAGGCTGAAATCACCCTTAGGTCGCCCAGACTTAGGTCGTTGCCGACCTAAAAACTCCGACCTAACATAGGTCGCTGCCGACCTATACACTCCAACGACCTAACGGCCTAACCACCCAGAGACATACGAGTTACGACCTAGACCCCAACGACCTACGACCTAAAGCATACTCGCCTCTATGATATAGAGACCTACCGACCCAACGACCTAAAGCATACGCGACTTAACTCTCCAACGACCTAAACCTTATGCCAAAGCGCGAACTATCATAACCAAGCTATATCCCTCTCTAGGTCGCCAGAACGACCTAACGACCTTACACAGACATCCTACCTCAACATAGGTCGCCTCCGACCTAAATATACACTGCGACCTATCTTAGGTCGCTCCCCGACCTAACTTACTTATGCCGCCTACTATTAGGTCGCTAAACTCCTTAGGTCGCTCGCACTTTTAGATCGCTAACTACATTAGGTCGCTAACTAATTTAAGCCGCTAACTTATAGGTCGCTCGCCCTAACTACTAAACGACCTAACTTACTTAGCAACCTAACACTTCCCTTAGGTCGCTCAACGACCTAACTTAGGTCATTACCCCTATAGGTCGTTCACAACCTATCTCCTAACTCGCTAGCCCGTAAGTCGTAGCCTTCTTAGGTCGTTACCTCGGTCTAACACACTAACTCGGCCACACCTTAAGTCGTCCAAATCTCTAGGTCACTAACTCATCCCAGCCCTTAAGTCGCTCATATCTATAGGTCGCCTACGACCTAATACTTAACATGTTAACTCGTCCAAGTCTATGAGTCGTCCCACATCCTAACTCGGCCACTAGTTAACTCGTTAGCTATTATAACTCGGCCACATGACCTAAGCTCCTACCGACTCAACATCACACGACCTAAGACGCTAAGTCGGTCACGACTCAACTCCGAACGACCTAGGCTACCCTTCAACCTAAGCCTCTACACGAGTTAACTACCATACGACTTAAGCACTAACGACTTAAAGACAACAACAGTTTTACGATCTTTCGATCCGTGAAAATACGGGTCGTTACACGGTCGGAAAAACCAAAAACAGTTCATATTTCCTATTTTAATTGCGTAGGCGTACCTTATTTGGCATTATATAAGCAAGCTTCTGCATTTTAAAAGCAATATACATAGCTAAAACCAAGCCAATAGCTCCCTGAACCTGTACTAACTCAAATTAAACATGTAAGTTACATATTATATGAATTTTAATAAAATTTCATTTGTTTAAATAGTGCAAACATATAAACTTTGTAACAAATGATGTTGTACATGAATATTTACAAGCAATTATAAGTTGTCAATCTTCAACTTCTCATTTCCAGTGATTTATATATTATTCCAATCAACCTTGAATGTTTCCGATCCAAATTCCCTTGCATTCAATGAATATTCGTGCACATTATATTCATATCCATTGAAAATGGATACTAACTAATTTATTCTCTTCCATTCGATTCTTTACTTTGGCTAACAACAATTGACATGTTTTCCTATGCTAACTCGGTGATGTTCATTTAGTTACATAGCCACTTAAGCTTATCTTTGTTTAAAATTGATTCCAAATCAATTCGTTCACTTTTTATCAATCCACAAAAATTTATTTACTTTCCACTTGCAACAAACGACAATTTTTCTTGCAAATTTTAGTGATATTTATTTACCAATTATAGTCACTTAAGTATATAATTACTTTCAAATGGATATACAGCACATATATAAGTTTGGAATTTTATATGCTCTACTATAATGCCAGGTTTCGAAATTTTTGCATACTAGTATGTATGTATGTAATGTGTGGTCTTATAATAAATTGTCCCACTTTTGTTAAATTTCTATAAAAAATGTTGTTCATGTTTTGCATGTGTTCTATAGCCCGGCCTATGTCTAGGTGATAATAATAGCCTGACATTTACTGTTTTTTTTAAGGAAGAACCACTTGTATTTTTTTTTAAAGAACTTTGTAAATGAACTTAAGTTAGTGCCATAAATAGTAGTTGTGTGAAACTTATATATAGATATAAGTGTATTTAATAAACTTAGGTTATATAATAAAAAGTGTTTCGACTTTTAAAAGAAATAATTTGGCTCTACCTTGCAGTTATTGTCCTGTGCTTACCTTATTTGTGCCTTATGCTTCCCTGCATGAGCCTGTCAGTGCTTTGATATATAAAGTAACAGCCTGACATTGGTTTTATCTCTTTTTTTTAGGGCTTTCTTTTGACCTGTATATAGGTTATAACGTGAACTAGAGTTTCATACAATTATTATCATAGTCTCACTTGACAACTACTAGTTTAAATATATGTTAAAACCTGGCTGTGCATATTATTATTTTTTTTACCAAACATGAGTATTTGTACTTCGTTTTTAAAAAAAAAGTTTCATGTACCTACTTCCTATTTTGGCGCTTTACATTACCTGCATTCAAATTTAGATTCATTGCTTTCATTTTTAGACACCAGGCAACATAGTTTAACTTATCAATCCTTTTAAAATAATTAAAAGTATATTTATAATATTTAAAGTATAATATTAAATGTAAACACAATTTGTTTCAATAATTTGATTTAAACACCAACTTGAGTTTAGAAATAATTTTATGGTTTTGTAAATTCAATGGGTTTATATGAAAAGAAAGTGTGTTGTGTACATAATGTTTTATAAGGCCTGGTCTATTCATGTAGAAACCAATTTCATCTCCTTAATTCAATGCATACAATTATTTACCAACTCATCCTATTTATCTTGCTTAAACTAATTTTCCATTCTCATATTGGAATTTACATTCCAAAGTTATAAATTCAAACTTATTCTTTTATAGCTCCATAAACATTCACTGACTTCCCGATACAACTTGCTTTCCTCAAACAATACAAAACAACCTTGGCAACAATCCCTCTTTTGGAAACTCAAAAATGAACACCGACGATGTCGCGATCATCATCGGAATTATTTTCCAGCAACCGTAAAGAGTTCAATGCTTTTATCTCCTTTAAAACCTCTCAAATATTTTTAAATTCCAAATCCTCTAGATTTTCGAATCTGATTCAAAAATATTTCTCACATATATATTATTTTTCCCAACCTTTGGGAATCAATTCTAAATTCAAAGGAATTTAAATTTCTAAATTTTCAAATACGAAATCCTTTAAATTTATATTCAAACATTACTTTGGAATTTTATCTTATTTTAATTATTAATCACACTATAATGCATATTTAGTTTATATTTACAAATTTCATTTGTATACAAATTGATTTTTTAGTTTTTAATTATGATTCCAATATCTTATTCAACTATAATTCACACTTACAAATTCCATTTATTTATTAATATATTCCTAAATCTTGGGTTATTATCCTCAATTTCTTATTCAATTCTCATACAACAATGATAATAATTAATATTATCACTATCTAACAACCAAGCATCCATATATAACTATAATTATTTACGAAAAATCATTTCTTTTATATACAAAATAATTTTGGGTAAAATTATTTCATTTACCCTAGGTAAAACAATATTGTGTCAGTTTATCTTGTTTAAGTGTTTAGAAATCCCTATCGATAATATGGCGTCCCACGCATCGACCAGATCCATAAACACTCAACCGATAAATCAACGCAACATAAAAACAATTTATATTCACTAACAAATACCGCTCATATCTTTTAATACACTCAAACCCATTTTAGAGTACTACGGAGTCTATTCTATGAGTAATTCCCACCAGAGCCAAGGCTATCACCAACCTAAGCTCTGATACCAAGTGTAACGGTCTGTAAATCTGGACCCCTTGAGTCAACACTATTCTACCTAAATCAACTCAAGTTGTAGAGAAATACGAACCATTTGGGTTAAAGAAAAAGAGGTAGAAGAAGAAAAATAGAAACAACTACAGAATCTAACCATCGTAGCAGAATAAAATATAATAGATAATAATGATCTTTACTCTAAATCAAATATCTCTGTTTATATATTACATCATCGGAGTACAACAATCACAGCTCAACATCAATACCATACAAACAGATACACAGCAACTCAACACAGCGGAATATATATATAAACAAGTACGAGAGCACGTGTCGTCATCCAGCTCGTCTCCTGAGCTCCACATCATCATATCATGTATCATATAATACTCAGTCCGACCCGAGCATTACATTTAAATAACACCCGAGTCAGTCTGGATTACCAGCATGAGAAAAACACACTCAACTGATTATTAAAGTTCCAAAAATACTTTGAAAAACAAAAGCATCTCGTAAGACCACGCCACAAATAAACATGTCGGGTTTTTACCTTACGATAGCTAAAACATTTTTATAGAAATCCTCTGATATTATAACAGGGTCTATATACAAATACTTATAAAATAGCCGAAATTGTTACATTATTAAATTCCAGCTACTAGCCGTAGAGTGGGTAATACAAACAAAACTCGTACAAGGCTCGTAGGGAGAATGGATTTCCAACTAATGACTAGGCACTGGGGTTCCACCTGTCACAGTACGGGGCCTAGATCACCGTACCGAGGAGTACGCCTGCTCCCCTGCAGCACAAGGCTGGGACTACCCCTTACTGGATAATCCCGAGTGAGATCACCCAGCGGTTGGGATCGGCAGCCGCCCACTAAGCCGAAATAAAAAGGGAAATCTATACAGGAATGACCTCACCCTGCTTGGGTGCTACCCACCTAGCCTTGCTGCATAACCCCTGATTTTCATTCATTCTCATTTGATGAGGCTTGAGGCTAAGCGTTACCTTTTTAGAATATATCCCTTAGAATGCCCATCGTCCACCTGACGATGTTTCGCAATCATTCATCCATACAAGTCCGTCCCGGGTTCGAACGGAACCGAAGGCACTATTCCTACTACATCCATGTAGGAAATATCCTCAGGATTAGTAGCGACTAGCCCTTGCACTTCACTGCTCCATCTTCGAATCCAAACTCGTTTCCCCGAAACGTACAAACCGGATCGAAGTGGTTATCGAGAAATAAATCTCGATCCCGGTCTCTTCGAAATGATCAACGCATTTTTCCAATATTGATAGTCGGTTATTTAACTATCAATTAATATCCACAACATCCATCACACAATAAATAATTTTCCAATTATTTATTTATCTCAAAATATCTTTACAAGATATATTTCCACTTTCAATCTCTTGAAAACAGTTTCAAAGCATCTTTCTTTTCAGAATACATTTTCCAAATATTTTCTATCTCTACTGAAATCACCAAACATAAAACTAGATTTTTAAAATAATTTAATACACTTTACTTTGAAATATATTTTAAACGTTTAAGGTAAGACTGCTTCAATAATTTGTTAACAATACATACTATAGGAATATTTTGAAAATAAGGTTACTTGATAAAATATAAAACTAGATTTTTATTTTTATTTTTTTAAAAACAAAATTCTAAGTCACTTTCTAAAATAATTACTGCTAAATAGATTAAAAGAAATACTTGCTTTAGAAATTTAAATGTTTAGAAATGATAAATTTTCTAAACCTTGCTTTTTAAATCAACTTTAAAATCTTTTACCTTATAAAAAAATACTTTGAAAACGTACTTGGTTATCCAGGGAGAATTCCAGCTTAAATCACTTAAATCAATTTCCCAAATTGATTTCCAATTTATTCCATTTGAAATAAATTTCTTTAATTTCTTCATTCATTTCAAAATTCATTAATTATGGACTTAATTATTTTTGTTATTATTATTTTCCATTTGATTTTACATCATTTAACTGAAATATACCAATTTCAGATTATTCCCAATTTCTTCTTTGTTCTTTTCGGAATTTAAAATCTTAAATTTAAAATAAATGTTTTGTTCTTCTAAATAATAGCATTGGAGTTTAAAATTCATTAACTTTCTGTTTATTCAGAAATTTCCTTTCTACACTCAAGATTTATTTATTAGAATTGTTATGTCACTTTTTTATCCATTCTTAAATTTATTCAAATTTCCATAATAATATTACTTTTACAAATGCACTTCCTCTATTTTCTTCCCAAAATCAAATTTATATTTTGGTAATTCATTATACCCAATTATACCAACCAAGTCATAGCATTCAATACTTCCACATAATTCATTATATAATATCAAATAATCTGAACAGAGAATATTAAATAATTTAAATAAAAGTTGAGGGGTCCAGTTGGATCCCTCCAACCTGTTTTCCCTACATCCACAGACGTTAGCACAACATACTATGCCAATTTCAAATTATCATACTATATCACATCAATCAATTCAAGCATTCAAACAATTATTTAAATTTAATCATTTAAATTTAAATTTATAATCAGCTGAGTGAGATTAACTCACCTTTAATTTTGCAATCAAAATCCAATCTCGACTTGCTTCCTTTCAGATTTTAACCTTGTATAAACAGTTATACGATTTATTAATACTTGAATTAATCGATTAATTAATTCATAATACTTTGGTTTTTACTATTAATTTGGTTATAAATAAGTTTTCTTTTAAATAACATATTTGAACTAATTGACAACGCACTTACTATTAAATAACTTAATTAACTAATGCTTTAGTTTAAACTAATTTCTCTTTAACCATCTCTAAAAAAATTAAACAAATAAATTAACAAATTTATCTTCCCCCTCTCCCCTTTTATTTTCTTACCAGATCTACATTAATTTAAAATTCTCTATATTATTATTATATTATTCCTTTTTTCACTGTATAGCATGTGTATAAAAAAAATACCTCTCGAACAGCCTCCAACCAGGCACTCGCGTGCCTTCCTTGATGTAGAACCCTAGCTTTGTCGCCCCCTACGCGAGCGCGCATGCGTACGCAACCCTTCACCAACGCTCAACCTTATCCAGTGACGCAGCTTCCTCAGCTGCATCTGACATCGTTGCGACCTACACCTGAGGGCCACTCGAATGCCAGCAGCCCTATGATCGCCATAACCCACTGCTTCGCCTCCACTATCAAATCGCGAGTTCATACAGATCGGGCTCCACTGCTTTCCCCCTCTCGAATATGCGAGCCCATCTCGCGAAAACATCGTGCGGGTTTCCTCCCAAATCGAACGACGTTGCCGCCGGTTTCCTGATCGAGCCTCTCTCTCTATATTTTTTTTCAATTGATATGAAGTTTAGAACTTGCTGCTATGGCGACTTTTAAAAATTCAAAGAATTCGATCTTGAGACGAAATCGAATTAGGCTAAATGATTTGATTTCAGATCGAAGATAAAAGGAAGTCTCAGTTTCCCTTTTTTCGGCTATTGATTTTGAAATCTGAACGATGAAAGAGAAACGAAAATGGTCGCGTGATATAGAATAAGAAGAGGAGGCAAGACGTGATGGCGAGCAGAAAGTAGCATGCAGAGGAGACCAAAATCTATGAAATGCAAAAGACGATAAGAAAGAAAAAGTTTTGATGGTGAAAGAATTGCGGCTAAAGGTGATTAATATATATATATATATATATATATATATATATATATATATATATATATTAGTTTAAATTTAAAGTTTAAATCGTCTCGAAATGTCAGCACAAAATCTCGACCTCCTATCGAGACGTACCGCCAGGCGTTTATATTATTATACTCATATTCCGATCGCAATGGAAAAGATTTCGAGTCCTAATTTGATCGTATGAAGAAGATAGCTTTTTGAAGCAGTTAAACATTGAATTTTCGATATTAATTCTAGCGCGTTTATATATCGTACGCTCACACAACAATTCCGATCAATACGAAATTTGAAATCCGACAATAATTCAATATTACGGATCCAATGGAACTGGATTCGTCGAAATCCGAGACCGTGCCTTGGACGGCTATTTTTAATTTCAATTTAAACGATATATTTTTAAAACTGAACAAACGTCTTTAAATTCGATTCTATTACTTTTATTATCTTCAGTATTATCAATATAAATGTTACAAGCCTTCAAATTATTTTTAACAGGCTTAAAATTACAGATTCAATAATTTACCCAATTCTGATAATTAAATTCAATAATTAATTATCAAATAAATACTGATATTTGAAATTAAAGTTAATAATTAACTTTTGAATATTTAAAACTAATTAAATATTCTCATTTCAAATACTCAAAAATTCCGGGTCGTCACATGTAACTCTGTTTATTCAGATTCCTCGCTACACATAATAAAATAACACAAAACCGAACATAAGGATGTCATCACGATATCGTATCAAATCACTAAACAACTCAACACCAATGGTAAATCGCTCATATAATCCAATTCAATATAAAAGAGAAGAGAAACCAAACAAGTATAATATAATAAATTAAATTAATCAAATAAATAAAATTAACAACCAACAACTCAATATTTAATGATGAAACATCTATAACAAAAATAAATACTAAGAAATAGATATCAAATATGTATGTCAAATAATAAATTCAATTTATTTATTTAATCCCAATATAAGATTCAATTACTAAATTTAAGTTACGAATCCTTATATTATTTTTTCTAAAACTTTCAAAATCACTTTACACATCAAAAATAATTGTAGAAACTATTTCATAATTTTCTATGCTAAATATATTTTAAAGTAATTTATAAATCTCTAAAATAGTTCTTTTCATTTCAATCCATAAGTAATAGTTAAAAACTTTCATTATTATGCTAAATTTCTCATATTATCAACAAACCAATTTCGAATCACCAATATATATATATATATATATATATATATATATATATATACAAAAAGGAATTTATATTGTAATACTCTTAAAACCATTCAACAATATTTCAAAATTCATTTATCTTCAAAATAGGTCCATATCCCTAAAGATCCCTTTTTGAAAATATCTATTAAATCCTATTTATTAAACAAACACTTTAAAAAATAAATTCCTACTTGAAATATTATTAAAACCATTAAATTATACCAGATCATAAAATAAACTAAGTCCATACACTTAATTACTTCAAAAAATCTCTATTTCAATTTTAAATAACTTTATTTCTAAAACAATTTCCAACCACTCATTTTATTTCACAATTACTTTTATTTAAATATACTTCAAATTAATTTTTAAATATCATATATAATTTGTCAAAGTTTTCAAAAATATTATAAACCAAAAGATCAATCAAACATCCAAAAATATTAATTATGAAATAAAATTCTTCAAAATCATCAATATAAATTTTTATCGTATGGAAGGGTTGAATTCTATAGAATTTCAGTCATCGACACACAATAAACATGGTATAAATAAATTATAAACATTAAAATGCAAATGGACTTCATTTCCTTTGCATTTCAGACATCCAACAAGCAATCCAATAGCACAACAGCCAATTCAGTCAAGTAATTCCACAAATGATCTAAATAGTAATAGCTTTTATATAAAATGTGAATGGAATTTAGAAGTACTCATAAAATGATGCTCGAGCTAGCAGAAAAATAATTAAATGATACTAATACTGATATCATTGGCTCTTCTCATTATTACGCGTGCGCCATCACCTACCAGCATTGTTAGTTTCGGAGAAGATGGTTTTGATGACAACAACCTTAGAATAAGATTATATAATATAAATTCTAACATTATAGTTTAGATATATGTGTATATGCAGGATTTAACCATACATGTACTAAGAATGAAGACTGTGCAGTATAGAGACTCAAGACAGAAGATATCAAGATTGAAGACTCATGAGTATCAAGATTATCAAGAGTTCAAGATTTCAATAATAAGTAATTTAATTATGAATTTTGTTAAAACTCCTAAAATAGCACTAGCATCTTAAAATATATTTTATTCGTGGAATGGAATCCACTTCAAGCTTGTTAAAGGGATGGAACCCTAAGCAGGATGGAACCTACAAAAAATCTAGTGGAACATTGTTTTGTATCCACTAATTTTTTATTCAAATGTTTTATAAAATTATATCTTGCTTTCAAAATGATTTCAAAATGATTTCAAAATCTTCCTTTTAAAAGAATCAAAACATCTATCCTGGTTTTAAAATACTTTTAGCCTCAAAATAATCTTTGTCTTCAAAATCAAATTGTCCTTTGTTTTAAACTATCTTTTAATTATAATATATTTGACTTTTAATATTTATACTTAGATTTAAATATAAAATTATAGTAAAATTATATATATATTATTCTCTATACTTATATATGTATTTTAACTATAGTTAAGTATATTTATAAAGTTTAAAATAGTTTTAATACAAGATAGAAGTAATTTTCAAAGAAAAATAAATAACCAAAAATGCCATAGGCCTGTCACAACCCCAACGTACCCTTGTCCACAAGGTGGAAATTTATTTCAAAAATTTGAATTTCAAAGGAAGTGTCTATTCGTCATAGCCTTTCATGAATAGACATAACTGTTGTTCTACTATAAATAGGGGCAATCTTAACTCCCTGATTTCACTCCTCTTCTTCTTCCACATTTCTTTACAAATATTTTTATCATTACTCCACGAAATCACAGTTGAATCTAACTAGATCATCCCTAATTTGATTCTCTATCACTATCTCAACAAAATCTCAGTGCTATTCAAAGTTATAGGCTTCTTTGTAATTAATTGAGTGAGAAAAGGTGTGATTTTAGCTTGTGAAATCAATCAAGAGAGAAAAGGTGTGGTTGTAGCCTGTGAAATCAATTGGGCGAACTTGTTGCCCATAAAATCAAGTATCTCTACCTAGAGGATTGTGAATCTGGAGCAGTGTATCTCGTGGCTTTGAAATCGAGGGTGTAATTGTAAGAATTGATTTTGAAAGGAAATCCATAATTGTGAGCTGGACTGGATGTAGGGTAACTCCAAACCGGTATAAAATTTGGTGTGTTCTTTCCTTTATTGCTTTTGCTTTATTCTACATCTGTGTTTGATTCTGTGATCATATATGTGCCTGAATATTACATACATGTGTTCAAATTAATATAAACTCAAAAAGATTTAGTAATTCCTTAAAACACTATTCACCCCCTACTAGTGTTATTTCTAGTCTTAGGATCCGTAATCCGCATTTCTCACATTTGGTATCAGAGCAAGGTTTTCAAAGTTTCATAATATGATTTTTGAAAAAGCTTTCAAAATGGCTATGTTTAAAAAACTTGTTAATACTAGTTTATAAATATTCAGATCATCATTGTCTCTTGATTCTGCATATAATCAGTACTCAAATTCAAGTTGTCTACCAAAATTGTATGATGTGCAGGAAACATGTTTTATGGGTGTTGAGAATCAATCCACAATGGGCAAATTGTCCAGATCAAAAAGAATAAATGGATACTCGACATTGGATGCTCTAGAGCACACGACTGGTAATCCAGATATGCTGAATGATATAATACACAAAGACGGAGGACTGGTTTACTTTGGAGACAACTCAAAGGGATATGTGATTGGCATCATTAAAGTCGGTAACTCTGAAACTCCTATTATTACTAATGTTTTGCTAGTTAAGAATCTGAAATATAATCTGCTAAGTATTAGTCAACTTTGCGATAAAGGATATAAAATTAAATTTGAAAAAGATAAGTGTCACATTGAAGATAATAATTCAACCACAATATTTGAGAGAATTAGGAAAAAGAATATTTATATTCCTAGTATGAAAGCTTCAAAAGATAACCTGTGTCTTTTGGCAAATACAAGTGACCCTTGGATTTGGCATAAGAGATTTGGGCATTTGAATTTCAAACTCTTATCTAGACTATCAAAACATGATCTAGTAAGAGAACTCCCTAAACTGAATTTAAAGTTGATAGTTTATGTGATGCATGTCAATTAGGAAAACTTAGAAAAAGTTCCTTTAAATTAAAAGATATGATTTCAACTTCAAAACCTCTTGAATTACTTCATGTTGATTTATTTGGTCCATCTTAAATTCTGTCAGTAAATCATAGTAAATATGCTTTTGTAATTGTAAATGATTATTCTAGATTTACATGGACAATATTTTTGAAACATAAAAGTGATACTTTTGAATGAGTTAAAAAACTTTACAAAAAGGATTCAAAATCAACTTTTTGTAAAAATTATAACCATCCATAGTGATCACGGTGGTGAATTTGAAAACGAAAAGTTTGAAGAATTCTGCAATAAAAAGGGAATAACTCACAATTTTTCATTTCCAAGAACTCCACAACAAAACGGAGTAGTAGAACGTAAAAATAGGATGATTCAAGAGTGTGTGAGAACTATGCTATCAGATAGTAAATTACAAAATATTTTTGGGCAGAAGCAGTTGCTACCGCCTGTTATATTTTAAATATAATTTTAATTAGACCTTTAACTGATAAGACATCTTATGAACTTCTTCACACAAAGAAACCTAAGGTTTCTTATTTTAGAATTTTTGGAAGTAAATGTTTTATTTTAAATACAAAAGATAACTTAAATAAATTTGATCCTAAATCCGACAAAACTATCTTTATCGGATATTCTAATAGAAGTAAAGCGTACAAAGTGTTTAATTTAAGAACTAACATCATCGAAGAAACAATGCATGTTTCATTCGATGAAAATCTCAAAAATATTGAAGATACAAATAATGAAGAGGATTTAACCACTCAAAATCAAGAGTCAACTAAAACTAATAATGAAATTAATCATCCTAATAAAAAGATTAAACTTTTAAAAAATCATCCTATTGAAATTATACTAGGAGATATGTAATATGTTGTTAAAACTAGAAATCAACTAAGTAAAATAAGCAATGTAGCCTTTATATCAACTATTGAACCCAAAAACTCAAAAGAAGCATCAACTGATGATTCATGGATTTTGGCTATGCAAGAAGAACTAAATCAATTCATTAGAAATGATGTTTGGGAACTTGTTCCTAGAACTGAAAATAAAACTATAATTGGAACTAAATGGGTTTATAAAAATAAAATGAATGAACAAGGTGAGGTTGTTAGAAATAAAGTCCGGTTAGTCGGTCAAGGTTATTGTCAAGAAGAAGGAATAGATTTTGATGAGACCTTTGCTCCCGTAGCAAGATTAGAAGCCATTAGGATTCTACTTGCTTCCGCAAATCATAATTATTTCAAATTATTTCAAATGGATGTTAAAAGTGCCTTTTTAAATGGTTTTGTAAAAGAGGAAGTATATGTTGAACAACCACCACTTTTTGAAAATGAAAAATTACCAAATCATGTTTACAAACTTAAGAAAGCTCTATAAGGTCTAAAACAAGCTCCTAGAGCCTGGTATGATAGACTAAGATCTTACTTATTACAATCAACTTTGAAATTGGTAAAGTAGATAAAACTCTTTTTATTAAAAGAAATAAAAATGATGTTCAACTAGTACAATTTTACATAGATGATATCATTTTCGGATCAACTAATTTTGAAATGAATAAAGAATTTTCTCAAATAATGACAAAAGAGTTTGAGATGATTCATATGGGTGAATTAAACTTCTTTCTAGGGTTGTAAATAAAAAAAATAGATAATGGTATCTTTATTAGTCAAGAAAAAATATGCTAACGACATAGTTAGTAAATTTGGTTTGACTACTGCAAATGGAAAACCCACTCCCATGGCAACCAATGAGTACCTAAGTAAAGAAGATATCTCGAAAGATGTAGATCAAAAATTATATAGAGGAATGATTGATCACTACTCTATATCGCTGCTAGTAGACCTGATATCATGCATAGTGTTTATCTCTGTGCAAGATATCAATCCCAACCTATAGAGAGCCACTTAAATGCTGTAAAACATATCATAAGATGTGTTAACACACCTTAGATTATGGCTTATTTTATCCTAAAAATGATTCTTTTGAATCAATATCTTACAGTGATGCTGATTATGCTGGCTATAAATCAGACCGAAAAAGTACAAGTGGAACTTGTTGCTTTTTGGGGAATTCTCTGATTTCCTGGTTTAGCAAAGCAAAACATGGTTTCTTTATCAACAACTAAAGCAGAGTATATTTCTGCTGCTTTGGCTTGTTCTCAACTAATATATATGCAATAAAATTTAAAGATTTTCGTTTAACTATCTCAAAATCATCAATTTATTGTGATAATACTAGTGCAATAAACTTATCCAAAAATCCGACTCATCCTGCTCGAACTAAACATATTGATATCAGACATCATTTTCTCAGAGATAGTCTAAGTAAGGAAGTAATTACTCTCGATTATATCAATTCCGAGAACCAAATTGCCAATATCTTAATAAAACCCTTAAATAAATCATTATTTACTAAACTAAGAAGAGAATTAGGTATTTCAATAACTGAAATACAGAATATAAATAACAAAGTATAATTAAAAATTAAATTAAAATAAATAAAATAGTAAAAATATAGGTACCATGTCGACAACCCTCCCTTACCCCTGTCGACATGTAACGATTTTTTTTTACTTTTGAAATTTTCCCATCAAAATTCAAATAAGTGATTATATATTCTTCTTATTTCAAAATTTTATTCATTCTTTCTGTCCTTTCTCTGATCTATCTTTTGAAAACAATAAAACAATGGTCTCCTCTTCCAAATCAAATAAAAATTCAACTTTTTCGTTCCCTTCTCCTTCTACTGGACCATTTCAACGAACTATGCTTGCACGAGTGATGAAAATGGAAGATTCCTTGAAGGATGCACTGCAAATAATGACTGAAATTCAAGTAGTGCAACTCAGAATTGCCAAAGAATGAGAATGGCAAGGTAAAATTCTTAGAAACTTACAAAAGTTCCTAATGGGCAATCATGCTAATCCGATCTTGATTGATGAAGAATCTTCAGGAGGTCAAGTGCAAGAGGACAGGGAGGAAGAAGAAGAAGAAGCCATCATGGAAGAAGAGCACGTTGAAGATGAAGACAAAGTCGTTTGCGTTGGCAAAATGTGCTTTGACAAGGATGGAATTGTAGTAGAACAACGTGGAAATTTCTGTTTCCACTACCCAAATTGTTCGGTTCATAGATCTCCCATTTTCAAGGACACACATTAGTTTCTTTTCTCTCTTTCTTATTGTTATATGATCTTGCTTCCGTCTTCTACGCAAATGTAAATATAACAATATATAATTAATAAATGATTTATGTTCTTATATTTGATTTCTCACATTATCACTATTATAAGTATTATCATATATGGATTCTTAGTAATTAAGGACTAAGTTTTAGTTTTAGAATTAAGTGTTGATTATTTATGATAACACTATTATTATAATCACATGTCATACAGTACTAGATTAAGGGTGAGTTATATAGTTTAGAGTTAGTTTTTGTTGATGACAAAGGGGGAGAAGTATAAAATAAGATAGTTAGGCAGAGATTAAGGGGGTTATTAGTTTTAGGGGGAGTTATTAGGATAGAAATAATATTTTATAAATAAAGGTTGTCATCATCAAAAGGTGAGAGATTGTTAGTCCCGGAGAAGATGGTTTGATGACAACAACCTTAGAATAAGATTATAAAATATAAATAATAACATTATAGATTTGGTATATATGTATACACAGGATTTAACCATACAGGTACTAAGAATGAAGACTGTACAGTATAGAGATTCAAGACTGAAGATATCAAGATTGAAGATTCATGAGTATCAAGATTATCAAACGTTCAAGATTTCAGTAACAAGTAATTTAATTAGGAATTTTGTTAAAACTCCTAGAAAAGCACTGGCATCTTAAAATCCATTTTATTCGTGGAATGGAATCCACTTCGAGCTTGTTAAAGGGATGGAACCCTAAGTAGGATCGAACCTACGAAAAATCTAGTGGAACGTTGTTTTGTATCCACTAACTTTTTATTAAAATGTTTTACAACATTAAATCTTGTTTTCAAAATGATTTCAAAATTTTCCTTTTAAAAGTATCAAAAACATCTATGCTAGTTTTAAAATATTTTTAGCCTCAAAATAATCTTTATCTTCAAAATCAAATTATCCTTAGTTTTAAACTATCTTTTAATTATAATATATTTAACTTTTAATATTTATACTTAGATTTAAATATAAAATTATAGTAAAATTTTATATATATTATTCTCTATACTTATTTATGTATTAACTATAGTTAAGTATATTTATAAAGTTTAAAATAGTTTTAATACAGGATAGAAGTTATTTTCAAAGAAAAATAAATTACCAAAAATACCATAGACCTATCGACAACCCCAACATACCCTTGTCGACAAGGTGACTGTTTATTTCAAAATTTTGAATTTCAAAGGAAGTGTTTGCTCGTCATATCCTTTCACGAATGGACATGGCTGTTGTTCTACTATAAATAGAGGCAGTTTTAAACGAATTTATATTCATATTTTCTTTGATTTCACTCCTCTTCTTCTTTCACATTTCTTTACATATATTTTTGCCATTACTCTTTCGAAATAACTATTGAATCTAACTAGATCATCTCTAGTTTGATTCTCTGTCACTATCTCAACAAGATATCAGTGCTATTCAAAATTATAGGCTTCTTTGTAATTAATTGAGTGACAAAAGGTGTGATTGTAGCCTGTGGAATCAATTGGGCGAACTTGTTGCCCGTAAAATCAAGTATCTCTACCCAAAGAATTGTGAATATGGAGTGGTGTACATCATGGCCTTGAAATCGAGGGTGTAATTGTAAGAATTGATTTTGAAAGGAAATATGTACTTGTGTGCGGGAATGGATGTAGGGTAACTCTGAACCGGTATAAAATCCAAGGTATTCTTTCCTTTATTGCTTTTACCTTATTTCTGCATCTGTGTTTGATTCTGTGATCATATCTGTGTCTGAATATTGCATACATTTTTGTTTAAATTAATATAAACTCAAAAAGATTTAGTAATTTCTTAAAACACAATTCACCCCCCTCCCCTCTAATGTTAATTCTAGCCTTAAGATCTGTAATTCGCATTTCTCACAAGCACCATAACTCATGGTCAACAACGGCCGTCAGCGGCAGCTCCATATGACTTCTCTTCTTTACCAACCATACATCCTGGATCAACACCCTCCATTAATCCCAGATAACTTGCTCCAATAAATCAACATTGCCGTCACACATGCCAGCAAACACCTCAGTCTGATCCACCTCCTCAACGTAATGGTCGCAACTTCCACTATCTCCAACCGCATTGCCATGGACTCTCTCCTTCCCCCATGCGACGCAACCTATGTCGGGTCGCGAGCGATTCTTTTTTTTAAATGATGCACGTTTTTAAGTTAGATATTATGACACATTCAAAAGGAATTAGGGTTTAGATTTTCATATAGAGTGGGAATGGGAGATTTCTAGAGAAAATGGGAAAGGGGTTATTTAAAATGGACTTGGCTAAATAATTTTGTTTAGGGCCTTTAATTTCAATTTACCAAGTTTTAATTAATTTCATTCACACTTAAGTTTGAAATTTAATCCTTGAACTTTGTTTATAAATATATTTCAATCTAGTTGAGTTGATTTACAATTCATTCTACAAATTATGTTTCGATAATTACCAATTCGACCGTTTATCATACTATTACAAAATAAATTTATTTTCCAACTATTTCAACCATAAATTAAAAAATTACTTACACTTCAAAATATATTATACTGAATTCAAAACATTTTATTCAATTTTAATAAATTATTCAAAAAATTTATTAATTTATTTCAATTTATTTAAACAAATAAACAAACTTCAAATGAATCAGGGGTTTTGTTTCATTTAAGATTTGATTCATTGAGGATTCCACAATAATGAATAGAGAAGAAAGGCACATAACAATCAAGAACATCATGTATAATAGGTCCAAAATTCATATATAAACTATAACAACCTGTATTTTAGTGCATAGGTATTTAAATAATTAGTTTAAACTTGGGATATTTGATCTCTAATCAATGGCTAAAAAGCCAACTCCAAGAGGTGAACAAATTAAGACTCGAGAACACCGTCATCAAGTTCTAAATATCTTTCGAAGGTGTGTTGAATATAGCATTGATGAGTTTGGAATTATGGAATTTTCTTAAATTATTGTCTTTGTATATATTTCCTAAATATATGTGCAGAATTGAACTCTATAGAATTTCGATAAGCATTTAATATTTCTAGGATGAGGAATTTATTACGAGCCATGTAAGAATTTGCAGAATCGGATGGTCGGTACGGTCATGATACATACGAAAATGACATTCTGGAGATCTATTTTTAATGATGTCACATTATATACCATCGTGAAGAGAAAATGAGACAAAATGTGCTAAAATATCTTCACGATATGATGCTCCAACAAGTCGTTTAAGCATTAAATGTGAATCAAATTATTTAAATAAATTAGATAATAAAATAAGAAGTTTTAAATAATCCTTTAAAGTAATAAACAAAAAGAAAACTTCGTTGTAGAAATAAAAAGGTGTGGGTGCTAGTTTTTGATCGACTAACATTGAGGGGTTACGATAATGCTAAGATTGAAGTAGGTGATGGCAAGGGCGACAATAGGTTTGCATTGGGATGATGCAGGTATAAATGGGGTTCGGGGTTGGTGCATTCATCATTGATAGGTTGTGAACCAGAGCAAGGTCCGATACATGTTTTTTAAAGGGGCGAAGGTTATGGTAGTACCACCATGGAGTCGCCTCATGAAAGGGAAGCAACTGGTGAAGGTTGGAGGTGCTCTGATGGTCCATAGCAGAGGCAATAATGATCAAATAGAAGCAGGAATGGGTGTGGGCGAGATAGTTTAAAATAGGGAAAAAGGTTGATTATAAATTAATTAATTTTATTTATTTATTTATAAGTCATACTTTTATAAAATTCATATTTTTGCATATGAGGTTCAATCGTGATACAGTTTTCATCATTGCATTTGTACCAAGATTTTCTACAACATGTCATAGCTTTGTTTGTAGTATTTTGTAGAGTTAAGGTAGTTCTCAAGGGAAATAATGTAATTTATTATGTAAACTTAACTCTATAAATAATCTTGTTCAAAATAAAGTATGCTTTCAGTTTTGTTTCTACTATGTGTTGTTGTATTGCAATATAGATACAAATTAGTTGCCTTTAAACTATATGAGTTGAAAATCCTTGAAGGTGATGTTTTATCGATTGCAGTTATGAAAGTGTTTGTAATCATGAGCATGAAATCGAGATCAACTAAACACTAACTTATTAAATATTCTTAGTCAAAATGCATGAAGAAAAGAATATCAATACGTATATTAGGATTAGTTTACGTAATGCTCTCCATATAATAGACGGTGATTTACTAATGATTGTTGAGGGTACAAAAGGATAACGCATTTGTGGCTGTGTGAAACAATCACAAAATGATTCGATGAGAGTTTTCTATATGTTAATATAATTAAGTCAAAATAGAAGATTTCATGGTAGTGACATACAAGTAGTCTTCTGACTTGAGGGTACCGTCAATCTTAAGTAGCTAGACTATACTTTGTTACATTAAATACTTGGCACGACGACCTTGGTACAACCATGATTGAGTATAGGTTGAACTACTTGAAGCAAGATACTACCCAACAGTGGATTTTCTTCTTTGTTATAGAAGGTTGGTCTTACCATAATTGATAATTCAATTTAAAGTCAAAATCTCTAGCCTATATAAATCAGTTAATCGATAAATGCCATTGAACCAAAGACTTTAAAATGACATAGATAATTAAATATGGATATCAATAGAGTTTTTAACTATAGATCAAACTCTAGATATCTGATTAGTGACAGCGAAAAGAATATGTATACAAAATATTATTACTAAGTGAGCTTATTTTAGATCGAAATGGGTTTCATCTAAGTAGTCTGTAAGTGTGACGACCCAGATTTTTTTTGACATGGGTTAATTGGGTAATTAACCAGTTTAAATTATCGAAACATTAATTTTATAAGTTATCAAGTCCATTTATTTACGTTTCCATTATAACATTTAATCTAACAATCTCAAGAATATTTAATTATAAAAACTCTCAAATAATTTAGTTAATTCTCTACCTTATTAACATTTAATCTAAATATATGCATATGAATGTAATCTTGATAATAATGCTTAAAGTAAATCAATCTTATCAATATTAAATATAAGTATAAAATGTATGAATATAAATTAAGTAGTTAAGCTTAAAATAGAAACAAAAAAGGGGATTTCTGCTAGAAATAGAAATAGTATATAGTAACTTCTATGGTTTATTAAAACATAAATAAAATACATAACCATACATATATACATACATACAAAAGATATACATAATATAAAATTCATATAAGGATATGCATGTAACCATGGAAGGAGACATGCGTTAAATGCCTATACCATCAAGCATATAAAATATTCCATCTCAAATTTAACAAATCATTTCATTTCTTCAAAAATATCTTATGTGGTAAAGAGTAAAAAGCTAGTCAAAAGAAAATGTAGGAAAAATAAAAAGGAAGCTTGCTGTGAAATGCAGAGCCTACCTTTTCTATTTATACCTCCACTTGCCATTTTTCCATTCATTCGAACCTAGTAAAAAAACAAAGCTAAAAACTTCGCTGCATTTCATGACTAAAGCAAAATAAAAACAACAAGGCGGAGAAGATCAAATCATAGCAATTCATCTTCAACCAAGCAGAGTAGCAGTTTTCAAAGCCTATTGTCCTGTTCAAAACAAAATTGGTGAGTAAACACTTTTAAAATTTTAAATCTAAGCAAATATTCTTCTGTTTGTCTGTGAAGCTTAAGATGAATAATACTTGGATTGTGCATATATATGAGTATCTCTGTGATATGAATGTTTGAAGTGTGCATGTTAGTTATATTGAATCATCTCTGTTCTGGGTTCTGTAAATTAGAATTTTGATCAAAAATCCAAACCTACTCACCTGGTCTTTATTTGGACTAGAGATTCAAACCATTTATGTTTATTTATTTCTAAGTAAAACTTAAAATTTGTTCAAGTAAAATAAGTCGGAAATATATCTCGAAACAAGATAGAACAGAAGAAAGTTTAAAGATATGATGAAATCCGTCATCATGGATTTCTTATTCAGGTTTATAACTTGAATCCATATTGAAAATGAGGAATTTTAAAACAAATATCAAAATTTTTATAAGGGTTTTGAGAGTGCATTTCAGTATTGACTGGAATGTGAGTTTTTAAGTATTTCTGGTGATCGGTAGCACTAGGGTGGTCGAGACCCTTTTGGGAGATGGCTGGGAGTTCGATGGTCACAGAAAAAATGGCTGGTGGGGTGCTAGATGGTCGTGGCGCCGGCGGCGAACCAATTTAGTTTTTAAACCAAGTTTTGGTCACATTTAGGTTTTGGTGAACTGCATTGCCTAGGGATGATCGAGTGGCATCGGGTTTTGGCAATGGTTGCATGGGAGTATGAGGAATGCATGGCCATGGTTGTAGAGGTTCTGGTGGTCGAGATAGCTTGGACAAGGAGTTTTCTAGTGATAGTTTAATTTCCAGGTTCGACTGGATTGCTCGATTTCGATCGAATGCTGGAATCTGTGAATTGATGATGGGAATTGATTGCAGCGTCGAAGGTCGACGTGCCGGAAGGATGATCGAAGGCCGGAGGTGGCTCTGGCGAAGGTGAACATGCACGGTGACTTATTTGTTTCAATGAGTTGGTGTGGGAGGTGACTCGAAGGTGAGCTCGAGTATTTGGGGTGAGTGACTCGAGTAAAAACTCGAGTAGATGAGAGTTATTTTTAGTCCCAGGTTTTAAATTTAAAACTTAAACTAAACTAAAACTCAATTTTTGAATGGGAAGGGAACTCGGGTTAGACCCGAGTAAATCTTCGGGTTGACCCGAAGCAAGTCTTGAGCAGAGTTTTAAAAGATTTTAGAACAAAATTTTGAAATTTTAAAAATAAATTTTAGTTTAAACTTTCTTATACAAATTACTTTATATAATAATTGTTTTCCTTGACAATTGTTTGAGAAGTTTTGAAATTTGTTTGATTTAAATTTTGTTAAGTAAATTTTAAAGTTATTTAAAATTTAGATTAGAAATGAAATTTTAATGCTAGTTTTTAAAGTTTAAATTGAAAATAGTTTTTTTTAAACTATTATTGGATAAATGCTTAAAGTTATTTAAAAGAAGTTTTAAATTGATTTATTAAGTTAAAGGATTATTTTATTTCAAATTTAATTAAAATGATTTAATTTAGTAAATTTAATTATTATGTTAAAATGTTAGGGGTAATCAAGACATTAATAAGATAATGTTTGTCTTAAGTTAATTAATTTGTAAATTAATTAAAGAGGATCACTTGATGATGAATTAAGTATACATACTTAATGAGATAAATAAGTGTAATTATTTAGTAAAAGTGGATGATGGAAAATTTCAGAATGTAATTAATTAAAGAAATAATTACATAATGGGAAGTAATTCAAGGGTAATTACTTAGTAGAAATAATTACTTGGTGTAATTTATTGACGGATTAATAAATTAATTAAGGGATTAATTTATTAAGGTAAGTAATGACAGAAAGGTTAATTGTTGTTTATGATTAAGGTTGATTAATGGAAGTAATTAATTAAGGATCATTAATTACTAGAGGTGATTAAGGTTCATTAATGAATGTCTTAAAGTAATAAAAGGTTAATTAATGTGAATGGTGAAATAATTAATCTATGTGATTAATTAAAGATTAATTATTTAATGTAATTAAAGAATAATTAATCACGAAAGATTAATTAAGATGGATGATTATTGGATGATTTATTACTTGGTTTATAATTAATTAATAAGCAGGATTTAAAAGTAATTAAAGTAATTGATTTAATTCAACGTGGTTAATTAAATTAACTATAGAGGGTATGGTTGATTAATCTTGCTCATAAAAGATTGAATGCATTAGAATTATTGATATTTCTGATATGGAATATCAGTGATATGATTTGGTTGAACGGTGATAATGTGGTTACCTTTCTATGATGAATTGTTGTGTAAAAATGACATCCTATATATAAAGTGAATTGTATTTCACATGAATAAATTGGATTAGAATGATATTGAATTCGAAGTGACCAGGGTCGGGTATCAGTAATAACTGAAACCACTTCGATTAGTAATCTAAACTCTTATAAATGTGATGTGTGGAAGCAAACAGGCTGGAATGGAACAAATTGCGTAATATGAATAATAACCTGAAACTATTGTGTGATAAATGTTGACTATGAGAACTCGTAATGGATACGAGTTACCCTAATATTCACATATGCTATAGCTTGGAATTTCATATTATATAGGTTTACTCACGCTGGTTTCCAGCCTGACCCGGGTGTTACTTTGATGTAATGCTCGGGTCTAGCCGAGTATTACATGTTTCCAGGTAAGGACGTTCTGGAGCTCAGGAGGAAAGCTGGATGGCAAGAACGTATGGAGTATTTCTGCTATATTATATTGTTGTATATCTGTGATATGATGATTGTGTATATCCAGTGTCTTTATATATATGTAACTCTGATGTATTATAAATGTATTTGATAGATACAGAATTCTTTTGTAAACTGTTATTATTTGATATTATATTTTTATGCGCTGCGAATGTGAGATGTTGGTGTTTCTGTTCTTCTATCCCTTTCTTCTTTTTCCTAACCATCTGGAATTTTTAGGATTGAAAATTTCGGGTCATTACAGTAAGTAGTAAACTTGGCCTAATACTATGCTTTAGAAAAGTACAAAGAGACTTTAAGATTTAAATATTTTGCTTATTGACTGACGATCGAGTTCACACCAGAGAGTTAATATCACCACATTGTTAATTGTTTTCGAGTTCGATTAATGGTAAAATTAATTTGTAAACACTATAATTATAACAAATTAATGAATATGTTGTATAAATATTTTATGGAAATTCTAATTATTTGTTCAAAGTTTAAAATTGATCAGAATGATGTAAAGTTGTATATTGGGTTTGTTAAATAAAGGGCTTGAATTAAATAATTAATTAACTTACTTAAATAAGAGTCATGAGCTTGTTGTCCAAAGTTGGTCAAGTATCAAGGCCGACTATAATAATTCAAATGAGGGATAAGGAAAAGTCTTTTAGGTCTACAAGAAAAGAGGAAAATGCACATATCTCTAGTTATAAATAGTCTGGCCTCCACACCTTTTTCGATACACTTTCTAGTGTCCATTTCTATCATTAGTGATGCCTTGTTATCTGCATTGCAAACTAAAGTCGAGGTAGAAACTGTGAAGCTTCAAGAGAAAATCTTCACCAAACAACATATTAAGTTCTCGGCAGGACATCGACGGTGGATGGTATCTGTTCTAAATTAGTTTTTTTGTTGATATACATATACATACATACATAAACATGTTCCTCTATACACATTTTCAGCCACAATTTTATTTATAAAATAAATAAATATATCAAAAATTTATATTTATATATATTTGATAATTATTTTTCTATTAATTTATATATGTATGTATGTTTCTCTGTGTGTGCGTATTATTAAAATTTGTTAAATATCTGTATGGATATATCTATATATAATAAAATTGCTTTGAGACAATGAAGAAGACAAACAACGGCTGGGATTAACTTAAAAAAAGACATCGAGTGATCATAATTTGTCCACCTATACATAGAAGGAAATATATACTAACTTTATTAATGCCTCCATTAAAACTTTTAATCCTTAGTTAACTCTGTGATTACCCCACTCATCCATTATCATTTCAAAACGAAATTCATGTTCAAGAAGTTGAAACCTACGCAAGATCAATATTCTTATGTTTCATTTTCTTTCGAATATAATTTTGTTCACACTTTTTTTTAAGTGCGAACAAAACACTTTCCTTTCTATTGGAGGAATTTGATAGGCCACATATGGCCTCCCTCAATTCCTCCATTGAGCTAGATCTCCCATCCGCAAAATATTATGAAACCCTAAATTAGTCTTCTGTTTTGACATGAAAATAGTGAAGAATTTGAGAAGCAACAAGAAGAAGTAAGTAACCAGATCACGACAATTTAAAGGAATCTAAGCAAGAAACATCTTAATTAATAAATTTCCCCATTTTAAATCGATTTTTGATTTTGTTAAATTAAATTTACGAAAGTAAAGATTTTGATCCCTGAGTTAATTTAGCACTTTCAGATCAAATAATTATCGAATTTTTTTCTTCTCCTGTTGGACATTAATGTTTCGATTATTCTTTTAAGTCTATTTTTCTTCTCTTGTCGAACATTAATGTTTTGAGTTTTCATTTAATTTGCTAAGTATTCTTCATGTTAATTTGACGGATTTATGTAAACATTTGATTTGGAAGGCACGATCGGTTTATGTTACTGTATGAAATTATTGCATAATTTCTTCAATTGATACGCCTATGTTGTTCTTTAATCGGGCTTTTAATGCTAAACTTTTTTTTTTTCAAAAACCCAGGAGAACCCGGCTTACCGGTAAACTCTTGAGGAGGGTATAGTAAAGTCGTCCGCTAATCCAAGCCCCCATACCCCCGGGTAAATTGATATAGGATAGGGAAGCGCATGGTGGGAATCGAACCTGGGTCTTTTTACCAGAACCCAATTTCAATACTAAACTTAAACATGAGTAAGTATATATATTTTTTCTTTGGTTTTTATCTTAATCGATTTTTGACAAATGTATGTTAGTTGATATCATTATGACCTTTTGTTTTCAGTACCATCCAAGCTCGGTAACTATGAGCAACATTCAAGTCATTTCAGTTAATAAGTATTAATCTAACGGTAAGAATCCAAGTGACTTGGGTCTTGATGTTGTATTATGTTTTTGGGTCCAATCTTTAAAAAAAATTCCTTTCTTTTATTTCAATTCATCAATTATGTGGATCTGGAAAAATTACATGGCAAAGTTGCAATAAATTAGAAAAGAAGTTAAAAAATCAAACTTAAATAATATTAATTTATTTATATTCTTTTATGCATGGGAGTATCAGAATCATATTTCAGCCAGCCGGTCCTTACGTTTTTATGTTTTTTTAATGATTTTGTTGTTTATCCTTTTTCTGTCTTATTTGATATAACAAACATAATATTTTAGATTTGTACACAGGATGATTTCCATTTGGATCAAGTGCATTAAACCTTCAAACACCAAATAATATATTGAAAAATAATAACATCAACTTATTTTAAGTAAATGCACGAATGAACTTATGCTTAACTCCTTATCATTAATTTCTCCTTAAATCCTTCAAAGCTTAATTTATCATTTCACGTGATCCAGAAAAAATGTATCTGCAATCATTAGTTAGTAGATTATAACATGTTTATATATAGGTATATAAAAGGCATGAAAAAAGAACGACTGATAAAATTCTAAACAACTTATCTAAACCTTAGGGCCACGTGAATCAACAAGATTCCACGTTGGAACAACAATGTGTGAGTAGTCAATCCTTCAGTGTCGTTTTTCAACGATAGAGCAGTAACTGCTCCATGGATGCTACAATTATGCCTGTCAATGGTACGGGTTTCGACCCGAGTCCGGTCCAAACCCATCATATTTATTCGGATACGAGTATTACATTTTACTATCGAAACCCGACTCAGGCCCTATCCGGGTCGGATACGGTTTTATCAAAACCCGCCTCGGTTAAGGCCCGATCCGACTATAAGTTTTTCATCATATCAAAACATGAGTGCGTGTGTTATTTATTTACTATTTTGTTTATTTACATGTAGATATTTTTGCGCACGTTTATTATGAGCTTGACTACATCACCGTCCAATTTATATGTTAACATTATTTGTATACAAATTTTACCAAGGTGCAGTTTTAAAAATATGGTTTTAACATAAATATTCTGACTAAGGTATATGGTTATTACCTAGTGGGCTTAAAACTCTGACGGGCCGGACTCGGATATTGGGTTGAAATACCATGCCGGTTCGGGCCAGGCTTGGGTTTTAATTATTGTAATTGGACTCGGGTCCGAGTTTTAAAATACCCGGACCGAACCCTGCCTATTGACAGGCCTACTACAATAGGCTATAGATGCGTAGATGTTGCACAGAGTTTTCCACTTCTTTTTTTAACAACTTATACCAATTTTTAATGTAAATCGAAAGTATAAAGAAGGACATTATTCAAAATATTATGATTTTCATAATTCCAAATCTAAATGTATATTTTATGTTAATTTTTCATCTTTTGGTATATATACTTTATGTATTTCTTGATTGGGAAAAAAATTTAAAAGACAAATTAAAGTAAATAATTAGTCACAAGGACAGCGCACAAATTTTTTACCATAAAGACAAAGCCCAAAGCCCAGATACAATTTCAAAAAAAAACAAAGTATTTTGTTCGTCTTCCTCCTCCTTCCTTTCACTCAGAATTTGACGAAAGTTTTGCTCGAAAAAAAAAATGGCACCACAAACCAAAAACAGATCTACATCTCCAATAGAACCTCAAAAATCAACAGTGGATGAACAACGAGCACAATAATCAACAGTCGATGAAAACCTAACTACGTCAGAAGTGAAGAAACAAAGTGAAAATCGAAATGTCGAATCACTTCCAACAGCAGATATTCAAGAAGAAAACGAATAATGGAAGAGGAAAACCAACCTCTATTGCAAACGATACAGATGACAATAAAGGGAAAAGGCAACAAGTTAAAACTTGAAAACCTACATCAGTAGAAGAGAAAAAGAAAAATAGAGAAAAAAGAACAAAGAGAAGACATGGAAAATATACAGCAATTGAAAGCAGACCAAAAATAAGTGAAAGTATACCAGAGAAGGTAATTGATACTATAAAATCAAATATAACAAAGTTAGTATAGTTTTGTTATAGTAATATTGAATTTTTTTTTTTGCATAGAACAAAGAAGAGAACATGCCGCAACAAATACCTACAGAGAAAGCAGTTGACAATATGCAAAAAAAAGAACAAAGAACAAAAAGAAGAAATGAAAAAATGATTCAGAACAAAATACAAACAGAAACTGAGGTAACTGAAATTGCAAAATTATAAAACTAATACTAACAATTTCATACTGTTAAATGTATTCTAATATTATCAAAAATGTTAAACAAGAAAAAATCTCAGAAAAAAGAAGGAAAAAGGCTACAAATGAAGAATCAAAAGAAGAACAACTCAATTCGGTAAAATAAGAAACATAATAACTTTATAGCATGATAAATATTGCAAAAACAATACCTGTAAATCATTTGGTAAAAGGAAAGGCTGATAATTACAACAAACTGATACCTAATTACAAGAAATAATAGTCATTATCATTTAGCGTAAATTGTTTGATAAAATAATAATCAGTATCATTTAGTTGAAATCTGATATGTACAAAAAACTGATACCTATTTACAGAAAAAACTGATACCTACTTATAAAAAACTGATCCTACTTGGAAAAAATGATACCTGGTTACAGAAAACTGATACCTACATAGTATAAACTGATTCCTATTTACTGCAAACTGATACCTAGTTACTGCAAAATTGAAATCATTACATATTTGACTGAAGATATTTTACTGCAGCTAATACGCAACCTATTGTTACATTTCAACGGAATTTGTTTCATAAATTACTTATTGTCTTTATTTAGAAATAATAGAATGATGATGATTTTGTTAATCCACAACCAGTTTAAAAGAAGCTATAAAATTGGTATGAGATTTCTCTTTCTTTTAAAAAAATTACTTGTTACAAATAAAAAAGGTGAATATGACCTAACTTTTTAACCTTTTGTCTTTATTAGAGAAAAAATAGAAGAAATGCTCAAAGAAATCTGGAAAAGCAATAACATAGCAGGCACGGAGGTGAAACCAGATGATATGCATCAAATAAAGTGTGCACAACAAGCAGAAGACACGTGAGTTTTTTTGGTTAAAATGATATCTACTGACAACAAAATGAGCAATACAATTGAAACTACTAGTCATAATCAATTGAAAGTTGCTCATTATTCAAACTATCTGTGTTTTTGCATTATGACATTTCATACATAATTCTATACATCATTGTATGCCTTTTATATTCAATTGAATTTGATTCATAACAAAATATTGAAAAATATTATCACTCAATTTCAAAAACATTTAGTTCATAAATAAACAGTTACTACAGGAAGAAAATTGATACCTAGATAAAAGAAACTGATACCTACAGAAACAAAACCGATACCTGCATAAAAGAAACTGATATCTATAGAAACAAAACTGATACCTACAGAAACAAAACTGACACCTACAAAAACAAAAAAGATAACTACATAATAAAAAATAATAAAAAATTAGCAAATATATCTTAAAATAAAAACTACAAACGCAAAAATTTCGTACACAAATCGATACTAAGTGTGCTAGTAAAACTGTTAAATATTTTAATTCAAAGCATACTATATGCTTGTACCATTATCCCTGAAATTCAATGTTTTGTATTAATTGTAAACCTGATAATACAACTTATGCAAACTGATACTAACATTACATTTTGGTTTCGACGGGCTTGACTCTGGAATATTTGTAATAATATTCATCGTTCCACTGAACAAAAGCAGAATACCAATAAAACTTGGAAAGAATGAAATATTATCCACAAGAGCAAAGATTGTACATGCAATATTGACAGATGATGAACATTGCTGAAGTTTATCTAAATACATATCAAGCTTAGGAGAAGAAAGAAAATGAAAGAACTGAATTCACATTGTGATGTTTCACAATTAAATTTGATATTGTATAGTAATGTAATTCTGTTGAAATTTGTACTTGTGAAGTAATGATGTTCTGTTACAATTTGATACTTATGAAGTAATGATGTTCTGTTCTTAAAACAATGCTGCTCTTACTTGTAAAAACAAACACCAAAACCAATACTGTAAAATCATTTTAATTGATATTAAATCTGATACTATCACTTATACTAAATACTTGAAATTAAAATCAATTTGATAATATGCTATACTGAATACAAATTAATAACAAAAGCTTCAATTACAATAAACCACCAAAACAAGTCACACATCCACTTCTTAATCTAAACATATTCAAAATGAAAAATCAAATCATATCCTCTTCGAAGCTTGACAGTTACATTTATTATAATCAAGCTGCTTTGCACTCGCCATATCTGTTTTGCTTATTCTGAAAATATGAAAATCCTCCTTTAGGCTCAACTGATGGTCTACCTACGCCACATTATCACCACTGCCAAAAAAAGAAAAAAAAACATTAGTAAAAACATGTTCAATTTAGAACAATAGTTTTTCCATTTCAGAAACTGATACCTAAGGTATAAAAAACTGATACCTAATTACTGATAATCAAGAAAATTGATACTAAGAAAAAATAAAAATGATACCAGAAAATTAAATCTAAGATATGATACTTTTCCACTCTATCACAAGCTTATATACAACCCAATCAATGATAATTTTCCAATCATCACAAGCTTATATCTCATTCTTCAAATCATACAAAGAGCAATCAATAGACAATCGAGTGCTAAAGTGTTATTATTCAACACAAACGGACGAAGAAGACTGTATCCCCACTGCCAAAAAAAATAAAAAATAAACATTAGTAAAAATATGTTCAATTTAGAACATTAATTATTTAATTTCAAAAAACTGACACCTACCGTATACAAAACTGATTTCTAGTTACTGATAATAAAAAAATGATACTAAGAAAAAATAAAAATGGTACCAAAACTGAACCTAAAATATGATACTTTTCCACTCTATCACAACTTTATTACAACCCAAGCAATAATACTTTTCAAATCATCTCATATTAATGGAAGAAAATGAAAGATAAATTAAATGAAAAGAAAATTAAAATACAACATTGCATAAAGAAAAGAATAATAATAAAAAACCTGCCGCTACTTCCACAATTTGCCATAGACGAACGAACAAACAATGAGAACAACAACACTGCATATCATTTGTAAAAATGAACACAATTAGAAATCATGGCCAAATTCTTTTAACTCGAGTAGAAAAACAACAAAAAATAGAGTAATATAAGCATATCTAATTAATACAATTTGAAGAAAAACAAGATCACGGTACAAATATGAAAAGAATGAGATCAACAAAACGCGCGTAAGAAAAAAATGATCGATGAACTACAATTTTCAGAAGGAAGAAATTAAAATAAAAACGAAGTAGATCGATATTTTTATTGCGAGAGAGATATTTGATCGGGACTGAAAATTTTGATCGAAAGGAATAAGAAGAATAGCGCGAAAGTGGGCTGAAAAGAAAAAAAAAGATAATTTGTCCTTTAGAGAAAATGATTAGCTGACTGTCCTACATCCAAAAAAGCCCTAAAAACTATCCTTGAGGAAACTTTTCTGTTCTTGATTTATGTTTAAAGCCTACTATATATTTTCAATTAGTATTTTCATATATTTTTTAAATTTTCCATGTTGGAAAAGCTATTTTTAATTTAAATAAAAAATAAGAATAACTGCCATTTATTAACAAAGTTTGGGTTAAAGAGTGATTTTGGGCAAATCATATTGGTAAAATAGGTGTATTATGGAGTGGATATTACTGCAAGTTACCATACAATTGAATATTTACATATATAATTGTCACATGTACCACATTAAGGAAATGAGAGATAAGTCATAGTCTATTGACTAATACCATAACACAAAAAAGGATGTGATTTGCTAGCTCATGTTATAAAAAAAATCTAAATTATGGAAATTAGTGTTTCATTACTCTATAAACTATTATTAGTACATTTTATTAATGAATCATGTTTGAGTTTTAATTCTACTATTTACAACTTACTAATATGATAACCTGAATTCTCTTTAACCATTAGTTAACAAATATACATATGATTGTTACACCCGTATTTCCCAAGCTATGTTAGAAATGGACTAAGCAATATACAAATCCAAAAGAACTCCTCACGAAGTAATGGTCAAAACACAAAAGAAATAATTAAGAAAGTACAATCTCTTCTGCGTAAGAAAGCAGTAACCAAAGAAGCTGCAGTGAAATACAATGATGCGGCAGAAAGGAAAGGCATCAGATATGCGCACATCCCTTAGTTCAAGTGTTACACAAAGATGTTGACATGAGACATAATCATGGGAAACATGCAATGAAATGCTACGGTCATTTGCCATAATAGATGAGTGGTAAATTGCACGGTCAAACACTCCTAAAGCTTACACTTTGTTAATATCTTTAGGAGCAGATCTACACTGCACATAACGAGGACTACTTTGGCAGTATCGCACGAGATTAGAAGCATCCCAAAGGGTTGCACATAGGAACACTCAAACAATGCTCCAACAAAGATCCATATTTATAAGTAGACAGCAAAGAGATAAACCACCCCTATCCCTCACTCATGTAACAAGAGCAACTCCAATTATAGTCAGCTTAGATTTTAGTTAGTTCATATCATATTCACATGTTTACTAGACTAACCTCCAGGCTAAGCCGATCACGAACTTGAAGTCCCAAATAGCTCAAGTTGGCAGCTCCTAAGAATCAAGCAAACACCGCAACATTACATAATGTCTTACATCAACCAGCACAGCCTCACTTCAAGTATATCGAGGAAACCAACATGAAAACCCTTTACCGCATTAGATCAGAAAGATGTGAACAACTATGGTCTCCCGCTGTAATTCCAAACATTCCTGCTTTAATCATGGGAGTTCTAGCCTTATAACGACCTTATATTTTCAACCATTTGCATCCACACATGCAGGATTTGAATTTCTCAAAATACCAAATTGTTAATTTATATTTAGCAAAACTCAACATATACAGTAAATAAATAAATCACAGAATCACAGACACGGAGTAATATACAATATGCAGCGGAAACAAAATGACCAGTAGTTCATGAAGCTACTATATATATCAGAGTTAAATAAGATACAATAGAAATTTCAAATACAATAGTCAAATACAAGATTAGAATACATCATTGGAATTAACTGAATAACTGCAAGCTAAAAAGATGTAGATGGATCTCCAAACGAAAGGTGAGTCTCAAAAGCAGTATTACTTAGTCTGACCTGAGCATAAAGCAAAACACAAAACGCTCGAGTCAGGATTAACATTCTTATATCAATAAATCCAACTCATGTGAAATAACCATTGAAATACAAGTAACTCAAAGGATGTTTAAGACAACCATCCTCTAAGGATCCGTTAAACTATCTACTATGTAGTAATATACGTTATTATAATAATGTCCAAAGTAAAGTATACTATTTTAAAAATAGCTTTAAGGCTTTACATTTTCCACCTTAACACGTTTATAGTGCCAATAGTATATACAGTATCATCGTACCTCCAGATCGGGAGGCTGCCATAGAATACTCCATAGGTACGACACAAATCGAACTCGTAGAAAGCACGATAGGGTAGGTGACATGGCCCAACCAGGCAATGCCTGGGTAGATATACCAATTACACTTCCAGACTGGTGGTAATGCGTAGTAGCCACTACCTCCCACCTCGATCCACACTCCTAAAAAAATCAAAGGGTGCACCCAATCTATCACAAAGTAATAGAATAGTGTTGAAGGAGTGTGTCCGATTAGAGGAGCTACCTCATTGGTCCGTCGATTGCTCCTGTTTTAGCCACCTTATGCCAACTTACGGGAGTCTGGTCCACGTATATACCTCACATAGGATCGTCGCCACCATCCTATTTCATTCTGGAATCTCCACCGCACACATAGTTGTTAAAGTGGTTTTCGAAGTTGGCAGAGAGTATGGAAACTTCCGATCCTGGTCTCTTTAACAACCAATCTTTATTATAACACCGCGTTCATTTCAAAATAGTTTATACTTCAAAACCAATATATCATTTCCATTTCAAAAACCATATCAATACGATATCATTTCCATTTCAAAAATATTCCCTTCCAAAATCATAGTACTTTAAAGCTATAACACTTTCAAAACCAAAACACTTTTAAATCATAATACTTTGAAAAACCATAATATTTTGAAATCATAACACTTCGAAATCGTAGCACTTAAACATCATAATACTTCGGAAAACCACAACACTTCCCACTTAACCGGTTTAGATATTAAAATAGTATATATATAATAAAATAGTCTACAAAACAAATAGTTTATATAAAATAGTTATAAGCTAAAATAGTTTATATTAAAATAATTAATGTATTGAATTAGTATATATTAAAAATGATTTATATTAAAATAGTTTGTATTAAAATAATTTATAAAGTAAAATACAAAATAGTTTAAATATAATTTAAAAATACTTTATATAAAATAGTTTCCTCAAATTTCACAAGTCGATTCCAAATCAACTCGAATTCCAAAAATTCAATTTAATCAAGTCTCGGATCATCAATTTCAATTCAGTTCGGTTTTTCAATAAACTTTTCCAAATTATATTGATTTCAAAAACAAATTTGAACCCCAAAATAAACCATTTCAATTTCAGTATTTTCAAAGCTTAAAATATTCAAACATTTCAAAACTAGATTTGATAATTCCATATATATATTTATATATCAAATTCACTTTACTATTATTTATTTTGAAATATTTTCTTAATCATTCAAATAACATTTAAATAAAACTTCAAATTTCAAATAACTGAATATTCCTTCAATTTATTTAAACTTGATATATTCATTTAAATCACCTTAAACCAATATCAAGTTATAAGATCATATCCTTTTAAAAATTCAAATTCCACAAGTTCTAAATCGATTTAATTAAATAAAATTCTTAATTAAATACAATTTCAGATATTAATATAGAACCATATATTTCTTTTCAAACCCATAGAAATCATTTCAAAATATTTATATATAGACCAACAGTGCTTGTATATAATTTTCTATTCTATGGTCAAGTAATACGGATATTTATCATTTCAATCCACAATTTAAATATATATACGAGTATATAGCATTTCAGCCTGCAATTCCAAATTCAATTCAAAGAAAATCTCTTGGGTTTATCATTTCAACCCATAACGATTTTCCCCTACTCTACAGATCGTACAGGTATGCATCATTTCAACCCATAGAGAATTCTATAATAACAGGAAACTTGCAGAGTGATAATGTAACAACCCTAGATTTTTGCCTATATATTTTAAATTTGACTTTATTTTATTTTTAATTATTTTAAAAAAAATTCTTCGAATATTTCATTTTTAAATATAAATGTTGATTATTAAGTAATCTATAGTTCAAAATAGTATAAATTGGACATTTTACTAAAAAGGTGAATTTCTACTCAAACTTTTTAAACTTTGACTTTTAAAATTAAAATATAAATTATTTTAAATCTTAAATCTTATCTTTTATTATGAAAATAGATGTAATAACTTGAACACTGCTTTTCGTTTCGTTGAAAACGAAGTTAAACAGTAAAAGTTATGTATATTTCAATATTGAGTGCAATTTGTTTATTCTGCAATTTTGTTATTTTAAATTGTATAAATTATATTTTTCTTTCTCATATTTTATTTTAATATGTATTAATATATTATTTTATGTATATTTTTGCCTTTTAATATTTTAAAGTGAGGTAGGAATTTTTCTAGAGTTAGTGGTATTTTTCTTGTAATTTTCATGCCCTGTTTTCAATTTTTAAACATTTTCTTTAGTTCTTTTTCTATTTTTCTCCAATTTAATTATTTATTTTATTCTAGAAATGATAAATAAGTTATTTTATTTCAAATTTTTATTCCATAATATTTTTAAAATGAAGTCTATATTTTTCGAAGGCTAGTAGTGATTTATTTGAAATTTTTGTGACCTGTTTTCCATTTTTAAACAATTTCTTCAATTCTTTTGCTATTTTCTCTAAATTTAATTATTTATTTCACCTTGAAAATGTTTTAAAATAATTTCTAATTCAAATTTTATTTTATAATATTTTTGAAATGAAGTTAGTAATTTTCCCAAGTCAACGATGATTTATTTGAAATTTTTAGACACTGTTTGTATTTTTAAGCAATTTTTTTATCCTATTTCTAATTTCTTGAAATTTTATTATTTATCTTCATATTATTTCACTTGGTTTTGGTTTTTAAAGGTATTTTCTGGTTTATTTTTGTTTTATTTGATTTTCAGAAAATGGAAATTTGAAGAGACAAAAAGGCTTTAAACCGATGACTTTTCACTTTCTAGACCTCTCATATCTTTGGCCGTTCTTTTCTACTGATTAGCCGTGAGTTCCTTAAATCATTTTCACATGAATAACATCTCATTTCATCATATTTTCGGCCATTCATTTCTGGAAACATATATGGTAATGTCTTCTTCTTCTTTTTCTACATTCTCTCTTCATTTTATTGATTTTTCCATTGAATTTTCTCTTGCCTCTTCCTTGTATTTGCTCGGCCTAGACTCCTCCACCAGCTCCACCTTCCTCGTCCCCTTCCACGGCTTCAAATCCCTCTCTCCTCCTCTGACCAGATCAGGCCAGGGCCTTTAAATGAAGGCAAACACCTCAAAAGTTGCACAAAACTCCTTAAAAACATGTCTAGCCACCTAGTCGTCATCACCATCACCTTAGAAGACCTTGGCCACCTCCTATTGCTCCACCACTACTTTGAAACACCCCTAACTAACACCTTCATCCTCTTTCCAGATCTGAAACATGTCATAGCCGAGCCCAATGACCTTGTAGACCGAGCCAAAGTTGAACCAAAAACACACAATGTTGCCCAGCCTCTTCATATTCTCAATGTTGTAACTCCTCCACCATTCTAGCCTTGTAGCCATGCCTTCATAGGTCCATACCTAAGCCAAAGCATGATTAAAACCTGGGAAAATCCAACATCTAGGTTGTGAAAAACAATATAGAAAGCAAGGCAAAAAGTCATGTATTCATATTATGTTTTATTTCAAAGATATGTAAATTCAAAGTTGTAGTGAATTTATAATTTATTTGGTTTTTAGGGTTGCAACACAAGATCAATTTGCTTGGTTCTCTTTCCACGTGAATCTATTGTTGTGTCATCATGTGTTCTGGAATCCGTTGTGTCATTTGAGTTGATATCTCCAGCACAAAAAGGTGAGTAAATCTCACCAGACTAATATGTACATATATAACTGATAAACTAACACCATTTGAATCTGTAACTGTTTATCATCATGATATATCTGCTATATTATCATCGTATGATGTTCACACCTGTTATTACACTTGTTATATCATACGTAATTGTTATTTCATGCTATTCTGTCATTTATATCAGTTATCACCATTGCTAGTTCCATATAGACTAGAATCACTATGGGTTGAAATGATATATACCCGAACGGACTTTAGAATAGGGGAAAAATGTTATGGGCTGAAATGATAGGCCTGAGCGGTTTCCAAAATCATTATTTTACATGGGACTGCGGGTTTGAAATGGTAGAACCTGGTTTTTCTTTGTAAACTGCGGATTGAAATGATATATATCTGTATTACTTGACCTAGGCTAGAAAACTATATACGGACCCGTGGTTTATGTAATATTTTTGAAAATGTTTTTAAAATATTTCAAAATGTAAAATTTATAATATTTTGATAATATTTTGATTTAAATTTAATTAAGAATGATTTTGTAGAAATATTAGTGATTTTCTATAAATTAAATAATGAATTAAGTAAACCGTAAAGTAGAATTTGAAATGTAAGTAAATTTTGGAATTTATGTTTTGTTTTAAAAAGGAAATTACGTAAAGTAAGAAAAATATAATATTTTGATTTAAAAATGTATTTTAATGATTTTATAAAAATAATAATGATTTTTGAATAAGTTAATATGTTAAACAAATGAATGCTTAAGTAAATTTTGGAATAGAACTTAAATGTGAAATTTTAAATTTTGTTTTAAAAAAGTGAAATTTTAATTAAGTAAAATTTATGGAAATAAGTTATATTTTGTAAATTTAAACCTAATTGTTAATTTAATAATTTAATTAAAGAAATGGAATTTAATATTTGAATTCAAATAAGAAATTATGTTAAAATTTGATTTTTGGATGAGATTTAACTTTATAAAAATCATAAAAATAAGAGTATTGAAATGATGATTTTAAAATGTGAAATTATACATGTTTATAAGTTAAATGATTTAAATTAAAGATCAACTGTTGGTGAAATTTTTATTTAAACCCTGAATTTGATTTAACCTCATTTTTTAAGTGTAATGTAAAGGATATTACAGTATTTTGTAAATGCTGTAGTTGTTTTAAATGAACTAAAAACTTAATTTGAAATAAAGGCTATTATAGCACATTGTAAGTGCTATAGTGGTTAAACTTAACATTTAAAGTTTATTTGAAATTTAAAGAAAATCTATTACAGCACTTAAATGCCATATTTTGTTAAATGAACTGTTTTAAACTATAACTTTACGTAGCATTTTTAAGTGCTACGGAAACTGAATTTTATTATTTTATTAAATTTTAATGAGATTAATCTTTGGAATAAGATTTAAATTTTTGGAAATTAAATATTTAACTATTAAATATAAGGAATTGACTTTATTTTTTTATGAAAAGATTTAATCTTTAAATATAAACTCCTTTGAAATGTAAGTTTGAAATGGTGATTAATTTCTAAATAAAATGAATGGTTTTAAATGGTATTTAAATGAATTGAAAATGAATGATGTTTTGAATAATACTTTGATATTTTGATATTTTGAAATGATATTTGTTGATTTATTTAGTTATTTGATAGATGAATATTTAAAATATATATATTATTTGAGTTTATTAAAATAATATTGGATTTATGAAATGTGAGATATTAAAGCTTTGAAATAAAATGGTTTTGGTTTTGAAGAATAAACTATCATTGAAGTGACATTTTGATATATTAAAATGATTTGAAATGAAGTTTTGGAAAGATATGATATTTTGATATTAAAAATGTTTTGGAATGAAGTTTTGAAAGATATCATACTTTGATATTAAAAAATGTTTTGGAAATGAAGTTTTGAAAGATATGATATTTTGATATTGAAATTGTTTTGGAATGAAGTTTTGAAAGATATGATATTTTGATAATAAAGTGATTTAAAAATGGAGTTTTGAAAGATATGATATTTTGATAATAAAATGATTTGAAAGGAAGTTTTGAAAGGATATGATATTTTAAATATATTAAATTGATTTTAAAGGAGTTTTTGAAAGGATATGATAATTTCATATATTGAAATGGTTAGAAATGACTTGATATTTGTTTTGATAAATATTTGAATTTGAAAAATATGGTATGTTGAAATATTGAAATGGTTTTGGAAATGATTTAATCTTTATTTTGATAAAGATTTGGATTGAAAAGGATATTTTATTTTGAAGTATAAAATATTGTTTTAGATTTATAACCACGGGTTATAATAACGATTGGTTGGAAAAGTGACCTGGATCGGATATGGGCATACTCTCTGTCGATACCGAAAACCACTTTGACAACCGTGTACGCGGTGGAGATACCAGAACGAAGTAGGTTGGTTGGCGAACGCTACTGGAATGAAGTATGAGAACGCTGATGGATGGCCTAATTATGACTAAAACAGGAGCTATACCGGGCTACACAAAGGGTCGCACCCTTTCATCGAGCATGCTTCTTCGGAAACCATTCTATTACTTTTGTGATTCCATATGGTGGTGCCCCTTTGATTCGGGGTACGTCCCGAGGTGGACGGAAGCTGCTGGCTTGCCGTCACCACCGGTCCGGGAGTGCAAACGATGCATCCACCCTGGCATTGCCTCGCGTGCCTTGTCATATGTTTCTTATATCGAGCCCACTATGATTTTGGTTTAAAAATCCGACCGCGTTAAGGTTCACCATCCCCTTCATGCTATTTTCTATATGATTATACTTTACTGATTAGACACTACTGTATATAGCGTATATTACTATACAGTAAATAGTTTAACGGATCCTTAGAGGATGGGTGGTCCCAAGCATCCTTTAAGTTACTTGTACTTTTACTACAGTTCACTTGAGTTGGTTTACATTGTATAAGTATGTATGTCCTGACTCGAGTGTTTGTATTTTTATTTATGCTCGGGTTAGCCTGAGTATTCACAGATTTGGATTTCCACTTTCTGGAGATTGGAATTGCTGGAGATTATCTGCTTGTCTAGTTTTATCTTTTCAGTTTGTTGGTCCTTTCCAGCTCTTTTATTAGTAGATTTCTATGTATTGAGACTTCTTTTGTACTTTATTTCTTATGTTTTATTTTATGTAACTCAGATATATTTATATAGTAGCTTCATGAACTACTATCTCTTTTACTTCCGCTGCATTATTATTACTTTGTGTCTGTGATCTGTGATTTTTATTTACTGTATATTCTGAGGTTTGCCAAATTTTTATTTACAACGCGGTATTTTGAGCAATTCAATTCCGGCATGAGTTTCTACCTATACACTTATAATGGATATGAATGATTGAAAATATTGGGCCGTTACAGTTGGTATCAGAGCTCTGGTTTTAGGAAATACTGAGTATATAGAGTAGATTTAATTTCAGAATCACTTTCGTTCGAACTTGAATTCCTTCTTCTTCAATTCGGTTTCCTTTGAATTTTGGAATGTTCCCTGCGGTTCCAAAATCCATTCATGTCCCTCACTATTCATCTTCTTTTGGTTCTAGAGTATCCCATAACTCCACTTCAAAACGGTCTTCATAATGAGTTGGCAGTCCCGCCAAATCTCAAAAATTGAATTGTAAAAGGGTGAAACTCCTTTACAATTAGCATCGATTCACCAGAGATTTATATCTAGCCTTGGTTTAGATGTTAATATCTTTTGTTATCCCAAACTCTAACTCTTGAGATCGAATGTAGATTTACCCTAGAAAAATCCACAATGATCTTATTCTTTAAGTCACGGTTGACCCGGTTAAGGTTGCCTGTGATTTATTTAAGCTTATCCACCTCCCTATATTGTTATTTGATCATCTTGTCTTTTGTTTCCAACCTTTCTTCAAACATTTTTGAATTGTACTTGTAAATCTATGTTTTGCTTATATATTGTGTTGTTTGAGTTGTTGATGTTGAGTTGGGTTTCTGATCGATTCTTCTGATCAACGCTATCGATAAGATTTCCAAAACACTTTGACAGAACAAACTGACATAATATTATTTTAAAATTTGGTTAATGAAATAAATTTTGATATATAAGTAAATTTATGGAACTTAATAAACTGATTTAAATTGATTATTTGAAGTGATAATACTTGATTTATCATTTATTGTTTTATAAATGAATTTATAAATAGTTGTTTATAAATTGATTTGGGAACTGAAATGAATTTAGAACAAGAAATTTGGGAAGTTAATTTCCGATGGTTTCAAACCTTGTGTTTAAAGTTTTAAAAGGTTAATTATTTAAAGTATTTTTGAATAGAGATTTATTTTCAAAGAATTTTAAAAGTTTAGAAAAAATTTAGTGCTCTTCTCTTTGTCGCTGGAAAATAACTTCGGTGATGACCGCGACATCATCAACATTCATTTTCGAGTTTCGAAATGAAGAGACCGCCCTGTAGTCTTGCTACAGCTTTGTTTTGGGAAATCAAATTGATTTGAATTTCTAAAGTATGACTTGATTTATGATATATAGATATATGATTGTAAATATGATTTGACATATATTTTTTTTTGTGTGTGTGTGTGTATCTTAATGGTTTGAAGGGAATCAGAAGTTTAATTCTTACATTTTATCTAAAAGAATAATTTCAGTTATAAAAAGAAAATCAAAAATTTTGGATAAATAATTCAAACTTGAGATAATTGAATTGGATTGTTTTATTTGTATAATACTCAATTGCATTCCAATATAACTTACCTTAATTTCAGAAGTTAACAATGCAATTGGATAATATACAATATAAAAAGATTTTATAAATAAAATTTGAGTGGTTATAATAAATATTATACACTTAAATTTTAATTATAAAATGATTAACAGAAGTAAATATAATAAAGGGTAATTGAACAACTTACAATAAAATAATGTTAAAAGAACTAAGAATAAAAGAAAGCAGCTATAATAAGTGTAAGTATATTTAACATAAGTGATAAATATATTGAAGAATAAATTTAATTTTAATTAGGAATAAAGAAGAATAAAGTTTATTAAGTACATTGTAAGTGTAATAAATGATTATTTTTCAAACCCATGGTTTTAAAAATTATTAATTTAAGATGATTGGATAATAAGATAATGAAATTTGAGATAATTAAGATTTATTTAACTTGTGTAAAGATTTATTCTCTATTTAAGTTGAAATTTCCATGCTTTCAAATTTATTTCCTTATTTTGTTTTTCAAACTATCTTTTGGTTGTCCTTATCACCCTTATCTTGCTATAGACATCTTTCTACAATCTTTCTGTTTAGAAATCTTTCTATAATCTTTGGTAATCTTTGGTACTCATTTTAAATCTATTTTTGCGTGCTTATGTTCTTGATTTTGGAGAATCTTGGAAATATCATCTCCACCTTGTTAAACTTACCTATAACAACAGTTATCAGGCATAATCTCAATCTTCTGGTCACCTTGTCTTAATCTTATTTCATTTCTATCTTTTCTGTGCTTTCCTGTACCTCGATCCTTTTCGGGGACGAAAAGTTTTGAGTGGGGGAGAGTGTAACAACCCTAGATTTTTGCCTATATAATTTAAATTTGACTTTATTTTATTTTATTTTTAATTATTTTTAAAAAAAATTCAAATATTTCATTTTTAAATATAAATGCTGATTATTAAGTGATCTATAGTTCAAAATAGTATAAATTAGACATTTTACTAAAAAATGAATTTCTACTCCAACTGTTCAAACTTTGACTTTTAAAATTCAAATTTAAATTACTTACATGATAAATTTTACCTTTTATTATGAAAATACATGTAATAACTTGAAGACTGCTTTTCATTTCGTTGAAAACGGAGTTAAACAGTAAAAGTTATGTATATTTCAATATTGAGTGCAATTTGTTTATTCTGCAATTTTGTTATTTTAAATTGTATAAATTATATTTTTCTTTGTCATATTTTATTTTAATATGTATTAATATGTTATTTTATGTATATTTTTGTCTTTTAATATTTTAAAGTGAGGTAGGAATTTTTCTAGAGTTAGTAGTATTTTGCTTGTAATTTCCATGCCCTGTTTTCAATTTTTAAACATTTTCATTAGTTCTTTTTCTATTTTTCTCCAATTTAATTATTTATTTTATTATAGAAATGATAAATAAATTATTTTATTTCAAAGTTTTACCCCATAATATTTTTAAAATGAAGTGTATATTTTTGTAAGGCTAGTAGTGATTTATTTGAAATTTCCATAACCTCCTTGCCATTTTTAAACAATTTCTTCAATTCTTTTGCTATTTTATCTGAATTTAATTATTTATTTTACCTTGAAAATGTTTAAAAATAATTTCTAATTCAAATTTTATTTTAGAATATTTTTGAAATGAAGTTACTAATTTTCCCAAGTCAACAGTGATTTATTTGAAATTTCTAGACACTGTTTGTATTTTTAAGCAAGTTTTTTTTATCCTTTTTCTAATTTCTTTAAATTTTATTATTTATCTTCATATTATTTCACTTGGTTTCGATTTTTAAAGGTATTTTCTGATTTGTTTTTGTTTTATTTGACTTTTATAAAATGGAAATTTGAAGATACAAAAAGGCTTTAAACCGATGACTTTACACTTTCTAGACCTTTCATATCTTTGGCCGTTCTTTTCTATTGATTAGCCATGAGTTCCTTAACTCATTTTCACACGAATAATATCTCATTTCATTATATTTTCGTCCATTCATTTCTGGAAACACATATGGTAATGTCTTCTTCTTCTTTTTCTACTTTCTCTCTTCATATTATTGATTTTTCCATTGAATTTTCCCTTGCCTCCTCCTCGTATTTGCTCGGCCTAGACTCCTCCACCACCTCCTCCTTCCTCCACCCCTTCCATGGCTTCAAATCCCTCTCTCGTCCTCTGGCCAGATCAGGCCATGGCCTTTAAATGAAGATAAACACCTCAAAAGTTGCACAAAACTCCTTAAAAATATGTCTTCATCACCATCACCTTAGATGACCTTGGCCATCTCCTATTGCTCCACTACCACTTTGACACACCCCTAACTAAAAACTTCATCCTCTGTTCAGATCTGAAACATGTCATATCCGAGCCCAATGACCTTGTAGACTGAGCCAAAGTTGAACCAAAAACACACTATGTTGCCTAGCCTCTTCATATTCTCAATGTTGTAACTCCACCATTCTGGCCTTGTAGTCGTGCCTTCATAGGTCCATACCTGAGCCAAAGCAGAATTAAACCTGAGCTAATCCAACATTTAGGCCGTGCAAAATAATATAGAAAGAAAGGCAAAAAGTCCAGTATTCATATTATGTTTTATTTCAAAGATATGTAAATTCAAAGTTGTAGTGAATTTATAATTTACTTATTTTTGTTTTGGGTTGCAACACAAGGTCAATTTGTTTGGTTCTCTTTCCACGTGAATCTATTGTTGTGTCATCGTGCGTTTTGGAATCCGTTGTGTCATTTGAGTTGATATCACAAGCACAAAAAGGTGAGTAAATCTCACCAGACTAATATGTACTTATATAACTGATAAACTGACACCATTTGAATCTGTAACTGTTTATCATCATGCTATATATGCTATATTATCATCATATGATGTTTACATCTGTTATTACACTTGTTATATCATATTTTATTCTTATTTCATGCTATTCTGTCGTTTATATCAGTTATCACCATTGCAAGTTCCATGTAGACTAGAATCACTATGGGTTGAAATGATACATACCCGAACGTACTTTAGATTAGGGGAAAAACGTTATGGGCTGAAATGATAGGACTGAGCGGTTTCCAAAATCATTCATTCTACTTGGGACTACGGGTTTGAAATGATAGAACTGGTTTTTCTTTGTAAACTGCGGATTGAAATGATATATATCCGTTTCACTTGACCTAGGCTAGAAAACTATATATACAGATCTGTGGTTTATGTAATATTTTTGAAAATGTTTTAAAATATTTTAAAATGTAAAATTTATAATATTTTGATAATATTTTGATTTAAATTTAATGAAGAATGATTTTTTAGAAATATTAATGATTTTCTATAAATTAAATAATGAATTAAGTAAACAGTAAAGTAGAATTTGAACAGTAGGTAAATTTTGGAATTTATGTTTTGTTTTAAGAAGGAAATTGTGTAAAGTAAGAAAAATATAATATTTTGATTTAAAAATGTATTTTAAATGATTTTATAAAAAGAATAATGAATTTGAATAAGTTAAAATGTTAAACAAATGAATGTTTAAGTAAATTTTGAAATATAACTTAAATGTGAAATTTTAAATTTTGTCTTAAAAAAGTGAAATTTTAATTAAGTAAAATTTATGGAAATAAGTTATATTTTGTAAATTTAAACCTAATTATTAATTTAATAATTTAATTAAAGAAATGGAATTTAATACTTGAATTTAAATAAGAAATTATGTTAAAATTTGATTTTTGGATGAGATTTAACTTTATAAAAATCATAAAAATTAGGGTACTGAAATGATGATTTTAAAATGTGAAATTACATGATGTTTATAAGTTAAATGATTTAAATTAAAGATTAATTGTTGGTGAAATTTGTATTTAAACCCTAAATTTGATTTAACAGCATTTGTGAAGTGTAGTGTAAAGGATATTACAGCATTTTATAAATGCTGTAGTTGTTTTAAATGAACTAAATAGTTAATTTGAAATAAAGGCTATTATAGCACATTGTAAGTGCTATAGTGGTTAAACTTAACATTTAAAGTTTACTTGAAATTTAAAGAAAATCTATTACAGCACTTAAATGCCGTATTTTGTTAAATGAACTGTTTTAAACTATAACTTTACGTAGCATTTTTAAGTGCTATGGAAACTGAATTTTATTATTTTATTAAATTTTAATTAGATTAATCTTTGGAATAAGATTTAAATTTTTGGAAATTAAAATTTTAACTATTAAATATAAGGAATTGATTTTTTTTATGAAAAGATTTAATCTTTAAATATAAACTCCTTTGAAATGTAAGTTTGAAATGGTGATTATTTTCTAAATAAAATGAATGGCTTTAAATGGTATTTAAATGAATTGAAAATGAATGATGTTTTGAATAATACTTTGATATTTTGATATTTTGAAATGATATTTGTTGATTTATTTAAGTTATTTGATAGATGAATATTTAAAATATATATATTATTTGAGTTTATTTAAATAATATTGGATTTATGAAATGAGACGACCCGACTTTTTCCTCCACAAAAAGTCATACCATCCTTAAGAAAGAAAGGGATAGAAAAGAGAAAAGAAAGAAGAGAAAGAAGAAACAACACAAGAATCTTAACAGCGGAACGAATAAATTATATTAGTAACATAAGTATTACATAGTATTACAACAATTGTCAGAGTTACACAGACAATACAACACATACTAGACAATTATAAACACATGTCTAGTTATTACAACTCAATACACACAGAAAATACTCAGAGATACCAACACAGCGGAAAAATTATATAACTATACGCAGAAGCCTCCTGCTCCATTGCTCCTCCACAATTCGTCAAAGCTAACACGAATCCTAACCTGAATTCCCTTGGCTACTCGTAAAAATTTGAGTACCCAAGAGTTAAAGAAAAATAGAAATAACTCCGGGTCAGACATGGGTCTGGAGTGAGTAACAGGTTAAAGTTGCTTAACTTTGAAAAACCTTTTGAAAAGAAAAGGTATCACGTAAGACTTACCACACATAAACATGGAAAAGTTTTTACCTTACGCTAACCAAACCATTTGATAGGAAATCCTGTGATATTATAATAGTGTCTAGAGTTTTCAAGTAAAATACAGAAATAGCTAGAATGCTTACATCTCACGTTCCAACATAGTTGGGCACAACTAATACGTACAACACTTATTGGATTTTGGATTCCATCAATGGCTGGGCTACTGGGGTACCGCCCGTCACAGTACGTGGCCTAGATCACCGTACCGAGGAGTACGCCCGCTCCCCTGCAACACAAAGCCGGAACCATTCCTTACTGAACAGTTCCGAACAAGACCACCCCCGCTGTTGTGATCAGCAACCGCACCACTAAGACGAAATAAAGGGACATCTAGACGGGGGTAAATCTCGCTCTTAAGTGGGGGCTACCCACGAAGCCTTGCTGCACCTCCCCTGTTTTAGCCATTCCCGGTTGATGAGGCTTGAGGCTACGATTACCTTAATAGGACATAACACTTAGAATGCTCATCGTCCACCTGACGATGTTCTGAAAGCATTCAATCCATACAAGTTCGTTCCGGGTTCGAACGAAACTGAAGGCATTATCTCATTACACTCATTTTGTAATCACCCTCAGAGTTAACGACGATAACCCTCGCACTCTAAATTTTCACCTTCACTTGAGATTCACGACCTAACGTTAATTTGGATCGATGTGGTTTCCGGATATCCAAATATGGAAACCCGATCCCGGTCTCATCGAAATGCAAAACGTGCCTTTTAAGGCCAAGTTGTTTTAGAGTTTAAAACAATTTCAATTCATTATATATATACACACAGATAGATAATTTACAACATAATAGATAATCAACCTTTATCATTACCAACAGATAATTCATATCATAATCAGATAATCCATATTATCATCCAAAAGCAACAAATGCATCTATATCACATACATTTCTCATCTCATAGCTGAGATTACCAACCATACCAAGCAATTAATATCAATCATCAAACATAAGCAATGATCTAATAATCACACCTTCTATAATTAATTTAAAATGAATTAAATTAATTACTTAATTTCTAATTAATTTAAAATGAATTAAATTAATTACTTTATCATTAAAATCCTACTTATCCTAACCATTAATTGATTTTAAATCAATAAAATAGAACACCATCTCCATATTCATTTCAATTAATCCTTACTGATTAACCATCTCTATTACAATAAATAATTAGCCTTTAATATTACTTACACAAGTTAATTATATTAAACCCTTTGCAAATAATTAACTTGTAATTGCTTAATTAATTAATTAGCTAAAATTAATTACATGAATCATTTATTCATTATTAATTATACCTTAATTAATAAATTATAAATTACATCATTAATTAATTAATTAATGATTTCTGATTACATTTAATAAATCTCAATATAAATTAATTACATAAGTAATTAATCTTCAATTTAAGCCATATATATATATATATATATATAAATCACCCATGATTAATAACCATTCAGTAATTAACTGCTTTAATTACTCATCCCATAAATTAATCTTAATTAATTATTTCCATTTATCCCTTGATTAATTTTCAAAGTAATTTAAATCCAAATTACTTCTATAATAAATATCCTTAATTACATTCAGTAATTATTAATTAATTACTTCCTTAAGTAGTTACAAATCCATAAATTACTTAAAGTAACTATCAACAATCCACAAATGTTTAAATTAATTTAAATTAATTAATCTAAACTAATCACATTAATCAAATTAATTACATCAAGTAATTAATTCATTAATTACTTTCATTAAGTAATTAAACTTAAACAATTGATTATTATTAATTAATTAATTTAATTAATTAACAAAAATTAATCACATTAATTAATTGTTAAAATAATCTTAAGTTAATGACCTTCATTAACATTTCTTAATTACTTAATTAAGAATTAACTTATACAAATCATTATTAATTATCAATTAATTAATATTTAATTACAATTTAATTAATCTCTAATTATTAATTAATTAAGTGTTAATTAAAAATATAAACTATCTTTAATCACTTGATTAAATAAATCTTAATCATTAATTAAAATTTAATTAACCATCCTTAATTATAGATTAATTAACCTTAATTAATTAATCTCATGTCTTGATTAATTAACTTAAAAATTATTAATTACTTAATTAAACATCCACATTATTCATTAATTAAATAATTAGTATTCCATTTAAATTAATTTAATAATTTAAATGAAACCAATTTCTTAAGTTCTAAATTAAGAAACATTCTTCTTATATAAAGTATTTTAAACACTTTGTTTCAAACAAATTCAATTTTAAAATTTCTTTTAAATTTCAAACTGAAACACAATTTAAATTTTCACTCCAGATTCAAACTTAAAATTTTAAAACTTTACTTACATCTCCATCTTCATTTTTAAAATTATTTAGCCTTTTCTAAAATAGTTAAAACAAATTTAAATTTAAAAACTTATTTAAAAAAAACTAACATTAAAATAAAATTTCAGGTTTTAAAACTGAATTTAAATCTTATTATAAATTTTATTTCATAAATTAAAACTCATAATTTTAATTCAAAACCAATGTTCCTTTATACTTTAAAAAAAAACTAAATTTAAATTCCCAATTTTAAATTAAATTCAGACTCAGGTTTATCTACTCTAAATTTCAGTTTTCCAGATTTAACTTTGTTTTAAATTTTCAGCTGCATTATAAAACTTACTTTTAAATTTAAAATAGAAAAACAGTTTCATGTTTTAGTTTAAAGCATCTTACATTTTTGAATTCAAAAATGTTTCAAAATCGAAGATTTAAATTATTGAATTCATAATTAAATTTCTGGTTTAAAAATTCTTGTTTGAACTTCATCTTACAATTTGAAACTTTACTTTTAAATTTTAAAAACAGAAAACAGTATCCAAACTTAAGTTTTCTTTCTGAATTTAAATTATTTCTAAAAGCCAAAACTCAAACTTATTTGAATTCATATTTTAGATTCAGGTTTAAAAACCCAAGTTCAAATTAAGTTTATGTTTTAAATTTTAACTTTCAAAATTTAAAAACTGTAAACAGATTTCCAGATTATGCTAAGACCAAACTAAAGTTTCAAAATTTAAATTGTTTCAAAACCTAAGATTTAAACTAATGGAATTCAAAATTTAAATTCAGGTTTTTAAATCTTAGTTTTAAATTTTGATAGCATCAAGACCTTTGTTTAAATTTTAAAAACTGGAAAACGGGTTCTGTTATTTCAAAACCTGAAACCAAAAAATAACCCGAGCCTATCCCACAATTTACTTCGAGTAAATAACTTTCCTGCTTCGAGTTCAAACCTGAGTTGCTTCGAGTCAAATAAAAGTTCTACTCGAGCAACCCATCTGTTTCAAAACCCAATCCAGACATCACCTGACAAACACTCCACCGTGCATATGCACAGCGACGCCGGTCCTCCTTGATAACCAGTGACGATCTCCACAGGTCGCCAAACACCATATCACCTGACCACGATCATCACATCGCCCAAAATTCAACTCGAATTTGAATTCATGTTTAAAACCAAAACCTGAAACAGCATTTCCCCTTTCAAGCTTGACCTGTCAACGGCGAGACCTCCCAACTCCGGCTACTATCACCCTTGAAACTCCGTCAACAACTCCATCAATCCCTCATCTAGCAATACCCTAAAGATCTAAGAACACGATCCTTAGTTGAAGCCGAAGTACTTAAATTCTTAAACCCAGTAAAACTAGGGTTCATAACTGAAAATCCCAAATTACAACCTCAAAAATGAATTGCAATCCAATTCAGTAATTTCCCATAATCTATGATAGATACACTATCTCCAGAAACAGATTCAACCAAATCAATTGCAAGCATCAACTGTGCTTATCAAATATGTATGATACAGTAATTTAAAACTATACTTTGATTTAATCATTAAAAATTGTAATATTATTTTTTTTTAAATCATAATTTGGAAGATGTTTTGAATTGAAATTCTGAAACATTGATTTGCATTGTTTAATATTTTCACTTATAAAATTCAATTGCTCTGGTACTTATTTTCCAGTAAGTTTTTATTTAAATTTTACTTTAATAAAATCTTAAAGTTTAAACTCTGAAACTAACATACATATCTTATTTAAATCCTATAGTTTAACAAAGACAAAATAAAGATATAAGAATTAAATAAATACTAGTGTCAAGAACAAAACAGAACCAGAAAATGTAATAGCATATACCAAATACATTTATACAGCAGACAAGTTATATGCAGCATTTATATATTCTACTATTCTAACATGTAACAATTTCTTTACCCTTTAAAATTCTTAAAAGAAAAGTTACTCACCTGTACTAAAATACAGAGCCCAGATTTTTAACATGCAGAACATTCTTTGCAAAAGTTTTGAACGCCCTTTGAAACTTGCTTCCAATTTGATGCTTTTAAACTTGTTATTTGAATGCTGTTGATGTAAAAATCTTGCTTTAAAAATGTTATTGCTCCTTAATCCACAATCTTGGAGGCATGCTTCAGTAAACAAGAACATGCAGGCCTTTTTGTTTTCAGATTGAAGAAACAAAAATGCAGGTTTGTATGATGCACAGGGAATAATTTTGCAGATTTTGAAAATGGATATGGGATTTGAGATGTATTTCTGGTTTGAGGAGTTTTTGTTTACTGATTTTCAATAGAATGAAGATTACTTTGGTGTGAGATGTTTTCAGTTGAAAGGTTTCTTTAGTTAAGAAATGAAACTGAGAAAAAGCCATGAATGAAAGAATGCAATGTTTTATAAACTAAATTTATGATTTATTAAAAACAAAGAAAAATAAAAGATATAATTTGACACTTGGCTTAAGCTATTACACTTGTAAATATCTTGCTTAAATACTTAACACATGTTAGCTTATATCTTAAATTACTTACACATGTCTTTTAAATGTTTTTTTATCTTAATTAAGTGTTAAAGAAAATTAAACTTAATTAATTAGTTCCATTAACACCTAGTTTTGTATATAATTAATTTCTAAAGAATGATGCAAAGTGTTATTATAAATAAAACAATATACAAATAAATCAATTGACAAATATACTTTTAAATAATTAAAATAAATTTATAAAAGAGGTTATAACTTAAATGAATACATGTTTCATATTTTAAATTGTATTTTAAATTTCATATTTAATTTACAAATCACATTTGTCAATCAATATTTTAAAAAGAATAACACAAACATTTTTGTAACTTATTTTAATATTCAAACTTAAATTAAAATGAATTTTAAACCAATAAAACATTTATCTCACATATTAAAAATCATATAGTTATTTTATTAAATAGTTATTGAAAAGCTTAAATCCAAAAATAAATCACAATTCCTAATTTTCGAAATATTAAAATTATGCTATACTAATTTAATTAAAAACCACTTATCTGTTTAAAATATATATAAATACATGTACATTATTAAATAGAAAATAGATTTATTAGTTTATTAAAAATAAACTCACAAATTAGATATTTAAATAAAGAAGATTATTAAATCAAATCAAATTTATTAACAAAAATTATCAATTCGATTTAAATTTAAACACAGATTATTAAATTTAAATTGTCCAAAATTCTGGGATATTACAATCCTTCCCCCTTAAAAGAATTTCGTCCCCGAAATTTAAAACAAAGGTAATTTAATAATCTATTTACAGATTTATTTTAAAATACAGCATATGTTAATCATATGCTAACAACCAAAGCAACTAATTCACATAATCAGAACAAATCTAATTTGGATAAAACTTTCACGAGTTTCCCCAGTATATATATATACACACATATCGGGATACTCACTCTATAAAATCCAAACAATCAAAAACTACTAAGCTATAAAACTCCTATCAACAATTCTATACAGAATATCAGACTACAAACGAGTCTGACTCAACAACCAAGCCTCCTGAAATGCTGGTTCTACAACCAGAAATATCAAACACGTACTCCCTTAGAGATACGTGAAACACCCTGAATCCCATATATCCAAACTGGCAATTCAACTCTAGAAAACCAAACACTTATCATACCAAAACACAGAAGAAACCCAAACATTACGGAGCTAGCTTCCCAAACTTATAGCTCCTTGGATCGGAGAAAACTTATTCCAAACCAAATCTCTGATTCCATAATCCAAATTTATCCGTCTCTTATCCATAAAAACTCTTCGGACGATCCTGGGCTACCAACATCCATCCTGATCAGCTTAACTCTACGCTGATGCTTCTAGAAACTGACTAGATCAAAACAATCCAATGATCTCCTCAAGATCAATCCAAAAACCAAGAACACAAACCCTGCTTCTCGACAACAGATGACAGAACAAACTTCTTCTTATCCAGAAAAGACAAAACAGAAACACCCCCAAACTGCTTCCGCTGCACAACTCTGATCCGAAGCAGAAGAAAATGCTGAAGAACATGAGCACCGACTAGACAACACAGCATAGAAATATGGTTCTATAGATCCATAAAAGAAAAATCAGATGTTCCTCCGAAACCTGAGTTGCTTCACCTACTTTTATTTCAAGGAACCATCCATCTACTAACTGAACTACCAGTTCCACTCCTGGAAAGGAAACTCAATCTTCAGATGCAGGTAAACTCTGACTTCCTTGAAGACATCCGGACAATCCCCAACAACTCACGAGAACACTCAACTTATCGCAAGTCACTTTTGCGATCAACTCAGCCTAAATCCAAAGAAACTGCTCTCTCTCAACCAAACAGAACAGCTTATGCTGGCCTAGCCAACTTACCAGAGAAATAAGTCCACTCTGCTGTTTTTGAACTCCATTTCAGAAAATCTACTCAGCCAGAAGACTCCCTACCAACTCAGAACATTCTGCTAAACTCAGCCACATCACCAAGCAGACTCACTTCTAACTCTTGTTCCAAAGAAACATCTTCGGAAATATCCATAGTTACTGCATCTCATCACGCAGCTACAACTATCTAAGATATCAAGATTCCATCACTTGCTTGCTTCAGCCTTATCGACAGATCAAAACTCAACTCTGTACTTCTAGATGAACTCCGAACCTTTACAGGTTACCATCAGAGATCGATGAAGTACTTACACCAAGCAAAACTTACTTGAGACGGTATTAGGTCTACAGTCTCGACAAATACACTTCCAACCTCATCCATCAAACTCCAACCAATGGTAGTCGTGTTACACACACTTCTACCTCATCTACCTTTATAACTTGCATTGGGAAACCCGAACAGGTAATCCAACAAATAGGTAGAAATAATTATATGTATATATATATATAATAAAAATACAAATACGCTCTCTCAAGATAGACACCACTCCAGAGACTAGGTATTCACTCAACCTAATGCTCTGATACCAACTGAGACGACCCGACTTTTTCCTCCACAAAAAGTCGTATCATCCTTAAGAAAGAAAGGGATAGAAAAGAGAAAAGAAAGAAGAGAAAGAAGAAACAACACAAGAATCTTAACAGCAGAACGAATAAATTATATTAGTAACATAAGTTTTATATAGTATTACAACAATTATCAGAGTTACACAGGCAATACAACACATACTAGACAGTTATAAACACCTGTCTAATTATTACAACTCAATACACACAGAAAATACTCAGAGATACCAACACAGTGGATTATATAACTATACGCAGAAGCCTCCTGCTCCATTGCTCCTCCACAGTTCGTCAAAGCTAACATGAACCCTAACCTGAATTCCCTTGGCTACTTGTAAAAATTTGAGTACCCAAGAATTAAAGAAAAACAGAAATAACTCCAGGTCAGACATGGGTCTGGTGTAAGGAACAGGTTAAATTTGCTTAACTTGGAAAAACCTTCTGAAAAGAAAAGGTACAACGTAAGACTTCCCATACATAAACATGGAAAAGTTTTTACCTTACGCTAACCAAAACATTTGATAGGAAATCCTGTGATATTATAATAGTGTCTAGAGTTTTCAAGTAAAATACAGAAATAGCTGGAATGCTTACATCTCACGTTCCAACATAGGTGGGCACAACTAATACGTACGGCAATTATTGGATTTTGAATTCCATCAATTTCTGGGCTACTGGGGTACTATCCGTCACAGTACGTGGCCTAGATCACCGTACTGAGGAGTACGCCCGCTCCCCGGCAACACAAAGCCGGAACTATTCCTTACTGAACAGTTCCGAACAAGACCACCCCGCAGTTGTGATCAGCAATCGCACCACTAAGCCGAAATAAAGGGACATCTAGACAGGGTAAATCTCGCTCTCAAGTGGGGGCTACCCACGAAGCCTTGGTGCACCTCCCTTGATTTAGCCATTTCCGGTTGATGAGGCTTGAGGCTACGATTACCTTAATAGGACATAACACTTAGAATGATCAACGTCCACCCGCCGATGTTCTGAAAGCATTCAATCCATACAAGTTCGTTCCGTTTTCGAATGAAACTGAAGGCGTTATCTCGTTACACTCATTTTGGAATCACCCTCAGAGTTAACGACGATAACCCTTGCACTCTGAACCTTCACCTTCACTTGAGATTCACGACCTAACGTTAATTTGGATCGATGTGGTTTTCGGATATCCAAATATGGAAACCCGATCCCGGTCTCATTGAAATCCAAAACGTATCTTTTAAGGCCAAGTTGTTTTAGAGTTTCAAACAATTTCAATTCATTATCTATATACACACAAATAGATAATTTACAACATAATAGATAATCAACCTTTATCATTACCAACAGATAATTCATATCATAATCAGATAATCCATATTATCATCCAAAAGCAACCAATGCATCTATATCACATACATTTCCCATCTCATAGCTGAGATTACCAACCATACCAGGCAATTAATATCAATCATCAAACATAAGCAATGATCTAATGATCACACCTTCTATAATTAATTTAAAATGAATTAAATTAATTACTTAATTTCTAATTAATTTAAAATGAATTAAATTAATTACTTTATCATTAAAGTCCTGCTTATCCTAACCATTAATTGATTTTAAATCAATAAAATAAAACACCATCTCCATATTCATTTCAATTAATCCTTACTTATTAACCATCTCTAATTACAATAAATAATTAGCCTTTAATATTACTTACATAAGTTAATTATATTAAACCCTTTGCAAATAATTAACTTGTAATTGCTTAATTAATTAATTAGCTAAAATTAATTACATCAATCATTTATTCATTTTCAATTATACCTTAACTAATCAATTATAAATTACATCATTAATTAATTAATTAATTAATGATTTCTGATTACATTTATTCAATCTCTATATAAATTAATTACATAAGTAATTAATCTTCAATTTAAACCATATATGCATAAATCACCCATGATTAATAACCATTCAGTAATTAACTACTTTAATTACTCATCCCATAAATTAATCTTAATTAATTATTTCCATTTATCCCTTGATTAATTTTCAAAGTAATTTAAATCCAAATTACTTCTATAATAAATATCCTTAATTACATTTAGTAATTATTAATTAATTACTTCCTTAAGTAATTACAAATACATAAATTACTTAAAGTAATTATCAACAATACACAAATGTTTAAATTAATTTAAATTAATTAATCTAAACTAATCACATTAATCAAATTAATTACATCAAGTAATTAATTCATTAATTACTTTCATTAAGTAATTAAACTTAAACACTTGATTATTATTAATTAATTAATTGAATTAATTAACAAAAATTAATCACATTAATCGATTGTTAAAATAATCTTAAGTTAATGACCTTCATTAACATTTCTTAATTACTTAATTAAGAATTAACTTATATAAATCATTATTAATTATCAATTAGTTAATATTTAATTATAATTTAATTAATCTCTAATTATTAATTAATTAAGTGTTAATTAAAATCAAAATTATCTTTAATCACTTGATTAAATAAATCTTAATCATTAATTAAAATTTAATTAACCATCCTTAATTATAGATTAATTAACCTTAATTAATTAATCTCATGTCTTGATTAATTAACTTAAAATTATTAATTACTTAATTAAACATCCACATTATTCATTAATTAAATAATTAATATTCCATTTAAATTAATTTAATAATTTAAATGAAACCAATTTCTTAAGTTTTAAATTAAGAAACATTCTTCTTATATAAAGTATTTTAAACACTTTGTTTCAAACAAATTTAATTTAAAATTTTCTTTTTAAATTTCAAACTGAAACATAATTTAAATTTTCATTCCAGATTCAAACTTAAAATTTTAAAACTTTACTTACATCTTCATCTTCATTTTTAAAATTATTTAGCCTTTTCTAAAATAGTTAAAACAAATTTAAATTTATAAACTTATTTTTAAAAAAAACTGACATTAAAATAAAATTTCAGGTTTTAAAACTGAATTTAAAACTTATTATAAATTTTATTTCATAAATTAAAACTCATAATTTTAATTCAAAACCAATGTTCCTTTATACTTTAAAAAAATTTAAAACTAAATTTAAATTCCCAGATTTAAATTAAATTCAAACTCAGGTTTATCTACTCTAAATTTCAGTTTTCCAGATTTAGCTTTGTTTTAAATTTTCAGTTGCATTATAAAACTTACTTTTAAATTTAAAACAGAAAAACAGTTTCCTATTTTAGTTTAAAACATCTTACATTTTTGAATTCAAAAATGTTTCAAAATCCAAGATTTAAATTATTGAATTCATAATTAAATTTCTGGTTTAAAAATTCTTGTTTGAACTTCATCTTACAATTTGAAACTTTACTTTTAAATTTTGAAAAAAGAAAACAGTATCCAAACTTAAGTTTTCTTTATGAATTTAAATTATTACTAAAAACCAAAACTCAAACTTATTTGAATTAATATTTTAGATTCAGGTTTAAAAACCCAAGTTCAAATTAAGTTTACATTTTAAATTTTAACTTTTAAAATTTAAAAACTGTAAACGGATTTCCAGATTATGCTAAGACCAAACTAAAGTTTCAAAATTTAAATTATTTCAAAACCTAAGATTTAAACTAATGGAATTCAAAATTTAAATTCAGGTTCTTAAATCTTAGTTTTAAATTTTGATAGCATCAAGACCTTTGTTTAAAATTTAAAAACTGGAAAACAGGTTATGTTCTTTCAAAACCTGACCAAAAATAACCCGAGCATATCCCACAATTTACTTCGAGTAAATAACTTTCCTGCTTCGAGTTCAAACCTAAGTTGCTTCGAGTCAAATAGAAGTTCTACTCGAGCAACCCCTCTGTATCAAAACCCAACCCAGACATCACCTGACAAACACTCCACCGTGCATATGCACAGCGACGTCGGTCCTCCTTGATCACCAGTGACGATCTCCACAAGTCACCAAACACCATATCACCTGACCACGATCATCACATCGCCCAGAATTCAACTCGAATTTGAATTCATGTTTAAAACCAAAACCTGAAACAGCATTTCCCCTTTCAAGCTTAACCTGTCAACGGGGAGACCTCCCAACTCCGGCCACTATCACCCTTGAAACTCCGTCAACAACTCCATCAATCCCTCATCTAGAAATACCCTAAAGGTCTAAGAACTCGATCCTTAGTTAAAGCCGAAGTACTCAAATTCTTAAACCCAGTAAAACTAGGGTTCATAACTGAAAATCCCAAATTACAACCTCAAAAATGAATTGCAATCCAATTCAGTAATTTTCCCATAATCTATGATAGATACACTATCTCCAGAAACAGATTTAACCAAATCAATAGCAAGCATCAACTGTGCTTATCAAATATGTATGATACAGTAAATTTAAAACTATACTTTGATTTAATCATTAAAAATTGTAATATTATTTTTAAAAAAAATCATAATTTGGAAGATGTTTTGAATTGAAATTCTGAAACATTGAGTTGTATTGTTTAATATTTTCACTTATAAAATTCAATTGCTCTGGTACTTATTTTCCAGTAAGTTTTTATTTAAATTTTACTTTAATAAAATCTTAAAGTCTAAACTCTGAAACTAACATACATATCTTATTTAAATCCTATAGTTTAACAAAGACAAATTAAAGATATAAGAATTAAATAAATACTTGTGTCAAGAACAAAACAGAACCAGAAAATGTAATAGCATATACCAAATACATTTATACAGCAGACAAGTTATATGCAGCATTTATATATTCTACTATTCTAACATGCAACAATTTCTTTACCCTTTAAAATTTTTAAAAGCAAAGTTACTCACCTATACTGAAATGCAGAGCCTAGATTTTTAACATGCAGAACATTCTTTGCAAAAGTTTTGAATACCCTTTGAAACTTGCTTCCAATTTGATGCTTTTAAACTTGTTATTTGAATGTTGTTGATGTAAAAATCTTTCTTTAAAAATGTTATTTCTCCTTAATCCACAATCTTGCAGGCATGCTTCAGTAAACAAGAACATGCATGCCTTTTTGTTTTTAGATTGAAGAAACAAAAATGCAGGTTTGTATGATGCACAGGGAATAATTTTGCAGATTTTGAAAATGAATAAGGGATTTGAGATGTACTTCTGGTTTGAGGAGTTTTTGTTTACTGATTTTCAATAGAATGAAGGTTACTTTGGTGTGAGATGTTTTCAGTTGAAAGGTTTCTTTAGTTAAGAAATGAAACTGAGAAAAAGCCAGGAATGAAAGAATGCAATGTTTTATAAACTAAATTCATGATTTATTAAAAACAAAGAAAAATAAAAGATATAATTTGACACTAGGCTTAAGCTATTAACACTTGTAAATATCTTGCTTAAATACTTAACACATGTTAACTTATATCTTAAATTATTTACACATGTCTTTTAAATGTTTTGTTATCTTAATTAAGTGTTAAAGAAAATTAAACTTAATTAATTATTTCCATTAACACCTAGTTTTGCATATAATTAATTTCTAAAGAATAAAGCAAAGTGTTATTATAAATAAAACAATATACAAATAAATCAATTGACAAAGATACTTTTAAATAATTAAAATAAATTTATAAAAGAGGTTATAACTTAAATAAATACATATTTCATATTTTAAATTGTATTTTAAATTTCATATTTAATTTACAAATCACATTTATCAATCAATATTTTAAAAAGAATAACACAAACATTTTTGTAACTTATTTTAATATTCAAACTTGAATTAAAATGAATTTTAAACCAATAAAACATTTATCTCACATATTAAAAATCATATAGTTATTTTATTAAATAGTTTTTGAAAAGCTTAAATCCAAAAATAAATCACAACCCCTAATTTTCAAAATATTAAAATTATGCTATACTAATTTAATTAAAAACCACTTATCTGTTTAAAATATATATAAATACATGTACATTATTAAATAGAAAATAGATTTATTAGTTTATTAAAAATAAATTCACAATTAAATATTTAAACAAAGAAGATTATTAAATCAAATCAAATTTATTAACAAAAATTACCAATTCGATTTAAATTTAAACACAGATTATTAAATTTAAATTATCCAAAATTCCGGTATATTACATGAAATGTGAGATATTAAAGCTTTGAAATAAAATGGTTATGGTTTTGAAGAATAAACTATCACTGAAGTGATAATTTGATATATTAAAATATTTGAAATGAAGTTTTGGAAAGATATGATATTTTGATTTTAAAAATGTTTTAGAATGAAGTTTTGAAAGATATGATACTTTGATATTAAAAAATGTTTTGGAAATGAAGTTTTGAAAAATATGATATTTTGATATCGAAAACGTTTTGGAATCAAGTTTTGAAAGATATGATATTTCGATAATAAAATGATTTAAAAACGGAGTTTTGAAAGATATGATATTTTGATAATAAAATGATTTGAAAGGAAGTTTTGAAAGGATATGATATTTTAAATATATTAAATTGATTTGAAAGGAGTTTTTGAAAGGATATGATAATTTAATATATTGAAATGGTTATAAATGACTTGATATTTATTTTGAAATATTTGAATTTGAAAGATATGGTATGTTCATATATTGAAATGGTCTTGGAAATGATTTAATCTTTATTTTGATAAAGATTTGGATTGAAAATGATATTTTATTTTGAAGTATAAAATATTGTTTTAAAGTTATAACCACGGGTTATAATCGCGATTGGTTGGCGAAGAGACCGGGATCAGATATGGGCATGCTCTCTGTCGATACCGAAAACCACTTTGACAACTGTATACACGGTGGAGATTCCAGAACGAAGTAGGTTGGTTGGCGAACGCTACTGGAATAAAGTAAGATAACGCTGATGGATGACCTAATTATGACTAAAACAGGAGCTATACCGGTTACGCAAAGGGTCGCACCCTTTCATCGAGCATGCTTCTTCGGAAACCATTCTATTACTTTTGTGATTCGATATGGTGGCGCCATTTTGGTTTAGGGTATGTCTCGAGGTGGACGGAAGCTGCTGGCTTGCCGTCACCACCGGTCCGGGAGTGCAAACGGTGTATCCACCCTGGCATTGCCTCGCGTGCCTTGTCATATGTTCCTTTTATAGAGCCCACTACGATTTTGGTTTAAAGATCCGACCGCGTTAAGGTTCACCATCCCCTTAAAGCTATTTTCTATATGATTATACTTTACTGATTAGACACTACTGTATATAGCCTAAATTACTATACAGTAAATAGTTTAATGGGTCCTTAGAGGATGGCTGTAATGCCCCACTCCGAGACCCACATTAGGAAAGAATATTACAAGGTAATATCGTCTGCTAATACGGAGAATAGAGCTGGTAGGAGCGACCATCTATAGCCCTGTCTTAACTATCTGCTGAATACGTCGATAAATGTAGCATTTTTTTATATGGATCGACATATCCAATAGATACTTGATACAAAACTATAATGGCTATAAGATCTAACAGAACAAAATATAATAACTCAAATGTAAATCACATCACAAATCAGTAGATCATCACATACATAAACTGTTGATACAAGAAGATTTTTGATCAATGACAATGTATAAAGGAAGAGATATATGCAAGATAGAGGAAGATCAATGAAATATAAACTTGAGTATGATTTTTATATATATATATATAGGTTTATTTGTTAAAATCTATCCTCAAGAGTTGCACAAACACAAGAACACATTCATTATACTTCAATTTTTCACTGAGCATACTTCAATTCTTCATAATGCATAAATTCAAATGTCAGTCGACTGAACTGAATTTATTAGTCGACTGAACTGGCAAACATGTACAAATATGCACAGTTTCAGTCGACTAAATTTTCTACACAGTCGACTGAAAATTTTCCAGAAAGATTCTTACTATAATTTCAGTCGACTGAAATTCCTGCACAGTCGACTGAATTTGAACCTGCGAATTTTGCATGAAAGGACACCTTCTTCTTCCCAAGAGTTGCGACCATTCCTCAATAGAAATGGAAGCTTCTCTTATCTACAACCCTTGGCAATACATGCATCCTTTTTACAACTATAAATACATGATTCAAACATCATTCAAGATATCGAATTCTCTTACTCTAATCTATCTATTTCTTGATCATATTTTCTAAACATTATCAAAGCAATCACTACTCTCTTTGCTTGAATCACTATTTATATTTAATATATTTGATTCATAGCAAATTCATAATTCCTTAATCTTCACAAACATATTTCATATTCTTGAGGATAAGATTATAGGAACATTGTACTACAATAGACTCGTTCGTGTTATAAAGAACACAACTAGTCAAAACTTGTTTAGCATTGAGGTTTGAAGTCCTCTTAGGTAGTTTGAGGCAAAGAAATCCCGTTCGGTTGTTCGGGTAAGTTGTGAACCTATTCCTCCGGGTTAAGAGAGGGTTTTTGTAGTTAGTAAAATACCTAAGTGAAGCTTAGGGACTGGACGTAGGACAAGTGGTCTGAACCAGTATAAAAGTCTTGGTGTCTCCTTGCTTTTACCTACTTTATCTACCTAGACTATTTCATTATTCCATATTACACGATCCTACCGTAGCGTCTTACAATTGGTATCAGAGCCAGGTTGTCCTATAACCATAACACCGTTATTAGACATATTGATAATATGGAAAATAACGCAAGTACAAGTACAACTTCTGCCTATAACTCTACATTTGCCGAAGGACAATCTACTCAAAGACCCCCTCTTTTCAATGGACTTAACTATAACTATTGGGCTACAAGGATGAGGATTTATATGCAAGCAACTAGTTTCGAAGCATGGAACGCCACTCAAGTAGAGTTCGTTTTACCCACAACCGACTATCCTACATGGACACAAACTCAGAAGAATGAAGCTAGTGCAAATGCCAAAGCAATGAATATGCTATTTTGCGCCTTGGATAGAAATGAATTCAACCGAGTTAGCATATGTACTACTGCACATCAGATATGGGATACACTTAGAACCATACACGAAGGCACTAACAAGGTCAAACAAACAAAGATCTCCATGCTAAAGAATCAATTCCAAAACTTTAGAATGCGACAAAATGAATCTATCAATGACATGTATTCAAGATTTCAAGACATTCATCATGCCTTAATCGGATTGGGAGAAAAGTTTACGGATTTTGATATTGTATCTAAGGTTCTAAATTCACTCACTGATGAATGGGAAAGAAAGGTGCTAGCAATCGAGGAAGCAAACGATCTATCTTCAATGAAACCAGAAGAATTAATTGGAAATCTCATGTCATATGAAGTTAATATGCAAGCTAAGAAAGATCAAGCTCAAGAAAGAAAGAATGTTGCTTTTCACGCGGAAAAAGAAGATTCAGAATCGGAAGATGAGGATTTAGCATTCATAGCCAAGAATTTCAAAAAATTCTTAAAATTTAGAAAAGGGAACAAAAACGTATTCAAAAAGAATTTCATGAGTAAACCTCCTTCCTCAAATATAGAATGCTTTAATTGTCACAAGAAAGGACACATGCAAAAGGATTGCCAAGAACAAAAGAAGGAAAATCAGAAAAGTTTCAACAACAAAAACAAAAAGGATAAATTCAAAAAGAAGGCATTCTCTGTAACATGGGACGATTCAGATTCATCTTCATCTGAAAATGATAGTGATAGCGACAATGAACAAGAAAATGTATGCTTCATGGATCAAGATTCTGAGGTAAGCAATTTAACTTTCGATGATTTAATTGAAGTAAACACTGAACTTTTAAGCACAATAAAAAGTCTTAAAAAGAAAATTAAGGAAATTCGTGAAAATCAAAACAAAGCTGAGTTTGAAAGAGATATGTTACATGATGAAAAGAAAATTCTTGAAGAAGAACTTGAAAAAGTTCAAGAATGTTATTCAAACTAAGAAACTCAATTATCACTTTTAAGTCAAGAAATTGAAACTCAAAAGACTAAGAATGATATAATTGCTTCTGAAAATCATGAGTTAAAAACAAAAATTAGACAAGTTGAGTTAGAAAACAATGGTCTTCAAGCTAGATTAGATAACATTACTAAAAATGTTTCTAACTTTAATAAAGGAAGAGAAAATTTATCTAAAATTTTAGAAAATTCTCAATCCTCTTCAGACAAACATGGATTAGGATATAAAAAGGAAGTAAAAATTTCTAAAAATAAAAATTTTAAAAATTCAAAACAACAAATATTACTTCAAGAACCTATTCAAACAAAAGTAGAAACCAAGATAGTCAAAATTTGGATTCCAAAGACTAACAATATTTTAATTAGGAATAAATACATTAAAACATTTATAGATAATGTTCACCATAATAAAAACTATATTTATAAAAAGGATACTAAACCAAATTGGGTTTGGTTTCCTAAACTCTAATTTTTCTTTAGGACCCTATTAAAGGTGGGTACCAATAATTTCATATCTATTTTCGGGTCCCACTCAAAAAGAAAAAATGGATATTAGATAGTGGTTGTTCAAAACACATGACCGGAGACAAAGATATGCTTACAAACATAACATACTTTGATGGTGGCTCGGTTACCTTCGGAGACAATTCAAAAGGCTATATCATTGGCAAAGGAGATGTGAACAATTACGGTACATCAAAATTACCTTTTATAACAAATGTTTCATTAGTTAAAAATTTAAAACATAATCTACTTAGCATAAGTCAACTATGTGACAAAGGCTTTAAAATAATTTTTTCGGATAACAAATGTAGTATTTTTGATCAAAACCAAAATCTTGTTTTTGAAGAAAATAGAGATAGAAATATTTACGTTTTAAATATGAATATTAATCATAATACAAGTATGTGTCTACTTGCCAAAGACAATGATCCTTGGTTATGGAACAAAAGATTTTGTCATATAAATTTTAAAACTATTAGAAAACTTTCTAAAAATGATTTAGTAAGAGGTCTACCCAAGATAAACTTTAAAATAAATAATCTTTGTGATGATTGCCAAAAAGGTAAATTAACAAAATCATCTTTCAAATCTAAGAAAATTATTTCGACTTCACAACCATTAGAATTATTACATATGGATTTATTTGGACCAACACAAGTTCAATCCATTAATCATAATCGATACGTATTTGTAATAGTTGATGATTTCTCAAGATATACATGGACTATTTTTATGAAAAATAAAAGTGATACTTTTGAAAATTTTAAAACATTTGTCAAAAGAATTCAAAATGCTAAAGACTTAAAAATTAAAATATTCGAAGCAATCATGGAGGAGAATTCGAAAACGAGGATTTTGAAACTTTTTGTAAAAAGAAAGGAATAAATCATAATTTTTCATTTCCTAGAACTCCTCAACAAAATGGAGTTGTAGAAAGAAAGAATAGAACATTACAAGAATGCGCAAGAATATTATTAAATGGATGTTCCTTACCAAAACATTTTTGGGCAGAAACCGTTGCTACTGCATGTTACGTATTAAATAGAATATCAATTAGACCACTAACTAAAAATACTTCTTATGAACTATTTAATAACAAAAAGCCAAATATATTGTATTTTAAAATATTTGGATCAAAATGTTTCATTTTAAATACAAAAGATCAATTAGGAAAATTCGATCCAAAAGCTAACGAAGGAGTTTTCGTAGGATACTCAGAACGAAGTAAAGCATATCGAGTATTTAATAAACATACAAACATAATTGAAGAAACTTTACATATATCTTTTGATGAAAATTTTAATAGAAATTTAAGTATAAAAGATGATGAAGAATTAATAAATATAGAAGAAACAAATCTTGAAAATAATAATTTAAGATCCCCTCCTAGAATATTACGAGATCATCCAACTCAAAATATTATAGGAGAAATAAATTCTCAAGTTAGAACAAGAAATCAACTAAATCAAATGGGTCATGTAGCTTTCATTTCATCAACAGAACATAAAAATCCTAAAGAAGCATCAACAGATGATTATTGGATTATTGCTATGCAAGAAGAGTTAAATCAATTTGAACGTAACGACGTTTGGAAATTAGTTCCCCGTCCTAATAATCAATCAGTAATAGGAACAAAATGGATTTACAAAAATAAAGTACATGAATTAGGTAATATAACAAGAAATAAAGCTAGACTAGTAGCACAAGGATATAATCAAGAAGAAGGTATTGATTTTGAAGAAACATTTGCTCCCGTCGCAAGACTTGAAGCAATTCGTATACTTTTAGCTTTTGCATGTTTTCATAATTTCAAACTCTTTCAGATGGATGTGAAAAGTGCATTTTTAAATGGTTTTATTAAAGAAAATGTATATGTAGAACAACCTCCTTTATTTATACACGAAAAATATCCTGATCATGTCTATAAATTAAAGAAAGCACTATATGGGCTTAAACAAGCACCTCGTGCTTGGTATGAAAGACTTAAAAGTTATTTATTAATTTCGGGATTTAAAATTGGAAAAGTCGATCAAACACTCTTTATTAAAGATACTTCAAAAGACATTTTAATAATTCAAATATATGTAGATGATATTATATTTGGATCAACAAATGAAAATTTATGCAAAGAATTTTCAAATATAATGACTAAAGAGTTTGAGATGTCTCATATGGGAGAATTATCATACTTTCTTCGACTTCAAATAAAACAATTATCAAATGGAATTTTTATAAACCAAGAGAAATATTGTACAAACTTAATTAAACGTTTCATAATGGAAAACACTTCAGCTAAACCTACTCCTATGAGTACTACTACTCATCTCGATCGAGATGACAATGGCAAAAGTGTAGATCAAAAATTATATAGAAGTATGATAGGCTCGTTACTTTACTTAACTGCAAGTAGACCAGACATAATGATGAGTGTATGCTTATGTGCACGTTTTCAATCTAATCCTAAAGAATCACATTTAAGAGCAGTTAAACGAATTATACGATATCTTAACTACACTAAAGACTTTGGAATTTTTTATCCAAAAGAGTGTACATTTGAATTAGTATCATTCAGTGATGCTGATTTTGGTGGATCTCGAACAGATAGAAAAAGTACAAGTGGTACATGTCATTTTATTGGAAAATCACGTGTATCATGGTTTAGTAAGAAACAAAATTGCGTCTCACTTTCCACCTGCGAAGCAGAATATATATCAGCCGCATTAGCTTGTACTCAAGTTATATACATGCAACAAACACTCAAAGATTTTAATATAAATTTAACAAATTCTACAATATATTGTGATAACACTAAATAAACTTATCTAAAAATCCAGTTAATCACTCTCGTACAAAACATATAGATATTTGTCACCATTTTTTACGTGACAATATCGAAAAAGGTATAATTAATCTAGAACATATTTCTACCAAAAATCAAATTGCCGATATATTTACTAAACCCTTATTAGAAAATTCCTTCATAAAACTTCGACGAGAATTAGGGATAATATCCTTTAAAGATATCAATTAAATTTACAGTAGATATATACATATTTCAGTCGACTAAAATTTTTTTTCAGTCGACTGAATACAAATTAAGAGTTATTCTCAGCTATATTATAAACCTCACATTTTTTTTTAACTGATTTATTACTAACATCCTTACATTTTTAACAAATTTTTCCTTAATCATTGAATATTTATGTGGTTACAAATCTTAGCTAAACAATAACCATTAATTGTTTAGTCAAATTCTATTATAAATTCTTAAAAAAAATTAGTTTTTAAAACATCTAAATTTTACAATTAAAAACTTAAACTCAAAATGTCGTCAAACAACTCCTACTCTCCAATCAACATCACATCGTCAAGCAAAAACTCTCCAACATCACCAAAACTTCCCACACCAACACCACCACATGAGCCGATGTATGATTGGAAAAATTATCATACTGGTTACACTCCAGAAACCAAGAAGGCTAAGTGCGGACTTTTTATTTCTCTGGACACGAAAAGAAAGATTGATGAGATTCATCACTTTCAACAACAACAGATTGACCTTCAACGAGAACTATACTTCGAGCAAAAGATTACAGCTAGACGTTTGAACTTCCTAGAGCAAATTGGCTTACGTTTCTGTGGATCAAAGAAGAACGAAGTGGCTGAGCCCCTACCTCGACCCGTCAATTCATTTGATCCATCTTCATCTTATCGTACACCAAACGATCCCGTCAATCCATGGATGTCTCCTAAGACACCACAATATAGTCTGAATTCATGGGATAGAAATTACATGAAGAATGAAGGAAAGAAGAATCCAAGTCCTTCTCAAAAGAAATAATTCAATTTTGAAATATATTATTTGTAACTATTTTTTAAAATAAATTGTTTAAATTCAAAAAGAACTTGAAACAACAATAGTACATGATTCAGTCGACTGAATTTATAAACCCAGTCGACTGAATGTAAACAGAAAACATTTTTTCCATATTTTCAATTGACTAAATATTTCTGCACAGTCGACTGAAACTTAACAGAAACTCTTGGGAAAATATTCAGTCGACTAAAATCTCTGTTCAATCGACTGAATTCAAACCTACATAGTTTCGGTCTACAATTCAGTCGACTGAACAGACATTTTCAGTCGACTGAACGGCCTTTTCCAGGTAAAATTCCCTTTATTTACATCAGTTTTTCACTTCCAAAATCACTTTTTACATCTTCTTCCCCAAATTTCCCCAAAATCCTAGATCTCAAATACTTCCAATCTCCCTCAAATCAAAAGCAAATGGCACCAAAACGATCTAGAGCTTCATCCTCTTCATCCTCCTAGCCCATTGATGCTCAAATTGCGCAATGGCTATATGATGAAGTCGCGATAACCCGATGGAACAAGATGAAGAACTCAAGAATATTCGAGCATTCCTTTGTAGATTTCCAAAGTCTTCACACATACAATTTCCAAGAGCTCACTGATCGAGCAGGCTTAACTCCTCTTCTTGATTTGAAACGGAATGACATTGCCATAAATCATATTATGGTCAAATTGTTCTACGCAAATCTCAATCTTGGACACCAAACTCCAAGGAATCCAAACGACAGTGTTTGGAGCATGGTCTGCGGAAAGAAGGTTTGGTTTTCTTTGGATCGAATAGCTCACATTTTAGGGTCAACTAATATCGGAAGGAAACTAGAAGAAATAGAGTTCAATCCACAAATTCGTGATAACATAAATCACCAATTTATGGATGATAATATAAATTTCCGAGATTTCAAATCTACTTCTCTTCGACCTCGAGCAAGAATTCTACATAAAACTCTAATGAGAACGATCACTCCTCGCACGGGCTCATATGAAATCGTTTACCCAACTAACTATCGAGCTTTATATGCCATCTTTGGCAATATTAAAGTCAATTAGGTACAACTAATCCTTGATGAGTTTCTCTCGTTTCATAATGGTAAAATGCGCACAATTTACTTTGGAGAATATATCATGCGACTTCTCTTCAATGTTGATACACCATTACCAGATTCAGAAAACACAATGGTCCATCAAATAAACCATCGGACCATAAGCCTTATGCAACTCCCTACTAGACCTCCTCGATTTATATCACTTGCCAAATGGGAAGCTAGGCGTCAAGAGCAACAACAACAAACTCCGCCACCTCAACACGAAGAACATTTCGAACAAGAAGATGAAATTCGTCTTGTTGACCCGACCTACTCTACCAACCAATCCTTACGAATATTATCAAGAAATCAACAAATTCTTGATAATCGTCTTAAAAAGGTGGATAATAAGCTTGACAAAATCAAAGGATTTTTTAATAAGCTTTGGGACGCTATCTCGTGCTCAAGCACTACTACCGCTTCAACATCTCGTGGAAAGCGTCCTGCACCAACATTTACATGGACGTCATCCGAGGAGCATACCAGTAGCAGCACAAGCGGAGCTAGTGGTGGACAAGAAGGAAGACAATATCGACCATCAACAGGAGGACCAGTCATTAGAGAACCAGGAGACAGAGAAGGTTCTTACGATTGGGATAAGGATCAGTAATTTATTTGAGTTATTGTTCTATTATGTTTCTTGCAACTATGACATTTGAACTATTATATTTTATGCATTGTTTATGCAATTCTAAGATTCATTCTTTTTGGTTTAAAGTGATTGTTTTTAATTCCATGCAACTACGGTTATTACTTCCTTTTTGTCGATGACAAAGGGGGAGAAAATCTATGGTACTAACTTTGTTTTTGTAAGAAAGATAGGTGTACATATTCAAGGGGAGAAAGTTTAAACATCTTTATAAAATCAAGTATTGTCATCAATCAAAAAGGGGGAGAATGTTTATACACGAAGATTTTTGATCAATGACAATGTATAAAGGAAGAGATATATGCAAGATAGAGGAAGATCAATGAAATATAAACTTGAGTATGATTTATATATATATATATATATAGGTTTATTTGTTAAAATCTATCCTCAAGAGTTGCACAAACACAAGAACACATTCATTATACTTCAATTTTTCACTGAGCATACTTCAATTCTTCATAATGCATAAATTCATATGTCAGTCGACTGAACTGAATTTACCAGTCGACTGAACTGGCAAACATGTACAAATATGCACAGTTTCAGTCGACTAAATTTTCTGCACAGTCGACTGAAAATTTTCCAAAAAGATTCTTACTATAATTTCAGTCGACTGAAATTCCTACACAGTCGACTGAATTTGAACCTGCGAATTTTGCATGAAAGGACACCTTCTTCTTCCCAAGAGTTGCGACCATTCCTCAATAGAAATGGAAGCTTCTCTTATCTACAACCCTTGGCAATACATGCATCCTTTTTACAACTATAAATACATGATTCAAACATCATTCAAGATATCGAATTCTCTTACTCTAATCTATCTATTTCTTGATCATATTTTCTAAACATTATCAAAGAAATCACTACTCTCTTTGCTTGAATCACTATTTATATTTAATATATTTGATTCATAGCAAATTCATAATTCCTTAATCTTCACAAACATATTTCATATTCTTGAGGATAAGATTATAGGAACATTGTGCTACAATAGACTCATTCGTGTTATAAAGAACACAACTAGTCAAAACTTGTTTAGCATTGAGGTTTGAAGTCCTCTTAGGTAGTTTGAGGCAAAGAAATCCCGTTCGGTTGTTTGGGTAAGTTGTGAACCTATTCCTCCGGGTTAAGAGAGGGTTTTTGTAGTTAGTAAAATACCTAAGTGAAGCTTAGGGACTGGACGTAGGACAAGTGGTCCGAACCAGTATAAAAGTCTTGGTGTCTCCTTGCTTTTACCTACTTTATCTACCTAGACTATTTCATTATTCCATATTACACGATCCTACCGCATAGCGTCTTTCATATACACATACATCGCAGAGTATACAAAATGATATATGTCAAGTGGTATAGCAACCACATTATACAGGCGAGTCAAAAGAATATGCATATCAGAGTTACAAAAAAAAAGGACTACACAAAAAGCTATAACAAAAGGAGATAGCAGAATAGTCCATGCGGAAGCAGAATATGCGAAGTCCAAATGTACCTAACCTGAAACACTTCGGTCTGACCCGAGTATAAAATACACGGGTCAGACTAGCTAAACAAATCAGTTAGATAAGCTCAATGATAATGAACATGCAAAGTCATAAAGTACCGCAAATATCTCTAAAAGAGATTACTCGATCATCTAGCAAAAGATGAATCATAACAAGCCTCATATCATCGGCAACTCAAATAAACAAAGGATATGAATATACCAAATGAAGCCAAAAGGCAAATCACAAATACCAATAAAGGTAACATAAGTTTCCACAAGGTAATCGCTATGTATCGAGTGGTTAAAAAGACCTACTCCGAAAGGCGATACTTTAGGGAAATATAAATATTAATGAAACAAAAGATGCACGTGCTCAGTACTGTATAAACAAGGATCCACAAGCCCGAAGGCGACAAACCCAAGTATCTCTCGAGCGGTGACGAAGGACCAACTCCAAAAGCGATATTATAGGGTAACAAACCTGAAGGCGACAAACCCAAGTATCTCTCGAGCGGTGACGAAGGACCAACTCCAAAAGCGATACTATAGGGCAACAAACCCAAAGGCGACAAATCCAAGTATCTCTCGAGCGGTGACGAAGACCAACTCCAAAAGCGATACTATAAGGCAACAAACCCGAAGGCACAAACTCGAAGGCAACAAACCATAGTGGCGAAGGTCCGGAGGCCTAGTACTGGACACCACTAACTGGCAATATGTGTCACAAACTCTCGGAAAGGAACTTGAAAAGTGTTAACGTGTGTTCCGTACCACACGTTCGCACTAAACGGTTTACTAACCGTTAGTCAATTCCATACTCAAAGCAGTACAAAGTTTACCTCATGTCATCGGTAAACTAGACCCGAAGGTCAAAACGATCAAACGAATAGATTAGGAAAATTGGAAAGATAAATGCACATATTCCATAGTACGTGTTTTACCCAACCATTTAATTACCTTCCCACTTCGTTCGAAGTGCAAAATAGTGTAATTTTACTCAGAAAATAATTAGGAACAAGTTTAGAAATCCTTTGAAAACACTTTGGAAATTGCCTTTGAAATTCTCCTATTATGGAGTAAATAATTTAACACTTAAAATAATACTAAATAATAATTTCACAAGCCAATTTGTTTGAAAAACACTTTAAAATGCTTTATAAAACCTGTGCACGAAATCTAAAGAGAAAACTCAAGAATTCGGAAAAATATCAAAAATGGCAGAAATTATTCCAAATATAAAAACCGTTGAAAACACGCTGTGAACCCAAGTTCGAAAGCACGTTTGGACCTGCAAACATAGTCCAAATGATAATAAATTTTGTGGAAATATTGTTTAACATTCCACTCCAATCTTATAAAATATTCACTCAATTCCGACTTGAAACGAAGAAACTGCGTCGTTCCGAAGTTGGACTAAAACCACTATAAACTGCTGGGTAAAAACAGCACAAAGGTTCAACTTCGATGATGAGTTCGAAGGGACAAATGAACCCAGATCTTGGTGAAATTTGGTATGTATATAGTAGAGAACTTCGTCTTTCAAGAAAAAAAAGAATCATGCAACTAGAATAAGAAATGAAAGATATATGATGTCTCAAACATGGACTCGGTCCATGTTTGTGGCAACGCAAAACAAAATGTGCACAGAAAATTTTCAGGTTGTGCATTGATTTTGCAGTGTAGTTTTCAGGCATCAAGCGAACATGTTTTGTAATGAAATTCGGTATGCATATACTACAACACACAGGTTATCAACTGAAGAAAACCCGGCTGCATTTCGTTGCCGGATTTGGGAGAAAATGATGTGCAAAGAGACATACAAACTCAGATTTCACAAAACAAAACATGAGCATAAAATCATTGTATTGAAGCTATTTTTTGGGTAGATTTTGGCATTTCGAAGCTTTTGCTGCAGCTAGCAATTATGAGCAGTAACTCGCCTTTGATTTTATCATAGCAAATACCCGAATTTGCTAATGGAGAAAGGTTGAAGCTTGGGTTGAATTTGAGCTTCTACAACCTGTAAAACTATGGAACAAGTGCATGCAAGAAAGAAGAAAGCAATTAACAAACAATCATTCACAAATTTGAACTTTTGATGAAATATTAGGTTTTAGATTTTGATTACCTGTAGATTTAGCTTCAAACTGATTTTTAAAACACCAAATTTGAGTCTAATTTGATGACTTTTGGTTAGGGTTTGTAAAAAGAAAATGGGTTCTTTTTTTTCTGACTTGAGGAAGGAGATGAGAAGATGAGAATGATTTTCTGTGCGTATAGGAGATGTTTTTCTCATTTCCTTATCTCTTAGACTAGGCTAATGGGCTTTTAGGACCCAATAAGAATATTTAGAGAAGAAACTTTTGAATTCCTTCTTCTTAACTTATTCAATTAATAACGAGGCATAAATTTATTTAAAGAAGAAAAATTTTCATTTCGCTCTCTTATTCAATCAATGAGAGGGCATATTATTTATATAGAGAGAGAAACCTTTCATTTATCTCTCTTTAATTAAATTGATTGATACATTAAATATTATTATTATTAAATAATAAATAGCATAAAATGTAAGTTTATCCAAATATATTCCAGTGTGAATTATAAACGCGCAACATTGTGGTGTTTATATATGATATAAATTTTCGCATTTATTCATATATATGCATACTCATACAATTGTGGTATAAAATGTCAGAATTTCTAACCATCAATACAATACTTGTAAATTAGATTGTAGTTTTAATTTTAACATACCAACACCAAATAAAGTAATACTTGAATAAGCAATAATTGGCAATAAATAACTATTTATACTCTACATTCTTATGACCATAAATGAAAGCTTTACACATATAGACACTTTGAATGCACATTAAATACACTTAAATGCACTTTAAATTACCTAATAATTTTATGACTAAACAGATGTTTATACATATATACATGAATATAGAGATAAAAACCATACGTATATGCATATACATGTTTATATGTATATACTCACATATATGGTTGCAAAATATACGAACAAAACTTTACTTACACTAAACAAATTAACAAAAATTCCCTTTACAATAAACAAATTAACAAAACTTTCCTCTACGTATAATCAGATATATGGTTGCACAATACCTTAATAAAACTTTCCTTGCACAAAGTAAATTAGCGAAACTTTCCCTTTATTTTAAATCACATAATTAGTATCTAATAAAATATGTATGTGAATTTAATTTGACAAATGTACAAGCAAACAATTAAACATAAAAAAACATATATGATTGAATTTAACAACTACATATTAAAAACTACAATTTTCTTTGTTATAAAATAGAACATATGAACAAATTTTGTTGATTAGCAAAATCATATAATTATATAGTTATATGTGAAATTATTTGTATAGATTAAAATTAACCTAATAAAACTTATTCCAAAAAATTCTCAAAATTAAAATTAAGAAGAAAATACAATTATTAATTCAAAAACAAATTTATATCTCCAAACATATAAACATAACAGAGTTTTAATCAAAAATACACACATATATATGATCATGTTTGCATCTTATGTTGACAACATATATGTATAGGGAATTGTGATAATGGATAAATTAATTAGACAAAAGCATGTAATAATTGGTTATAAATGATATAAGAATTTGTGAATCAAGATGATACATTAATATTGCCCAAGTGAATACCTTGAATGATAATTTAAAAGCTATTAGATTCCGTGAATCAATCTTATTATTAAATCTCTAAAGCACACCTTGAAATTGAAAATCCTATAGGATGAAGCCTAGAAGTCACACTTTTAACTTCTAAAATTCCTCAAAAATTATTTTCTTACGCAAAAAAATATAAAAAAAAAACCATCTTAAACTCAATTTTATAATTAAAACATAATTTTAAACCAATTTCCACCTTTTTATTTAAATAAACATCCTTTAAAAATCACATACTTCTTTTAAAAATTATTAAAAGAAGTAATTGGCAATAATTAATACAATTATTGCATTTTCTCTAAATAGAACCAATTTTCTATTTATTTTTAACCCAAATAAATAAAATAAAGTTCCAAACTTTATTTTTCTTATTTTATTTTCAAAATTCATTGTTTATTCCAAATAAACAATAAAAAACTTTCGATTTTATTTTAATTCACAATATTAAATTATAACTGCCGTTATAATTTAATATTTACAGGTAATCTCCAAAACCAGGATTGTTACAATGGGTGGTCCCAAGCATCCTTTAAGTTACTTGTACTTTTACTACAGTTCACTTGAGTTGGTTTACATTGTATAAGTATGTATGTCGTGACTCGAGTGTTTGTATTTTTATTTATGCTCGGGTCAGCCTGAGTATTCACAGATTTGGATTTCCACTTTCTGGAAATTGGAATCGCTGGAGATTATCTGCTTGTCTGGTTTTATCTTTTCAGTCTGTTGGTCCTTTCCAGCTCTTGTATTAGTAGATTTCTATGTATTGAGACTTCTTTTGTACTTTATTTCTTCTGTTGTATTTTATGTAACTCTGATATATTTATATAGTAGCTTCATGAACTACGATCTCTTTTACTTCCGCTACATTATTATTACTCTGTGTCTGTGATCTGTGATTTTTATTTACTGTATATTCTGAGATTTGCAAAAAAATTATTTACAATGCGGTATTTTAAGCAATTCAATTCCGGCATGAGTGTTTACATATACACTTATAATGGATGCGAATGGTTGAAAATATTGGGCTGTTACAGATAACAAATATGATAATAATATAACAGGCATATATCATCAATATAAATAACAGATAATGGTTTTAGATGTCACAGGTGAACAGATAACATATAAAAAACTAATAGCAGCATATTTCAATTCTCGTTTCAATTGAAATCAAATTTAATAAATATAAGAACATTAATCGTGAGTGATTGCTCACCTTTTGAGGCTAGAGAGGATTTGACGGTGAAATGAGCTATGAATCCAAACATGAATTTCAAAGCGAAGGACGATTGAACACAAAACTTAATGAGCATAACTTCTAGCTCGGAATTGACGAAATCGAATCAAACTAGGTTGATGAAGATCAAGGTATAAGTGAACTCATATATATAACTATGTACATATATAAAATCATATTTATATTCAAACACATTTTTAATTTAAATACATACTTATATATATATATATATATATTTCAAAATCCTTGTTTAACTTAAACTCATACATTAAAGTCAAATATATATACAGAATATATGTTGAGATAATTACTAATATATACCATATCATTACTTATACAAAACTAACATATATATAAACTAGTGTATTATTAAACTAACATAAATTTGTACGTACACACACACACACACACACACACACACACACATATATATATATATATTTACACAACTTTAAACAAACATTGACATACCCATAATATAAATAAATATATATATATATATACAGTAAAATTCATAACTGATCGACATATATAATTTATATAAACTTATAATTTAAATCAATAGAAGGTTGAAAATGTATATACTATACTTTTTACCCACATATATTGACAAAAAGGTTATGCATATATTCTTTTAACTTATATACACTAACAGGTGTACGTAACTATCCTGACAACATTCAAGACAGCATATATAACTGCTTTATAATGTAATACACATATAGGAACACTTTATACGGTAAATGTGACTACCCGGAATTTTAGATATTTGAAATTGAAATGTTTAATTGATTTTAAATATTTAAAAGGTTAATTTTAACTTGAATTTCAAACACCACTATTTAATTGACAATTAAATTATTGAATTTAATAAGGGGAAATTAGGTAAAGTGTGATTCTGGAATTTAAAGCTTGTTAAAAATATTTCAGTGGCTTATAAAATTTATATTGATAATACTGAAGGTAATAGAACTTTTAAAATTTTATTTAAAAGTGGTTTATTCGGTTTTGAAAATATATCATTTAAATTGATAATTAAAATAGCCTTCCCAGATATAGTCTCGAAATTCGACGAAACCAGTTCCACTGGATCCGTAATAGTGTATTAATATCGAATATCAAATTTCGTAGTGTTTGGAGTGGTCATATGATCGTACGATAGATAAACGCGTTGAAATCTATACCGAATTTAATATAATAACTGGTCCGAAAAGCTTTCTTCTCCATACGATCGAGTTAGGACTCGAAACCTTTTCCTTTTCATTCGAAATAGGGGTATAACATTATGAACCTCTAGCGGCATGCCTCGATAGGAGGTCAGAATTTTTAGCCCGATTTCGAGACGTTTTGAAATCAAATTAAATTAAAATTGTATATTGTGACAAGTCAAAAACAAATCGCTGTAGCTTGTGATTCAACACGTATCTTGCCTCTTCAAGCACGTGTATTTTCTTGTCCCCTTTTTTTACTTTATAAAACTTGAACAGCCGAACACAGCTAAAAAAATCCCGAATCTTGAATAAATCCTCGTTCTTCCTCCTCGTTTGTTTCCTGTTGAGCGAAGTTCGAGTCAATAGTCGAACTCAAAATTGAAATGCTCAGGCAAATGGAGGGCAGCAAGGGGCTCGGCACAATTTTGGTCGACGCGATTTGGTCGGCCTCGACCTGATGGCAACTACGATTTTGATGGGCGCGAGGGTGAGGACTTCTATGGGTGAAGTCACGACCGAGGGGAAGTGGGAGGGGTGGTTGATGTGGCGGTGTATGTTGGCCGCAAAGCCTGGGAAGGAGGTGGGCGATGGTGGGTTTCAAGCTCGAGCATGTCGGCAGTAGATTTTGGACGAGGGTAGAGCGGTAGCTGGAAGGAGATGCTGTCACTGGCGATGTGGGCAGTTGCGGGAGCAGCAGTTCGTTTTTCATAGGAAGGTGGCATTCAACAGAGTCGCATTCGAGCTTAGCTGGCGATCTAGGGCTCTTAGGTCACGATGGCATGTAGTCAGACCGAGTATTATAGAATACAGATTCTGGATGGACTGCTATAGAGCTCAGGGGATGCGTTGGATGATGAGACGTATCACACGTATCTGACTTATTTCCGCTATGTATGGAATGTTGTATGTTCAGATTTATGTGGACAAGTTATTATAACTGTCCAGTATTTTGCTATTGACTGTGTTGTACTTTGATGATGTAATGTATAAAATAGATATAGTTCTTTCTGTATAAATATCAGTCATTTATCTATTACATATTGTTCCACTGCGTTTGTGAGATTCTGATGTTGTCTTCAATTTCTTCTTCTACCTCTTTCTTCTTTAACCCTTACGGTTTGGTATTTTCGGTGTTCGATCGTTCTACACGTAATACCATGGACGTATTGATGTCGACTTTCGAAGGTCGAAAATCCGGGTCGTTACAGTTGGTATGAGAGTTGAAGGTTAAGCGAGAACTTTGGCTCTAGTGGGGATTACTCTAGAATGAGTTTGAGTGCATTAATAGATATGAGCACATATTTCTTAGTGAATATATATTTCTTTTATACTGTGTTGAAAGGTTTGTTGAGTGGTTTATGGATTCTGGTCAATACGAGTAATTAACGTTATTGATAGGGATCTCTAAACACTTGAATAAAACAATTCGACATAGTGCTGTTTTAAATAGGGCAAATGAAATAATTTTACCCAAATTATTTTTATATATAAAAGGAATAATTTTCAAAAATTATTATAGTTGAATATGTATTGCTTGGTTATTAGGAAGTAATAATATTAAATTATTATCATTGTTGTGTGCAAATTGAAATGGGAAACAATGTCATAACCAAAGTTAAGGAAATAAATTCATATAACAAAATGAGATTTGCAATGTGAATTATAAATGTAATTCATAATTGAAAATGAAATAAAAATTCTAGAGTAATATTTGAATATTGATAGAATGGGATTTGAAATATGAATTTTAAATGGGATTTATAACTTGAACTTCCAAAGAAATATTTGAATAAGGATTGGAAGGTTTTGAAGTTTGAAATTTTGGGAAATTTAATTTCCTTCGGGTTTAAAAATGATTTTCAAAGGTTTTGGAGGAAAAATGGTGATATTATTTCGGAAATATTTTTGAATTGGATATGAAATCTGGTGAGATTTGGAATTAAAAATATTTAAATGTGTTTAAAGGAAGTAAAAGCACTAAACTCTTTTCGGTCATTAGAAAATTACTTCGGTAATGACTGCAGCATCATCGATGTTCATTTCAAGTTTCCAAAATGTGTTAAATTGGAGTTGTTTGCAAAACTGGGTTTGGTTTTGAAATTCAAAGAAATAATTTGGGTTAAGAATATACGATTTCAAAAATAATTTTTGAAATGTTGGGTAATTGTTTAAAAGACTCTGGAATCTTATTTAAACATGTTTGGAATATAAATGAGTTTGGGAACTACTAAAATTTGAAATTTATTAGAATCAAATTTAACTTGGAAAGAGTTAAATAAAAGAAAGTGTGACAATAACATACAGGGGCAAGTAAACCAACTAAATTAAGAGAATTGGGGAAGATTAGTAAGTGGAATATAAATAAGTTGTAAAATTTATGGAAGTTAAAAATTTGAATTAAATTAAGGTGTAACCGAATCAAATTAAATAAAAGTGAATTTGAGGGAAAAAAAAGTCTGAGCAGACTAGACTAAATGAAATGGCCATTAAAATAAAATTTATCGAGTTGGAAAAAAAATTGAATGAACAAACTAATTTAAATTGTAAGTAAATGGAATTTAAATAAGTATTGGAATTCAATTTGAATTGGATTAAGTAAAGTAAAGTTGAAAAATTGTTCGAAGGAACTAAAAAAAGTAAAAGTTTGGAAATAAAATTTTTGTTTGAAATTTAAAATAAATTAGTAAGTGAAACTGATTGAAGAAATGGTCAATTAAATATGTTTAAGATGAGTCAAATAGAATTCAATATTTAAATGAAAGGTAAATTGAAATGGGAGATCCAATTTGAATAAAAATAGATAAACGTCGGTGATGAAGTGATAATGAATAAAATGTTTATATTGAACTTAAGAAATGGATGGTGAAAATCGTAAGTAAATTTAGTATTGAAAATATACTAAGTTAGTTAATAAATGAAGATTAATAAAAAGGGTGTGAAATAATAATTGTGAATAAGTGAATGGAAATCAAAATAGATGTCAATAAAAGATAATTGGTATAGCTAATAATCAATAGATATAAATACGTAGGATGTATGTAATTATTTTATTCGTATAATGATTTGATCTAGATTCGAGCGTAGAATTTCGAGATAGTCATATCGATCCGAGTTGGGATTTTTCACTCGATTTTCGACGGCGAACCCTGGATATGGATTTTTGATTAATTATGAAAATTCTCTATCATAGTTTATGGCTATGCAAGGAGAATGACGGTTTCTAATCAGAAAACCAGATCTGGGTCCGCACTAAGAAGTCGGGAGGACAATACTAGTTCAGAAATGAAATTGTATGATCGAGTGTGCGATCGGATTTGATATTGCGTACGGATGGTATATGTGCATCGTACGGGCTCAGGTAAAGCAAGTTTTGAAAATTTTGAAAAGAAATGAATAAAATGATTTTGAATTCTATGATTGGACTTTATTGCTAAGTAGGATTCAGGTATTTGAGAGCAAAAGAAAAGTGGATGTTTTTTATTTCGAGAGATAGATTTGAATTGCTTGACAAAAGGTATGAATTTCAAATTGTCATACAAAATTTGATGGTTTTCAGATCTAGTCACTTGGCCTTTTGTTTTCTTTTGAAGCCTGGGGGCCCGTAGAGGCATTTTGTAATCGTACCGATCTTGCCGCGCAAAGGAGACGCTGGCAAAAGATTTCGAAAATTTAGAGAGTTAGAAAAATTTTGAGAAAATTTTGATTAGTTTAAAATTTGGTTTTAAATTAAAACTTGAAATGGTTGAGTAAGTAATGTTGTTTAAAAACTATGGAAGAGTTTGGAAAATTAGCAAGAGTAATAGTGTGTCTTTGATAAAAAGATTATTTTAAGAAGTTATTGAAACTATTTGGATTGGGAAAATAACAAACGAGCAATGGACCATTCTTCCTAGCTAGTAATTTTGAGAATGAAATTCTTTTATAGGGGGGAAAGTGACGACCTGTAATTTTAGATATTTGAAATCGAAATATTTAATTGATTTTAAATATTTAGAAGGTTAATTTTAACTTGAATTTCAAATATCACTATTTATTTGACAATTAAATTATTGAATTTAATAAGTGGAAATTGGGTAAAGTGTTGAATTTGGAATTTAAAGCTTGTTAAAAATATTACAATGGCTTATAAAATTTATATTGATAATAACTTTTAAAATTTAATAAAAAAGTGGTTTAGTCAGTTTGAAAATATATCATTTAAATTGATATTTAAAAATAGCCTTCCGACGTACAGTCTCAAAATTCGACGAAACTAGTTCCATTGGAACCGTAATAGTGTATTTTTATCACATTTCAAATTTCGTAGTGTTTAGAGTGGTCGTATGATCGTACGATAGATAAACACGATGTAATCTATATCGAATTTAATATAATAACTTGTCCAAAAAGCTATCTTCTCCATACGATCGAATTAGGACTCGAAACCTTTTCCTTTTCGTTCGAAATAGGGGTATAACATTTAAAACGCCTAGCGGCACGCCTCGATAGGAGGTCAGGAGTTTTAGCTCGATTTCATGACGTTTGAATTCAAGTTTAAATTAAAATTGTATATTGTGACCAGTCAAAAACAAATCACTGTAGTTTGGGATTGAACACGTATCTTGCCTCTTCAAGCACGTGCATTTCTTGTCCCCTTATTTTTACTTTATAAAACTTGAACAGCCGAACACAGCTAAAAAAACCCAAAGCTCGAATATATCCTCGTTCTTCCTCTTCGTCTATTTCCTATTGAGCGAAGTTCGAATCAATAGTCGAACTCAAAATCGAAGTGCTCAGGCGAACGGAGGGAAAGAGGGGAGTCGGCGCTATTTGGTAGGCCTCGACCTGATGGCAATTGCGATTTCGATAGGTGGGAGGGTGAGGACTTCTATGAGTGAAGTAACGACCGAGGGGAAGTGGGAGGGGTGGTTGATGTGGCTGTGTATGTTGGCAGCAAAGCCTAGGAAGGAGGTGGGCGATGGTGGGTTTCAAGCTCAAGCATGTCGGCAGTAGATTTTGGACGAGGGTAGAGCGGTAGCCAGAAGGAGATGCTCTCACTGGCGATGTGTGCAATTGCGAGGGTAGCAGTTCGTTGTTTAGAGGAAGTTAGGCATTCAGCAGAGTCGCGTACGAGCTCAGTGGCGATCTAGGGCTTTTAGGTCGCGATGGCATGGAGTCAAACCAAGTATTATAGAATACAGATTCTGGATGGACTGCTATGGAGCTCAGGTGTAACGATCGCGATTTTTCGTTACCGAAAAAATCGAACCGTTAGGGTTTAAGAAGAAGAAAGAGGTAGAAGAAGAGAGAAAAGAGAGAAGAAACAGAAACAAACAACAAGAAAGGAAATAATATCAGAATCTCACAATCACAGCGGAACAATATATAATAGATAAATGAATATCATTAAAACAAAAGAACTATACATTTTATACATACATCACATCATCAGAGTGTACAACAATAAAACAGCGGAAAAGAATACTATATACAATAGATAATAGACTACGCTATCCAAGCTCGCCTCCAACATCTGCACAGCAACTCCCGAATCCAGAATAACCTGATAACCTAACTCTAGACTGCCCGTGTGGAAAATAGTGGGCACCCAGAGTTTAGGAAAGGAACAATAAACTCCAGGTCAGTCATGGGACTGGTGTGAGAACTCAAAACAGTTTATCTTTAAACAAGCAACAAGAAAATTTAAATTTTGAAATCCGCAATGCTTTTTGGAAAATGAAACTACCATAAGGCCTCCCGCACACACACACAATGCAATCGCAGAATCGGAGGAGATTTCTCCTTATGATAGTCAAAGATGCTTACTACGCAAAATTTAAATCATTTTGATATTATTATTAGTGCATGGTGTAGAAAAACAATTTCGAAAGTAGAATATAAATCCTAGCCAACATACGACATTTCGTCGTATGCCTACTATAGCTACCATGTTCAATAGCAGGTTACCGCCACATTCCATGGCAGGTAATACAACTAAAATCGTACAAGGCACGTATTGTTTTGATTTGATTTCCAACAAATGGTCAGGCTAAGGAACTTCCTACTGCCACATGGGATCGCCTCTGGCGGGACGTCCCGAGAAACTAACGTTACGGTTAGATCTCTGCCAACACAAGGCCGGGTTACCTCTGTAACTAGGTAACTACTACACGAATATGTCATCCCCCGGTCCTTTGGGACCTTTATCCGAGCGCTCGATCCAACAACACCACACAGTAATAGATATAGTGTATCAACATGAGTAAGTATCTGGGCTCCATACCATGATACCACCCTTTTCCAGAAGGAAATGACATACCCTAAAGGGAGCGACCCTCATAACCTTGCCGCATATTCCTGTTTCGACCATTTCCGGGGAGTGAGGTCCTGACGAAGTCTCGTCCACAAAGCTACGCTTTGTGCAACAAAGCCATGCTTTGGGTCAACAGATGACCAAAGCAATGATCACAAAGATAAATGATCAAACAAATGATCATATCACAAATGACCAACCAATGATCATCACACAGCAGCACTCAGCATGTCACATTACCAGATTGGGAATATATCGCTGATAACCTTCAACTACATAACCTCTGAGCTCGTACGTCTCAGAGAAGGGTGTTAAGCTAAGAGAATAAATTCTCCGCCACCAACAGAAATGTATTTGAAAGAAATCTGCTCTATATCTCAAAATGTAATGTCAGACACGTAACCATACAAGTCTGTTCCGGGTTCGAACAGAACCGAAGGCACTTCCAAAGAAGCCCTTGCAATCCGGGTATTCACAATCCAGATAAAATTTCCCATCACAAAGGAAATCTTCATACCATAGCTAACGATGCAGAGACAATCGATAGGTCATCCTATCGTTTTCATAAATACCCGGTCTTCAACACCGGCCTTCAATTGCTATCCATAACGACGTATCACATATTCGGAATGGGATATACGACACAAAGGTCCTCTCCCGGCTAAACCGAATAGCGAGCGCTTATTTAAAAATGAGTGTAGCATTCAATTTCAAACAATCACAACAAATACCATCCAAGGGTAAATACTGATAGTCGGTTATTTTACTATCAATAAAGATGCGCCACATCATCAGATTCCAAATAATTTTCCAAAATTATTTAATCCCAAAAATATCTTCACAAGATATATATATATATACACCTTCCAAATAATTGCCCAAATTATTTGTTTTACCAAAATATCTTTACTCGATAAAATTTCCACACTTCAACCCTTTGAAAACCAATTTCAAATTACTTTACATCATTTATACTCTTTGAAAACAAATTTCAAATCATCAAATAAATCTTTACCGATTTATTTTAAATTTACGTTCCAAATTCGTAAATTCATTTCCATACTTCAAAATAAATCAATATTTATTTTTAACAAATTTCCTTTCCTTTTATAAATTCTATAGTGAATTTCAAATTTCCAAATATCTACCGATATACGATTTTTCAAATCGATTTCAAATTATTCACTTTCAATTCACCCTTAAAGGATGGATTCTCAAAAACGTCCCATTCATATTTGAAAAGCATTTCCATACTTATATAATAATAAGTAATTCACAAATTTATTTATTTTCAACAATTTGAAAATATTCAATACACTTAAATCATAGTTAAGTATATATTTCATTCTTTTAAGGAAAACATTCTTTTATTCATTTTTACTTGGGTCAAAACGAATGTTGCGTAAAACACCGTCACGACAACCCAAAATCACTAGAATAGGGATTCAAAATAAAAATAGAAACATAAATTCCAATACTACACAAAATATTTCCATTTGGAAACCATTTACTATAACAACAGTGTTATAGTCCACCATTTCCTTATTTTCTCGAAAACGCCTATTTCAACAATGAATGTTGAAATCTACGTATTCATTTCCTTCTATTTCTCGAAAACGTCTATTTCAACAATGAATGTTGAAATCCAAGTTTTCGATACTTAATGCATTTTAAAGCATCTTTAAATCGTTTTAAAATTCCCTTTAAAACATTCTTCTCCCAAAACATGCCCATTTGACTTAATAATATATTCATCGTTTAAAAGAGTGAATATAACTCCTTTAACAATTCTAAATTCAATTTACCAAATTACATTGATTTCAAATTTATAAACAACGTTTATAAATTCTATTTCTATTAATAACTTTGGTTTAGAAATCTCTTTTATTAAGCCAATTCAATTTATAAACCCAATTTCTATACCAAAGGTTCATATTATAAGTCAAGAGCTTATAATCTATTTATTTACTAAACCGTTCCTTTAAACTTCACAAATTTTAAATCTTATCACTGATAAGATTCCTTTAAGTTTTATAATAGTTTTCCACTTATAGAAAAATCTCCTTTATTAACAATTTCTAAAAGTATCCCCTTTAAATGGTCAAAATCCATTTTATAAGTTAATTACTTATAAAACTTTTATTTTTAACATCAATTCTTTTTACAACTTTCACAATTTATAAATCTATAAATTTTAATGAAATTCATTTCATACGTCAACTCAACACTTAATCGACTCGTTTCATAATTCCAAAATTTTTAATTTATAGATACCAATTTATAAAATCTTTTATACGACTGTTTATAAAAATTATTCAAAAATCCCAATTTAACTATTTTATAAATCTATTTATTTTAAAATTTTCCTTTTGGTTATATTTCATAAAAATCATAGTTTTATAACTTTAGTATTTAAAAATCTTAATTTATTTAAAATGAATCAAGTTCAAAAATTTAATAAAAACATATCCTTGAAAAATTACTTAAAAATCCTTTTTAAATTCAAAATCGTTATTTTTAACTTTTTAAAAATGAATCCGATGATGCAATCGCATCAAATGGTCAATCACGGGAATAAACATCATATATCGATATGATAGTTAACAATCAACACAATATTTATAAACAAATAAATATTTGCGAGGAATCCAGTTGGATCCCTCCAACCTGTTTCCCTGCATCCACAGACGTTAGCACAATACCAATTCCACTTCAAGGTGGAATATCGCGGTATATGGGATTTTATAAAATATTATCCGCTTACTAACGGCGCAATAGGGTCTCATCCGCTATACGAGGCGGGAAATCAAATCCAATATATACATATGCCAATATATATATATTGCTATATATAGTATATATCCTACTATATCTACTACCACAATCAAACGGCAATCATCAATCAACATTAACTATTTAAAATTTTAAACCAAACTGTTCGATCGAGTGAGGAGTTCTCACCTTGGTTTTATTTCCGGTTTTCGCGTTCGTTTCGAATAAAATTAAACGAACGTTTAATTTTACCCGAAATTCAAACGATCTCCAATCGACTCCAAACAAGCTTCATCGCGAAGAGCACGACCATACGATCCCAACGCACTTTGATTTGCCCAAATCGGACCTCGCAGCAAAAAGATATTGATGATTTTTTTTTTTAAACGTTATATGAATTTAAATAAAAATAGATTACAAATTCTTTTACAAACCCTACCCCCAAACACATCTGGCCGCTCATCACCCTAGCACGCACGCGCATGCTTCTCTTCGTTCACGGCAACTCCTCTCCAGGTAGAAAACGCACACCAAACCCATATGCACAAATCTAGGGTTCGAATTCGCGACCACCACACTCGCCTTTGCATTGATCAGGGAGCGCCACCCCGTAGCCCACGACAAGAGCCACCTTCGGCCCAAGCATGGAGGGGTTCGGTCCCCCCATTTGTCTCGAAAACCGTGCGCACATCATGGAGAACGCGGCCCAAAATCTCAAGATCCACTCGCCCATATTCAATCACAGCCGTTGGATGTGGAGTACTCGATGTGCTCTACGATTTCCTAGTTTGGAGTTTTCGAAATTATTGAGTGGGTTGGAAGAAAATTGGGTGAGAAGTAGAGAGGATTTCGGCCATTGGTAAGAGCAAGTGGCGGCCGGCTATGTTGATTAGGGTTTAGAAATAAATTAATATATATATGTGTGTTATTACTATTATTTTAATAATAAATTTCCAATTTAACACTTATGCAAACGACCTCCAATCTACGCGTTCCGACAGGCGATCCTAAGATTTTTCCACGTTCCGGACACAATGGAACAGGTTTCGTAAGCTAATTCGATCGTATGTGTGAGATATGGAATTAAACGATCAATTTAAATTAAAACCGATTTAAACGATTTCTAGGCGTTTTGGCTTGTACCGGACAAACGATATATCCGATTGACTTGAAATTTGAAACCTTATAATAATATCACATTACGGATCCGATGAAACTGATTTCGTTGAAATCCGAGACCGTTTGAAAAATGGCTTTTTTCTAACTCGCCGAATTAAAATTAAAACGATATCGATGCGTTTCGAGCTGCCACGGTCAAACGACAACTCCGATTGCTACGAAAATTGAAACCCGATAATAACTAACTATTACGGATCCAATGGAACTCGTTTCGTTCAATTCTGAGACTGTTCAAAAATTGGCTATTTTTCAGTCGATAATTAAATATTAAAATATTCGATTTTTACAAATAAATTCCAAATTCAGTTTTACAAGTTCTAAAATATCTCTATAACTTTAATATGATAAAATAAAATTTTCCAAATCATTTTCAATCATATTTAACCCAATATTTAATTATTTCTGGAATCTCACTATTAAATCATCGATTTAATTATCCCATTAAACCCAATATTCGAAAAATAAATTATTCGACTTAAAAATTCCACTTATTGATATTTAGAATTAATTAAATACTCAAATTCAAATTATCAAAAATTCTGGGTCGTTACAATCTTCCCCCCTTAAAAGAATTTCGTCCTCGAAATTGCAAGTTAAGGAGAATAATTCATAATCCGTTTATTATTTTTCCAAAACTAATAGTTTTATCAACCTTCTAACACCAATCTTTTTATTAAAGATTTACTATCATTTCAATTAGCTTTCCAACTTCAATTATAGGTTTCAAACAACATTGTTTACTCAACAATTCAAATTTAAATTTAAATTCAAATTTCAAACTTTCAAAATTTTCTCAAAAATTTCTAACTCCCTAAATTTTCGAAAAATTTCGCCAGCGTTTCCTTTGCGCGGCTCGATCGGCACGACTACAAAATGGCACCACGGCCCCTCAGAATCAAAAAGAAAAGAGAAAGCCAAGTGGCTAGAGAAGGAAATCATCAAATCTCATATTAAAATTGAAATACGTACCTTTTTGTCGAGCAATTCAATTTTTTTTAACTTCAAAATCAAATCCCAATTCCATTATACACCTGTATATCCTGCTAATAGTAGTACACAATTCCAACTTCAACACTCAAATCATTTTGCCAATTCAATTACAAAACCTTTCAACATATGCTTCTTATACATTTTTAGTTTACTATTGAAGTTGCATATTCAATTTCATTCGTTTCCAAATTAGTTTACATTCACTAATTAAATTCACATTGGTTCACTTTCAACTCAAATCAATTTCAATTCTATTCAAATTTATTTACTTCACTTTCAATTTGAATTCAATTACATAGCTTTCAAATGCGCTAATTCAATTTCATTAACACTTAATGAATTTACATACAATCAACCAACAAGCAAATAACAACCAATGTATATCCAATAAAACCAAATTATTAATTTTTCTCTCATTACATTCAATTTGGTTCAACAGTTTTAATTCCAATTGGTTTAACATTCAATTGATTTTCATTCAATTATTCAACTAGCTTGAAATGAATTTACACTTACATACATCATTTTATATCAACTTATTTACATTCGATTGATTAACATTAAATCCATTCTTTAATTCAATTGCTAATTCTTTTACAAATAAAATTGAATTTCATTTATATAACTCAAGTTCACATTATTTAGTTCACTTGATTATTTTACTTCGATACAAAATCAAATTTTTTTTTTTCAACTTCACTTAAGTTATACTACATTAAACATCATTTGTTCAAATAAACCTAAGTTCCCACTTGTCAATCCAAGTCGGATTTCACTTCTAAGTAAGTTCTATTTAACCTTTACTTAAGTCAAATTCATATCAACATTCAAATTCGTATTTCATTTTGCTTAACTTAATTGTTTAACCACTCCAATAATTCGTTTCACTTACATTTTCCCATTCTATAAGTTATACAACTTATTATACAACTTCCGACTCATATTATAAGTTCAAAACCTTTTTCACTTATATTTAACAATCTCAAGTTGAATCTTAATGTCAAATTTGTTTACTACAACAAAGCTTCAATTTTAAATTCATTATTGTAGCAAATCCATCACATAGAAACTCGAAAATGATACTGATGATGTTGCAGTCATCATCCTTATTATTTCCCAGTAACAATAGTGAAATCAATGCTAAATATTCTTTCAAAATTTCCTTTTATTTATAAATTACATCAATAATCTTACTTATAAAATTTCACTTCTTATGTATATATAAGATTATTTCACAATTGTAAATCATTCTAATTATAACTTCATACTTATAATTCATTGGTTATACTATTATTCTTTTACAATTGTTGCTTTCATTTAACTTATTCAAACAACTTTTAGTTAACTTATATATATTTATATTTCAAACAATCAAACAATCAATTATACACACACTTCAATAATTCTTGAAAAAATTATTTTCTTATATAGAAAATATAGTCAAGGTAAAATTATTTCATTTACCCAATTTAAAACAATATCGTGTCGAATTGTTCTATTCAAGTGTTTAGAAACCCCTTCGATCCAGTTGTACAGACTGTGCCGACGAAGGTTCATATGCCACTCAATAAACCAATCATCACAATATAAAACGATTTTATATTCACTAACAAATACGCGCTCATATCTATTATTACACTCACACTCATTCTAGAGTACTACTGACTCTATCTCTAATGAGTAATACCCAACAGAGCCATGGTTGTCGCTTAACCATATGCTCTGATACCAAATGTAACGATCGCGATTTTTCGTTGCCGAAAAAATCGAACCGTTAGGGTTTAAAAAGAAGAAAGAGGTAGAAGAAGAGAGAAAAGAGAGAAGAAACAGAAACAAACAACAAGAAAGGAAATAATATCAGAATCTCACAATCGCAGCGGAACAATATATAATAGATAAATGAATATCATTAAAACAAAAGAACTATACATTTTATACATACATCACATCATCAGAGTGTACAACAATAAAACAGCGGAAAAGAATACTATATACAATAGATAATAGACTACGCTATCCAAGCTCGCCTCCAACATCTGCACAGCAACTCCCGAATCCAGAATAACCTGATAACCTAACTCTAGACTGCCCGTGTGGAAAATAGTGGGCACCCAGAGTTTAGGAAAGGAACAATAAACTCCAGGTCAGTCATGGGACTGGTGTGAGAACTCAAAACAGTTTATCTTTAAACAAGCAACAAGAAAATTTAAATTTTGAAATCCGCAATGCTTTTTGGAAAATGAAACTACCATAAGGCCTCCCGCACACACACACAATGCAATCGCAGAATCGGAGGAGATTTCTCCTTATGATAGTCAAAGATGCTTACTACGCAAAATTTAAATCATTTTGATATTATTATTAGTGCATGGTGTAGAAAAACAATTTCGAAAGTAGAATATAAATCCTAGCCAACATACGACATTTCGTCGTATGCCTACTATAGCTACCATGTTCAATAGCAGGTTACCGCCACATTCCATGGCAGGTAATACAACTAAAATCGTACAAGGCACGTATTGTTTTGATTTGATTTCCAACAAATGGTCAGGCTAAGGAACTTCCTACTGCCACATGGGATCGCCTCTGGCGGGACGTCCCGAGAAACTAACGTTACGGTTAGATCTCTGCCAACACAAGGCCGGGTTACCTCTGTAACTAGGTAACTACTACACGAATATGTCATCCCCCGGTCCTTTGGGACCTTTATCTGAGCGCTCGATCCAACAACACCACACAGTAATAGATATAGTGTATCAACATGAGTAAGTATCTGGGCTCCATACCATGATACCACCCTTTTCCAGAAGGAAATGACATACCCTAAAGGGAGCGACCCTCATAACCTTGCCGCATATTCCTGTTTCGACCATTTACGGGGAGAGAGGTCCTGACGAAGTCTCGTCCACAAAGCTACGCTTTGTGCAACAAAGCCATGCTTTGGGTCAACAGATGACCAAAGCAATGATCACAAAGATAAATGATCAAACAAATGATCATATCACAAATGACCAACCAATGATCATCACACAGCAGCACTCAGCATGTCACATTACCAGATTGGGAATATATCGCTGATAACCTTCAACTACATAACCTCTGAGCTCGTACGTCTCAGAGAAGGGTGTTAAGCTAAGAGAATAAATTCTCCGCCACCAACAGAAATGTATTTGAAAGAAATCTGCTCTATATCTCAAAATGTAATGTCAGACACGTAACCATACAAGTCTGTTCCGGGTTCGAACAGAACCGAAGGCACTTCCAAAGAAGCCCTTGCAATCCGGGTATTCACAATCCCGATAAAATTTCCCATCACAAAGGAAATCTTCATACCGTAGCTAACGATGCAGCGACAATCGATAGGTCATCCTATCGTTTTCATAAATACCCGGTCTTCAACACCGGCCTTCAATTGCTATCCATAACGACGTATCACATATTCGGAATGGGATATACGACACAAAGGTCCTCTCCCGGCTAAACCGAATAGCGAGCGCTTATTTAAAAATGAGTGTAGCATTCAATTTCAAACAATCACAACAAATACCATCCAAGGGTAAATACTGATAGTCGGTTATTTAACTATCAATAAAGATGCACCACATCATCAGATTCCAAATAATTTTCCAAAATTATTTAATCCCAAAAATATCTTCACAAGATATATATATATATACACCTTCCAAATAATTGCCCAAATTATTTGTTTTACCAAAATATCTTTACTCGATAAAATTTCCACACTTCAACCCTTTGAAAACCAATTTCAAATTACTTTACATCATTTATACTCTTTGAAAACAAATTTCAAATCATCAAATAAATCTTTACCGATTTATTTTAAATTTACGTTCCAAATTCGTAAATTCATTTCCATACTTCAAAATAAATCAATATTTATTTTTAACAAATTTCCTTTCCTTTTATAAATTCTATAGTGAATTTCAAATTTCCAAATATCTACCGATATACGATTTTTCAAATCGATTTCAAATTATTCACTTTCAATTCACCCTTAAAGGATGGATTCTCAAAAACGTCCCATTCATATTTGAAAAGCATTTCCATACTTATATAATAATAAGTAATTCACAAATTTATTTATTTTCAACAATTTGAAAATATTCAATACACTTAAATCATAGTTAAGTATATATTTCATTCTTTTAAGGAAAACATTCTTTTATTCATTTTTACTTGGGTCAAAACGAATGTTGCGTAAAACACCGTCACGACAACCCAAAATCACTAGAATAGGGATTCAAAATAAAAATAGAAACATAAATTCCAATACTACACAAAATATTTCCATTTGGAAACCATTTACTATAACAACAGTGTTATAGTCCACCATTTCCTTATTTTCTCGAAAACGCCTATTTCAACAATGAATGTTGAAATCTACGTATTCATTTCCTTCTATTTCTCGAAAACGTCTATTTCAACAATGAATGTTGAAATCCAAGTTTTCGATACTTAATGCATTTTAAAGCATCTTTAAATCGTTTTAAAATTCCCTTTAAAACATTCTTCTCCCAAAACATGCCCATTTGACTTAATAATATATTCATCGTTTAAAAGAGTGAATATAACTCCTTTAACAATTCTAAATTCAATTTACCAAATTACATTGATTTCAAATTTATAAACAACGTTTATAAATTCTATTTCTATTAATAACTTTGGTTTAGAAATCTCTTTTATTAAGCCAATTCAATTTATAAACCCAATTTCTATACCAAAGGTTCATATTATAAGTCAAGAGCTTATAATCTATTTATTTACTAAACCGTTCCTTTAAACTTCACAAATTTTAAATCTTATCACTGATAAGATTCCTTTAAGTTTTATAATAGTTTTCCACTTATAGAAAAATCTCCTTTATTAACAATTTCTAAAAGTATCCCCTTTAAATGGTCAAAATCCATTTTATAAGTTAATTACTTATAAAACTTTTATTTTTAACATCAATTCTTTTTACAACTTTCACAATTTATAAATCTATAAATTTTAATGAAATTCATTTCATACGTCAACTCAACACTTAATCGACTCGTTTCATAATTCCAAAATTTTTAATTTATAGATACCAATTTATAAAATCTTTTATACGACTGTTTATAAAAATTATTCAAAAATCCCAATTTAACTATTTTATAAATCTATTTATTTTAAAATTTTCCTTTTGGTTATATTTCATAAAAATCATAGTTTTATAACTTTAGTATTTAAAAATCTTAATTTATTTAAAATGAATCAAGTTCAAAAATTTAATAAAAACATATCCTTGAAAAATTACTTAAAAATCCTTTTTAAATTCAAAATCGTTATTTTTAACTTTTTAAAAATGAATCCGATGATGCAACCGCATCAAATGGTCAATCACGGGAATAAACATCATATATCGATATGATAGTTAACAATCAACATAATATTTATAAACAAATAAATATTTGCGAGGAATCCAGTTGGATCCCTCCAACCTGTTTCCCTGCATCCACAGACGTTAGCACAATACCAATTCCACTTCAAGGTGGAATATCGCGGTATATGGGATTTTATAAAATATTATCCGCTTACTAACGGCGCAATAGGGTTCATCCGCTATACGAGGCGGGAAATCAAATCCAATATATACATATGCCAATATATATATATTGCTATATATAGTATATATCCTACTATATCTACTACCACAATCAAACGGCAATCATCAATCAACATTAACTATTTAAAATTTTAAACCAAACTGTTCGATCGAGTGAGGAGTTCTCACCTTGGTTTTATTTCCGGTTTTCGCGTTCGTTTCGAATAAAATTAAACGAACGTTTAATTTTACCCGAAATTCAAACGATCTCCAATCGACTCCAAACAAGCTTCATCGCGAAGAGCACGACCATACGATCCCAACGCACTTTGATTTGCCCAAATCGGACCTCGCAGCAAAAAGATATTGATGATTTTTTTTTTAAACGTTATATGAATTTAAATAAAAATAGATTACAAATTCTTTTACAAACCCTACCCCCAAACACATCTGGCCGCTCATCACCCTAGCACGCACGCGCATGCTTCTCTTCGTTCACGGCAACTCCTCTCCAGGTAGAAAACGCACACCAAACCCATATGCACAAATCTAGGGTTCGAATTCGCGACCACCACACTCGCCTTTGCATTGATCAGGGAGCGCCACCCCGTAGCCCACGACAAGAGCCACCTTCGGCCCAAGCATGGAGGGGTTCGGTCCCCCCATTTGTCTCGAAAACCGTGCGCACATCATGGAGAACGCGGCCCAAAATCTCAAGATCCACTCGCCCATATTCAATCACAGCCGTTGGATGTGGAGTACTCGATGTGCTCTACGATTTCCTAGTTTGGAGTTTTCGAAATTATTGAGTGGGTTGGAAGAAAATTGGGTGAGAAGTAGAGAGGATTTCGGCCATTGGTAAGAGCAAGTGGCGGCCGGCTATGTTGATTAGGGTTTAGAAATAAATTAATATATATATGTGTGTTATTACTATTATTTTAATAATAAATTTCCAATTTAACACTTATGCAAACGACCTCCAATCTACGCGTTCCGACAGGCGATCCTAAGATTTTCCCACGTTCCGGACACAATGGAACAGGTTTCGTAAGCTAATTCGATCGTATGTGTGAGATATGGAATTAAACGATCAATTTAAATTAAAACCGATTTAAACGATTTCTAGGCGTTTTGGCTTGTACCGGACAAACGATATATCCGATTGACTTGAAATTTGAAACCTTACAATAATATCACATTACGGATCCGATGAAACTGGTTTCGTCGAAATCCGAGACCGTTTGAAAAACGGCTTTTTTCTAACTCGCCGAATTAAAATTAAAACGATATCGATGCGTTTCGAGCTGCCACGGTCAAACAACAACTCCGATTGCTACGAAAATTGAAACCTGATAATAACTAACTATTACGGATCCAATGAAACTCGTTTCGTTCAATTCTGAGACTGTTCAAAAATTGGCTATTTTTCGGTCGATAATTAAATATTAAAATATTCGATTTTTACAAATAAATTCCAAATTCAGTTTTACAAGTTCTAAAATATCTCTATAACTTTAATATGATAAAATAAAATTTTCCAAATCATTTTCAATCATATTTAACCCAATATTTAATTATTTCTGGAATCTCACTATTAAATCATCGATTTAATTATCCCATTAAACCCAATATTCGAAAAATAAATTATTCGACTTAAAAATTCCACTTATTGATATTTAGAATTAATTAAATACTCAAATTCAAATTATCAAAAATTCTGGGTCGTTACATCAGGGGATGCGCTGGATGGCGAGACGTATCACACATATCCAACTTATTTCCACTGTGTATGGAATGTTGTATGTTTAGCTTTGTGTGGACAAGTTATTATAATTGTCCGGTATTTTGCTAATGATTGTGTTGTACTTTAATGATGTAATGTATAAAACAGATATAGTTCTTTCTGTATAAAGATCAGTAATTTATCTATTATATTTTGTTCCACTGCGTTTGTGAGATTCTGATGTTGTTTTCTATTTCTTCTTCTACCTCTTTCTTCTTTAACCCTTATAGTTTGGTATTTTGGGCATTCGATCATTCAACATATAATATCATGGACATATTGATGTCGACTTTTGGAGGTCGAAAATTCGGGTTATTACAGTAACTATATATTCTTATAGCTGAAACTTACATGACAGCCGATTGTATATATATAGGTAAACTAACTTTATAAAAAATTTAAACAAAAATACATTTGCTAAAGATATAAAATAAATAGTAAAATATATATATAAGCAATTATATAAGTAAATAAACTTATACACTATTACATACAACAAATATATACGTATCATCACTTAAACTAACAGTATACAAATCTTTATACAAACTATAATATATCCAGGCATACGTTATATATATATATATATATATATATATATATATATATATATAATGCAATACAAAAGCTACAGGCAAAGCAAATCATATCCCTGCCTTATATATATACGCATATATAAGCTATATATACGTGTAGATTACACGTATCAAAGTATCAATGCAACATATAGACTTTATGCGTAAAATATATATTCACATTTAAATATGAACATATAATAGGAAACAGTTAATAAGTTTTGGAAAGTAAATATATACATAAGCTTTTATATACATACGCAACATATTATATACAACAGGTTGCAAACTATAGATATAATATACAATCAACAGGTTGTGCGCAACTTGAAATATTCCATTAAACATATTATAAAATATTATATAATATTATATAATATATTTACATACACATGGTTTGCAGTTTATATAAACTAAAATTTCACTTAACTTATATATTTAACCATGACAGCACAAATGTATATAAATAATGTAAAATAAACACCTATATGACTTTATACATATACAAACTTATATATACGTTTCTAGCTACCTATATTTATAGGACACAAACTGACATCACTAGCATATATCTATATGAACTAAAATTATATATAGTACCTTGACTAAAACACGCAAGCTAAGAGGTAGTCGATGAGGCCGAGCTCGGTTGATGAGGAGCTGCTGCATCGACCGGAGGTTGATGCGACTTCGGTGGAGGGTGTACGGTTGCTAGGGGAGGCACTTGGGTTGTAACGACCCTGACTTGACCTTCGAAAATCGGCACCAAATACATCACCCATATTCGAATGCCGCAGATTTAAACGTCGAATCTGGTTTGCCGGAGCTTATAACACATTAAGTAAGAACAACGCAGCGGAAAAAAGAAAGGAATATATCATATATCTCCATGAATACAACATCTCAATATGATTACAACACTGATCACCAACAATGAATATCAGAGATCTACACAACTCAACACCACAGCAGAACAATAATAGCGGAAACAAAACTTAAACTTGATCTTCTAAAAGAGCATCCAATATCTACAATCTTCCTCTCCAAAGCAAAGATAGCTCGAATCCCCATCATGGCGAACTTAAGCAATTCTGATCCTAGATAAACAAACGTGATCGACAAATCCAAAGGCTGAAAGCTATCGATTCTACACCAACTAATTGATTATCTAAGATCCCAACTCTAGGCTGTCCATATGGAAAATTGTGGGCACCCAAAGTTTAGAGAGGAAATAATAAACTCCAGGTCCGTCATGGGACTGGTGTGGGCAAATAAAAATAGTTTTTATCTTGAATAAAAACAACAAAAGAATTTAAAATTTGAAATCCGCAAATGCTTTTTGGAAAATGAAATTACCACAAGGCCTCCCGTCGCACATACAATGCAAACGCAGAATTTGAGGAGATTTCTCCTTATGATAGTCAAGCATGCTTGATACGTAAAATCCTTTTGATATTATTATTAGTGCATAGTGTAGAAAACCTTTCGAAAGTATAATATTAATCTTAGCCGGCATACAACCATTATTATATGCCTACTATAGCTACCATCTAAACAGTGGGTCACCACCATAAGTAAATGGCAGGTTATACAACTAAAACCATACAAGGCTAGTATTGGTGATTGGATTTCCAACAAATGGTCAGGCTAAGGAACTTCCTGGGCCACATGGGTACGCCTCTGGAGGTACTCCCCGAGAACCTAACTGGATCCTTGTCAACACAAGGCCGGGTTACCTCTGTAACAAGGTAACACCTACAAATATGTCATCCCCGGTCATTATCGACCTTTATCCGAGGATCCTCAACACCAACAACCACAAAGTAATAAATTTGCAGCAATCACATAGGTTAAATATTTGGGCTCCATACCATGATACCACCTTTTTCCAAAAGAAATGGACAAACCCTAGGGAGCGACCCCTAATAACCATGTCGCATCCTCCCTGTTTCAACCATTTTCGGGTTGTCAGGTCCGACTAGGTCATGTCCACAAAGCTACGCTTTACACAAAATCCATGCTTCGATCAACACATGATCAGCAGCACTTCGTATGCCACATTACCAAATTGGGAATGTATCACTAGTAACCATCAACTACATAACCTCTGAGCTCGTACGTCTCGAAGAAGGGTGTTAAGCTAAGAGAATAAATTCTCCGCCACTAAATAGAAATGTATTTGATAGAAACCAGCTATACATCTCAAGGTGTAATGTCAGACACACATCCGTACAAGTTTGTTCTGGGTTTGAACAGAACAGAAGGCACTTCAAAGAAGCCCTTGCAAATCCGGGTATTCACAATCCCGATCGGACTCCCCATCACATATGGAGATCTCTTTACCGGAGCCATAATGCAGAGACATTCGATCGGTTATCCTTTCATTCTCGAAAATACCCGATCATCACCACCGGTCTTCAAATGCTATTCATTTATGTCGTAACACTATTCGGAATGGGTTATATGACACAAAGTCCTCTCCTAGCTAAACCGAATAATGAGCGCTTAATTTTAAAAGCATATGGATATAGTGGGATCTTAGCTAAGTCACAACTTAAAGCTCAAAACCTTTTCTTCAAATGGTTTAACAAATTTCCACTTTTAATCTTTTAAACAAAAAGATTCACTTAACAAAGTTCACCAATCTTTCACAAAGATTCGTTCATAGCTTTCAAAACTATTTCAATTCCAAATATTTTATATAAAAGATACACCTTTAAGATCCTTTTTAATTTGAAGACAAATTTCACCAATCTTTAATAAAGATTCATTCATAGCCTTTTAAAATAATTCCCTTTCAAATTGGATTAATTCATCCAATCTTTAAATCAAAGACTCAATTCATAGCTTTCAAAACCATTCCAAAGATTCTTTCATAACTTGGAAAAAAATTCCATTTCAAACTCGAAATCTTTCAACAAAAACTGGAAGTTCTTTCATTATATGAAATCCATCATCATTTGAAAACAAATGCTTTTCAATTCGGAAAAATCCGATCAAATATGTATAAGTTATATCCTTTAAAGTATAAACTTGGGTTAAATTTAAATTCCTAAACTAATACTTTTAAAATACGTTAAAGATGGTTTAAAACCCATATATATACTGTATAACTTTTATAAACCTTTCAAACCATAATTCCCAAAACAATTTCAAACTTAAACAGGATATATTATATTCAAACTAAATTTCAAAACTTCCTGTTCAAAAGCTTTTCATATTCAACCTAATTCCATTGCCAAAACCATTTGGTTTCAAAATTCAACTTTAAAACCATTTCATAACATTAAATTCAAATGTCTATGACTTAACTGATTTCCTATGAAATCCATATTGGTGTGTGTATGGTTAGTCCAGGAGTTTTACACAATAGTGCAACATCATCAATCATTGCAGATTCAAGCACAACAATATCGATAAGAGGTATAATCCTATAACGCTTATCTTCATTCACAGATCCACAGATAAATAATATAGATTCATCACAGATAAATAAATTACATTGCAGTTCACAGCTCAAATCAGAATAATTCGTATCACAAAGCATCACATATCAGAGATATCAAACAATTCAAAGTATTCCATACAATCCAAACATCTATAAATAAGATCAATTAATCACCTGATTAATTTAAACCAGATTAATCACTAGTCCTGGTTAATTAACATTTATTAATTACAAATCATTTTAATTAGTTATCCTTAATCATTTATCAATTAACCTTTAATAAATTAACTAATCCTTAATAATTAATTTATCAACCTTAATTAATAAATAAATCAACTTTTAATCGTTCAATAATTAACCCTTAATCCTTTAATTAATTTTTCTTAATTAATTAACCCTTAATCAATAAATCATCCCTTAATCACTTTCATTAATTAGTTACCCTTTAATTAATTAATTATCCTCAAATTAATTACCTTAATCAATAAATCACATAAATTAATTATTCTTAAATTAATTATTCTTTAATCACTTGATTTATCAACCCTTAATCGTTAATTAACTATCCTTAATTACTTTTCATTAAGTAATTATTTAAGTAATTAATTACCCTTAATTACTTACATTAATTAATTTTCCTTAAATGTAATTACACAAAGTAATCAGCTTTAATTTAATTACACAAGGTAATTAGCTTTCAAATCAATTACACAAAGTAATTAGCTTTAATTTAATTACACAAGGTAATTATTCATCAATTATCTTTAAAAGCATTAACCTTTAAACCTTTAATCTTTGAAAATAAAATTATTATTATTATTCCATAAATTAACTTAGATTTTTTTAAGTTAATTAACAACTGAAAACATTTCATCTTTTCGATTAACTTCTTAATTTCAACATTAAGTTTATTTTAAAAAAATGGATAAAGATTTATTCAAACCTTTTAAAAACTTGAAAATGTACTTTTTATATTTCAGACCGGAAACAACTACAAAATACCCGAGCCCACACTCCATTTTCTCCGAGCACAATCTCTGGTCAATTTGCTCCTTCATTCCTTCGAGTTCAGGCTCGATCGGCTTCGAGCGAGTGCCAATTTTTCCCCGAGAATGCCCCATCTTTCCCAAATCCCCAATGAACCAGATACCAACCTGTACACGACCTTCAATCTTGATCGCAACCATCATTACCTCCCCGTTCGTCAACAATTGACGAAAACCCTAATTCAGGTCAACTTGGGAATTCACAACAACTCCATACTTAAAAATCCAGATAATGTTGTTAAAATTCATCATATTCAAATTCGAATTTGTTAATATGATCAAAACTTGAATTTAAGGCGATTGATGTTTACCGACTTGAACCAATTCCCACTGTATTTTCTTCTTTTAGTAAAATTGCTTACTGATTTTACTAATAAAATTTTAAAACCTTATATCTTGTTATTACAAACATGTTTTGTTTATAAATCATGACCTATAGGAGATCGGACAAAGAGTAATTGATTTTTGAATTTATTTCTTTAAACCTGCAACTAAAACAGAACCTTATAAATACATATGTACAGGCATGCATGTTTAGACATCTGCATACTTATCTATACACCAACAATATTTACATCCATGTAAACAATTTTCACTACTTTATTTCACAGAAGCATGCATACACAGATTCAAGCTCTTTAATGGGTTAGTTTCTCACCTGGAATTAAAGCAGAGAAGCAAACCTGAGTTTTAAAAATTGGAATCCTTGAATTGATCGGAATATGCTTTGCTTGACATTAAATCTGATTTGCTTTTGATTTGATATGAACTGTATTGGTTGTACTTTGAATTTGTTTTGTTGAAGTTGGGCTCTGATCTTTACATTGAATTAGGTTTGAACTTGTTTGATAATTTTTGATTTGCTTGATCCTGATCTTTGTTTCAGATTTTTCTTTTGAACAGAATTACTGTTGTTTTGATTCGTTTCCAGGATTGAAAATTGTTTGATCTATGATCTTTGGTTTTAGTTTTGGATTTTCAGGTTTGTTTTGATCTGATTTTTGGATTTAAATCAGAAACTTGCATTTGATTTTTTTTTCTTTGAAAATGAGAGAAGAATGAAGCCTAGTTTCTATTTTCTTAAGTATCATGTATATACATTTAAATTAAAGCAATTCAATGCCACTTGTTCAATTTTGTTAACACTTGTTCATGCATGAATTTGAAATTTTACAAATGTCACTAACATGTGTTTTTATGTCCAAACCCTTATTTTAATTTAATTTATAAATTATATTTTAAACCCTTAAGTACTTATGTTTATACATTTAAGCACTTGAAATTTTCATAATAATAATACTTAAATATACCTTTATATTGTATTTTTTGTTTAAATAAATACATTTTCCTTTATTAACATTTATATAACCTTTTAAAGAAAAAATGATTTTAAAATTGAATTATTGAATTTCCAAATCAAAGTTTTCAATTTACAATTAATATATATAAGAATTTAACGTAGATTAACCTTTTGAAAATTAATTTCAAATCATAACTTTTCAAACCACTAATATATATATGTATGTATGTATATATTTATTTATATATATAAAATTGGAAAAAATTTATATTAGATTATAAAGTTCTTAAAACTAATTTATTTATATAAAAAAATATTTATTATCGAATTTCAAATCAATTTATTTATTTTCAATCCAATTCTATTTATACTAAATTTCAAAATAAAATTCTCCAAACTTGTACATATATACAAAATTAGAAAACAAATTTTTATCAATATAGTGTTTCTAAAATTCAATTTATTTTTCAAGATATTTTTATTTGGATTTTCAAATCCAAAATTCTATTTACAATCTATATGGAATAAATACACATTCTATTTATTTGGACAAATTCAAATTCAAGTTTTCAAATTATAATTTATATAAATAATAGGTACATATCTTATTCAATTTGAAAAATTCAAATAAATTCACAATAAAATCCAAATTTTATTTAAAATCAATTTATATATTTAAATAAACAACACATATCTTTATTTATTCTAGAAATTTTCCAAATTAATTCACCAACAAATTCACAATTTAATTCTAAGAATTAAATTAATTACCAAATTAATCTTAGTTTAAAAACTGGAATGTTACATGCGTGTAGAGGAATGGGAAGAGAAAGTGGGTCTCGGCTAGGCTGTTAAGGCACAAGGTGGTCGAATAAGAGGAGGAAGTGGTTCTTGGAAGAGGTTGGGTGGAGTAGGGAGATCGGCAGTTTAGGCATTCGGGAGAACGAAGGCTAAAAGGAGGAGGGAGAAAAAGGAATGAGAGGAAGAGGAGAAGAAAGCTACACGAATTTTCTTTTTTTCTTTTTTTTTTCTTTCCTTCAAAGAGCAAGGAGAACTTGAATTTGAACCGAAGAGATATGAACGAATTAGCAACTAGAAAACAATGAAATCATGGGGAAAAGCAAAAGCCAACAGTTTGAATTGGTGGATAAAATAAAAGCTGAAGGCGGATGGTATTACACAGCTGCGACTGAAAAGATAAAGGATACAATAGTTTGAATACCGAACCGATACGAAATCGTTCCGCAGATTTCGCCATCTTTCGAATTTCTGAAACACACAAACGAATATACATAGAGATCAGCACGACGAGATAATCAAAACAGTATACAGATATTAGTGGTACAACTATCCGACAAAAAATCGACAATTGGTATCGAAAATGCTGCAAATTTGCTAGAAATAAGATAGACGAAGCAATAGCTGTCAAAATTTAGAGAAACGAAATATGACGTCTCACTCAAAAGATGATTTACAAATTTTCTATAGAAAATACTAAAGTTTGAAAAAACATTTTATTATTATTAATTATTAACTGATTGGAATTAAAATAAAATTACACAAGAAAAATGGACTTCGATATTATCGGATGAAAATTTAGCATTTGATATGTTTAGTTAGACGTATTCCAAATATCAAATTTTTATTGTCAGATTCAAATATTTAAAATTTCACAAAATTTCAATTAATTAAAAAAATAAAACCACTAAAATTTATAGGTCGTTACACTCTCCCCCACTCAAAACTTTTCGTCCCCGAAAAGGAAGGAGGTAGGAGAATAAAACAGCCAGAAAGAAAATAGATTGAAATACAAAACAAACAATTAATTTGAAACCCAATAAATTTCAATTTAAATTAATTAATATTCAATATTTTATTTTAAATTCAAGATATTTCATTAAGTTGATTAAATTTCAATTTATTAATATTTAATAAAAAAAAAGGTTTCTTTTAAAACAAAATTTATTTAATTTGTCTCATTTACTATTCAATCAACTTATTATTCTATTAACATTTTTATAATTAAAATTTAAGTGTATAACATTTATTATAATCACTCAATTTTATTTATAATTTCTTTTAACATCGTTTCACATTGTAAATTATTCAATTACCTATTCAACTTCTGAATGATTTATGTAAGTTATATTGGATGTAATTGAGTATTTTACAAGCAAAATTTTCCTAATTCAATTATTCCAAGTTTAAATATTTACTCAAATTTTTGGCTTCATTTTGTAATTAAAATCACCTTTAACATAAATTTAAGAATTAAATTTCCGATTAATTTCGAACAATTTAGAGATAAATATATACATGTATATATATATCAAAATAATCATATACCAATATATATGTTATAAATCAAGTCATACTAAAAAAAATTCAAATCAACTTCATTTTTCCAAATTAAAAGTGTAGCAGAGCTACTGATGGTCTCTCTTCTTCGAAACTTGGAGATGAATGTCAATGATGCTGCAGTCATCACCGAAATTATATTCCAACGACTATGGAGGAGAGTACTAATTTAAACTTTTAAATTCTTTGAAAGCCATTTCTATTCGAAAATACTTTTAATTATATTCTTTCTAAAATTTTAAAACCAAAGTTTGGAATAACCACAAATTAAATTCTCAAATTCTTGATTTAAATTCATTTCAAATTCTAAATCAATTTGTAAACCATGTTTATAATTTGCATTTATTTATTTATGGAAATAGTCGTTAGTTTTCAAAACAACAAATGATAATCAATTATTATCATTTCTAAAACAAATTCGATCAACTATTAAATTTCAGAAAACTTACTTATATAATATAACAACACAAATTGATTCCATTTACCAAATTTGAAAACAATATTGTGTCAGTTTGCTCTGTTAAAGTGTTTTGGAATTCCTATCGATAGCGTTGATCAGATGAATCGATTGAAAACTCAAATCAATATTGACAACTCAAACAACGCAATATATAAAATGTTATATATATTAATAAAAATACACTCCCTCACTCGATTATACATAATGGATTTCAAACAAGGATAAGGATTCAAATTCAAGATGACCCTATCAAAGCGAATTCTAACTGAAAGATAAACTCGAAATGAAGACAAGATGATTAAATAGAAAATAGGAAGGTGGATAAACTGATATTAATTGTAGGCAACCTTAACCGGTTCAACCATAAATTCAAGAATAAGATCGATGCAGAATACAGAGGCAAATTGGCATTCGATCTCAGGAGATAGAATTCGAGCATCGCAAGAGATAGCAGCAGCATAAAGCGAGGATACCGAAATTTACGGTGAATCGATGCTATTGTAAAGGAATTTCAACCCTTTACAAATCATATAGTGGAGCCATAGGATGCTCCAGAATCAAAGAAACTCGAATGTAGTAGGACAAGAATGGATTTCATAATGAATAGGGGAGTTCCAAAATTCAAAGGAAACCGAATCAAAGAGGAAGGAATTTAAGTCCAACTAAAGTGATTTTGTAATTAAATATACTCTATATGCTGAGTTTTGCTTAAAACCAAAGCTCTAATCCCAAATGTAACAACATAATATTTTAAACCATTCGCATCCACACATGCCGAATTTGAATTGCTCAAAATACCATATTGTTAATTTATATTTGGCAAAACTCAACATATACAGTAAATAAATAAATCATAGAATCACAGAAACAGAGTAATATACAATATGCAGCGGAAACAAAATGAATAGTAGTTGATGAAGCTAATATATATATATATATATATATATATGTATATATATATATATCAGAGTTAAATAAGATACAATAGAAGTTTCAATTACAATAGTCAAATACAAGATTAGAATACATCACTGGAATCAACTGAATAACTTCAAGCCGAAAAGATGCAGATGGATCTCCAAACGAAGCTCCAACTCCAAAAGTGAGTCTCAAAAGCTGTATCACTCAGTCTGACCCGAGCGTAAAGCAAAACACAAATATTCGAGTCAGGATTAACATTCTTATATCAATAAATCCAACTCAAGTGAAATAACCACTGAAATACAAGTAACTCAAAGGATGTTAGGGATAACCATCCTCTAAGGATCCGTTAAACTATCTACTATGTAGTAATATACGCTATTATAATAATGTATAAAGTAAAGTATACTATTTTAAAAATAGCGTTAAGGCTTTACATTTTCCACCTCAACACATTTATAGTGCCAATGGTCTATACAGTACCATCGTATCTCCAGATCGGGAGGATACCATAGAATACTTCATAGGTACGACACAAATCAAACCCGTAGAAAGCACGATAGGGTAGGTGACATGGAACAACTAGACAATGCCAGGGTAGGTATATCAATTACACTTTTGGACTAGTTGTAACGCATAGCAGCCACTACAGCCCACCTCGATACACACTCCTAAAAAAAATCAAAGGGTGCCCCTAATCAATCATAAAATAATAGAGTGGTATCAAAGGAGTGTGTCCGATTAGAGGAGCTACCTCGTTGGCCCGTCGATTGCTCCTGTTTTAGCCACCTTATGCCAACTCACGGGAGTCGGGTCTACCTTACATAGGATCGTCGCCACCATCTTACTTCATTCTGGAATCTCCACCGCGCACACAGTTGTTAAAGTAGTTTTCGGAGTTGGCAGAGAGTATGAAAACTTCTGATCCCCGTCTCCTTAAAAACCAATCGTTATTATAACACCGCGGTCATTTCAAAATAGTTTATACTTCAAAACCAGTATATCATTTCCATTTCAAAAACTATATCAATACGATATCATTTCCGTTTCAAAAATATTCCCTTCCAAAATCGTAGTACTTTCAATTTGTAGCACTTTCAAAACCAAAACACTTTGAAATCATAATACTTTGGTAAACCATAACACTTTGAAATCATAAAACTTGGAAATCATAGCACTTAAAAATCATAATACTTTGGAAAACCATAAAACTTCCCACTTAACCGGTTTAAATATTAAAATAGTATATATACATATAATAAAATAGTTTATAAAATAAATAGTTTATATAAAATAGTTATAAGCTAAAATAGTTTATATTAAAATAATTAGTATATTAAATTAGTTTATATTGAAAATGATTTATATTAAAATAGTTTATATTAAAATAATTTATAAAGTAAAATACAAAATAGTTTAAACATAATTTAAAAACACTTTATATAATAAAGTAGTTTGCTAAAATTTCACAAATCGATTCCAAATCAACTCGAATTCCAAAAATTCAATTTAATCAAATCTCGAATCATCAATTTCAATTCAATTTGGTCTCTCTATAAACTATTCCAAATTATATCAATTTCAAAAACAGATTTGAACCCTAAAATAAACCATTTCAATTTCAATACTTTCAAAGTTTTAAATATTCAAAAATTTCAAAACTTGATTTGATAATTCCATATATATATATATATATATATATATATATATATATATATAAAATCAATTGTTAATGGCGGCTGGAACAAGTATTCCCGAAACCCTAGACGTAGATGAAGATAACGGTGGTGGCTGGAAGGAGGTTAAAAGTAGGGGAAAAGCGAAAATAACGTTTGCTGAAGCTCTTAAATCCAACAAGGAAGCAACTAGAGCCAGATCTTGGATCGAAGCAATCGGATCTAATATTGAACTCAAAGGATCTGCGAATTTTTATGCTCCACAGAAAAATGGGGAAGAGATCTATCAATTGATAGATGATGAAGACTATGAAGAGTCTAAAAAGCTATGGCAACACTCGATTTATGCGTATATGGCTGGGAAAAGGCCTTACTTTGTTCACTTCAATGCCTATATCAAACGAATCTGGAAGCCAAAGGGATCTTGGGATGTTTTCCCCCGTGATAATGGATTCTACTTAATTAAATTTGAATTAGAGGAAGATTTTCAACGCATTATTAACGGTGGCCCTTGGTTCATGGACAGCAAATTAATTTTGATGAGGAAATGGGAAGCAGATTTCAATTTCGAACATGTTATGCTAACAACATATCCAATTTGGATCAAATTCAATAATCTGGACCTTGCTTTATGGAATATGAGATGCATCAGCAAACTTGCAAGTATAATAGGGAGGCCAATTGATATTGATGAGAACACAAGGAAACTTAAAAAAATTAAATTTGCAAGGGTACTGGTAGAAATCTCAGCTAATACAGTGCTACCAAAAACAGTTAAAGCTATTGATAAGCGGGGATTCATTTACAATCAGGAGGTGGAATATGAGTTCGTTCCACCAAAGTGTGGTGAATGTTTTTGTTTTGGTCATACAAATTTACAGTGCCAAAATAAAGTTACTGACAGACAAAAGATTTGGGTTGAAAAACCAAAAAACACATCATTTCCATCTGAAGCTAGTAACCCAAAAAATCAGGAGGATACTACAAAAAATTTACAAAATATATCCCCCATCATCATACCTAGTGAATTGCAAAATGACACTATGGTGTCGGACTGCGTAACAGAGCAAGAATCTCATCTATCTCTTGCTCAGAAAGAGAAGACACCCTGTTCAAAGGATCATCTGAAGAATGCTGAACATGATGAACCACTTCATGATCAAGATCAAAATCTGGTACTGCAGGCTGAGGTTCCTCCAATTGTTGAACATAATAAGGAGGAGGAGGAGCTTCCAAACTCCCTAACAGATATCCACAAGATGGACATTGATTTGGAATCAACTGATGAAGAAAAAGAAGAAGAAACATCAGAAGACATAAGTAAGTATACAAAATGCAATACTGAATATGACAATCAATTCATTCAAATTGATAAAGGTAGACTCAAATCAGTCTCGGTGGGTAATGCTCCGGTTACACGGAGTAAATCTACCAAAAAATAATGTCTATCATATGCTGGAATGTGAGAGGTCTCAACAATGAAACACGTAGGTTAGACCTCCACATTTTAAAGGCTTATCATAAGCCTACTATTGTTTCTCTCTTGGAAAATAAACTAAACAACTTTAATTTGGAGTTACTGAAAAGTCAATTTGGTAATCAATGGCAATTTATCACATCTCAATATAAAGGCAGAATTATTGTAGGATGGGAGACTAATTATTGGAATGCAAACATTGTTGATAATGGTGAACAACAAATCTCTATTATATTTCATAACAAAGGGGGATTACAAATAGCAACCACGTTTGTGTATGCAAAAAATCTAGCATCTGAAAGATTGAGTCTATGGAAACAAATTACTGAATTAGCTAAAGATATTAACATTCCCTGGATAGTTACTGGTGATTTCAATTCTGTTCTTAAAACTAATGAAAAAAAAGGAGGACTTACACTGCGTGTTTCACAAGTGGCTGAATTCAATAATTGTGTATTATCTGCGGGTCTTGTTGAAGCTATCCACTCTGGCCTAAAATACACATGGAGAAGTGGTAAGTCAAAGAAAATTACTTCTAGATTAGACAGAGTTCTGGGTAATGCGGAACTATTTACAAAAATTACAAATTTGAAAGTGACTGTTCTACCTTGTTCAACAAGTGATCACTGCCCCCTTTTAGTACAATTCAATGATGATGACAAAATGCATAAAGGAAAACCTTTCCGATATGCAAACCACTGGCCTCTGATTGATGGATTTGATGAAGTGGTGAACTTTAACACTGTTATAATTCCTCCAGGTAACCACATGTACCGTTTTGTAATGCTCATTAAAACCATGAAAAATAGACTCAAGGAATGGAACAAAAGCAGACCCAAAAACAATGATAATATCACAAAATTCCATCAACATTTAGAGGAAATACAGCATAGACTTGATGAAGATCCGCTAAATGAAGACCTAAACAATGAATTCCACACGGTTCAAAAATGCCTTAAAGAAGAAATACACAAGAAAGCTGTTGAACTGAAGCAAAAAGCAAAAGAAAAATGGTTGATGCAGGGAGATGAATGCAACAATTTCTTCTATACGAAAATGTCCATTAGACAACATCATAACAATCTGCTTAACTGCATAGACGAACATGGTGATACATCAAGATACATACAAAATATAGAAGAACAAGCTATATCATACTTTACTAATTTATACAATGGGGACAGCAATGATCACTTACCTCAGGTCAAATGCAGAAGGATCATTTCCACTGAAGGAAGCAGTATGCTGATTGCACCAATTCATGAAAGGGAACTGAGAGAAGCTATTTATTCCATCCATAATGACTCCTCCCCCGGACCTGATGGAATGGGGGCAGCCTTCTTCAAACAGCACTGGATAAACCTGAAGGATTTAATGTTAAAAGCTTATAATGAGGCCTTACAAACAGGTGAGTTTATTAAAGAAATTAATCATACTTTTATCTCTCTTATCCCTAAAGTTAAAAAACCAGACAGAATTGAAGAATATAGACCAATTGCATGCTGTAATGTGACATACAAAATCCTCAGCAAGATTATTTGTACAAGATTGAATAAAGTACTGCCAGATCTGATATCTCAATGTCAAAGTGCATTCATCAAAGGAAGATGTATTTCAGAAAATTCTCTTTTGGCTCATGAGTTGATAAGAAATTTTCATAAAAAAGGAGCTGAAAAAATTTGTATAAAAATTGACCTCCAAAAAGCTTATGATAAAGTCAATAGGAGCTTTATTATTCATATGCTAGATTCGATGGGTGTTCCAGTGAAGCTTTTAAAACTGATAAAATACTGTATAGACACTCCAACTTTCTCTATATTGGTGAATGGTAGACCTACAGGTTACATACAAAGCAACAGAGGGATTAGGCAAGGTGACCCCCTTTCACCATATCTCTTTGCAGTAGCAATGGAGTGGTTTACTCTCCAAATGGAACTGGCACACAATCAGGGCTTAATACAACCAGTTTTCAATCATCAACCATATGTAACTCATTTACTTTATGCTGATGATTTACTGATAGTAATAAAAGGGAACTTAAAAGCAGCAGAAAAAATCAAAGATATATTCAGAGATTTGGAAAGTTTTGCAGGGCTAAAATTAAATGAAATGAAAACTAAATGCTACTTCAACAAATTCTGCTCAAACAAACAATCAATGCTAGATAAACTGGGATTTACTGAAGGTTTCCTCCCAGTCAAATATTTGGGAGTACCTCTATCGAATAATAATATTACTGATGTGGAGTGTGGTAAACTTATAAATGAAATCAGGGATAAGTTACAAGGATGGAGATCAAAACTTCTGTCTTTTGCTGGAAGAGTGGAGCTAGTTCATACAGTTATAACATCTAAGGTCAGATTCTGGCTTCAAACTTTCCAAATACCTGATTGTTCTATTGCAAAGATTAACTCTGTTTGTGCTAATTTTATTTGGAGAGGAGGGATACACAAGATTAAATATTCAGACCTATGTAGGAAAAAGAAAGAAGGTGGAGTTGGATTGAAAAATCTATTTGAACTCAAAAAGGTATATTGCCTTAAACAAGCCTGGAAAGTACTAACATCTAATAAATTATGGGCTACTTGGATGCGAGCTAGATATTTGAAAGATAATTTCTGGACTACAAAAATAGACAATAATGCTTCAGTTACTTGGAAAAATATTCTTAAAATCAGAAATGATCTCCAAAAACATTTAGACAAACAAATAGCAAATGGTAGAAATACAGACATTTGGAAAGACCCATGGTTGAACTCGAAAAGTTTCATTGATAGACTTGGTTGGGATATCTTCTCGGCATATGGTACTCCTAATTGGAGGGTAGCTGAAATAGTGGATAATGGTACCTGGAAATGCAATAATCATTCTATAACTCTTAACTATATTGAGGAAATCAGGAAGAAATACATTTATACAGATAATTCTGAAGATAAATGGGTATGGAAGGCTAGCATGAAAGATCAGTTCAAGTTCAAAGACATCTGGGAAGAAACACGAGAAAAAAATACAGAAGTTATCTGGTCTGATGTTGTCTGGAGCAAATCTATCCCTCCCAAAATGGCTCACACCCTTTACAAAGCGATAATGAGAAAACTTCCAACAAAAGACAGATTAAAAAAATGGAAGATTTTGGATGACTCAAAATGTAATTTCTGTTGCATAGAAGAGGAGACACATGACCACATCTTCTTTGACTGTGAATATTCAAAAAGAATCTGGAACACCCAAAAATGCAGACTACAACTCAACAAATGCGCTACAAACCTAAAAGAGGAATTAGAATACCTGCACAGTAGGAGTCACCTCTCTGATTTGATGAAGGAGATTGGAAAAATTGGCCTCGCAGTCAGCTTGTGGTTCATTTGGAAGGAGCGGAACGGCAGGACTTTTGAAAACAAAAAGCAAGACACTTTAACTATTACAAAGCTAATCAACAGAGAAATTGCTACTGTAATTGGAAGAATTCCGACAAAGAAACTTACCATTGCATCGGAACAAGAAAAACAACTACTGGAGAAGTTGAAGAAGATGGAATTGATCGAACGAACTCCACCAGGGAATTGGCAGCCGCCATAATCGCCCCAATTTGGAAAGTATGGAAGTTATATTGACTGATCTATGTTATGTCGGCCTGTGATATATTTGTAATGCTATTGGGCCGCAAAGCCTGTTTAGTAATTCAATTAACCAATTTTCAAAAAAAAATATATATATATATATATATATATATATATATCAAATTCACTTTACTATTATTCATTTTGAAATATTTTCTTAATCATTCAAATAACATTTAAATAAAACTTCGAATTTCAAATAACTGAATTTTCCTTCAATTTATTTATACTAGATATATTCATTTAAATCACCTTAAACCAAAATCAAGTTATAAGATCAAATCCTTTTAAAACTTCAAATTCCATAAGTTCCAAATTGATTTAATTAAAAAAATTCTTAATTAAATAAAATTCTTAATTAAATAAAATTTCAGATATTTATATAAAACCGTATATTTCTTTCCAAAACCATAGAAATCATTTCAAAATATTTATATATATAGACCAACGATGTTTGTATATAATTTTCTATCCTATGGTCAAGTGATATGGATATTTATTATTTCAATCCGCAATATATATATATATATATGTATGTATATATGTATCATTTCAACCCGCAATCCCAAATTCAATTCAATGAAAATCACTTGAGTTTATCATTTCAAACCAAAACGATTTTCTCTTACTCTATAGATCGTTCGGGTATGCATCATTTCAACCCAAAGTGAATTCTATACTAACAGGAACTTGTAGAGTGATAATAGATATGATAATAATACAACAGGCATATGTCATCAATATAAATAACAGATAATGGTGTCAGATGTCACAGGGGAACATATAACATATAAATAACTGACAGCAGCATATTTCAATTGTCATCTCAAATTGAAATCAAATTTAAAAATATAAGAACATTAATCGTGATTGATTGCTCATCTTTCGAGGTTAGAGAGGATTTAACGGTGAAATGAGCTATGAATTCAAGCACGAATTTCAAAGCGAAGGACGATTGAACACAAACTTAATGAGCAGAACCGCTAGCTCGAAATTGACGAAATCGAATCAAACTGGATTGATGAAGATCAAGGTATAAGTGAACTCATATATATAACTATGTACATATATAAAATCATATTTATATTCAAACACATTTTTAATTTTAATTATATATATATATATATATATATATATATATATATTTCAAAATCCTTGTTTAACTTAAACTCATATATTAAAGTCAAATATATATACAGAATATATGTTGAGATAATTACTTATATATACCATATCATTACTTATATAAAACTAATATATATATATATATAAACTAGTGTATTATTAAACTAATATAAACTTATATATATTTACACAGCTTTAAACAGACATTGACATACCTATAATATAAATATATATATAGTAAAATTCATAACAGATCAACATATATAATTCATATAAACTTATAATTTAAATCTATAGAAGGCTACAAAAGTCTATACTATACGTTGTACCCACATATATTAATAAAAAGTTCATGCACATATTCTTTTAACTTATATACACGAACAGCTGTATGTAACTATCCTTACAACATTCATAGACAACATATATAACTGCTTTATAACGTAATATATATAGAAACACTTTATATAGTAACTACATATACTTATAGATGAAGCTTACATGAAAGCCGATTTTGTATATATATAGGTAAACTAACTATAAAAAAAATTAAACAAAAATACATTTGCTAAAGATATAAAATAAACTGTAATATATATAAGCAATTATATAAGTAAATAAACTTATACAATATTATGTACAACAAATATATACAGATCATCACTTAATTTAACCGTAAACAAATCTTTATACAAACTAAAATATATCCAGGCATACATTATATATATACAATGCAATACAAAAGCTACAGGCAAAGCAAATCATATCCCTGCCTTATATATACGCATATATAAGCTATATATACGTGTAGGTTTTGCATATCAAAATATCAATGCAACATATAGACTTTATGCATACAATATATATTCACATTTAAATACAAACATATAATAGGAAACAATTAACAAGGTTTGGAAAGTAAATATATACATAAGCTTTTATATACGTATGCAACGTATTATATACAACAAAAAGCAAACTATATATATATAATATACAATCAACAGGTTGTGCGCAACTTGAAATATTCCATTAAACATGATATAAAATATTATATAACATATTTACATACACATAGTTTGCAGTTCATATAAACTAAAATTTCACTTAACTTATATATTTAACCATGACAGCCCAAATATATAAATAATATAAAATAAACACCTATATAACTTTATACATATACAAACCTATATGCGACGACCCAGAATTTTCGAATATTTGAAATTGGAATATTTAATCGATTTTAAATATTTGAAAGCTTATTTAATATAAATGTTCTCTTATTTGCCTTAGTACTCGAATTCTTAACTACCCAACTCAAGGTTTTACATTAACACTCTAACAAGTTGTGTAAGTAAGTTCTTGATCATTTATGTGCTTTAGTATAAATGCTTTCAGAATACTTGATTTGAACCACCTATTCTGATTGAAAATAAAAATAGAAGCATCGACTTAACCATTCAATCTTGGGGCAAGGATACTTTATATGAATCTTGTATTTGCTGAAATGATTCATGATGATATATGTAAGTGTGGTAGGCAGTGGCTTGTTTGATCGGGGCAGTGTTGTATATGGCAGAGGTGGGTAGCAATTTTTGCGAGATGTGGGAGGAAACAGTATATGGTTTATGTTGAAGACATAGGAAATGTATATGGCTGCAGCAGTCGTTTTGGGACAGTGCACTGATGGTTGTTTAGAAGTGAATAGGTGAGATGTTTTTGGAACAACAATGATGTTCGTGGGTTAATGGTTGGTATTGAATGGATAATAGGGATTGATACAATGTTAAGGCAAGTACGTAAGGTGAAAGTTTGTATGCACTGTTTTGTTGAAATGCAACAAATGGTTTAGGCGCTGAAAGTTTGTGTGCACTGTCTCGTTGATGAAGTAGAGTTCTTACTATATCTTTTCTAAGGCAAGTCTTTATTTCCTTCACATTATTCATGTCAGATTCCAATGCCATTGCATAATTTTATCCATACAATTAAATAGTAAACCTATGTTAGAAAATGCCATTAAACGAAGATTTCAAAATCCTAAGTCATAACAGTTTAACCAATAAAAATCTTAGTTTGTGTACACAAGATTTTCCAGGTCACAAAATTGTGCTTTTTCCTCCGATCATTTCGCATTCGAATTATATTTAGGTAAATACGAAACTATTTTATCCATGAGAAAAATCTGCTAATGAAATCCCTTGAGGATCATAGAAGTAATGTGCAAAATAATACCTAATGAGGTAACCTAGCCATTGACTCTCAGTCCTTATTTACCCTTCTCTACCTCCTCTCTAGAAACTGTTTGGTTGATATTATCAACAAAATGACATTGAATCCACCAATCAGAATAAGATATGCAAAACATATCATTGCCAGTAAATGGACATTGAAGAACTTTCTTAAAAAACAAATCTTTATTTAGTTCGATTCCATTTTAAGATCATAAATCACAAAATGTTATATTTTCAAATGATTTTTGTAGGCATGGTAAGTGAAGCAAGTATGGTAGCGTGAAGTTAGAATGAAGCATTGAATGATGGTTGCTTGGTAGATCAGATTTGCTGTTTGAATGGAAGACTGAGTTGTCAGTAGCAGTAGGGGCAGTGCAAGGGGAGGGTGTTATGCAGTGATTGATGTGGTTAGGGATTGGTCCAAGGCACATGTGTACTTGTAGTGGTTAGGAGGGGATTGTTATGTACTTGTACCAATTTTTTATATCCTTTTGGCTTCACCATGGATCTTGTTTTCATAGGCTGGGTTCTGATTGAATGAAAAGGGGTTGAAAATACAAAAGGGGATCAAGAAAAGTTTTCTGGAAGAGGTTTAAGATAAGTGAACACATGGAATAACAATAGTCTAAGCAAGCAAATGAACTTATTTACTTCAGCTTGGTATTAAAACAATCACCAGCTTTTATAGTAGAGGAAATATTAGTGAAGTGTTTAGTTTGAATAAAGTAGTGATGTCGTTAACCATAAACTGATTAAGCGGAAAAAAACAAGTTTCCATTACTATGAAATTAAGTTTATAATTAGATTGCAGTAAAATATGGGGTAAAATAATTAGACTAGTTCTTTCATTTCTTTATGAAATTATAAATTAGGAAAAGAAAAGTCGAATAGTTATACATTTTGCTAATATGATTAAATAATTTACATGCAGATATACAGAGACAATACATATACTGCTCGTTTTGGAGTTTCACATGACAAAGAGAAACTTGGAGAGGAAGTAGAAGAACTCAGGAGTAAAAATCAAGAAATGAATGACACGATTAACAAACTACAAGGAGATTTATGTTTCATGCAGCAGGAGATGAGTTCTGTGAAGGAGTTTATACAGGGGTTGAGGCGGGAGCAAGGACCAGAGATACGACCAACTTCGTGAGTTATTCCTATTTTGGTTGTGGGTTTGATGTTCTATTTTTATAACGTACATTGCATGATGTTTGAATTAGATGAACAACTATGTTGGAGCTATATAGCAACTTTATTTTATTGTTTGTTGGACATAATGTATTTTAAACACATTCTGTAACAAGTTCATGTTAATTTGACCATGATATGCATTCTATATTAATGTTTTTAATGAGACATGGTTATGATTTTTGCATGTGGTTGTATAATTCATTTAATGTTTTCTGTTGTTGATGTTCGGTTTTACTAGATTTTATGGCGATATGTGAGGTAGACGAATGTGAATTCAATAAGATTATATTAAATATTTACTATACGGTGGCGTAGGGAAGACGTATGGAACTCGTAAGAAGGGGTATGTAATATGGTATAGGTGATGCGTAGAGAATCTGACGTAGGTAATGCGTAGGGAATCCGACGTAGGTAACGCGTATGAGATCTGGTGTAGGGAAAGCGTATGGAACCTGGCGTAGGGAATGCGTGGGAAATATAGCGTAGGTAACGCATATGGAATCTGGCGTAGGTAAAGCGTATGGAACCTGACGTAGGGAATGCATGGAAAATATGGCGTAGGTAATGCGTATGGAATCGAACGTAGGTAATGTGTACGGAAAAGACATAGGAAAGCCGTAGGGAATTTTTACGATGCACTATTTTCCGACTTTTTTTTTGGCGTAGGAAAAGTTGTTTTCCTACGTCTTCCTTACACCCAATTGGCGTAGAGAATGCAGAATTTTTTTATAATGTATACACGTATATACACAAATGATACTGCAGCATACAGGCAACATATTATATACCTTATATAGATTAACATTTATATAACGGACATGATATATAACTTACATTAATTTACAATATAGACACAAAGACTATTATCTTACAGAAACAATATATATAATTTGACAGAATAAAATATACCCACATTAATACTTACCTAACCTATAAAATATACCTATATATATAACAGTGTATTGTATAAAATCTTATACAAACTCTTTCTGGCCTGCTGCTTAAAGAGGAAAGGAACACTTCCATGCGAATATGTACGCAAAATCAAAGGCTGAGCATGACATAAAGGGATGCTGTGATGGGTGGAAACGCGGGGCTAGGTAGCGCGTTGAGGAGGGGGGATAAGGCACGAGGCGGTGTTAGGCGAAGCCTTGGGTCTGAGTGCCGAGGTGGCCAAACGGCGGAGCAAGTCGTGTAATAGGGACATTGTCGCATGGAGGTGGTGGCTTTCGGCGTGAGTTGTCCGAAGGGTGAAGCACGGTGCGGTTAGGGATGTGGGTGGTGTTGGAGGTGGTTCTCGGTTGATGGGAGGGGTATACGTGGCCGTGGTGATTGGAGCGTGGTGTGCGAATAAGGTAGAGGGGTGGAGCGGATCGACCATCATGCTGTCGATGTTTGGACGTGGCCGATCTAGAGTTACTGTGCAGGCGAGGTGATGTAGGGTAGAAACAGAGCTGTGCGTGTGGGCGAACAGACTGGTTGAGGGGGAACTGCTGTCACGGGGCTTTGGCGAATGGGTGGAGTATCAAGTAGCGTGGAGGGAAGAGATGTGGTCGAACGTTGAGAGGGAGGAGAGCACGGTTGCAGGTGGAGTTGGAGGGAAGGTTGGTGGTAGGGAAGCTTCACGTGCGAGCATCAGGTGGGTGTGGAGGATAATGAGGAGATCGGTGAGAAATGGTGGTGTGTGGCTCGGTTTCAAGAAGAAGAGACGAACAACAAGTTTGCAAAGCAAAGCAAATGAACTGTTTTTAATATATATAGATTTATAATATTTTATTTCAAATAACGTAAGCAAACAAATCAAATCAAAAAAAATTGAATAGGAAATGGCTACGGTCAGAAATATTTAATTCTGAAAATTTGAAAAGCAGTGGCATTTTTTCAGCCGTTTTACAATTGAATGGTCACATAAAACAAATAGACTCAAACGTGTACCGATACTGTAACAACCCGTATGTTTGGATCATTTAAATTGACAATAATTCTCATATGTCAACTTAAATGATACAAAACACGAATCATTATGGGATTATAAATACATAAATGTAAATGAGAATCAATACAACATCACAGTCACAGAATAATGCAGCGGAAATACATCGTCATAATAGCAGTTCATGAAGCTACTACATATAGTACAACAATGTCTAAACAAAAGGTGACTGAAAGGAAATACATAAATGTCCAACAGACACGGACATCAAAATAGACTGATAAAGATAAATGCTAAGTCTTCAGCATCTTCAACCAACCTTGATCAGCAAACTGGATAGCTTCAGACTGACCCGAGCATATACAAAAAAGAAACACTCGAGTCAGGACTCAAAATCTTATACAGGATAATCAAGTGCAGGAAATAAAGTCCATACTCAAAGATGAATAAAATAACATCTCTAAGGATCCGATAAACTATCTATATATACAATAGAATACGGTATATAGGTAACGTCTAATCAGTAAAATAGAATATTAAAATAGCGTTAAGGCGTTACCATAATTCCCCTTAACACATTTTATATTCCCAAAAGCATATACAAGACCGTAGTTTCCCCAAAACCGGAAGTCACCAGAGGGCAATCCAAATACTCAAGGTACAAATCAAAACGTAATGGTCGCGAATAGGATAATCAGTATGACAAGGTACATGAGGCAATACCAACTAGGATACTAGTAGTTGCGTGATCCGGACTGATGTTGAGCATAGTAGCTACTATCTCAACACCGCGAAACAACACTCCCAAATCAAGGGGTGCACCCAAATCAAATCACAAAAGTAATAGATATGGTATCGAAGAAGCGTGTCCGCTAGAGGTGGCGATCTTCAATGGCCCGGCGCGGCTCCTGTTTTAGTCATGTCAGGGGTTATCCAATATCGTTCTCTTTCTTCAGTCAACGCGTTCACCAAACCATCCACTCCATTCTGGATCAACACTTCGCGCATAATAGTTATTAAAGTGGTTTTCGGTATCAACAGAGAGTATGTCCATGCCCGATCCCGGTCTCTTTAATAACTACGTATTTATTACCCGATGGTCGGTTAAATTAACGTTTAAACAAATCAAAGTCCAAAAGTCAAAGTGCAAATTTGACTTCCAAAATTTGATATTTCACGATTCAATTTATTTTAGATTTTTTTTTTTTAAAACATATTTTCGAATCCAATTTTTAGTTCAAACATTTGAGTTACAATTTAAAATTAAGTATTCAAGATCGATTTAATAAGGTCTAAAAGTCGTTTATTAAATTTAGTTCAAAATCAACGAATTCAATTTAATGCTAAACTTTGTTTAAATTATTAAATCAAATTCCATTCATTTCACTTCATGTTTACATCCACTGTTATCATAAATTCGATTAAATCAATTTCGTTAACTAAATTCCTTTTATCCAACTTCATTTGATTTATTTACCAATTCAATTAAATTTCTAAACAAAGAAGTCCATTTTCATTCATGATGTCTTGATTTGGTTAATACGTTAAATTTAAAATCATTTAAATTTAAATTATCCCAAATTTAAATTCATTAAATTAGTAAGTCATAATTTCCTAAATCTTAATATAACTTATAACAAGTTCAAATCTATTTAATTAAAGCCTGAGTTTAAATTTTAAAGCTAACAGATCTTTAAATCTTTAACTTATTAAATTCTAAAACTTACTTGCTCCTAAATCTTATTTCAATTAAATTTTCAATTCATTTTATCCAATTTGGTAAGTTATTAATCCGTTTCAATTTAAATCCGTTAATTTATTTCAACTTAAATCCCTAAGTTCGTCATTAAATTTCCAAACAAATTGTTAAGTTCATTCCTTAATTTAAAATATATTTCAATTTCGAAAGTGGTTTGTTGACCAATCGGGTTTCTTATTTTATTTTCTATCCTAGGCCAAGTTGTTTAATTCAGGTATTTATCATTTCAACCCAATATTATTTAATATAAAACAAAGCATAGCAAAGGGAACTTGCAGTGTGATAACTGGGATGGTGTCAAAGTAAATAAACAAGCAATAGCAACCATACATAACAATTCAACAATTTTATTAAATAATCCCGAAGTAATCGTATTAACTTACATTTGTTATTTATGCAAATTAATATAATTACTCCTAGAATCCACACTATCATTTCATGCAGATTAAAGATTATTACATTATGGTTTTCACTTGGTGTCTATTATCAAATTACTACATCAATCATACATTCAAGGGTTCAAAGTGTAGTTAACGCTATTTCTACGCGACGATTTATTTAACATTTAAAGGGGTCAAGTTCAACATATATAATCCATTTTAGATTGTTGACTATCCTAAATCAATATTAATTTCATATTAAATTTCACTTAGGTTAACAACCAAAATCAACATCACATAACAATTTTAGTGTCTCTACTATTTGTCGTAAACTAACAATATTCAAATTTAACTTGCATAGCGATTTACAAATTTTTATTTCAACAATTCTAACAATCAACAATTTAACATCCAAATTAATATAAACAACAACTTATCACTTGATTATCATAGCATAATAGATTGAGTCGTGAATAAAATATTCACCTTGCGTGGTTGAAGAAGATGATGGCGAAGCACGAAGACGAATAGATAAAATAGACCCTAACAAGCACGACGCAAAATGAACACAACTGCAATCAACAAATAATAAATCAAAATTTGTTTTATTGCAATATATCGATTGAATATGCATATATAACCATACCGATCAACGGAGCAAAATAGATTCGACAAGCGGGGTGGAAGTAGCCTATGTTTCCGGATCAATAGCGGGAGCTGGAATAAAACGCAGCAAAACGTTGTTTGTGAGCATATACAACTGATTATATGTAAAACTTTGTACTTTATATAAATACTTAAAACATGGACACTTATATCTTAATATAGAAATGTTTGAACATAACTACTTTTATATATATATTTTTCCCCACTAAAATCTGTAACTTAACGACCTTTGTGTGTATAACATAGACTTTATACTGTAGCTTAACATGTTGGACAGTACTATCTTCTTATAATAACCAAGGCCACTTTACACTTGCAACTAATATACTTTATTCAACAAACTAAAGTTTTACACAATAACTACTCATATACCTGTAATAACGGCTCATATACTAACAAACTACTAAACTATGTGACTCTACTAACTGTACTAACTCTACTACTCATATAACTGTAGTCAAATAAACTATTTATAAACTATGTAACTCTACCAAACTATGTATATACACTGCATGGTGACACCTGAGGAAGCGAAGCTAGGCAAAGGCCGGGGACAGGTGGACGCGTGGGTGGAGCTGGTAGGTGTGCGTGGCCGGTAGGGGTCGGTGCAGGGGCCGATGGGGTCGTGTGGGCTGTTGAAGGCCGTGCGTGGTAGGGCAAAAGGGGGAGCTGCTGGTTGGAGCTGGTGGTGGGGTAGTGGTTGTGAGCTCGGTGGCTGGGCGGCGAAGGCTGGGCGATGGAAGGAGGCGGTAGCATGGGGTGGAGGCCGAGCAACCGGGGGAAAAACAGGGGCGGTCGGTGCTGTGGTCGGTGTGCGTGCGACATGAGGAGGAGGCGGAGCTGTATGGGGCCGTGTGGTGGCTGCGTGGGCCGTTAGTAGGGGTTGGAGCAGTGGGACGCGGTCTGTGGGCTTTTGGTGGAGGAGGTGGCCGAGGCGGAGGCGGTTGCAGTGGTGGCAGTGGAGGCGGTGCAGGGTGTGGGCGCATGTGGTACTGGCGGTTGGTGGGGGGCTAGTGAAGTGCATGCGGCCGTGGGGAAGGGGAGTGGAGCATGGCTAATGGGGACGGGTGGGCTGCATGGTGGGGGAGAGAAGGTCGTTAGTGGGGAAGTGAAGAAGGAACCCAAAAGAACGTGAATTAGAAGAAGGTGAGGGATTAGAGAAAAAGCAGAGGGGTTGGATTGTAGTTTTCTCAAAAAATAAAAATGGAAAGAAAAAAAAAATATAAACGAAAAAGACAGAGGGGGAGGGCAGCAACGTACCAATTTCTTTCTTGGCGAAGTGAAAAGTGATGCAGAGTAATAAATGTGACGAGCTGGTTTGCAGGGAAGTAAATGAAGGGAGATATATAACAGGGTTTAGAGTGTGCAGAGGACAATGCAATGATGATTTCTAAAATGGAGGCTATTTGGGTTCCCAAGGCAGCTGAATGGCTCCAAAAATTTTAAATGTTGGAAAGTTGGGTACCGGTTTGGTGCTGCGTAACGGACCGATTTGCGCTCCGTTAACAATTTTAATTTGCAACGCCGAACTCCGATTGACACAAATAAATATACCGTTGTGATCAGCGTGTCGAGACGGACACAACGGTATAAAGATATTGATGGTTCGACGCCGTTTGCAAGGTGGTAAATCTTATTGAACCATTTGCACGAGCGAACATTTTAGCTAGCAATTAAAAGCGAAATTCGACGAAACGAAATGCGCTGTCAAGTTCAGAATATTTTTCTTATGCAACATCGAGAAAAATATTTGAGTTCGGATGATAGAAGATTTTCACCTAAGATTTAAACTAAAACGTAAATGCGACGAGCGTAATTTACTTCAATATTTTCCAACGAAATTTGACGCACGCCTATGTCTATCTAGACGCATTCCAAATGTGGAGTTTTGATGGCAACGGAAGTTGTTTGTGAAAATTCGAAATTTTTTACATAAAATAAGCGGTTTTAAAATTTTAAACTGGGTCCGGATTTTCAGGGTCGTTACAGATACGGCTGATCATTTCACGGTTTTCGTCACGTACCGGACAACGAAACACACAAATGAATATAATACGGAGATCAGCATGGCAAGACGAACAGAATGATACACAGATACCAGCGATACGACTATTCTATCAAAATTCTATATTAACTAACAAACTGCTGCTAATTCGCTGAAAATAAGATAAACGAGACCAAAGAAGTTCAAATTTGACGAAACGAAATACGACGTCTCACTCAAAAAATAGTTTACATTTTTGTTGTATAAGAATATTCAGATTTCGAAAATATTTTATTTTCATCCAATTTCAACTGATTTCAAATTGAAGTTGGAAATTTCACAATAGAACTAACTTTTATATTTTCTGATGAAAATCATACATTTACTACGTTTAAATGGACGTATTCCAAATATCAAATTTTCATTTTCAAATTCAATTATTTAAAATTTTCCAAAATTTAATTAATTACGTTATAAAAACCATTAAAATTTATGGGTCGTTACACCAGTAAATCCATTGAACCCCCATTATTGGTGAGTTTACCGACACTTCCCTACTAGTCATCCATCCCCTTCCTCCAAAATGGTGATGGCCCAACATACCGCACATAGTCTAAACCATTCCCCTATCATCCATGGTTTACTGGCTTCAATTACTAGTTGCATTGACTATGCGACAAGTACGTGATAATGGCACTCTCAAAAACGAGAACGGTGAAACCGACCCACAAATCAAATCCCTCGCTCATCAAACATCAATCCTCCAACTACTTGATAGAAAGACTCAATAGTTGGTTCTGCATGGAATCAAGTTTAACAGCTACTATCAGTTGACCATTACCATCTTTCATCTGTTTATGACTACAAGGTGGACGAGAGCCCACAGGCATTTGTCTAATTGGACAATGATTTCAATTATGGCATATAACCTAAGACTAGGATCTTAGAATCCCCATTACTATTCCTAAAGAACCAAGAAAAGATTCCCCTACTGCGGTTGTGTTGACGAGGACATTTGGGCCTTTTGCTCAAAAATCATAAAATTCAACTATAGTGTCCTTCAATTATGACCATTATCTGAGCCAAGCAGCAAGTTGAAGTGATTGAGATGCATACTAATTTGAAAGAATAGCCGCCATTCCCTACTGGAACCAAACTGTTAGCGCTGGGATTATTGATGCTTCCCTCCCTAACCAAAGGGAGAACTCATATCAGAAAGATAGTTGAGATCAGAAGCATGATGGATTCAAAATCTGATGCAGGTGCTAAAGTCGAAGCATCTACCACAACTGCAAAAGCCAACCGTTCAATACTATGTTGGAAAACTTAGACCTTTATCCTAAGCGATTTGCACTATGTAAACAAGCATTGTAATTAATATAAAAATAAATAATACGGTGAACTGGATGTAGAGATATTAGATAACCTTAACCAGTATGAAAACTCCCTATGTTAATTATTTTGACATAGTTAAAAACTCACGCTAGACATAGGGGGATTAGACGGCTCGAATCAACCATCAAAAACGCTGATCAATACAGATCAGCTTCTCAACCGAACTGGACGCACGGATATCAAACTGCCCGAACCACTTATCAAAATGGAGCCGTTTATAATGCAGCTTGGCTTTTCGGCCTAACTGGTCATCGGGATAATGGATAGCCCGAACCAATATAAAAACCCCTCTATTTTAATATTGTTATCACTGGACGTATGGATACAAGACAGCCAGAACCAATTCGAAAAATTCATGTGCATGAACCTGAATTCACATTCAAATATCCATCTTCCCCTAACTAGAGAGCAGATCGTGCCTAGCGCACGAACATGAACCTACTTTTGAAAAAGAGGGGATAATTATGGCCCATATGTGGTATAATATGCATATTATAATATCAATTCAACATTCATGAACCGCGCAAAGAAAATCAGGTCAGAACTGGTAAGGAAAAATGATGCACGGAATGTACCATAGCTCACAAATTATGTATAATTCTAGAAATTAAATGTGTAAACATCGAAAACTAAAAACTTACTCAAGTTATCTTAGTTTTATTTCAACTAGCCAAAGATTTTGTGTATAACTCAATATGCCTATGCTTACTTCACAAGAGAAAATGGTAAAAAAACAATCACAACACAAATTACACTAAATTCACAGAGTTACGGTTCATAGGCAAACGAAAAGCTACGCTAAAAATCTAATTCAAGCTCAGAAGAAGAGCTAGATACGATCGTTTTATGGTAGGATGATCTACAACGATGTGATCCCAAACATAAAGAAGAATGGCACGTCAAGAGGAGAATAGAAGGCCGATCATCAATTTAATAATAGTGACCGATGAATGAATTGAAGCAGTAGAGTCGTGACCGGTATTGCAGTAAACTGCACGTAGGCCACAATTGGTGCCAGCCCAATGGTCGTTGCAATCCTACAAATCAAACTCATAATTCATGTGGTTATATGAGAAAGTAAGGTCAAGTCTGGGTAAAAAATATGCGAAAATATCGATTTCTCACCACCTACAGATTTATGTTGCTACCTTCTTTACTTTTTCGTCATGAAGTTTCTCTACCAAGGAAGCCCCATCCATCCCACCTTAGGAAACAGCAATGGAGTCCAGACAAGCTTCACATTCTAAGTTGAAATCTTGTTTTCAAGGGGATTCACTTGCCTCATAGCCGCCCCTCTAATTATTTCAATCACACCTAAAAGATGTCCCTTATCTTCTCAGTATTCCTAGAGAAGGGACCAAAAAGCTCTTCTGAAGTAGAAATGAAGGGCGAAACAAGAGTGTTTGGTATACCCAATTCTTTCTTACAATGATTCTCTAGCTCGTTAATCTTAGCTTCGTAATAATTTTCAAGTGACCCTTCCACTTCAAAACTTCACTCGGGTCAGCCCCAAAGGGAGGAGGGGGCGACACCTAGTCTAGAATAAGAACCACTGGCCAAGATTGTAGAAGGAGTGCCTTCTGCGCTAGTTTGCCTTGTAATCTGCCCATCTAACTCTTGGACTATACGTTTCAAAGCTTTAATTTCGTTTGTATATACGATTTTTTTTATTCTTTCAGCATCCTTTAATAAACTTTCAAAATCAAACTTTTAAGTAAGAATGGAAACTTCCAAACTCTAAGAAGCGGGCATAAAATCGGATGAGCCCATACGAAATGAAATCAAGGGAAAGTATAACTTAATGAAATAAGTACAAGAAAAATCTGCAAACTTCGCAAAGGGATAACAATTCACATAACATGTATATAACCTCAAACATGATGTAAGTTGCAAAACCACTCTCTAATCAACGCTACCCTAGAAACACCTAAGATATGGAAGCTAAAGGTGAGGAAAAATTAAAAGAGAAAGTTCTTCAGGGGTAATAACAAGACCCAATCCAATGGTCAGTTGGCCCCTCTACGGTTACTTTAAAATCCACAATACTATATAAGAAGTTATGATCAAGAGAGGGGTAGAAAAATTCGAGAACTTCCGTCGTGCACCGCAGAAGAATGTGCTCCCTCTTACTATCAACTTTCTCCCGCTTAAGCCTCTTTGACTAGGAAGCAATCCTACCTTGCGCTTTACATAGAGAATCCTCAAGAGCCTAAATCCTCAAGACAGCCTCTTTCCTTGTTTTTGTAGGATCTAGATTAACCCTAGAGGGGGGGTGAATAGGGTTATAGCAAATTTTCTCAAATTAAACACAGAAATATAATTGCAGAAATAAATATGCTGAAAAGTAAATCACACACAAAATTTACCCAGTTTCGGCAACCCCTGCCTACTGCTGCATTCCCAGATTTCTATTAGAATTAAACAGTATCACGCTTACAAACACTCTACTAGACTCGCAGACCCTTTTGCTCCCGCTCACAAACACTCTACTAGACTCGCACACCCTGCTCCCGCCTATAGAGTTTCGCTCATTCGCTAACACTGCTCCCGCCTATAGAGCTTTGCAAACTCGCACTCCCTGCTCACTGAACTAATTCTAAATAGACAATCTGACACTACCTAATCCCTAGGTGGTGATTTACAAATTCTTAGACTCGAAAAGAAAAACAAACTTCAAAAATACACGTAGGAGCAAAAATTAAAATATAAACTAGAATCCCTAATTTTTTTGCTCAAATTAAAAACTAAAAACCCTATTATAAAATTAAAACTAAACCCCCTTTTAATAATAAGGCCGGCCCCTTATCCTTGTTTCACCCGATCTTCAATTCTCTCTTAAGAATAAAAATGGCGGCGATATTTTGTTCTTCAATTTCTCTGTCAAATTAAGGATTGAGAGATCTGAAGCTCGATTTCCTTATTGATATTCTCAGACGCTCTGCTTGCTGACTTGGGATTGAGGAATTTTTCTGCTTGGCTAGGGCTTCGGCTTCTTTTATTCGTTGATGACTATTTGGTTCTTCTCTGTCTTACTTCAGCAATCGACTCTTTGGTATGTTGTTTCTTTTCGTTGCTGGTTTTAATGATTTGCTTGACTCTATATCTCGATGCCGATGATGATAGTATGGGGTTTGTGTTTGGATTTGATTCAATTTTCTCCACAGCCGATGATGATTTTGGGATTGTATTTATATGAATTCTGGACACTTAATTTTGCTTGTATCGATTCGATACTTTCCTAAATTATGCTTTCCTGATTTTAATTACACCTTGATACGCACGGCTTTGATTGTGTTGCGTTCGATTTTCTTGATTCACACGGTATTAAAACTTCCCCTTTTTCATTGCTGACTTTTTTCAAAGACGAATATTTTTGTTGAATTCTCTGACTTGACTTTAGCATCCTATTTTCGAAAATTCTGACTTCACTGCTTCGGCCATCTTGTGTTTGCCCCTGTCTTCATCTCTGGCCATCTTCACTATCACTTGGTACTGCTGCATCCATTCTGTTGCACTTTGATGTTGTATATGTGATGCATTCATTACTGCAATACTTGTTGCACTTTAGTTGTTCACCATGTTGCATTCACTCCATTTTGCATTGGTGCATTGCTGTCATGTTGGTTCGAATTGCACTTGCTCTTTTATACTACTTCACCATGTCACTTGAGGTTTTGCAGTTGGTTTATTGATGCATTCATGTTCATGCAGTCTTGTCTTGGTTGAGTTTGTTGTTACAGTATTCATTGAGCTGAATATCATGGTGTTCTGTTCACCCATTACTCCACTTGCATTGCATTTGTGATTGATGCAGTTTTGACATTTGGTCATGTTGCAGTATTCATTGTTGTTCCCACTGTGTTGCATTTGTATCACTGGTATATGAACTAAACTTGTGTATCTTGTAGCTTTCATCACTGGTGCATGTACATTTCTTCATGTTGCCTTCAGTAGCTTCACTGCAGTTGCACGTCGCTGCTTGTAGCACTTGTATACTTGGTCGAGTCCATTTGCATTCTGCAGGCTTGTACTGTCCACTGCCCTGTAATCTTGAGTTTGTTTACTTGGTGGCATTGTGCATCTCAACTTGTTCTTGTATTCACTGGTCAGTAGTGTTCATTGTAGTTGCACTGTAGTTTCATTATGACTGCTCTATGTGTCTGCACTTGTGAACTTTCACCGTGTTGTCTCTGACCCGAGCATGTTTATATTGAGCTGCCTCATGTACTTGTATTCTGGTTCTTCATGCATGTTCTTTGTTCTTTGTATCTATAGTTTGCATTCCTGGTGCACATTATATCATGGTGTACATGTTGCCTTTTACTTGATTTTCTTGTTGAGACCTCTGGTATGCTGCATATTGTCACTGTATTGGTTCGAGTCAGTTTGCATGGTCACTTATGCAGTTTGAAGCTTGCCACTGACTTTGGTTCTTCGCTTGCATCGTTGTAGTTGCATTCATGTCACGTAGTTGCATACTTTGACTTGATGCTGCATACATGTTTGTTGCAGTCCCTTTTTGCTGTTGCTATCCACATTGAACTGCCTTTGATGCACTTTTGAACTTTGTTGCAACTTGGTCTTGAGTTGTTTAATGAAGAGGTTGAACTTGCATGCTTCATGTAGCCTTTTGGTCTGACTGTTGCTTCATGTAGTTGACATATCTCATGCTCAAAGACTGCTACTTGATCATGTTGCTGTTGCTATGCAGTTACTATGCTTTGCTTGGTCTCTAATCTCTGTTGCTTACTGTTACTTACTTTGTGCATTGCCTTACTGACTCGATTCCTTTCATGTTGTGCTTGCACGCTTGCTATTTTTGGCTGCGCACACGAGTTGGCGAGGCAGTGCACACGTGTATGAATGTACACGTGTGTATTGCAGCCACTTATGGTTACATGTCCCTGTAATATCTATATGCACGACTTTGTGATGAAATCAAGTGTGAATGATGACGAACAACCCAAATAACTGAGGCAAATCATATTTTCAAAAATCGTATTTTATTTTATATTGCAAAAATATTTCTTTTTCAATTTTACTGCGTTAGTGAATATTTTTGAAGATTTCTCAGATGCTGAATTCAAACTGGAATGCAGTTGAAGACAAAATACGAGTGTGAGTGATATGTAGTGAGGTTATCAATGTAAAAATATTTGTGATGTAATCGTGATGTAATCAGAAATGTATATGTATAGTGAGAGCATGAATTTGTACTATTCAAGATTGTAATAAATATTTGTTTGAATAAAATTTCTGTTTGAATTCAAAATCTGTGTAACTTATTCTGTTTGAATTCAAATTCAAATTCTGTGTAATTTATTTTATTCAACAAATATTTATTTAATCTATGAAAAACAAAATAGTACATTACCAAATACATTTAAATGAATATATATGTTTATTATCATCAAACAAAAACATATAAGCGCATATTCAACAATCTCCCCCTTTTGATGATAACAAACATATATTTAAGATTTTGTACATGTGTTAAATGTATTTGATCAATGACATACTTTAATTGCTCCCCCTATTTAAATGCTTCCTCTCTACATGATGCTCCCCCTACATATATGCATACAAATAGAAATATATTCAAATGAGCCTAGATGCATATGGGAAAATTATTTGACCTTTGCTTGATTCTATTTGACAAAATCTTAACTTTTCTCTCCCCCTTTTGTTATCAGCAAAAGAATAATAGTGTTAGAGAAAATTAGAGATAAATAATCGATATTAATCCAACATTAAACTCAAATTGAATATAAATATTAAACTTCAATAAGAATCAAACAAAAACCATAACTACCCTTGTTAGGCGCATATTCCACTTTTAGAAATGATGGATATTGTGTTCATATAAAATCATACAGTTGAATCAACTTGTGGTACATTTATATCAGGAATTTGAATATCTACTAATCATGCATAACCGTTAGGACTTTTAAATGAGATTAGTAGTATTCGAATTTAATTTTAAAAATGAAATCAAGTATCTTCTAACCACCCATAACCGTGAGGACTTTTAAATGGGATTAGAATCAACTTATCTATTTAAGCAATTTAGTTTTGATAAGCGTTCCATACATGCATAACCGTAAGGACTTTTAAATGAGCATGGAAGCACATAAAAAAAAATCCAAGTAATTCACCCATGCATAACCGTGAGGACTTTTAAATGAGAGTGAATACTTTGGATATTTATTTATTTTTAAAAAATATGACATGAAAAACAAATGATTCCTGATTATAGTACCACATATCGACAAACTATATTGAATATTTGATAAACCATGGTCGATAGGAATAATGATAGATATAGAAATGGTCATGGAATCTTTACCCAACAAAAAGTTTTATAATTCTTGTTTTAATTCCTAAAGAAAATTTTCAAATATACTCTCTTGAGTAATGTATGTTAAATGTCAACACTTATCACTTTTTCAATCACTATTTGTCTTTTTGATAGTTAGTAGGGAGTCAGATTAGTCAAAATTTGTCATTTAAAATCAAATAAAAATAACTAATCTAAAAATATGGTCAAACAATTATTTTCTCGAAGGGGTTATATGAGAAAAAAAATTCTGCTAAATGAAAAATTATTTCAAGTGAAAAATATGCAGATATTTTCTTTGAAAAAACGATGCAGCAAATGAATGTTTCAAAAATTTATCACGTTACACTAGTAATTTCTCTATCAACTATATTACCAGTGTAATCTGCATCTGAATTTAAATTTCACTCAATATTCACTCGTTGGATGTCAAAGACCAGATTGTGAAATTTCAACAAACTATTTCAGAATGAAATTTGAAATGAAGCCATGTTCACACTCAAACAAATATCATGGTGTTAATTTCAGAAACCATAGGATAAACAATTTTATTCATGAGTAATCAACAATCAATCAACATCATAATTATTTCAAAAATAATTTCTTGAAGTTTCAACAATTTCTTAAAATCCTTTTTCACATGAATTTGAAATCGTGCAAATTTACAGGCAGTGACCAAAATGTCAAAATATATCTAAGTGTAGCACGAGTAATCAAGGATCAATAAAATACCATCATTTGACCAAACATATTAAGTTCAATGATGAAAGGATGGTTGGTCTACTTTTGAGAACAAATCAAAGTAAGAACAAGTCAAAAGAAAAATCATATCAATAAGTCAGAATTAAAGTCATCATCACATCATTATCACAATTTTTGGCTAATTTAATTCAGAATATGGTGCAGATTATCACATTTAATATACCTTTACCTGTTTTACCTTTACGATAATTTCTCGTGATTGCCCATTGTGATTCTGTCACCTTTGTATTAGGCTAAGGAACTTTGCTATGTTGCCCGTTGTGTTTCTGGAACAGCCAAAATCCAGAGAACACCGTTGATGTTCCTTAGCCTGCCACCACCCCTACACGATGAAAGATTTTTGTGACCTATTTCTAGGTCCATGATTGTTAGTGGCAGAAACATTATGAATAAACAAACCCTTTAGAACCCAAACTTGTTTAGTCCTTTTATTCTTGTTCCAATAGACATGAAATTTGTTTGTAGAATTCTTAGGAACCCAAACTTGTATAAATTTTGTGTTCTTGTTCCTATGACTACAATTTTCAACACGATGTCCAATTATTTCACATTTATCAAAGATACTTTTCCCTTTTGCATTATCCTCAGCTTGTGTTTTCCCAAAACCAAGTCCTTTTCTGTTGTTAGCAAAAATTTGATTTTCCAATAGCATGTTGAAAGATTTTTCGCCTCTTGAAAAGTTATTCAAGGATTTCTCAAGATTTTGGACTTTGGTTTTTAGTGTTGTATTTTCAGTGACAAGTGAGGTGCATCGATTTATAAAATCCTTTTTCCTAGTGTCGATGGTTTCCTTAAGATTCAAGTTTTCTTTTTCAAGATTCTCAGAGTTATTCTTAAGTCTTGTCAATTCTGAATCTAAAACTTTACATCTTTTACATTCTAGGTTTTGAATATTTTCAAGTTCAGTTTCTAACCTAAAATTTTTACGAGCAAGTTCTCTCCTATCAGTTTTCAGTTTTTCAATTTTAGATTCAAGAGCATCAACTACTTTAGTAAGATCAGAACACATAAAGACAAGATCTCTACAGGAATACTCACCTTCCTCATTAGATTCCTCTGAGCTTGAATCTGAATTTGATTTCGCCATAAGACACAAGTTAGCCTCCTCTGAGCTGCTATCCGAAGCTTCTTCTCCTTCTTCATCATCCCAAGTCGCTGCAAATACCTTCTTCGCCTTTTTCTTTCCTTTGTTGTTTTTGAGAAGTGGACATTTTGGTTTGATGTGGCCAGGCTTGTTGCAGTTATAACATATCAGTTCACTATCGGAATTTTCGGAATCTTTTGACCTATTGCCCTTTGTTTTCTTCTTGCGTGGCTTGAATCTAGACCATCTTCTAAGATTATTGACAGCCATTGCAAGCTCTTCAATTGGATCTTCTTCATCGCTTTCTTCTTTGCTCTTTAAGGCAATCGTCTTCTTCTTTGGTTCGGAGTTGTTGCGGTCTTCCTTTGCTTTTAACTCAAGCTCATATGTCATCAAGTTGCCAATCAACTCCTCCATGCTTAGTTTGCTCAGATCTTTTGATTCTTGGATTGCTGTGACTTTTGCCTCAAAGTTCATTGGTAAAACTCGTAGTATCTTCCGCACAAGCTCTACCTCAGTGAATACCTTCCCAAGCGCTCTAGCATTGTATACCAAGGTTGAAAAACGTCCAAACATATCCTTTATGCTCTCGCCTTTGTCCATCACAAAATTTTCGTATTCGTTGCTGAATAGGGCTAGCCGAGACTCCTTGACTTGAGAAGTTCCTTCGTGTGTCACCTCCAAAGTATGCCATATTTCCTGTGCTGTTGTACAATGAGAAATTCTATTAAATTCATTTTTATCAAGAGCACATATCAAAGCATTCATGGCTTTAGCATTTGTCGTTTTCAATCTCTTATCGTTAGCATCCCACCTATCCTTAGGTTTAGGAATCTCAGTATCACCAACGATTATAGTGGGAGGTTTATAGCCAGTTTCAATAATATCCCAAACATCATAATCAACGGAACTAAGATAAATACTCATCCTAACTTTCCAATAAGCATAATCGTTCCCGTTAAACATGGGTGGCCTAACGATAGATTGCCCCTCAGAAAAAGCATTATTTTGTAGACTCATGGCTCTAGAGTTAAAAAACATACCAGGCTCTGATACCACTTGTAGGATCTAGATTAACCCTAGAAGGGGGGTGAATAGGGTTATAGCAAATTTTCTCAAATTAAACACAGAAATATAATTGCAGAAATAAATATGCTGAAAAGTAAATCACACACAAAATTTACCCAGTTTCGGCAACCCCTGCCTACTGCTGCATTCCCAGATTTCTATTAGAATTAAACAGTATCACGCTTACAAACACTCTACTAGACTCGCAGACCCTTTTGCTCCCGCTCACAAACACTCTACTAGACTCGCACACCCTGCTCCCGCCTATAGAGTTTCGCTCACTCGCAAACACTGCTCCCGCCTATAGAGCTTTGCAAACTCGCACTCCCTGCTCACTGAACTAATTCTAAATAGACAATCTGACACTACCTAATCCCTAGGTGGTGATTTACAAATTCTTCGACTCGAAAAGAAAAACAAACTTCAAAAATACACGCAGGAGCAAAAATTAAAATATAAACTAGAATCCCTAATTTTTTTGCTCAAATTAAAAACTAAAAACCCTATTATAAAATTAAAACTAAACCCCCTTTTAATAATAAGGCCGGCCCCTTATCCTTGTTTCACCCGATCTTCAATTCTCTCTTAAGAATAAAAATGGCGGCGATATTTTGTTCTTCAATTTCTCTGTCAAATTAAGGATTGAGAGATCTGAAGCTCGATTTCCTTATTGATATTCTCAGATGCTCTGCTTGCTGACTTGGGATTGAGGAATTTTTCTGCTTGGTTAGGGCTTCGGCTTCTTTTATTCGTTGATGACTATTTGGTTCTTCTCTGTCTTACTTCAGCAATCGACTCTTTGGTATGTAGTTTCTTTTCGTTGCTGGTTTTAATGATTTGCTTGACTCTATATCTCGATGCCGATGATGATAGTATGGGGTTTGTGTTTGGATTTGATTCAATTTTCTCCACAGCCGATGATGATTTTGGGATTGTATTTATATGAATTCTGGACACTTAATTTTGCTTGTATCGATTCGATACTTTCCTAAATTATGCTTTCCTGATTTTAATTACACCTTGATACGCACGGCTTTGATTGTGTTGCGTTCGATTTTCTTGATTCACACGGTATTAAAACTTCCCCTTTTTCATTGCTGACTTTTTTCAAAGACGAATATTTTTGTTGAATTCTCTGACTTGACTTTAGCATCCTATTTTCGAAAATTCTGACTTCACTGCTTCGGCCATCTTGTGTTTGCCCCTGTCTTCATCTCTGGCCATCTTCACTATCACTTGGTACTGCTGCATCCATTCAGTTGCACTTTGGTGTTGTATATGTGATGCATTCATTACTGCAATACTTGTTGCACTTTAGTTGTTCACCATGTTGCATTCACTCCATTTTGCATTGGTGCATTGCTGTCATGTTGGTTCGAATTGCACTTGCTCTTTTATACTACTTCACCATGTCACTTGAGGTTTTGCAGTTGGTTTATTGATGCATTCATGTTCATGCAGTCTTGTCTTGGTTGAGTTTGTTGTTACAGTATTCATTGAGCTGAATATCATGGTGTTCTGTTCACCCATTACTCCACTTGCATTGCATTTGTGATTGATGCAGTTTTGACATTTGGTCATGTTGCAGTATTCATTGTTGTTCCCACTGTGTTGAATTTGTATCACTGGTATATGAACTAAACTTGTGTATCTTGTAGCTTTCATCATTGGTGCATGTACATTTCTTCATGTTGCCTTCAGTAGCTTCACTGCAGTTGCACGTTGCTGCTTGTAGCACTTGTATACTTGGTCGAGTCCATTTGCATTCTGCAGGCTTGTACTGTCCACTACCCTGTAATCTTGAGTTTGTTTACTTGGTGGCATTGTGCATCTCAACTTGTTCTTGTATTCACTGGTCAGTAGTGTTCATTGTAGTTGCACTGCAGTTTCATTATGACTGCTCTATGTGTCTGCACTTGTGAACTTTCACTGTGTTGTCTCTGACCCGAGCATGTTTATATTGAGCTGCCTCATGTACTTGTATTCTGGTTCTTCATGCATGTTCTTTGTTCTTTGTATCTATAGTTTGCATTCCTGGTGCACATTATATCATGGTGTACATGTTGCCTTTTACTTGATTTTCTTGTTGAGACCTCTGGTATGCTGCATATTGTCACTGTATTGGTTCGAGTCAGTTTGCATGGTCACTTATGCAGTTTGAAGCTTGCCACTGACTTTGGTTCTTCGCTTGCATCGTTGTAGTTGCATTCATGTCACGTAGTTGCATACTTTGACTTGATGCTGCATACATGTTTGTTGCAGTCCCTTTTTGCTGTTGCTATCCACATTGAACTGCCTTTGATGCACTTTTGAACTTTGTTGCAACTTGGTCTTGAGTTGTTTAATGAAGAGGTTGAACTTGCATACTTCATGTAGCCTTTTGGTCTGACTGTTGCTTCATGTATTTGACATATCTCATGCTCAAAGACTGCTACTTGATCATGTTGCTGTTGCTATGCAGTTACTATGCTTTGCTTGGTCTCTGATCTCTGTTGCTTACTGTTACTTACTTTGTGCATTGCCTTACTGACTCGATTCCTTTCATGTTGTGCTTGCACGCTTGCTATTTTTGGCTGCGCACACGAGTTGGCGAGGCAGTGCACACGTGTATGAATGTACACGTGTGTATTGCAGCCACTTATGGTTACATGTCCCTGTAATATCTATATGCACGACTTTGTGATGAAATCAAGTGTGAATGATGACGAACAACCCAAATAACTGAGGCAAATCATATTTTCAAAAATCGTATTTTATTTTATATTGCAAAAATATTTCTTTTTCAATTTTACTGCGTTAGTGAATATTTTTTAAGAATTCTCAGATGCTGAATTCAAACTGGAATGCAGTTGAAGACAAAATATGAGTGTGAGTGATATGTAGTGAGGTTATCAATGTAAAAATATTTGTGATGTAATCGTGATGTAATCAGAAATGTATATGTATAGTGAGAGCATGAATTTGTACTATTCAAGATTGTAATAAATATTTGTTTGAATAAAATTTCTGTTTGAATTCAAAATCTGTGTAACTTATTCTGTTTGAATTCAAATTCAAATTCTGTGTAATTTATTTTATTCAACAAATATTTATTTAATCTATGAAAAACAAAATAGTACATTACCAAATACATTTAAATGAATATATATGTTTATTATCATCAAACAAAAACATATAAGCGCATATTCAACAGTTTTCTCTAAAGTATCGAATATTTTGGCCTTAGTATTATTGGTATGTATCGAAAAAGCACCGAAGAATCAATAAGCACCAATTCTCCATCCTTCGGTCTACGAACGGAAAGGCTGCTTCAACTCCACAACCCTTGTCTGATTGGTCACTGGAGAAGACCTAGAACCTGTAGGAAGAGCAGGAACCACATCAAGGTGGGGTGCCAAAGCCACTTTCTCGCTTTCGATGGCCTCTTTCTCTCCGATTAAATGAGAAATCTTTGTAGGCATATCGTCTATGGTTTTCTTTTGGTTCTCAATCGCCTTCTAAACAACAATCCCGTAATAATTCTCTCCATCTTTCATTAATTGATGTATCTCACTTAACTTCAATTCAGTAGTGCTATGCCCACGCAACCTGATGTTCTGCTCATACCGACAGGTAAGGGCATTTTCAGTTTCTTTAAGCTCCCTACAAACATGCTCTAACTCCCTTCCAAGTTTGATATTCTCGGCTTGGAGGTTACTAACCTCTGCTTCTATACCGAAAAAAGGACCCTTCACCTCGACCCTAAATTCGGACATGCCCATCCCATCCAACCCAGGACTGATGGGTGTCGAAGGAAGGTCATGTATGGAAACTTCATAGAGCACAACCACCATTTTATATGAGCATGCTTAATCAGTAACAAAAAAAATATCTCAAAGACAATTAAAAAAATACCAGATAAAGGTCTAATATAAACTTCTCTTATGAACTACATCAATTCAACGAAGCCATATATAGAATCGTAGCAAAAATAAAATAGAATTTAACCCTCATGCAAATTCCTAGACTTAAGCCTAAGCCGCTCCAGTCAAGAGTTATCAGGTGAAATGGAATTTTTTTTCTAGAGTATATAGCCACTTGCGCGGCACAAGGTCACTAAATACCTCTTCTTATTTAACTACTTGATCAATCTTCAAAAGCAACTCTTCGGTTTCGGTCTTAAGTGTAACACGTATGCTCCACCGTTCTACCATGCTTGCATTTTGACCAAAGTGACCAATATCTATTAGAACTCTGAACTAAAGTGATTATAATGTTATTATTTTGAATAAAGGAATTCTATGGAAACCATTGTTTACTTGTGGAATTTAATCACATATATATTCGATAATGGCCGTATACCAACAGCAGGCATTTAATAGGTGGTTATGAATAAATAACATAATGCTCTATGAGCTGTTGAGCACGAATTTAATCTATTCTAGTTTATAAATATGCGAAACAAAAAAAAAATTCAAAAGAAATGTGATCCATTAACGCACTTGCCTAAACAAGCTGCCCATTCTTCTTCTTCTCAATCCAACTTCTCATCTTCAACTACATCTTAGTTTTCACCATCAGGACTTGCCTGCTCCATTGCCCTCATTCTCAGATCAACAAATCAAAATGCGTCACCCCCACAACTTGGCTATAGGCGAAGAAAGTCGCGACTCCGATTATAACCGTAAATAATGGTTTGGGAGGATTTATTTTTCAAAGCTTGAGAGCCACTATTTGCATAAACAAAGAATCCGTAAATCAATTTCTATCAATTCCTCATTCTTGCTTCGATTTTCATTTTAGAGATTTACAGGAGATTGTTAAAATATATTTATATTTAAATTGCAAATAGGATTCTAGAATTTTTATATGATTTTGATCTTTTCTTAAGGTTAGTTAACATATCCATTTAGGTTGTATCTATAAACCAAGAAGAATGCTCAGGAGGAGGAAGGCTCTGGAAATGAATCAGGATATGATGAGAACTTGGATTATTGGGTTAACTCATATTGGGCTTCATTTTAAAAAAAAATTTCTTCTTCCTTTCCCTTACTTCATACAGTAATTTATATCCAAGCCCAACTACAAAAATTGCTTTTATATAAACTACATTCTAATAGTTTATAACATTCGTTTGTTTTACAAAAACCTATTTTCTATAATTTCATTTATTTAATTTATCATTTTACTCAAATTTTACCGTTTAATTTCTAAACCTCATTAATAATTTTATTCACTTATCAAAATAAACTTAGTATTTACAATATTCTAAATTTATCATTATTTCCAAAACAATTTGTTCATATTTTCAAATTCCAATTAATCAATTAAATAAATAAATTATTAAACACTATGTATTAAATATTTTCTCAATTTCTAAAACATCACTAATTATCTCATTATAAAATTTCGTTATCTTAAAGTCAATTCAAGTTTTCATTTTAAATCGTATAAATCCATTTTTAATTGATTAAATATTTATTATGAATTACTTCTAAAAATTAGGTTGCTACATTAAGGATGGCATACGACTCATCTAATTTTCGCTCACGCTTACTGATAGCCACAGCACTAAGATCAAGACGATCTAAATTTTGAATTTTGAGCATGTCCTCGCTTTTCTTCAAAAGCATGGCAAACAAAGCTTCTTCAGAAGACTAAAACAAATAAAAAATGGCCAAATCATTTATTAAGCAATAACACAATAGATCAACTACAATAAACCATTCAAAACCAAATCAAAAAACAAGTCCCATGTGATCGCATGTCTAAGTGTTAATACAAAAGACTTTAAATACCTACATGAGGATTTGAATTAACCTCGATTTTAGTTCTTCCCTCGGCATCACCAGGCGGTGGGTCTTTATATTCCTCTCCTGCTTCCTCATCTACCACTATTTGTGGTGAAAAGTAGGGAGAAGCATCTGACTCAACATACTCTTCGTCCTACTTGTCACGACAATACTTATAAACCGCATCAATCGAAAACTGCTCACCTAACAGTTCAAGGCTAATCACTTTTCCAAAATCATGCTTAGCTAAGACATATAGATTGTAAATCAAGTTGGAGGTGCCTATCCTTAATTTTTCTCTTGAATAAGCAGCTTATTTCTCACACTGGACAACTCCTCCTTGACCTCTCGTGATTTAATTTTTTTTAAATGAAAGGCTTCTACCATCGTCGTGGCTGCCTACTCGGCCCTGGCCTTCAGGGAAACGAGGTCAGTTCTCTCAACGGTATAAGTAACAAGGTCAGTTTCAAGCTTAGCCACCCGATTAAGAGCGACGGCTTGTTCATTTTCACCTTCTCATGCTTCTATTATAAGGGCATCATGCTATGTATAAAAAAACATTATGCATAAGTAATAAAGAGAACAAATGTGTCTGACACAAAATAAAAAAAACAAAGGGAAAAGTTCATATGTAAAACCATGATTTCTCCAGCTCAGACATTAGCTCGGAAAGGGAAAGCTTGGGGAATGGAAGAGGAAGGAGAGAAGATGCACAAGATGATGTAATGCGAAATAACAAGTTCTGGGCAGTCTCCCCTGTCCTTTTTGCAAGATTAGATATGGCATCCTCAGGTAACGAATAGCAGATATGGGAACAAGATCACTTTGCAAAGGAGGAACAAGCAACACTGTTAAATTAGAAGGGGAAGGAATGTCTAGAATAGGAAGAAAAAGAGAAGGAGCTACCATTTTAGGGTCATGGATAGAACCAAGGGCCACATCACATGCTCATTTTCGTTGGGTCTTTTTCGATGGTTTTACCGATTGGCATGCCAAATCAACGAGAGCTGCATCCATTGTACCTATATAAAAGGAAAATGTTTAAACTAGGAGAACTTCCCAATGGTGAACAAAATCATTAAAACAATAGATCTATAATTCATCATCGGTAGGAAATAACCCCAGGCTTGGAAGAAGGCTTAAAAATATCGCAAGAAAATGTGTGGGTAGGACATGGAAAGTTTTACTTCCTTGGCTTCTTGAAGTTTTAAAAAAAAATTCTATTTTCATCACTAACGCATCTAATTCTAGAATCAAATTCTACACTACACAGTTAAATCAATACCCTTCTTAGAGAAAACAACATAAGTATGATGATGGTGAAAAAGAAGGGAAAACCATATAAATTCAAAACAAAAAAGTATAAATCGACTCATGGATAGGTCTTCCGTGAGCCTTCCTGAAAAATCGACGTTTTAGCTTGAATATGGGAAAAACCAGCACCATCCTTTGAGATGAGTGGTTGAACTGCATAATCAAACACACTATGGTCAATGCAAGAATAAACCACAATATGCTACTCCACAAGTAAAAAGCTTATGCGAAAGATAACATATAGAAAACAGCTCTATAGATACGAAGATCCAGGATGAACTATAGACAAGTCTATACTGATCTGCGATTACTGTAGACTTGGAGGGCAAGTGTTACATCCATATTTCCCAAGCTATGCTAGAAATGGATTACACAATACACAAGTCTAGGAGAACTGCTCTCGAAGTAAAGACCAAAATAAAAAAGAAAGAAATTGAGACAGTCCGATCTATACCGTGTTAGAAAGTGGAAACCAAAGAAGCTGCAGCGAAATACAATATTGTGCCCGAATGGAGGGCCACAGGTATCAGATCTACACCCTTCTCATAGTTCCACTGTTACACAAAGATGGTAACTCTAGGCCAGGTCACGGGAAATAGGTAATGAGATATTGCGGTCACTTGCCACAATAGATGAGTGGTTGAACTACATGGTCAAACACCTCCAGAGCTTACGCTTTGTTAACATTTTTAAGAGTAGATCTGCATTGCACATACTGAGGGCTACTTAGGCAATACCGCATGGGGTCATAAGCATCCCAATGGGCTACACATAGGGCAGCTCAAACAATGCTCAAATGTTGATTCGTATTTGTAGGTAGACACCGAAAATATAAACCACCCATATCCCTAACTCATGCAATAAAGGCAACTCAAATTATAGTCAGCTCAGATTTTAGTCAGTTTGGATCATATTCATGCACTTATTAAACTAACTGCCACACTAAGGCAATCACGAACCCTGAAGACTAAGCAGCTCAGGACGGTACCTCCTAAGAATCAGGCAAGCGTCGTAGCATTATGAAAATATCTCATATCAACCAGCATAACCATGCTTCAAGTATATCACCAAAACCTCAGAAACCAACATGCAAACCTTTCACAACATCAAATCAGAAAGGTGTGACCCACTGAGGTCTCCTGCTCCAATTCCAAACATCCCCACTTTAATTTTGGGAGTTTCATCCTTTATTTCAAACTTCCCACAAAAGATTACAATACAACCGCCCAAATTAAGGCTTCCTCCAAAAATTATATGAGTAATTCACACACATCTAACCAACAATATGGATGAGGAACACATGGCATGATCCAAATGGTGAAACGTAAGGGCAAAGCAAGAGTGATGGTAATTCTTGTCCACCCTTAACATGATAACTAAGAGATGGCCAGGAAAGTTTAGGGGACTTTTACATTTTTCCTCCTTTTCAAAATAAAGAAATTGTAACTTCCTAGTTTTGAAGAAAACACATGTATTGGCGGAAGAAATATAAAGAAACTTGACCCGTGGACGTAGAATTGAAAATAATCCGAACCACGTAAAAATTTCTACGTTCTCTATACTTTCATGCATTATTATTTGTCTATGTTTATTATGGATAATATTCCATTGTAAAAATACAAATTCAATTTGACATTCTAAGAAACGATTGTTATGCAGTTGCATAGTTATGTAAGCATCTAGCAACATCATTACTACCTAAAGGCAAGCTTAATAAAAGTTAAGTTTGTTGATTCAAATTTTCAAATAGACGTTTACAACTACTAGTTCAATCAATAGAGGTATTGTGGGATGAAGAGTCTCACTGACAATGATGCGAATAAATATCCTATATGATGAATGCACCAATATTAGTGAAAGAAGATAATTAAAATTTAACTTGATTTATTGTTATCAATCAACTCAAAAAAAGTGGTGTAAATTTTAGTCATACAAATTTACCATTATTCTTTTCTGTCGTTTTAATCAATTGATCGACCTTGTTTCATATTTTTGTTCATCTTATGATGTTCTGAAAAAAAATTCAATGCCATACTATTATAAATTGGAAAGGAAGGTTTGTAAATTTACTCACAATATCTTAATGATGCACAGTGATAGAACTCTTATCAGTAAGTAATACTGTACTTTATTCCACCATAATTTTTGAAGAATCTATAGCTTTATTGATGCAATGCGCCACTAACATTTTATGTATGTTGCATATGTACATTTTGGAAGAACAGTATCATTAGACTATGTTAGTAACAATTCTTTTGCTTGGTCAATTTTTCTATAAATGATGATTTGCTGCCAAATTTAATTTTCCCAACCAAAATTGTGCTCAACATTGAATTTCTTAGTTAATTGATATTTAGTTCCTTCAATATTTGTAATACATAAGCAAAAAAATATAGTTTTGAATTCATGGAAGGACAATGTTAATGGCCTTTCAATGGAAAATAATAACCGATGGTTCATTTTTCTTAAATATGAAGATTCTATATTACCATAATTATTTTAAAAAGAAATATAACTGTAAGTAATTGATTTATCATTGTAGATTATGGTGCATTAAAGAAAAATTTCATGTACCATTACTAAAATTTAAATAGATGGTGGTTAATTTGATTAACCATGGAGTATTTTGTTTGAGTAAAGAAGGCTGAATAATGTGAGCGTGAAAATTACCATTGTTTACAAAATTACTTATAGAGTTAACACAATGGTTAGTTAGACAAATAAGTGCCTTCTAACGTCTGTGTTATCATCAAATCTAAACATTTCTTTATGTTTTTGTTTGTTTTCCTTTAACTCAAATGTGTATATGCTACTAACATTTTGTGTATGTTACGTCATGTGCATTTCAGAAGAACAATTTTCATTATAGTACATCAATAGCTATTATCTTATTAGGTCATATTTTTTCTACATGATGATTTGCTCCTAAATTTTACTTCTCCAACCAAATTGTGCTCAATATTGAATTTCTTAATAACTTTCTATACGATGTGTACATTAATAAGCATATTCCTTAAATATTTAAGCCAAGGTCTTAGAAAACAGGTTTTCAATTGTGGAGTGATAGTACTAAGGGTCATTCAATGAAAAATAGTAACTGATGAATTTTTTCCTTTAAATATAAAGATATATAACTGATGAATTTGAAGTAATTATTTTCTCACTATAGATTATGGTGCATTTAAAAAGATTTCGTGTAATAAGCAAAATGAAGTAGGCAGCTAAATGCTTTACATTTATCTATTTTCTTCCCTTTTTTTGTTTATTTTGCAAATTTAGCATGTCGATCAAGCTTGAATCATTCTAAAAGTTATATATCCTTAATTATCCTTAGCTTGGATACACACGTACACAAAAAAGGTTGTTTTGATAAGGATATTAGCTATTTTATAATTATTGTATGAGATTGTGATTTGTATAGTTATGGAACTTTAGACATTTTAAACTATTAGTATAGAAAGCGAAAGTAGAATAGGAATATCCTTATGCTATGCACACTTAGGAATATTTAGTTATCCTAAATACACGTAATTATAAATATGTTATTTTTGACGTATAAGTATTAGCATATTATTCGTGTAGTATAGAATAATTAGGTTAGTGATAGCGTTAATGTAACATCACAAAAAATGTAATGGAAATTAATAAAAAAATTAAATTTAAATAAGAGAAAGGCTAAGATGAAATTTTCAAAAACATCTGAACTTGGCTACAAAACTTACACCATTGTATTTATAGTGACTTTTTAGATAATTTTCATATATAACACTTAGAAATCGAATTTAGTACAGAGAAGCTATGGATGTTTGAAAATTTAAAAATAGAATAAGCTAAAAATGAAAGTCACCAAAAATTAAAACTACGACCGGTCGATCCTATGGTGTTGATGGTTGACCAATAGTAGTTGATCCAAAGGTTAAGTCAGTCGGGCATCCATGTTTAAAATTCAAGACTTCTGAAGCTTGTTCGAACGATTGAGATCGTTTGCTTCGTTGTCAAGTTGCGATGTGCGTATGAGATGTTAACAAAAATTCTGCAGGCCAAATCAACGGTCCAAATTCATTCCTAACCTCTATAAATTGAAACTTAGGCTAACCCTAAAATCAGCGAAAAACTTACGGACTATTGAAACTCTGTCTTACTTTTTCCTCTCCACTTCAAAATTTTATCTAAAAAATTGAAATAAAATCGAAGAAAACACACGATAGTAGATTGATATGGAAGGAGCAAGATTACGATGGGCGATTCTCTTACGGAGCATGTTGCAGAGCTTAGATCTAAGGTGAGTGGGAATACGTTTGGTAAGTTGATTATTACAGTTAAATTTAATCTATCCTACTTGATTTAGGGTGTTTGTAATCTAAAATGTAAATGATCAACCCTAATTAAACTTGAAATCTGAATTAGAATATGAAGTTATTATAAATTGATAAGCTTGCAAACCCCTTTTTAAGTGAAACCTTAAAAATTGATTAACTGTTAGTATATAACATGTTAAATGCATGAATATTAAATCAATGAAAATAGGGTAGAATCTCAAGAAAAACCGGTCGCTGTAATTGGTTAGGGTTTGCTCACTTTATATAGGCTAATTAATAAAAACTAAAAGTACTGAAAATCGAATCAGAAAATAAACAAATCCTAATTTTAATATCGTCATCAGTCGACCACTCACCATGAGCTCAAAGAAAAATAAAAATTAACGGTAATGCTCTTTATCCAATGGGGTTGATTATTCAATTGGGGATGATTTTATCGTAATTGGTACTCATATGAGGTTCTATGGTAGATGCGCAATACTGTCTGATGTTAGATTGAGTGTGTTGGCCCAACACAATTGTAGTCTTGGTACACACGGATACCGACGCGACATGGTATAGTTCAGAAGTTAAATCTGGGGCGTGGAAGAAGAGGCGTGTACTACGGTCGAAAGCCGGATACAGGATGCAGATGATAAGACACTATGGCGAGTTAGAATTTTGGGTTTTCCTCTTCGATGCGTTGTTGGGTACATGTTAGCAAGTTCATACGTAGAGTAGAGTTAAAGTTAACTACACATGATCACCATATATTAAACTTGCACTCATTGACCAAACTTTTATCCGACCCACCTTTTCCTTTATTTTTCCTTACCGCATATGGATAGGGAAGTAAGTGATTGACCCATTCTTAATTCTTGGGGAGGCAAGCCCATCACAAGAGTTCCTTATTATCATATTTTTTTTCTCCATGTATCTACTTGTATATCTTATCGGTACTTTTTATTTGCTTTATCAAAATTGAAGTGATATTTTCTTTGTACTATGTATTTGACTACGTACCGATTTTCTAAGACTATATTTTAAAATATTTTTCGAGATGGATATTTTCGTTATTATATATTTCTTTCCTACCATTGCGAGTTTCTAAAGTGTACTATAACTTAGATTATATCTATTATTTCAATCTCTGCAATGCTATAAAATTTGATTTCTCATATCTCTCGGCATAATGCGAGTTTGAAAGTCACGCTAGGATTTTAATCGGTGTATGGGGAAGTGTGGATTCTCATATGTGGTATTAGAACCATGTTCGGGATTCCATAGGGATTAGGCCTGTATTAAGAGAACATACTTGAAAAAAAAATTTGAAAAAAAATTATTTTCAAAAGGTTTTCCAAAAATGTTTTCCAAACATTTTCAAAAATGGGTTTTGAAAAATATATATTCATATAAATAAAGATTTTCAAAACGCTTTCCAAAGATTTTATACATATTGTATCTCTCTTATTCATGCCTACACTATCTATGAAAAGTTGCTAATAGAATTCTTAAAATTAATAGATAGAAAATAAGGGACCCTACAAGGCTTAGGCTTAGGCTCAGATAATGTAGCCAAGGTTTTGGGTGTGAACATTCTGATCTGGATCTACCGATGTCTTTAGGCAAGGGGACAGGCTAAGCTTAATTCCACTAGAGGACTCGCAGAGAGGGCGACGGGTATAGTTCCTTCCCACCCACCTACCGCTATTGATTTTTCTAAGCTATGCAAGGATTTCATGAACCTTGGAGGAAATCCATATATGCGGACTGAGTCATATGTGGATTGGAGGGCATGGATCTGTACATGTGAGATAATTTTTGGCTTGATGGGTCTGACTGATGAGGTAAGGAGGCAGTTACAGGGTAAGGCTCTTAGTTGATGGGAGGTTGTTGAGGCTGAGGTGAAGGAGGAGAGATCAATTGAGGAGAGTTCTAGAAATGAAACGATGTTAAGTTTCTTTCTAGGTAGAGGAAGGTAGTGTAATTAGAGAAGTTTGGTCACTTGAAGCAAGAAGACCTATCGGTGAAAGAGTATGTCAATCATTTCATTAAATTAGCCATATTTGAGATGTGACAAATCGATACCCTGCAAAATAAAGGTTTGAAGTTTTCTATGTCTAAACCAACCTCTTCAAAGTTTAGATCTAATTCACATTTCTATTATGCTACATTTGAGGATTTAGTAGGGATGGCTTTGCTGAATAACATCTCAAAGATGGAAGTGAAGGAAGAACCCCAGAAGACTGAGGGGAGAGCGCAATAGTGGAAAAATGTAAGGGGAGAGGTGGAGCCAAAGCAAAGAATAGGAAGTAGGACATGCATTATAAGAAGGTTGCAAGAAGGGGAATTATGCCAAGGAATGCATATCATAGGGTCCAAAGGTCAAGCGTCATAATTGCAATTGGTTTGGACATATGAAGCGAGAGTGTATAGCATCTCTGAAGACCTCTATCGAGATAGTTACATCCCATGTACTGGATGTGGTACCTAGCTCGAGTACACCACCAATTACAAATAACGGGAAGAAGGCCGTGATCGAAGGTGTGTTAATTTATCTGGTTTATCTATTCAGGATTTATTTGACATTGGGGCATCAAACTCTTTTATTTCTAGAAGATTTGTAGATGGGTTACATTTAGACGCTAGCATAGTTATGGACGTTGTAGTTGTGTCAAACCTTGTAGGAGGATCGACCTATTTGTCTATTGTATGTAGGGGTTTGAGATTGTTTATTTTCGGGGTCAAGTTCGACTGTGATGCTTTTGTCTTATGATTTTCTAGATTTGGGTTAATATTGGGCATGGATTGAATGATGATGTATGGAGATATATTTGACTATGAGAGGAGGTTGTTAGATTGAGTACGTATAGTGGACGTAGCTTGGAGGTATATCGTGATCCCCGAGGATCATTTATGTTAAGCTAATTATATTCTTTAGACTTGTCACATAATAAGATTGATACAGTGCCTGTAGTTAGAGATTACCCACGTGTCTTTTTCGAGATTACCAGTTTCCCACCTCCATGAGATATCAAGTTTTGAGTTTATCTTATGTAGAGTTCCAGACCTGTTGCCTTAACTTTAAGGCTTACGGCTCCTAAGAAGAGACGCGAGTTGAATAAGAAAATAAACGAGTTGATGGAGATTTATTCAAAGGAGAATTTTAGAGTGGGGAGCACTACTCATCTTTTCTACCAAGGTGAATGGTTCTACGAATCTCTTCCTCGATTATATGGAGCTGAATAAACTAACAAAGAAGAATCGGTATCCACTACCTCGTATAGATGACCTCTTGGATCAGTTAGTTGGAGCTAAGGTTTTTCATAGCTTGACTTAGCTACCAGATTCCACCGGCTGCATGTAACCGAGGACAGTATCCAGAAGATGGCCTTTTGTACAGTCGACGGACTTTATGAGTGGTTATTCATGCCTTTCAGACTAACCAATGCACCCGTCTATTTTTTCAATTTGATGATTCGAGTTTTTAGAAGTTTTCTTACCAAGTTCATTGTGGTATTCATAGATGATATCTAAGTCTATTCAAGGAACGAGGAGGAGCACCTATTGCATTTTGGAGAAGTGCTCAGTACACTACCTGTGCATAAGCTGAAGGCAAAGTTTTTGAAGTGCCAGTTTTAGAGAGAGAAGGTACACATTTTGGGATATATTATTTAGGAAGTGGGTTGGCCACTGATCCCAGTAAGCTAGCGGCAGTTTAGGATTGGCATGTGCCGAAGAATGCCATGAAGGCAAGAAGTTTCCTTGGTTTGGCGGGCTACTATTAGAAGTTCATTAAGGACTTTGCGAAGATCTCTTTCCCTCTGACCCATCTTACCAAGAAAAATCTAGTTTTCTCGTAGGACACAAAGTAATAAGACTTTTTTATCAAGTTGAAGGAGGCATTGACTAATGCACCAATTTCGGCATTACCTCATGGGACAAAGCCATTTATAGTATAGACGCATGTGGTGCAGGATTAGGCACCATCTTGATGCGAGGAAGGGTGGTGAGTTATGTTGATTAGTAGTTGAAGACCCACAAGAGGATCTACCCTTTCTATGATCTTAAGTTAGCGGCCATTGTCTTTGTGCTCAAGTCATGGAGGCATTACCTTTTAGGAGAGCGATTTGAGCTATATATGGATTACAAGTCCTTAAAATATTTTTTCTCCCAAAAGGACATAAATTTGAGGCAACAATGGTGGATGGAATTTTTGGCATCGTATGACTTTGATATCTCATATACCCCGGGCAAGGGTAATGTAGTGGCCGACGCTTTGAGCAGATGGCATGCATTACCAAGTCCTTTATTCTTGGAGTGGAAGCATTTGGTGTTCATTTCTACATTCAACTTTTGACCATCGTCAGAGATTACCCAGGATTACTAGCATCTTTTGATGTGCAACCTACACTGATGGAGTGTATTGCGTCTAGAAAGAAGAAAGGTAAGGAGCTAGTAGATATCTTTGAGATACTTGATAGAGAAGAGCAGTCGATTCATTTGAGATGTTATGCAGTTGACTTGAAGGAATGGTTATGGAGGGATGGTAAGCTTTGTATTGCTCTTAGCATGGATTTGATGGATGCGGTATTAGCGGAGTCTCACCATTCTAGGATGACTATTCATCTCGGTGGTAATAAGATGTATCCCATCATGAAGAGAGTCTTTTATTGACATGGCTTGAAGAAGCATATAGCAGAGTCTGTAGCTAGATGTATGACTTGTCGAGGGTAAAGGCGAAGCAAAAGAAGCCGGAAGGATTGTTGGAGCCATTGGATATTCCTCAATTGAAATGAGAGAGTATTTCTATGAACTTCATGGATGGTTTATCGAGAAGTAAAAGAGGGAATGAGTGTATTTTGGGTCATATTTGATCAATTGACCAAGTGAACTCATTTCATACCAGTGACAAGTACATGGAAGGAGACAACATTAGTGGCATTATACGTGAGAGAGGTCATTAGGTTACATGGAGTCTTACTAACATGGTTAGCGATCAAGATCCTCTTTTGACCAGTGAGCTTTGGAGGAGTCTACAGGTCGCTTTGGGGATCGAGTTGAGCTTGAGCACTGCATATCATTCGCAGATGGACGGACATATGGAAAGTGTAAATAGTGTATTAGAGGACTTGCTACAAATGTGCATTTCAGACTTTGGGGGTTCTTGGGAGGGTCATTTTCAATTGGTGGAGTTTACCTACAACAATAATTATCAGGCTAGCATTGGGATGACACCATTCGAGGTGTCATATGGTATACTCTGTAGATCACCATCATGTTGGTGGGATACTATAGATATGGTCATTCTTGGACTGCATATGGTGAGGTAGACATCGAAGAAGGTGGAATTGATCCGTAGGAGAATGAAAACGCTTAGGATAGGTAGAAATCTTATGCTGGTAGGAGACGTATGGAGTTAGAGTTCGCAGTGGGAGACATGGTGTTTGTGGAGGTCTCCCCAAATATGTATGCTATGAGATTAGGTAGATCAAGGAAGCTAGCACCATGGTTTGTAGGGCTTTTCCTGATAGTTTCTAGGGCAAGGATGCTGGCATATAGAGTAGAATTTTCGGATAAGTTTACAGGGGTACATGATATTTTCCATGTGACGCACTTACCAAAGTGCTTATACGATACAGCTACCACATTCGGGCCAAGTCAGCTAGAGAAGGTAAAGGTTGAGAGGGAGTTATTTGTTCATCATGCACCCACTCGTATTCTTGAGCATGGTACAAAGTGAATCCTCCATAAGGAGATCGGACTTATTAAAGTCTAGTTAGGAGACGATCCAGTGGAGAGTACATGGAAGCCTGAGGAGAATATCCGTGTTATCCATCCATAACTCTTTTCTGGTACATTTCTAATTTAAGTTTAATAAGTATAGACTACTTATGTATAGGACTTAGCTTGGTATACCCTAATACGCAAAGACCCTTGGATGATAAGAATTGTTGTAATCATGCCGATAAGACATGTTGTGGATGATGGATGCTAGTGGATGTATTTTTGGAATTGTGTCTCACACACAATTAGGACAGTATATCCTTTAGGTTGTACATACACATTCACATTATCTCTTAATAGTTTTTTGTGTTATTGGATATTACGCATATGGATGTTGCATATGGACTAGATGGTTATACATACATGTAGAATTGCAAGTATATTTACTTAAGATGTTGCATGTATGTTGGATGCATGGTAAGAGCATTTACATGACAGGAGTTTTACGTGCATTTCACATTGTATATATACACATACATGTTACATTAAAAAATTTCTAAGGACAATGATTGCCCGTAGATGATGGATGAGTAGATAGTTGTAGTTATCGGTTGTTGTGTGTATAAGTTACATTTTTCCATCTTTTGAGATTTTGGGGATGAAATCTTTTTAAAGCGGGGGAGAATGTAACACCTCAAAAAATTTAATGGAAAGAAAATTAAATATAAATAAAACAAGGGCTAAAATGAAATTTTTACAAATATCTAAATTTGACAATGAAACTTGCACTGTTGCGTTCATAGCGATTTTCTAAACAATTTTCATATACAGCACCTGGAAATCGGAGTTAGTAAGGAGAATTTGCAGATGTTTGATAAATTTAAAATAGAATAAGCTTAAAATGAAAATCACCCAAAGCTAAAAATACGATCAGTCAACCCTAGGTTATCGATGGTCGACCGGTAGCAGTCGACCCAGGAGGGTAAGATGATCGACCCTCCATATTTAAAATTCGAGACTTCTAGAGCTTGTTCGAAAGACTGAGATCATTTGTTTCATTTCCAAGTTGCGATATACGAACGAGATGTTAACAAAATATTATTCAGGTCAAATCAACGCTCCCATTTCATTCCTAACATCTATAAATTAAAATCTTGGCTAATGTTAAAATCAGCAGAAAATCTACAGTCCACCTAAACTCTGCCAAAATTCTTCATCTCTGCTTCTGAAAAATTTTAAAAATTAAAATAAAATCAAAGCAAATACATGATAATAAATAAAAATCGGGAGGAGAAAACTTATAGAGGGTGTTTCTCTAATGGAGTGTGTTAGTAGAGCTTAAATCTAGGGTGAGTGGGAATTGGTTTTGATAAGTTGATTATCACAGTTAAATTTAATACGTGTTACTTAATTTAAGGTGTTAGTAAATTAAGTACAAATGGTAAACCTTAATTATTAAACCTGAAATTTGAATTAGAATGTGAAGTTACTGTAAATTGATAAACCTATAAAACCCTTTTTAATTGAAATCCTTAAATTGGTTGATTGTTAGTATATAATCTGTTAAGTGCATGAATATCAAACCATTGAAAATAGGGTATAATCTCAAGAGAAAATGATCATGTAATTGGTTAGTTTTTGTTTATTGTATACACTAAACAATAAAAATTAATAGTAATCAAAACTGAATCAAAAAGTAAACAAAACTTAATTTTTATACCATGATCGGTTATAGCCTATATTGCATAGCATGAACCTCGGCCTAAGGCCCAGATTAATAATAAAAATTAATATAAACATTAATTATTATAGCCTGCTTAAGGTTATTTGTATGTATGTTAGGAGCCATAGGAAAGCTAGTTCCCTATGAGATAATGCTAGGACGTTGCAGTGTTGGGTATATGCTCTTTACCCAATAGGGGTCGATTGGGGTGATTTTATCGTATTTGGTACTCAAAGAGGCTCTACGGTGGATGCACAACATTGACCGATGCCTGATGGAGTGTGTGGGCCCGACACAGCGAGATTCCTGGTATGCATGGAGGCTGACGCATAATGGTACAGTTCAGATGTTGGGTCCCAGTGAGTGCAATAAGAGGCATGTACTACGGTGGAGAGGAGGATACGGGATGCAGTGTCGAGACACTTCGGTGAGTTGGCATTTTGGTTTTCCACTTTGATCCATAGTTGGGTTATATGTAGTCATAGTTAGGAGAAATTCCTTTCCCAGTAGCCTAGTGGCAGTAACAGTATTGGAAAGTTTTTTCCACAAAAGTCTATTGGTGGCAATAGTAATGGGAGTTTACTTCCACAATAGCCTAGTAGTAGTGTTCCCATGCCGAGTAGCTCTAGGAGAGGTGACCGATCGTTAGTCATTGAGGTTTGATTCTTGTAGTAGCCTGGACAAGTTATAGTGTAGGTGTATGTTGGACAAAAACCCTTAGGTAATGGATCCTAGGGATATACAGACACTTATAGTATACTCTATGTCACTTTAAGAGTAGAGTTAAGTTAACTGCACATGATGAACAATATTAAACATGTATTCATTCACCAAATTTTTTTCTGATCCATCTTTTTCTTTCTTTTTCTCCACTATAGGTGGACAAGGTAGCGGATGATTGGCCCATTGTTGATACTTAGAGAGGTGATCCCATCATGGGAGTTGCTTGTTATCATATTTATTCTTCATGTATCTATTTATCTATCTTATCAATACTTTGTATTTCCTTTATAATACTTGAAGTGATATTTTCTGTATCTGTATTTGACTACATACTGATTTTCTAAGCCTGTGTTTTGGGATATTTTCCGAGATGAATATTTTTCGATATTATATAATTTGTTCGCTCTGCGATGAGTTTTTAAGGTGCAGTATATCTTAGATTATATATTATTTCAGTCTTTATAATGTTATAAAACCCGAGTGCTCGTATTACTCGACATGACGTGAGTCTAAAAGTCACATTAGGCTTTGGATCAGTGTGTCAGGAGGTGTGAGCTGTCATAGTTAAATCATATAAGAAGGAAATTAATGATAATTATGGAAATTAAGCTATGGTTAAAGGCAGAATAAGAAAATTTTCTTATATTGCCTTAAGTCATAAATGCGGTGAGGGGTACGTGTGTATATGGTAGTATGTTAGGAAAGCGAAAATATGACTAAGTTATAGGGACATAAGGTCAGTCAAAAGCATACAAAAGTCTGCCCAGCTAACTTGGCTACCAGTGTGACTTTGAGATTGATGTGAGACATCGCCAATAATAAGTACCTACGGTGGACGCGAGGTTACTCCTAATTCTATAGGGTGAGTGTAACATTCCTGAAAATTTACCAAGTTTAATTTGGCAATTGAATTAATTTTTTTTGAAAACAAATTGTGAATTAGTTTTGATATTTCTAGAATAGATAAATAATTTTTGATTTTAAATTGAAATTTAATTAGAAATTTAAGTATAAGCATCTTACAAATAAATATTGGGTTTAGAAAAAATAATTTATATATTTATATAAATGAATTATAATTAGAAATTTGATTTAAAATACAAGGACAAGTATCTTATAAACAAATATTGTATTTCAAAATAAAATGTATTTAAAATAAAATAGAAATTAAAAGCTTGAGATTAATAAAAAGCTAATGATAGTTGTTTTCTAAATTTTTAATTATATTAATATTTGGAAGTTGTAATAAAAAGAAAAAATTAGTGTACTCATTTTCAAAATGTTATTTTTAAGTTAAATTTTTATATATATGAATAAAAGTGATTAATTGTCAATATGAAATCAAAATTTTTAAATCCTATTTTTTAAAAAGTTGTACAAAAAAATGCATGAATGTAATTTGTATTGATATATAAGTGTATAAATATGATTGCAACGTGAAAATTAATTGGGATAAAATTTTGTTTGTGTAAATAAAACAGAAATATAAATGGAAAATGTAATTATGAAATTTTATATACATATATATATATATATATATATATATAAGATCATAAACATAAGAGAAGTATAAAATAGATATAGCATGTTTTATAACTTGAAATAAAATAAGGTTTGAAACACAAAATATAAATAATTCAAATAAGGGGTATGTTTATTTATAAAATAGATATGATATAAAAATTTATTAAAATTTTTTCTTTCGTCTTTGTAAAATCATTATATGTTAGATATACATATGTAAAGTATAAAATTGTATAAGTGTTAGATCTCATAATCATCTCTTCCTACACATGGCATTCAAGATATTTAATTGAATAAAATAATAGAATTAAAAATTTATAGAAAACCCTTCAACTCTCCAAATTCAAATTTATTTAGCCTCCCAAAATCTGAGAATACGGTAAAAAGATTTGAGTATCTAAAATCTCAGCACCCAAGAAAAAGAAAATGATGAGAATAGTATAACCAGAAAGACAAAGACAACAGAAAAAATCAAGATCTGTCTCAAAGAAATCAAGCTTAAGCAAAATCTTCATTCCAGTTTTCAAGCCTGTAGTTAATCTGTAGTTCATGCAAGTTTCAAAATCAAGATAGCTTGAAATTCAAAAATCAAATGCAAGTTCTACTCAAAACAAAAATTCAATCTGGAAAAAAAATCAACCTGGAAATTTACAAAATGAAGATCAATGCAAAAGGAGCAGAGTTTCAGCTTGCAAGTGCAGTAATTCTCTGGGAGAATCTATAGGCTAGTGAAATTTCTTTTTAAAATTTGGATGAAGTTGTAGTCAGTAATAAAACAAAGAATTTGAACAACTTTATTAATAAGTTACAGGAAAACAAACTAAAGAGCAATTGAATCTGAAGCATCTCAACATCAAAACCCAGCTTCAGGCAAATCATAGGATTAATGCATAATCAAACAACAACATTTTCAACAAATCAAAGCAAGTCAAAACTACAAATCAAAAAGAAAAAAAGTCCGGTTCCAGGCTCAATTTTCTTCTCTGCTTCTTCCCATCAAGGTGAGCAAACCCTTTTTATTTAAGCTTTAAATCTGGATGTATGGATTGAAAGTTAAGTTGTTATGGAAATGCTTGATAAGTGCCTGCATGTATAGATCTACATATGAGCTATGTTTGCATTCCTGAATATATTGAGTGCACATGCAAGCTATCTCTCTGTTCTTATGTTACAGGGCTTTAAACCTGTTTAAAATTCAAAACTCTTCTTCCAAATTTTTTTAGGATTGGATGTTTAAATAAAAAATGTTTAAATAAACAAGATGTTAATTCTAAAAATGGTTTCAAGTTGAAATATTTGGTAACTGTTTTGTAAACGAGAAAGTATAGTAGAAACCACTTTCAAGTCAGAAAATTTATCATCTCAATTTCATGGTTTGGCTATATAATTAGAAGCGTGCTAGGAAAAGGTGAATTTTAATAACAGTATCACGATTTTTAAATATGGATATGTTGAGGAATTTGAAGTTGAACGAAAACTGTATTTTCATTGATTTTTGACAATCGGGGAAACATTAGATGTCGTGTTCGTGGTTGGAGCAGGTATGGTAATCAATGATCATCAGAAAATTATTTGTTGAATTTAAAATCAAGCATGGATGGAGAATTTGATCGTTTTAGGGTTTAACATACTATTTCGGTCAGCTGCGTTTTCTTGGTTACTGCATCATCAACGTGGCATCAGGAGTCATCGCGACGGGGGGAAAGTCGCGTAGGTCGATGGCGAGTACATTGGGGTAGTGGCAGCGTTGTTGGTGGCTTGATGCGACCAGGCGAAGCAGTTTTCTGATGGTTGGTTGTTGATCCAGTTTGGGTCTAATAGCGAAATTTTGGGTTCGACGTTGTTTCAAAATTCTGGGTTGTAAATTTGGGTGACGAGGTCGTCGTCGACATGTTGATGGCCGTGGAAGGGGTCAAAAGCGACCTAATCGCTTGTGCAAGTTCACGCGTGTGCACTTGAGACTGGGGGGTTGGAGTGTTGGGGGAGAAGAAGGGGATACGCGAGTCTGGGAGTCGAGAAAATTGAAGTTTGTCTCGTAGTCGATGATGTGAGGATTTCGCTCTTGTGTGGATCGATGATTCCCCGAAGTTTTACTCGAAGAGGGATCGGTGATGCCTCGGGGTTGTTTTGTTATATACCCAGTTTAAATAATAACAGGTTTTAAACCTGAAATAAAGCATTCAAGGTTTTAAAGAATTGATAAAACCCAGATTTAAAAGCAAAGTAAATAATGGGTTGTTAATGAAGCTTTTCAAAATATGTCAACTAGTTTTTTAATGCAATGGTAATGGATGTTTTAAAAATGAAGTTTCCAAACAAAATTGACAAGTTTCAAAAGTGAATTTATAAATAACCTTCACGTAAATTTGTTAAACAAATTTCAATGAGTCTCAAGGATTTAATTTTGAAGTTGCTTGTTTTTTTTAAAAGTCTTAATTTAATTTATGAAATAATAATAATTTTGTTTCCAAAGATGAAAAGTAAATGTTTTAAAATAATTGATGGATAATTATTTGGTGAAATTAATTAAAGTATAATTGCTTAATTGAAAAGTAATTAAGGAACTAATTTTTTAATGATAATTAATTTAAATGGTTTATTTAATGACTTTATTATAATCAAGTGATTAATAAAGATAATGATTAGTCTTTAACTTAAATTAGGATTTGGGTAATTAAAGATTATTGTTGAATAATAGTATTTAAACAAAAATGAATTGATAAAAGTGAATAAAGATAATTAATTATAATTAAAGGATAATTACTTAATTAAAGGTAATTAATTATTGATCAAAGTTAATTAATCAAGTGATAATTAAACTATGTGTTTAGGGATAATCAATTATTATTATTTAAGGATAATTAATTAAATGGTAATTAATTAAATGTTGATTAATTAGGTAATTAATTTAAGGGTAATTAATTAATTTAAAGTTTAATTAATGAAGAATGATAATTAATTAAGGATTAAGGGTAAGTAATTAATCCAGGGTTAAATTAATTAATTAAAAATAATTAATTAAATGGTTAATTAAATAATTAAAGGTGAATTTTTTTATAATTAAAAGATTAATGAATTATGATTAAAAGGTAATTAATTCATTACTAAAGGTTAATTGATAAATGACTAAAGAATAATTAATGAAAATGATTTGTAATAAGTTTATGTTAATTACCCAGGATTAGTAATTCATAAGTAGTTAATCTGACTTGAATTAATCAGACAATTATCTGATCTCACTTATGTATGTTTGGATTCTATTAGATGATTGAATTGTTTGATATCCCTGATTGTGATGCTCTGTTTTGATTTGAGCTATGTTTACTGTAGTTTATTATCTGTGATATATGTGTGTGTGTGTGTGTGTGTGTGATTTGTGAATCAAAGATAAGCGTTACAGTTTGAATCGCTTATCAAAGATGAGCGCTACAGTTTGTACCGCTTATCAAATATGAGCGTTATAGTTTATACCGCTTATCAAATATATTACTGTATTTGAATCTGTGCTGATTGATGATATATTACTTTTATTGTGTAAAACCCCTGGACCACACTTATATTCACACAAATATGGATTGCACATGGAAATTGGTTAAGTCACAGATTTTGAAATAGTTTTTAAGGATTGAATTTTTGAATCCAAAATATTTTTGGGATTAGAATTAAAAGCTTTTGAAAATAAATTTCAAAAATAAAAGTTATTTGAATAACTCGATTGATTTTTGAAATTTGAATAATTTAATTTAAATTTGAATTTAATATTTGAAATCAAATTCTATGATTTGGAAACTATGGTTTAAAAAGGTTATTCAACTTATAAATGTGTTCATATGGCTTTTTAAACCATTCCAAAAGTGTTGTCTTGGGAATCTGAATTTAACCCAAGGATTTTAACTTGTATGAATGAAATCGGTTTTTTTCCCAAAACGAAACCCATGTGTTTCGAATAATAAAAGCTTTCACATAAGAAATGAATTTCCAATTTGTGCTAAAAGGATTTCAACTCTAAAACGAAGATGGTTTTCCAAGTTATGAATGAATCTTTGGAAACGGTTTGAAAGCTATAAGTTAAATCTTTAATTTAAAGATTTAATTGAGTTAATCCAAATTTAGATGGAAATTGTTTTGAAATCTATGGATAGATCTTTGTGAAACTGGGTGAACTTTGTGAAATAAATCTTTTTGTTAAAAGATTTAAAATGGTAATTTGTTTAATCATTTAAAAGGAAAGCTTTGGATTTTATAAGATGTGACTGAACTGAAAATCCCATATCCATATGTTTTTAAATATTGCGCTCACTATTCGGTTTAGGCGGGAGAGGACCTTGTGTCATATAGCCCATTCCGAATAGTGATACGACGTTATGGATTGCATTTGAAGACCGATGTTGAGACCGGGTGTCTTCGAGAACGTTAGGATAACCTGTCGATTGACTCTGCACTGAGTTGCTCCGGTATAGAGTTCTCCCTAAGTGACGGGAAGTCCGATCGGGATTGTGGATACCGGATTTGCAAGGGCTTTTTCGGAAGTGTCTTCGGTTCTGTTCAAACCTGGAACCGACTTGTATGGTTGTATGTCCGACACTACACTTTGAGATATTGAACTGATCTCTATCAAAATCAATTTTTGCTTGGTGGTGGAGAATTTATTCTCTTAGCTTAACGCCCTTCTCTGAGACGTATGAGCTCAGAGGTTATGTAGTTGATAATAATCAGTGATATACTACTAATTTGGTGGTGCTGCATGCTGAGTGCTTCTGTGTATCATTTGTTGATCAAAGCATGGCTTTTGTATAAAGCATAACTTTGTGGACGAGACTTGCTTATCTAGGTGAAACGTGATGGGGGGTTCTCGCTTTTTGTTTGGTGGCAAGCAGGAGACTCTTACCCCCACATGTCCTCTTTACGGGGTTGGTTAGCCGTACGGTGTGACATTCGAAAGGCTGGCCGTAAAAGCAAGTTTGGGGTACCATTGTATGCCACGGCGGGGCTGGGATGGTTGAAAGCCTACCAGTCGAGAGTGGCCGCTGTCGATGGTTGAAAAGCCTAGACCGTTAGAGTTGGTATCAGAGCTGAGGGTTAAAACTTTAGCTCAAGAGTATAACACATTAAGTAACTTATTAGAGATAGGGTGAAGTATACCCTAGAATGAGTATATCCCTAAGATATTCGTTCGAACGCCTCAGTAAATTCTCTTACTATCCACCGATAGTGAGTATGAGTGTGAGAAGAGGAAGAGATAGGGGACAGAGGAGTACCACTACAAATTTTCAATACCCTGCAACAGTGAAAATAACTTTCTCTATCAATTTCCTTTGATTCGATTCCAAATTCTTTTGATTGCTTTGTGACAACTCCAGAAAGAAGCTTCGGCGTGATGATGGCCCTACGAATCATTGTAGAAAATCCTTACTTCGTATCTTCATTGGTTTCTTATCAGCTTTTCGTTTTAAACTCTAATGAATTTGAATTTGAATTTGAAGTTGAAAATTTTAAATAAATTGGAAATTTTAAGTTGATTAAATTGGTTAACAAATATAAGGCTAAAATTTGAATTGTATCAATAAAACGATATCGGTTAAAACCAAAGTTGGAATTCTATCATAATTTCTTGTGTATATCAAAGTCCGAAGAGGGACAAGCTATATATATTTTGGGGTATTCCGACCACGAATTTGGAATCCATATCTAGTGTTTGATAAATTGTAGAAGATTAAGTCTATCTATTTATTATTTGGGTCTAGATATATTCTACGAGTGGTTAGTTATCCCTTCGAACTAATCAACGCCCTTGCATATTCGTAGACCGGTGGACCTAAATATCTTGTGTAATATGGTAAGAGTTTGTTCTCATACTGTCGGTATTCTGATTTGGTAAGCCAAATAGAGAATTGATATCCAGTTTGATTTGGAAAGATATTTCTTTATCTATCATCTATTCTTTCTCGTCTCCCTTGTAAATTTCGGGGATGAAATTTTTTTAAGGGGGGAATATGTAACATTCCTGTAATATCAAGTTTAATTTGGCAATTGAATTAAAAAAAAATTGAAAATAAATTGTGAATTTATTTGAGATTTCTAGAATAGATAAATAATTTTTGATTTTAAATTGAAATTTAATAAGAAATTTAAGTATAAGTATCTTACAAATAAATATTGGGTTTAGAAAAAATAATTTATATATTTATATAAATGAATTATAAATAGAAATTTGATATAAAATATAAGGATAAGTATCTTATAAACAAATATTGAATTTCAAAATAAAATGTATTTAAAATAAAATATAAATTAAAAGCTTGAGATTAATAAAAAGCTAATGACAGTTGTTTTCTAAATTTTTAATTATATTAATATTTGGAAGTTGTAATAAAAAGAAAAAATTAGTGTACTCATTTTCAAAATGTTATTTTTAAGTTAAATTTTTATATATATAAATAAAAGTGATTAATTGTCAATATGAAATCAAAATTTTTAAATCCTTCTTTTCTTTTAAAAGTTGTACAAAAAAATAATAAAAAATGCATGAATGTAAATTGTATAAATATATAAGTGTATAAATACGATTGCATTGTGAAAATTAATTGCGATAAAATTTTGTTTGTGTAAATAAAAAAATATAAATGGAAAATGTAATTAATAAATATATATATATATATAAGATCATAAACATAAGAGAAGTATAAAATAGATATAGCATGTTTTATAAATTGAAATAAAATAAGGTTTGAAACACAAAATATAAATAATTCAAATAAGGGGTATGTTTATTTATATAATAGATATGATATAAAGATTTGTTAAAAAAAAAATTCTTTTGTCTTTGTAAAATTCTAAAATATTAGATATACATATGTAAAGTATAAAATTGTATAAGTGTTAGATCTCATAATCATCTCTTCCTACACATGGCATTCAAAATATTTAATTGAATAAAATAATAGAATTAAAAATTTGTAGAAAACCCTTCAGCTCCCCAAATTCAAATTTATTTTGCCTCCTAAAATCTAAGAATACAGTAAAAAGATTTGAGTATCTAAAATCTCAATACCTAAGAAAAAGAAAATGATGAGAATACTATAACCAAAAAGAAAAAGACATCAGAAAAAAATCATGATCTGTCTCAAAGAAATCAAGCTTAAGCAAAATCTTCATTCCAGTTTTCAAGCCTTTAGTTAATATGTAGTTCATGCAAGTTTCAAAATCAAGATAGCTTGAAATTCAAAAATCAAATGCAAGTTCTACTCAAAACAAAAATTAAATCTGGAAAAAAAATCAACTTGGAAATTTATAAAATGAAGATCAATGCAAAAGGAGCAGAGTTTCAGCTTGCAAGTGCAGTAATTCTCTGGGAGAATCTATAGGCAAGTGAAATTTATTTTTAAAATTTGGATTTGAAGTTGTAGTCGGTAATAAAACAAAGAATTTGAACAACTTTATTAATAAGTTGCAGGAAAACAAACTAAAGAGCAATTGAATCTGAAGCATCTCAACACCAAAACCCAGCTTCAGGCAAATCAAAGGATTAATGCATAATCAAACAACAATATTTTCAATAAATCAAAGCAAGTCAAAACTACAAATCAAAAAGAAATAAAATATGGTTCCAGGCACAATTTTCTTCTCTGCTTCTTCCCATCAAGGTGAGCAAACCCTTTTTATTTAAGCTTTAAATCTGGATGTGTGGATTGAAAGTTAAGTTGTTGTGGAAATGCTTGATAAGTGCCTGCATGTATAGATCTACATATAAGCTATGTTTGCATGCCTGAATATATTGAGTGCACTTGCAAGTTATCTCTCTGTTCTTATGTTACAGGGTTTTAAACCTGTTTAAAATTCAAAAGCACTTCTTCCAAAAAAAATTAGGATTGGATATTTAAATAAAAAATGTTTAAATCAACAAGATGTTAATTCTAAAAATGGTTTCAAGTTGAAATATTTGGTAACTATTTTGTAAACGAGAAAGTACAGTAGAAACCACTTTCAAGTCAGAAAATTTATCATCTCGATTTCATGGTTTGGTTATATAATTAGAAGCGTGCTAGGAAAAGGTGAATTTTAATAACAATATCATGATTTTTAAATATGGGGACATTGAGGAATTTGAAGTTGAACGAAAACTGTATTTTCATTGATTTCTGACAATCGGGGAAACATTGGATGTCGTATTCGTGGTTGGAGCAGGTATGGTAATCAATGATCATCAGAAAATTATTTGTTGAATTTAAAATCTAGCGTGGATGGAGAATTTGATCATTTTAGGGTTTAACATACTGTTTCGGTCAGCTGGGGTTTCTTGTTTACTGCATCATCAACGTGGCATCGGGAGTCATCACGACGGGGGAAAGTCACGTGGGTCGATGGCGAGTACGTGGGCGTAGTGGCGGCGTTGTTGGTGGCTTGAGGCGAGCAGGCGAAGCATTTTTCTAATGGTTGGTTGTTGATCCAGTTTGGGTCTAATAGCGAAATTTCGGGTTCGACGTTGTTTCAAAATTCCGGGTTGTCAATTTGGGTGACGAGGTCATCATCGACATGTTGATGGCGGTGGAAGGAGTCGAAAGCGACTCAATCGCTTGTGCAAGTGCACGCGTGTGCACTTGAGACTAGGGAATTGGAGTGTTGGGGGAGAAGAAGGGGATACGTGGGTCTGGGCTCGATAAAATTGAAGTTTGTCTCGAAGTCGGTGATGTGAGGATTTCACTCGTGTGTGGATCGATGATTACCCGAAGTTTTACTCGAAGAGGGATCGGTGATGCCTCAGGGTTCTTTTGTTATATACCCAGTTTAAATAAAAATAGGTTTTAAACCTGAAATAAAGCATTCCAGGTTTTAAAGAATTGATAAAACCCAAATTTAAAAGCAAAGTAAATAATGGGTTGTTAATGAAGCTTTTCAAAATATGTCAACTAGTTTTTAAAAGCAATGGTAGTGGAAGTTTTCAAAAAGAGTTTCCAAACAAAATTGACAAGTTTCAAAAGTGAATTTATAAATAACCTTCACGTAAATTTGTTAAACAAATTTCAAACGAGTCTCAAGGATTTAATTTTGAAGTTGCTTGTTTTTTTTAAAAGTCTTAATTTAATTTATGAAATAAAAGTAATTTTGTTTCCAAAGATGAAAAGTAAATGTTTTAAAATAATTGATGGATAATTATTTGGTGAAATTAATTAAAGTATAATTGCTTAATTGAAAAGTAATTAAGGAACTAATTTATTAATGATAATTAATTTAAATGGTTTATTTAATGACTTTATTATAATTAAGTGATTAATAAAGATAATGATTAGTCTTTAACTTAAATTAGGATTTGGGTAATTAAAGATTATTGTTGAATAAAAGTAATTAAAGAAAAATGAGTTGATAAAAGTGAATAAAGATAATTAATTATTATTAAAGGATAATTACTTAATTAAAGGTAATTAATTATTGATCAAAGTTAATTAATCAAGTGATAATTAAACAATGTGTTTAGGGATAATCAATTATTATTATTTAAGGATAATTAATTAAATGGTAATTGATTAAATGGTGATTAATTAGGTAATTAATTTATGGGTAATTAATTAATTTAAAGTTTAATTAATGAAGAATGATAATTAATTAAGGATTAAGGGTAAGTAATTAATCAAGGGTTAAATTAATTAATTAAAGATAATTAATTAAATGGTTAATTAAATAATTAAAGGTGAATTTTTTTTATATTTAAAAGATTAATGAATTATGATTAAAGGGTAATTAATTCATTAATAAAGGTTAATTGATAAATGACTAAAGAATAATTAATGACAATAATTTGTAATAAGTTTATGTTAATTAACCAGGATTAGTCATTCATAAGTAGTTAATCTGACTTGAATTAATCAGACAATTATTTGACCTCATTTATGTATGTTTGGATTCTATTGGATGATTGAATTGTTTGATATCCCTGATTGTGATGCTCTGTTTTGATTTGAGCTATGTTTACTGTAATTTATTATCTGTGATATATATGTGTGTGTGTGTGATTTGTGAGTCAAAGATAAGCGTTATAGTTTGTACCGCTTATCAAAGATAAGCGTTACAGTTTGTACCGCTTATCAAATATATGCGTTATAGTTTGTACCGCTTATCAAATATATTACTGTATTTGAATCTGTGCTGATTGATGATGTGGCATTTTTATTGTGTAAAACCCCTGGACCACACTTATACTCACACAAATATGGATTGCACGTGGAATTGGTTAAGTCACATATTTTGAAATAGTTTTTAAGGATTGAATTTTTGAACCCAAAATAGTTTTGGGATTAGAATTAAAAGCTTTTGAAAATAAATTTCAAAAATAAAAGTTATTTGAATAACTCGATTGAGTTTTGAAATTTGAATAATTTAATTTAAATTTGAATTTAATATTTGAAATCAAATTCTATGATTTGGAAACTATGATTTAAAAAGGTTATTAAACTTATAAATGTGTTCATATGGCTTTTTAAACCATTCCAAAAGTGTTGTCTTGGGAATTTGAATTTAACCCAAGGATTTTAACTTGTATGAATGAAATCGGTTTTTTTCCCAAAACGAAACCCATGTGTTTCGAAAAATAAAAGCTTTTACATAAGAAATGAACTTCCAATTTGTGTTAAAAGGATTTCAAGTCTAAAACGAAGATGGTTTTCCAAGTTATGAATGAATCTTTGGAAACGGTTTGAAAGCTATAAGTTAAATCTTTAATTTAAAGATTTAATTGAGTTAATCCAAATTTAGGTGGAAACTGTTTTGAAATCTATGGATAGATCTTTGTGAAACTGGGTGAACTTTGTGAAATAAATCTTTTTGTTAAAAGATTTAAAATGGTAATTTGTTTAATCATTTAAAAGGAAAACTTTGGATTTTATAAGATGTGACTTAATTGAAAATCCCATATCCATATGTTTTTAAATATTGCGCTCACTATTCGGTTTAGGCGGGAGAGGACCTTGTGTCATATAGCCCATTCCGAATAGTGATACGACGTTATGGATTACATTTGAAGACCGTTGTTGAAGACTGGGTGTCTTCAAGAACATTAGGATAACCTGTCGATTGACTCTGCACTGAGTTGCTCCGGTATAGAGTTCTCCCTAAGTGACGGGAAGTCCGATCTGGATTGTGGATACCCGGATTTGCAAGGGCTTCTTCGAAAGTGCCATCGGTTCTGTTCAAAACCGGAAAAGACTTGTATGGTTGTATGTCCGACACTACACTTTGAGATATTAAACTGATCTCTATCAAATATATTTCTGCTTGGTGGCAGAGAATTTATTCTCTTAGCTTAACACCCTTCTCTGAGACGTATGAGCTCAGAGGTTATGTAGTTGATATTTATCAGCGATATACTCCCAATTTGCTAGTATAGCATGCTGAGTGCTGCTGTGTATCATTTGTTGATCAAATCATGGCTTTTTTTATAAAGCGTAGCTTTATGGACGAGACTGCATCAAGACCTCACACCCCGGAAATGGTCGAAATAGGAAAGATGCGGCAAGGTTATGAGGGTTGCGTCCTTTAGGGTTTGTCATTCCCTTCTGGAAAAGGGTGGTATCATGGTATGAAGCCCAGATACTTCACTCATGTGGATACTGCAGATCTATTACTTTATGATTGCTTTGTGGTTGTTGGTGTCGAGTGCTCGGATAAAGGTCCCAAAGGACCGGGGGATGGCATGCTCGAGTAGTAGTTACCTAGTTACAAAGGTAACCCGGCCTTGTGTTGGTAGAGATCCGGTTAGGTTCTCGGGACGTCCCGCCAGAGGCGTACCCATGTGGCAGTAGGAAGTTCCTTAGCCTGACCATTTGTTGGAAATCCAAACAAAACAATACGAGCCCTTTACGATTGCAATTGTATTACCTGCCACCTCTGGTGGTAGCTATAGCTGGCATAATATCATGGTACCTATGCTGGCTAGGATTAATATTATACTTTCTAAAGATTTTCCACTATGCACTAGTAATAATATCAAAGAATTTTTCTTGTACTAAGCATATTTGACTATCATAAGGAGAAATCACCTACAAGTCTGCGTTTGCATTGTGTGTGTGGCAGGAGGCCTTATGGTAGTTTCATTTCTAAAAAACATTGCGGATTTCAAATTTAAATTCTTTGTTTGTTTAAAAAAATACCAAATGTTTTTGTTTGCTTATACCAGTCCCATGACTGACCTGGAGTTTATTGTTCCTTTCCTAAACTCTGGGCGCCCACTATTTTCCACACGGGTAGTCTAGAGTCGAGTTTTTCAGATAGTCGAATAGTAGCAATTGATTCATTAGCCTTCGAAGTCTTTTGGATTTGTGGATCGCATTTGCTACACTTCAGCATTCGCGACTGACCTTGCTTAGCTTTGTGCAACGTGATGATGGTTTGGGCTATTTATAGATTGGTGCCTTGGAGATGGAGATTACCGATGCTTGAGTTCTTCCTTGAAGACCATCTTGGAGATATTATTCCACTGTTGGTGTTATCTTTTCTTTCCGCTGCTATTGCCTTTGTATCATATCTCTGATGTATATTGATATCCATTGTATCATTCTATTGTATCTGATATTGTATCGATGTTGTATATGATATATGTTATTCTTTTTCTTCCACTGTATTGTACTTAATGTGTTATAAGCTCCGGCGAACCAGACTCGATGTTTGGATCTGCGGCATTTGAATACGAGTGTCGTATTCGGTGTCGATTTTTGAAGGTTGAGTCAAGGTCGTTAGAGTAAGTCTACCTAACTAATCTGGCTATCGGTACCTATAAATAGTCGGACTAATGTGAGATGTCATAGTTCAGGTTGCAGGTCATAAGATGTAGGGTCTGCTTCTGAGTTGGAGGTATTAAGTGGATCTTGTAAGGTCTACCTCCTTCTTATTTAAGAAATATTAAATGGTCAGAATTATCTTTTAGGTGCGTAGTGAGAAACTCGGGAAGGGTCCACTTTGGGATTGAGGTATTAAATGGCTGGTGTAGGGCCTGCTTCTTCACATAAGGAGGTATTAAGTGGCTTGGTGAGATTTCTTATGATGCCACTTAGGGAGTAAAAGAGAAGGGTTCGCCTTGGGTTTAGGTATTTAATGATAGGGATCTTCCTAAGGTATATGTATTAAATGGTTAACGTCTACCTAATTTCTATAAAAGAGGTATTAAGTGGCTTAGTTACTCTCTCACATTGTTAGGGAATGATTGACGGTAATTTCATCGGACTGAAAAGAGCCTTTGGCCTACAGTTGAAGTACCTTTATGGAATTGGACTGCAATAGCCTTTGGGCTTACAGTTGTAGGTATTCTTAGTAGGAAATAATATAGGATGCATAGGACATATTACTTATCTAAATGATACTATCCAAATACTACCATGGTAAGGCTTGAGATTTTCATTAACTAAACACTATTGTTCTGACCTCTCCTCATTACAACACACAGGTTAGATGAGACAATATTGATAAAAAGGCAAAGGCAACGACAAAGATTTATGGCATTTTATATATTTATCTATGTTTATGATATATTATGATGCACCTAGTTTCAGACATATTGATATTATTTTGAGATATTGTATTTTGAGTATTTGGGATGATATGTCGTATTTATGAGTTTTGAATTTTTATGGAAATGGGTACTTATTTCTGTTATTATATTATTATTGTTCCACTTCTTCTTGCCTCCTCTGCCAACTTGCGGCTTTGGCTCATCCTTAGGAGCAATAACGGACTTAGGCTTAGAATATAGACTCTCATATCGAAGAGACTTCTCCACTAGCCTCTCAAACGACTCATCAATATGTCTTACTAGCTTTTTTCCAAGATGATTCAAGCCTGTGATAAATTTCTCGTTCTTCTTGAGCGGAGTATCGATAAAAGATAAACCATAATTTGACAGCACGTCGAACTCGACCACATACTTTAACATAGACACATCCCCCTATCTCAAGTCGATAAACTTTCAGAATAACACTAATATCTGACCAGTCGGTAGATATTTCTCTTCAAACCTCACCTTAAACTACTCCAAAGTAATTTGATCCTTAGGAGTAGTAATATTGATGGCGTTCCACCACCCAATAGCTCTTACCTGAAGCTATCTTGAGGACTGCTTCCTCTTCATCGCATTCTATAAATCTATAACCTAAAAGATGCATTTGCAGATGTCTTGCCAATTCTAAAGTTTGATGGTTAACTCCGTTTCAAGAAACGGTTTTCCTTCCAGAGTAGATTAAGTCGGCCTTCGGTGCTTGCACTGGAACACCACCAGCAACAGCCACGGCAGGAGCTACTTGTGCATTTTGAATCATGTTTTGCACCATCTCAATGAACATGTTTTTCAAGTTGGGGTTAGAAGCCTCTGATTTTTCCCCTTGCCAACTCCAAAAATGGAGTTCTTAGCAACATTCCTCGTTATTTGGCTCATTTTTACAAGCTGCAATAAAGATGATCGGTCTATCTAAAAGAAATAAGTGGTTTCCATGAATGCAATGTGACTCGGATACTATATATATACTACTATATAGTTTTAAAAACCAAAATATAACAAGTATGCTCTCATATGTCGCTCAATCCATTCTAAGGAGATAGCTCCTTCCTTACTCTAATGGGTCCAAGTATCAACTTAGGCCATCTACGCAACCTAAGCTTTGATACTAAATGTGATGACTACCATACGACACCAGTACCCAATATACATGTATAAGCACTATAGACGTACAAGGCTGATGTAATACGGTAGCCAAGGGAGTAAAGTAATGAAATCCATACACAGAACCTATAGAAGATATCACAATCATAGACAATATATAATATGGTAACATAGATGTAAAACGGGTGAGACAATAATATAATCAATGAACCATAAATAAAAACATCACAGTGTGATAGATTCCCAGATTATGCAAAAAAATTGAAATAGTAGAGTTTATACATCCCAAATATTCAAAATAAACTCCAATACTATCTCTAAAGTAATACAAGTATTGGTATAGCTCCATAGTACTACAAAGTGGAACATAAGCGATAATAGGCTCTAAGTATAAATATATGAAAGTGTAGTCTCCTACTCGTACTTCGTACAGCTCCATGCTCAATCTAGATCTGTTACCCCAAATCTACTCATTTAAGAGTACCCAAGATAATAAGAAGCAAAGCATAAGATCTCAGGTCAGGCAATAGTCTAGCTTGAGCGATACATCATCTTAAAAATATTATAGAAATTGTATATAGTAAATAGGGGCATAGGATATAAAGAATCATATCTGACCTATCTCGAATCCAAAAGTTAGCATATAACAATTGATATAGTACAATCATCTCCATATAAATGTACTACAATCGAAGTGCAATGCCCAGTGTCTAGGTATATGCTCAAAAATACGTACATCATGTAACACCCTAAAGTAATAAACAACCATAACAAACACAGCATCCATCAAACAATCCTCACCATCACTTATGTATATTGGATATATGATAACTTATATGGCACAATCATCAATCAAGGACTCAATCAAAATCCCAGCTTCATTGGTGCTCGAATCCATGCCATTTCATAAGGCTAGGAACTAGGGTCACAATCGCAAAAGCCTAGGGTAATCTACTATCACAAGATCTGGACAGAATCGCAAATCCAAGTGGGCATCCCTATATGCCCCTTCCTTAAGGCACATTAGAAACCTATAAGTTATCAATGATCCCTTTACATGTGACTCCATAATGAAACTCAGTCATTGTTCCATCCCGGTTATCTCTATAGTAGAACACAGTCGCAAATCCAACTCTTAATCCCTCATCATTGAACTTACCCTTGTGGATCACCCTCATGACTCCCATCATTAAGTCGTCATCTCTAAAAGGCCTCTAGACACCCATCGTAAGTCTTAGACCATCACACTAAGGTTACGAAGTCACTGTCAGTGTCGTCGAGTCGAAGCACCATGCGCATCAATTCACTAGTCGTTACATGAAATCCAAGGTCATCTCGAGTCGTTTGGAGTTGCCTACTATACTCAATATCACCTTCAAGAACTCAAGAATACGCCACGAAGAAATTCCCAAAGTATCGCTACACCATGATGAAAATTCCTCAACCTCATCCTTTGTTTGGTGATACCTGAACCATGCTTGAACCAACCCATCCCCTATCACGAAGCAACTCCAAACCTCAAACCAAAATCCTTGCTCAAGGACCGGACCGAGTCACGTTGAACCAAGCTCGAAGCATACCCTAGATAGAAATCCTGTGTGTTCCCCCTCTTCTAAACCGTAGCATCACCAGACAACATTTTTTGTCTGGTCTTCCTCCATGCTATCCTGAAGCAAAGCCCAAGCTAATCCTTTCCAAACTTCGAGCAGTTCTAGCACCAAACTAAAATGTCGCAGCATCTCCTAATCCCAAGTTCACGTCAATTCGATCACTATACTCCATTCATAAACCTATATGCCTTCCGTATGCATCCATATAACTTCTGACATCCTCAAGCCTATCCATCGAAGTCCGATTTCATGGTTCCTACCTCTAGTTCACTCCGATGAGCGTTTTAAACCATACAGGCATACAAACAAATTCCATATATGCACCAAACAACATTCAAACTTGCAAATCACACAATTATTCATAGCAATCATCATATAAGGTGCCTATAACATAGCCTGAAATGTATCAAGGAAATTACATATCCAAAAGCATATCTAAAACACCAAAATCCCATTTATTCTCGGGTATACTAATGGTATGGTTTTAGAATAGTGATGGAACATAATATTGATTTCAAACTAGATACAAAACATGTTAAAACCTACAAATACATACATAATAAGACGAGAGATGATAATTCACCCACCAAACACCTAAAAAGTGGAGATTTGCAGATAAATCTAGAAAAATCCAAAAAAGAACAGCAAGGACCTGATTTCTCTTCCCTAAAAATGTATACTTGAATATCTTTAATGAATCCCCTTGCCACTCTACCCTTAATATAAGATTTAGACTTGATTTAAAGGAGAAAAGAGAATGTTTTTGTAAAGAATGGGTAAATGAGAGATTAAATCTATTTGAGAAGTGATAAAAATGATTTAGAGATGATGATTCAGCCTAATATAGCTTTAAAAACCAAAATGGGTTAGCTTGCCTCCCCCCCCCCAAAACTTCACTAATTACCCACTAAGTTGCTCCAAAAACTACCCAACTTCAAACAACCATATCTTTAGTCAGAAAGTCCAAATCACTAGTATAACCATTCTACGGAAAGGAAAACCATCATATCTTTCCAAGAGAAGTAGTCTCGTGCTCTAAATCGATTTCTATCAAAATTTACAACTGTTATAAGTTTTCAAGGGTAAAATCATCTAATATGATTCTAAAGATAGGAAATGTTACTAATAGGCATTTCTCAAAGTTATAAAGTCATACGACTTCATACGAATTTGAAATAATATTTTGCAATCCTTTGATAAGTAAAATACGGGTTGTTGCACAGGTGTTGTTCTTCCCATTGCTCATTGATTTGTGCATAGATTGTTAAAGTGGCTGAAGGTGTGAGCTATATCATTAGGCGGAAAGATTTGGTTGAAAGCGAGAATTTGGAATTTGTAATCTAAACAGGAGATTTGAATTTTAGGGGATTCAACGTTAGCTCTTGAGTTCATCCTGAAAGCCATGCTACACTAGTTGTGGTGTCGCAGTTGATTAAAAGTGATAACCCAGCTCGTATTAGGCGTTATTGTTATTCCTTAGATGATGATGTATAGATACTAGGAAGGTGTTTGTGTTGTTTCTAGGAATGTATCCTTGCAGGTTGTAGGAGGATGTCAGTATAAATTCTAAGACAGTGTCGACACAGGTTCTAGGAAGGTGTCCACATAGATTCTAGGTAGTTGTCGAAGTTTAGGAAGGTGTCGCTGTAGACTTTAGGTAGGTATTGGAGAAGATTTTAAGGACATAGAGGCATAGATTTTAAGAAGATAGCAGTGCAGTTCTTTATACTCTTTTGGTAGAGGTCTATTTCCGGTTTATCTTTGCTTGTGTGCAGTAATCAATTTTGTTAGCTTCATAAAGGGGTGACTTGTAAATCGTTTCATGCTCGCTACAGCATCATCGCAATTTGTCTATAGAGGTTATGCAGTTCGTTTTTGACTTGACTTAATATAGGTAGTGCATTTCGACATAGATTTCTTTGTAACACCATTAATTGTGTATCGGCTATGAATCCATATAGCTGTCTTTGGACATAGTCTATTGGCTTAATATGTCCTGCTTTGTGCAGTTCCTTCTTTTGATGAAGCTGGGACATGTCTTGCCATTTCCTTTAAATTATGTAGTCTTTATATGTTTGAATCATGTTTCTGTATTGCATATGTTTATAGGAGAAAAATGAGTGTAAAAAGTTTCGTCTAGGCTTACATATCTATATATAATATTCGACCGTAAAATAAAATGAATAAAAAAATTCAAAGTTATACACCCACTTATATTTTACATTTGATTATACATATGTGTGTGTGTGTGTGTACACACACATAAAAGCAAAATTTCTTTCCAACAAAATAAATTCCAATTTCAAAATTATATTAGATGTATTGTAAATACATAACTAATATTGTTTGCACCAAAAGTGGGCATAAACACTCAAGAACAGAATAGTAGAGAAATAAATAAAGAATAATCAAAAGTAAACAGAGAGGACTAGTAAATAAGAAATCTGAATTAAGCAGTAACAAAAACACGAGGAATATAGTGGTTCGGCATTGTTTGCCTACGTCTACTTTGAACAATTTGCTTTATTGATCACTTGTAAATCTGACCACAGTGAAGTAATAATAATAGCACTTGATTACAATGGAGTCCAAAGCAACTAGCAACACAAAGATCCTTTAAATAAATAAAGAAGTTTGTATTTATAGGTGAGGGCGATGAAATATCTCGTTAGAAATTCGACAGAAGACTCTCTTGATCCGTAGGGGCCAACCAGAACGATTGCAAGTCCTAACTCGATCATTGGAACAATCGGTACCGATCTTTCTCTTTTTCTCCAATGCATGTGCGATTGTTCCTATGAGCTTCCATATGCCCTTAGTCCATGTTCCAAAAGTTTGATGTCGTTCTGAGTAGTGGTTGGTGAGATATCAACCAAGCTTCATTGAATTGGATCATTCATGCTGAAATATAATGATCTTTCAGGAATGATGTATACCGATTATTCAAACTTGCTTATTTTGATATGCGATCGTTTGTGGGCACTCCTCTCTCCAATATATTAATATTCTGAAAGTTTTAAGTAAGTCGGACTTGTCATTTTGAGACATTGATCGATCATTATTGAATTGAGCTATGTAATTGATACGATATGATCCATGATATTGAATATGGATCATGTCTGATCTATCTTCAGAGAATTTTGAACTTCTATCATTTAAGTGTTTTATTGAGTTCGCATCCAGCTTCTGATTTTCTTCCGCTTCATATTATCATTTAGGCTTGATCTTTAGGCTCCATGATCGTTAATCCAATACATTAATCCTTATGATTATTGAGTCAGTCTCATCTGATTGGTCCAGATATAGCTGGACCAAAAGTTCAGATAATATTTTCCCCCTAAAGTAAGTCTTGTTTGAATATGACATGCTTCGTATCATCGCAAATTTCTATTGCCCGAAAGGATTCCATCATTTTATTGAATAGTCAACATCCTTCTATGGAGTTGCTTTTTATTGAGAGTCACATCTCCATCTGTTTGTCGTAACTTTTGGTTGATTCCCAATAGTATAAATACTAGAATACGGCTTATCGATGATTACCTTGTTTTGTTTCAAGTAATTGCTAGGCTCCAGCAATTTGGATTTAAATTTTCTCTCATTGATTTTGGTTGAAAATTCAATTCCTGTTGATTTCATGAAACTAAGTTTTTGAAATGTATATTATTACGTGTACATATTTATACCTGATCCTTAGGTCACGATTGCAGTTCACATGTCGTTATCAAGTTTTTTTTTAAAACGATCACATCTGATTATTTGTTGCTGAATAGATTGATGGATAGTTTTGGATCCATTAAGTACAAATTATTTTATTTACGATCGTTGTTTCTCTCCTTTTTCTTTTAGGGACGATTGTATCTGATCGTTTATTTTAGAATATATTGATGGGTTGCTCCACATCCATCATACACGATCGTATGCCATAGATATAAACGACCGGTCTTCATTTCTGGGCTCTATAAGGTCGATATAATGTTTGCATGGTACGATTGAAACGATCGTCATTTGTTGATTTACTAAATCCCAATTTCATTCTTCGACAACGATCGATGCTGAATCAAGGAATAAACGATCGAAACGATCGGTTATAAACTAACTTCATGGGCTTCAAAGGACCAGCTTGCACCACATATAAATACTTTTACTTAGCCGCTCCATCCCCTTTACTCACCGTTGCATCGTTTTCATCCGAACCATAATGGGAATTTTATTCCTCCTCTCCTTCTTCATCGTTCAATACACGATCCAAACTACTAAAAAAAGACTGACCTCGAGGCATTTGATCTAAATGATGGAGTTGGTGTATTTGAAGAAAGTTGGAATAGGCGAGGTGTTACAACAATCATTCAAATTATACCGATCGTTTTGAAGATAGTGAAGAGGTTGTGTTGGATCTGATGGTCGAAAACGATCGTTCATGAACGATCAGTTGTAGTCATATACTTGGTGAACCTTTAAAGTATATGAATCGACATGTGAAATGATCATTTGGATTGATTTATGGAGTTTCTATTGAGTATAGTTTTGGTGTGGACTGATCATACTGGAACGGTCGTACGAGAGCGATATGGCATATGGAACGATCGTATGATAATGGTTTGATTCAAATGGTTAGTTGAATGTTGATGTAAATGATCGGATGGAGAAATACAGTAAACAATTGGATGAGGAATCTAAGTGAACGATTGGATGGAATGGTTGGAATGAACAATCGGTTATGGATCAATATGAACAATCGGTTAAAGGAATGGTATGACACCTGGCTAGACTATGGACAATCGTTATAGAACGATCGGCTATACTTTGATGAAATGATCGATTGTCAGCAACGAACTTTAAAAAATGAAAATTAACCAGATAAACTTGAACTTAATCATGAGGCTCATCGGCCTTGAACACTTGAGAAAACATATATAACTTGCATATGAATTGAACTGCATACTTAAACAGACATGATATTTAGACCATAAGGTGGACAAATACCTTAGACAATTCTTTTGAAGCTTATCTGCCCATGGACATAAAGGTCAATCTTCAACCTACTGATGATTGATCTTAGGTTCATGTTGAACCATTCGCTAGTGATGCAAAGAACCGCTTGAGACGGTCAGCAACGATGGTCACTCCAACTAAACCCCAAAGTCTCGTTGTCTTTTCCATCTTTAATTCTATATAACTTATCACTGTATTGCATGGTACTTCACCTCACAACACTAGCACTCACTATGCACTGGGGGTATAGGTTATTTGATCTAATAATCAATTTTTACTAAGTTTAAAAACGATAGATTCCAGATGTTTGGAACATCTTACAGCTATGTCCACTAGACCATCTTTTCAGCACAGTAATTTCGATGCCGAGTCAAGTTTTGCCCCTAAATCAGACAGTCCATCTCCCAGTCGTCAATCCAAGATATCTAAAAGCTTGGGTCCATCATTTGATTTATTCTTCGTCGCTCCTATTCTTCCAATGTAAGTTATCGATCTTTCTCTTAACACTTTGGAGGACGTAGTCTTCTTGGAAGATCCTATGGATTCCGTGGCTTCGAAGATTAGTGAAGCCACTCTTTGTCGAATCTGTGAGAGACACGGGATGTCATTTGTCGATGTACTAGTTCCATCATGAGATGATAGAGCTTATAGGCCCCCAGAGGGGTATACAACATGCAACAAATTTACATGCTGGGTTGGATGCATTTCGCCCTTTAACTCATATATCCATAAGGTTCTATATTATTTGAGGATAGCCCCAGCACATCTAAATGGCTATGCCCTGTTCAACTGTATTTGCGTAGTCTTTATGAAGTTCTTATATCAACCTCCAACTACTGAAGACATTCAATTCATATTCACCTTTAAGCAACAGACAGGGAGTCTCTTGATTACATTTGTAGAGTCAGTTAAGAAGTGCCAAATCTTAGCTGGTACTTGGAATAAATTAAGCACTTTTAAAAGTAAATGGTTCTTCGTGCGGTGTCTGCCTGGCTTCGCTTGACAGTGGTTGGAAAGACGTAAGTATCACTCTTCACCTTAATTCATACGTTTATATCTAGGTTGTATCTTAGACTATGTAGTTTTTTTGATTTATTACAGGCACTATCTCATGGCTTGAAGGTAAACATCTTCAGGATGCAGTCTCGATTCATAAGGATGTGCTACAAGAAGATAGAAATATTGAGTGCCTCCTTACTGATGAACGTCTCATCGCCTTTTGTTTGATAGAAGAAGGCCAGAGCATAGGGATACTGAATATTGCTTGAGTTGTAGTGGTAAGATAGCAAGTCACAGTTGGTCGAAGGTGTGGGTTGATCTTGTCGCGTCCCTAGTTGCGGAAGCTCAGGAGATCACCAATATAGACGTTGAAAAAGATGAAGTTGATGAGCCTGGCTATGATAGCAAAGGGTCTAGTCCTGGGGTCATAGCCTGATCCTTGCAGACCCTGCAACCCTCAACTCATATAAAAGAAAGGGAAAGAAACTTGTCCATTGATTTCCTAAGAGTCGTCTCCTCAATCAACTCAAGCCGTCTACTACTCCTTAAGTTATTCCGAATGAGTTCGCTTCTCAACCATTTGAGCATTTAGGCAAATCATTTGATTTATTATCTAACTTTTCGATTCCACATGACATTGGAACTTTTCACTTTACTAAAATGAGCGTCGGTGGGTCAGACTCTCCTACAAGAACCGGTGCAGAAATCCCATTTACTACTAAAGGAGAAGTTACTTCTAGGAGTGAAGCTCCAACATCTGATCCGTCTGGGGAACACAAGGACACTTGCACACACTTGCACTTCACAACAATGCACTGTGTTAATCTTATGTATTTAAATATTTAAAGTTGATGCACTCCTTACTCCTTTGCAGATTCCATGGTAAAGAAGAGGAGTATGTTCTTGTCTCTCCAGGACTTATCCTGTCAAACTTCGAGCTCATGTTCAGGCCCGTATCGTCAAGGCGGTAGTCGTGAGTACGATCCAAGATATTGCTCTAGTCAGGATCGAGATCGTCAGGATAGAGGTGACAAAGACAAGTCATGTCATGGCAAGCAACGATCTAAATCTAGATCCTCTCCTCCGAAGGGTCCTAAAAAGAAAACCGATAGTCGGGACCTACTTATTGATTCTTTTTGTGGTACTTCTTCTATTCTAGTTTCTCCATAGCCTTTAATCCCTTCTCATCCTTAGGGATTTAGTGATCGCCGACATCATAGCGAGCATGTAGCTTCCTATAAGTCGGACAAAGAAAGTGCTAACATTGGAACAACGACCGAGGAGCACGAAATCGATCCAGCCACTCACATGGCCCATCTCGAGGGAGAGTTTCTGAACTTGTGCTTTGATGGGTTTTTCTTCCCTTCTAATCTAAAATGATTCCCTATAAAATCACAAAAATGACTATGGATTATGTTACTTATATCCACAGGCAGTGTAATGGGTGTATGAAAGCTATAGATAAAATGTCCAAAGTATCCTTTGAACAAGCGGCAGAGATTTAAAAACTTAAGCGCCAAGAGGCCTAAGATAAGAGAATCATCGAAACTTTAACAAACGAGCTAAAAGCTTCAAGGAACTATTAGGCAGAGAATGAGTGAAAAAATGAGACCACCGTGAAGGCTTTAGAGGATGAGAAGACCAGACATCTGGATGAAGTTTAAGTGTTGCATCATTGAAACCATCAACTTTCACTAGAAAGAGATAAAGCCCAAAAGAGGATGGTTGAACTTGAAGCTAAACTTAAATGTGAAACCAAGGAAAATGAAGAGGTGCAAAAGATTGGCTAGGATGCCTGTGAGGAGCTAGTGAAGTCAAGCTCGAAAGAGATGTAACCGTTGAGAAATCTAAAGATGTTAATGCCCTCGTTCAGCGTGAAGTAGATGTCGCTAAGGAGAAAATTAGAGAGGAAGTAATAAATGAGCTTGACCCGCTACTTATTCTCTACAATGCCAATGTTATTAAGCATAGAAACATGGAATGGCTTGGAGATGACTATCTCTTTCAGCTTTTGCGTGCTTAGGAATTTCTTATTGTTGAGGAGAAGAAGGCGCTCAATGCAGAGGAGATTCTTCTAATGATGTTTGAGGGAGAGATCTTACTAGGCGATGAACTCAAAATTTTACATGATGCCCGGCTTGTATTTCAGCAAGAGTAAGCTATTGCCTCTCAACATGAAGCGGGTGAAACTTCTGGGCCTACATAACCCAATGTTGCAACTAATCTGCCCCCAATATCTTAGAGTATTCTTAGCACTACTATGGATTCTTCCAATATTCTAGGATACAACCCGGACATGCCTTAATATGAAATTCACGGTGAACATTTTCCAATTCCATAATGAAGCTCTACAGGTACTCTAGCTCATCTCGAGAGCTGGACCAAAGAAGGTATCTCGTTGACATCTCCCACCTTTCAGAAAGTTCGGGTGTCATCGGTTGATATTTCTAATCTTTTTAGCTATGTTTCCTTAGCTTTAGGTCATCCGGCTGCAGTTCCTCTTTAATAATCCCAACCTGGGCCTTAAGTGCCCGCAACAGAGTCTATTGCAATTACAACTTCGGAAAGGACTTAAGACGTTCCAGAAGAGGAGACTTTCATATTTGATGAGCACATGGTTGATGCATTATTGAAGGAAAGTGGTGACTTGCGCCATGAAATCCCAATTGATGATGTTATGATCATGGATAGCTTTGATTCCAGTGATGATCTCGGTCTAAAGGAGCGCATTGAGAAAGAAGAGTCATTGAAGAAAAAGGCTAAGGCTGTGCTGGTTAACGTGGACCCCAATGATCTAGATCCTATCCTGCTTCAATTTATTCCTCCAGGTGGGTCATCTCGGTGGGTGAAATTCCTCATGTTTCTAAGGATGACACTGCTTCGATCCTGTATTTAGCGATGTCTCTTCGAAAAGAGGGAGATTTGGTGCAAGATCGGAGAGAGGGTTGGGTGAGAGTTCGAGTGGATCTACCCTTTAGAAATTAAGGAGGGACAACAAGTCCAAGAAGTAGCCATCAAGCCGGTTTGATGTGTAAATTGCTTATGTTGCTACTCTTTCTCTTTTGCTGGTCATGTTTGTATGGGTACTGACCCCGCTTATAATTCTCATTTTTTAGGTAAACTTGTGTTGCAACTTACAAGTTTAATGTGAATAAAAGTTCTCTTGCTTTCGTAGAACTCTTATGTGTATTTTCTTAAGTAAACAAGCTATTACATTTTGCATTCAATGTACTTGTAATTCGTTGCTCGTTTGCTCGAATATTGATTCGATTCATCAATCTTATCGCCTTCTTGAGGTCATGGCCTTGAGTCATTCTCAAATATTAGGCTCGAGCCATAATGTTGCATTATCGAACTCAGCGTTTCTGCCCCTGTCTTGGGGTTAGAAGAATTAATTAGTGGATGGTCAAGTTCCATCTCTACCAAATTCGTTCTCATCCTTTCGAATTCATGTGTGAGTCAGTTAAGTAGTAAGTGGTAAAATTGCACTTATTTATTTGTTTATACTCGTATCCATGCTCTGTGGACAAGAGTTATTCCATGGGTGGTTGTTCATACCCGTTAAAGTTTGTAATCCAATTCACACTCTAGGAGTTTGGAGTTGTTTGGAAGACTGTCGAATTCGATTTTCCCTTAGCTAGTTTTCTTTCCCCCCAAGTATTGGGTTTTATTCAATCAAGTGACTGGTCAACCCTGATAACTATCAAGCCATGTTGACTTCATTGTATGGTAGGATTTGATTGGTCATATGTCACAGCGAATAAAGAAAGGAATGACAGAGCCTACTATCTTATTACATATCTATAAAGTCAAATGTGGAAGCAAATCCTAAAATTAAAAGCAAATGAATGAAAAATAAATAAACTAAGTGAAATAGCATCGTAAATGCTCGATATTCCATGCCCTTGGGAGTGTGACGCCATCAACAATCTCTAGCTTGAAAGTTCCCTTTCCAAGCCTCCATTCAATGATATATGGTCCTTCCTAAGTAGAATTCATATGCAAAGGGGCAGGGAAAACCCGTTTTAAGATGTGGCCGCCGATTTCAAAGGTTCTAGGTAGGACTTTAGTGTTGTAGTATTGGATGATTCGGTGTTGGTGCGCAGCTACTTTCAAATCAGCTTCTCCACGCTTCTGATTAACAAATCTAGAGATTCCAAGAGGAGATCTCTATTTGCTCTAGGATCGTAGTAGGTCATTCGATAAGAAGGAGCTTTGAATTCAACAAGAAAAACGGCTTCGGAGCCGTAAGCAAGGGAAAATGGAGCATGGCCAGTCGTCGACTTGTGGGTGGTCCTATAAGCCTATAGTGTTATCGAGAGTTCATTCACCCACTTGCCTCTAGCCTTTTCCAAATGTTTCTTCAGAATGGACTTTATGATTTTGTTCATAGCTTCAACTTTTCCATTTGCTTGAGGGTGAGCAACTTTAGCAAATCTCTTTTCAATATGATGTTGACGGTAGAAGTCTTTGTATACAGCACTATCAAATTGGGTTGCGTTATCAATTACTATAGTTAGCAGAGGGCAAAATGACAGATGAAGTTCCAGACGATGAAGTTGATTACTTTCTTCGTCGTGATCGTGGCTAAAGGTTCTACTTTGGTCAATTTGGTGAAGTAATCAACTGCGACGATGACGTACTTTGCACCACTTTAGAGATTGGTAAATAATCTATAGTATCTATCCTCCATATAGCAAATGGCCATGGACTGACCATTTGTGTGATTTCTGGCGGCGGAACTCTCGGAACTTTTGCATACATCTGCACTTATCACATCACCTTGAATAATCAGCAGCATCTCGGTTGACAATTAGCCAATGATACCCATAACGGAGTATTTTCTTGCTAGGGATTTTTCCCTAGTGTGATCGCCACATTTCCCTTGATAAACATCCTTTAGGATTCACTTTTTTCATCATGATTGATACATCGGATTTAAAGGATAGAAAACCCTTTCTACACATAACTCCTTCCTGAATGATATATCGTGAAGCTTAGCGAAGGACTTATCGTTTTCCATTCCTCGGTTCGGGAAGAACTCCATGTAGTAAATAGTCTTTAACTGGAGTCATCCACGACTCCTTCTCAGTCTTCGTCTCTAGTACCCGATTGATTTCCATCAGTTTATGCTCAAAGTGTTTAATAATTCGACTGGGACTAAGTGCACTTGTTGTGCTTCCCCAGTGCTAGCAAATTTTGCCAATGAGTTGGCCACTTTATTTTGATCTTGAGGAATGTGTATAATATTATAGTATTCAAAGTCATTCAACGGCTCTTGGGCTCGAGTAAGGTACAGGACAAGTCATTGTCTTTTAGCCTAGTAATCTCCCCTGACTTGGTATATTACCAATTATGAGTTGCAAATGATTCCAAAAGATCTTATCCTCGGTTCACTGGTGAGTTTAAGTCCAGCAATCAGAGCTTCATACTCAATTTCGTTGTTTTTTGTAGGGAAATCAAACTTTAAATCATAGAAAATTGACCGATCTTCTTGAGTTACTAGCACAATTCCAGCTCTAGCACAACGATCATTTGATGCCCCATCCATATACAACTTCCACCATATGGTAGGGGTTTCACCGCTCTTTGGAAAATCATCCTATGTAGCGAATTCTACAATACAGTTTGCCAGTGCCTATCCCAGGATAGCCTTCCGAGGAAAATGAGTAATGTTGAATCGGCTCTGTTTGATTTTCCACTTGAGTATCCTTCTAGATGCCTTAAGTCGCTATAGGACCTGTCGTAACGGCTGGTCGGTGTAAACGTTGATAGGATAAGCCTAAGAATAGTGATGGTGCTTTCGTGAAGAAATCAACAAGAGATATGCCAATTTCTCTATCTTCATATAGTTCCTTTTAGCTCCTATTAATCGCTTTCTAACATAATAAACTGGTTTCTAGATTCAGTTGTCTTCATGAATTAGTTATGCACTTATAGCATGTACCGACACGACCAAGTAGATGTACAAGTCTTCACGATTTACCGGCTTTGATAAGATGGGAGGTCTCTTTACTTGGTTCGCTAAAGTTTCAATGTGTCTTTACAATCCTGTATCCATTCAAATTCCCTTTTCCCTCTTCTAATTAGGTAAAAGAAAGGAATGCATTTATTGGTAGATCTAGAAATAAATCGACCTAGGGCAACATCCTTCCCATTCAGGCTCTGTACTTACTTGATGGTCTTTGGCGCTTGGATATTGCGAATAGCTTGGATCTTCTTGGGATTGTCTTCGATTCTGTGGGCATTAATGATGAAACCGAAGAACTTTCGTGATGCAACGCCAAAAGAACATTTCAAATGATTGATCTTCATTTTATAGTATCGGAGGATATCAAACATTTCTGCCAAATCTCTAATGTGTTCACTAGATCTTCATTACTTCATGAGCATATCATCCACATACATCTCCGTCATCTTCCGATCTGATCTTTAAACATTTTGTTGACTAGACATTGGTAGGTCGCTCTAGGATTCTTTAGTCCAAACAGCATTCCCACATGCAATATAATCCAACATCGGTAATGAAGTTGGCATGCTCTTGATCGAGAATGTGCATCAAGATTTGGTTACACCCAGAGTATGCATCCATGAAAGATAGAAATTCATGGCTTGCAGTTGAGTCTACCAGCTGGCCGATCCTTGGAAGGGGGAAGCTATCTTTCGGGCATGCCTTGTTCAAGTCCAAGTAATCAACGCATGTCCGACATTTTCCATTCACTTGTCTTACAAATACAGGATTAGATACTCATTTAGGATAGAGGGCATCGTGAATAAACTCATTGTCTTTGAGCCTATCCATCTCCTCTTTAAGAGTGGTAGATCTTTCCAGATCTATGCCATATTGGATCTGGACCAGCCCGCAGCGGTAGTGGTGGGTGTATTTCAATTTTTTTTATCCTATTGGAACTTTACTAGGCCTATGAAGTCTAATTCATTTAGACAAATTCTTAATTTGTTTAAATAAAATCATGTATTTTATTTAAATTTAAGTATTTTGTAATGTAAAGTTAATTTGAATGATATGATTTATATATATACATGTATCATATAAAAATACGTATGTGTGTGCGTGTGCAAAATAATAATCTATGAAGAGTATAACATGCCCATATATAAATTGGGATTTACATCGCAACGGATACATTAGCTCATTTCATATGTATTTTATGTTGCATAAATATATGCATAAATCTATAATGCAAAGTATATAAATACGCATACATATATTTAAAATATATTTTATAACTAAAAGTCTTAAAATTAAATATATATATATATACACTTTAAAATATTTGTATAAATATATATAAATAATTAAATGTATAAAATTATACATACATACATACATAATAATTAAAATTATACTTATAAGGTTAGATAAAATGTATATATATGAATAATTAATTACATTCAAATACTTAAAATATAAAATATATATTTTAAAATTATTCCCAGATCGAAATTAGCATAACAAACATAAAATAACAATTTTATAATTTTAACATTATTATATATATAATAAATAGTTTTGATCATAATAATTAAAAATATTAGTAATAAATATTAAAAAATCAAATTATAAATTTACAAAAATTTAGGATCATAAAATACAGATTCAAAACTTTTTTCATGATTTTTTGAAATAAAATATATTTTTAGCAAATAAAAGAAATGTTCAACTGAAGTAATTTAATTATTAAAAATATTAAATATTAACAAAAAAGTTTGAAATTTTTCCATAGGTCACTGCATAGACGTATTAAATTAAAAATAATAATTAGTGCAATAATTAATTTAGATATAATAAACAATTCGAACAATCAATAAAAGATAATTTAAAATTATTTATATATAAAAAAATTATTTTCGAATTTGATAATTCATATTATGTATAAATAGCTGTAAGTAAAAATTCTAAGCTATTCATACATTATAAATATACATATATATAATTATATGTTTAAAATATACATTAGTCTATATTTAAATTAATATATAAATATACATAAAAAATTAGTAATGACAAAATTTAATTTTTTTCAGCAATTTTTTTTGTATATACATAAATTATAACACGTAATAATATAACCATGCACATAACTAAACTAACTTGTGACAAATACATATACCTAAAAAAAATCTCACCTAGCTAGATGTACAGCATTAATATATATATATATATATATATATATATATATATATATTTGGGATTAATCAATATTAAATCATAAAATATGATATGATTACTATAATATATAAATAAATCACCAATTGATGATGCCTTTGAGTCTGCTTGAATCAATGAATTCTCTTCTCTAGTTATGCTCGATCCGTTAGATTGCAAGTCTGGAATCTTCGACTTTTTCTATCAAATAGTGTTTTTACTTAACTTGATTGATTTAAGATTCGTGGAACCGATGTAGGGATTAACTTCAGCCAGCAAACTTGATAATTATGTTAGCCAACAGGTTTTGATTAAGGGTTTAGAGATCCATATATATATATATATATATATATATATATATATATATATAGCCTTGTACAAGAGAGATATTAGGACAATCTCATTACCTATTCTCTCTTAATCTTAGCCATCCATATCTAGGTCTAATCCTAAGTTTTAGCCACCACCAATAACTTGTTAGAATCGAAATTTGCAGCGATAATGATGGGCTTTACACCCATTTAAGCCCAAGCCAAAATGTTAATTAAATCAATTAATAGCTTATCGATATCGTATATCGACTGGTACATTTACAACTATTATAAATATATAACAATTTTTATTTCTCAAACCGTATTCAAATTTTTATAATTAATGTTTCATAAATATTAATTAATTTAATTTATTTATAACAATTATAAACAAATTAAATCATTCGATCTTAAGGGAATTCATCAATACAGTTGTGTAACTCTTGGGTGTAAATTTGATCAGCAATTAACACTGAACTATTTGAATGTTAACGTTCATATGTCACTTAGCAAGTGGTGTGACATTATGGGCAAATTTATCGCTTATTCATTTTCAGTAAAATCTTATTTAATTTAATATGTTTTACACGTTAGTGACATTTATATACACTAATTCTCTTAGTCAAAACTGTATCACTTTGGATTTATGGAATTTGGTAATGGTAAAAATTCCAATATCATCCATATTCAATTCTATATTCCAAACACATAATGCTTGGTTCAATAATAACAATTATTACTAACCGTACTACTCTGGCCAGGATTTTGACTTTGGGTTGACTTGAGTTGACCATGATGCTAACCTCATATAACTGAAGTGACGAATCCTCTCTTGAATAGTGTCTTCCTTCCAATACTTCCACTAGACCCAACTATAATCACTTGATGGATGTCATTCCATGATTTGACTATAATCAAAGCAGAATTTTTCATACTGAAGGTTGACAGTATTCTCAAGTCGAAAGAATAATGTAAATTAGTCACATCGATATTTTTTGTTTGACCTTAGTTATATTAATCAACAAAAAACTACCGAGTGAGTTGTTCAATAGTTATTCAATAACTATCAGTACATAACCTCTAGGTGCCCCCAGCAGTCATGAGTAATACACTGCCCAAAATTTGAAAATCATTATGTACTCTAGTCTCATTGAATACATCAATATCTAGTATCGATGCATCTTGACTAGAAATATTTAAAATGATGTATTTTGTAGCAATGTGATCCAATACTCATGATTACAACTAATTGTAATTACTATCACAAACACGTTATTTATGGATTTTCTACCAAATATGTTTTTAATTAAAGATTTAATTATTTATAAAACATTATAACAAATATAAAACAGAAAGAAGAAACGCCTTTATTTTGAACAAGAATTAATTTCGAAGTTAATAAATTACAAAATTTCCCCTTAAGCATATCCCTGATATTATTATGCCACTTTTTTGTTTCACTAGGACATGCCTCGGGTTGATATTCAATGCATGGCTCACAATAGCAAGTGAGATCCCATATATTTCAGAGTGAGTCCAAGCGAACACACCGAGATTTTCTCGAAGAAAACCAGCAAGTTCTTTTATCATCAGGGGGCTGAGCTATGCCCGATCTTTAAGATCCATGATGGGTCATCTGGTATGACCTTGATATCAATCATCAGCTCACCCATTGCATCCTTGGTCACTTTGGGCTCCTCCTTGTCATCCCTCTATATCTCTATAGAATCGAGTGTGGCACTCAAGCCAAGGATTAGGTGCCGGTTGTCAATCTTCAGTGGCTTGGATGCGGAGAGACATGTCCATGACCATACCTTTCTCCTTTTATTGAGCATCCCTCAATTCAGCAACATAATAGGCAAATCCGGTTTCCTGATCACCATGAACAACTCCAACCGCATTATCTCCCAAAGACTTCAAAAGTCAAACACCATGGGGCAAGAGCTGCTTGAAATTTAGCTAGGGTCGGTCGTCCTGGAAAAGAATTGTATGGAGAGTCAACGTCCAAATCAACAAATGGAAAAATCCACACTCTCTTGCGATCACCTTCTCCCAACTCCACGAGAAATTCAACATAACCAACAGCGTCGGACGCAGCACCATCCCATGAATGCGGGCCTTAGATGGTTTCAAGTCCTTGGCTTCCATCCTTATCTGATCATAAGATTCTTTGAAAATTATATTTATAGAGCTTCCACAGTCCACTAAAATCCTCCTCACTAAGGCGGGGCCGATTATGGCCGAATTGACCATTGGGTCGATTGTCGGGTGCTTCGACTTTGTTTGCATCACTGTTTTTAAATACAATGTCATTGTCATTATACGTTGTTGTTTTACCGAAGCCCCATCTTATGTACTTAAACAACATTCAAAATTCACATGCTTGATCGCACTAGTGTAGCGCTCCATCTCATGCCAACTCTTATCAGCTGGACGTGGTCCTCCGACTATTGCATTGATCACTAATCTTCCACCAGTCCGTGCAGGCTCCTCAACCCTATGCAGTGCTTATCCCCGGTCGGGGTCAGATATCCCTTGCCCGCCATCTTACGGGGCTTTAACAAACTGCTATAACTTTCTTTTTCGAATCAATTTCTCGATAATATCCAAGGGATGCCTACACTCATTTGTGTTACGACCATAACGTTCGTGAAACCGACAATACTTTCCTATTTATTTCTACTTCTCCATTGATTCTTTTGGAGGTGGCTTCCTGTACTGCATGGTATTACAGGTAGACAAATAGACATTCTTTAAAGATGTATTCAGTGGCATGTAACTATCATAAATCAGAATCTTAGGCTTTCCTCTTCCAGGATCCCTCTTTCGTTCTAGGTTCCTATCTCCACCCTTGTTTTGTGATTCGGTTTATTTTTGACATTCACTTGAACTTTTTCATACTATCAATAGACTGGTTCACTATAATGTTATTTTGTACTCTCTCTCTCCCCACTTGATTCCACAATATCATTCTTACTTAAACATCTGGGTTCCTTAGTCCTTAGATACCGAGCTATCTTTACATAGAAACACTCCAATGTTGTGGTTAATTTGCCAGCTAACCAGTCTCCAAAATCAAAATCTGAGTCAATCCCTCTTGTTACCGCCATCAATATAAAATGATCGTTTGGATCATTAACTTCCGTGATGGCTGCATAAAATCTCATCGAGCAATCTTTCAGCGATTCTCCCGAAGCATGGATCATGCTGGATTGGGACATTACATCTTTGGGGCAAGTTGCGTGCATATGAAACTGCTCCACAAACTTCATTTATAAATCGTCAAATCTAGAGATTAACCGTGGAGGTAATCTTGTAAACCACATCATTGTTATGCCAGAGAGAGTTATAGAAAAACATCTGCATTTTGTGGCATCATCGGCTCGTGTTGATCCATCATCCATTCATATCTCATGGTATGTTGGCTAAAGTCGTTTTTCCCACATAGGTAAACATCAATGGCATGTTGAACCTCCTTGGATACTTGGCATGCGGAATATTATTAGTGAACGGGGTATGGCTTCTCAAGATTCCTCGATCATCATTGGTCGAGCCTTGGCTCTTTCTCACTAACCGTCTAACCATAGACGACAAGTCCGACGTTTAGGTACTTGAAGCCAAGCGGTGGTCGTGTTCCACCTCACGTGCATGGTACGATCGATGTATACGGGCCATTCCACACGTTCTTATTTCAACATCCTCTCGATGTATATCACATACATTCACTTTGTCATCATTTTGGGGAAGTATATGGTCAGCATTTGCTTGAACTCCAGCATCCATAGCATCGCAGCATTGTCAGTATGTAACCCTATTGTCACTGATTGGTATCTTCTATTCAACGAACGATCGGTACTGATAGTTCCAGATGGATTGGCACTGATCGTTATCGCGCTATTTGGAATGATTGGTTGAAGGTGGAGTGATTCTTCAGTGTAGTATTCATATGTTCTACGGCGTCTACGTCTGTAATAGTCATCCAATGAAGTAGAACTCTCCAATGCGAAGTAAGCGGCAGGATCGCCCTTTGCGTTCTCATGTTGTTTCTGACTGAGTTGGTTCATTAGATCGATATTGGCTTGAATTTGCCGATTCAATTATCAACGGTTGTCCACTAGCTCTCTCATCATATTCTGGAATTCATCTCTTGTAATGGAATCAGCTGGATTCTGGACATCAAAGTGGATTGGTAACATTCATATCTACTAGTTGATTGCTTGGGCCTCCTTGCTGGATGTTAGTGTTCTCATTCCCTTCTGCATTCTGAGAATTATATCGGGTGTTCCTAACCATTATTGATAGCTTTACTTAGACTTTTACAAATCTAAATAGAACAAGCAACCTTCTTAAAGATAACTATGGACCTCCTTTGGGGGATTATGCAATCCATAACAACAAAGGGATCTAAATAAGTTAAGAATCAAACGTCCTCAGTGAAAGCACCAAAATGTTTATAGCAAAAGTGGGAATAAACACTCAAGAATAGAATAACAGGGAAATAAATGAAGAACGATCAAAATTAAATGGAGATGATAAGTAAATAAGCAATCAGAATTAAGTGGTAACAAAGACTCAGGATTTATAATGGTTCGACATTGTATGCCTACGTCCACTTTGAAGAATTTGCTTTATTGATGACCTGTAAATCTGATTACAATAAAGTAATGCTAATGGCGCTTGATTACAATGGAGTTCAAAGCAACCAGCAGTGTAAAGATCTTTTAAATAAAGAAAGAAGTTTGTATTTACCGGTGAAGATGATGAAACATCTCGCTGGAAATTCAGCATAAGACTCTCTAGATCAATAGGAGCCTACCAGAATGATCGAAAGTCCTAACTCGATTGTTGGAATAATCGATACCGATCATTCACTTTTCCCCAATGCACGTGCAATCATTTCTATGAGATTCCCTATGCCTCTAGTCCATGCTTCCAAAGTTTGTGTCATTCTGAGTAGTGTCGATGAGATACTAACCAATCTTCATTGAATTGGATCGTTTATGCTGAAACGGTCTGATTGTTCATTAATAATGTATACCGATCATTCAAACTTGCTTATTTCACATGCAATCATTTGGGGTAACTCCTCTCCAGTATATTGATATTCTGAAAGTTTCAAGTGAGTTGGACTTGTAGATTTTGAGATATTGATCGATCATCGTCGAATTGAGCTATGTAATCGATATGATATGGTCCATAGCATTGAATATAGGTCGTACCTTATCTATCTTCAAAGAATTGTGAACTTCCATGCTTTTAATATTTATTTGAGTACCATGATAGTTAATCCGATACATCGATCCTGATGACCATTGGGTCTGTCTCGTCTGATTAGTCTAGATATAATCAAGCCTAAAGGCTAGATAACATATGTGTGTGTGTGTGTATAAATGTATGTATGTATGTACGTATGTACACATATGTATGTGAATTGATAAAAGTATTATTAAATTTAAATATAAAGATCGAGTTAAAAAGGTTATCTTTTTTGGCGACAACTTTAAATATAGTGTTTTACGATTTAGATTGACTAACTAGAATTAGTATTTGGATATATGTGTGTGAATTTGATTAACTAGAATTTTTTTCGATTTGAAATTTAAATTCGAAACATACATATTCGAATTTAATTAATATAAATAATGAAATTGTTTTATAAATTAAAAATGGCCGAGACCAATTTTATTAATATTAAATTTAAATATAATAAACCAAGTTTAAAATGATTAACATTTTACCATACAGCCTATATAAGTTTCAAAATTCACTTTCACCCTTTCCTAAAAATAGGTTTTAAAAAAATTACATTGTAGGCTACAAATAATTGCAGTTTTAACTATAAATATTTGCAGTATAAACTGTACATTTTTGCTGAAACTAATTACAGGATTATTCCGTGATATCTGTTTTGAAAAGAATTTTTTGGTATTGATTATGAAAATAAGGGATGGATCTTAATTTTTACTAAATTATAAATACATATATACTTTAACTAATATTGAAACACGCACACATACATAAAACTACACATACATAATTTTATCAAAGGCAACACACACACGTGTGTGTGTTGTAGTATATGTATGTGTATGTGTATGAACATATATATATATATATTATAAATATACAAACTATTATCCCATCTTTTGGCAAGGCCGTAATAATAAGAAATTAACTGGAAACCAAAGACAGTTCATCCCTGGGATCGATTATACATAAGTTTACTATGGATATCGGTAAATTTTTCCCGAGTCCAGATCGAGCTACAATTGATATGACCTGACAAGAAAATCTATAAGCGCCGACATTCCCAATTTCAAGTCAATAGGAGTTCGTATGCTCAAGATATTGATTGATCAAGGTCAAGGAAATCAACTATATTTGTATCCATACAAGTTTGTATCCATCCCTTCGGAAAGTTTTATTTCGTATCCATCAATCATCGACTTCCTTGATGTCCATCAAAGGAAGACTACTTCGTATCCATGGAGAGTTTCCATTTCGTATCGATCATGTTTTCTCCACTTCGTATCCATCAACAAACAACATTTCGTATCGATCTTATTCGTACAGGCTTAGTATCAGTCTCTCCGTCAACTCATTTTGTATCGATCAGCCATTGATCGGTACAAAACATGCCATTAAAACGATTGATACGACACTACACTTCGAAATTATCGATACAAAGTCGGAGTCTTCAATCGATACGAAGAGCCTAAATTCATATCGACACGAATTGAAGTGGAAATTATCGATACGGAGTAGCCTTAGGCATCAATATGAAATAACGTCAAAACCGTCGATATGAAAGAAGTACTCCTGATCGATACGGACAAAGCGTGTAAAAGTAGAAGACTCGGTCACTCGGCATGAAAAGTGGATCGATCCCAAAATTTAGCACCACGTTACCTGATCGATTCGAACCAGAAGCGATATAAAGCCATCGATACGAATTGTATTGATACGAACTCGACAGTTTTTCGTAAATACAAACTTGGATCGATCATAACTCCAAATCTACATGTCCGAATGCCACCAAACTTTCATAAGAGCTTGTGTACCACCTCTATTTGGTCTGTGATCGATCTCGTCCCAAATGGATGATTTTTGGATTGATATGAAATGTGTGCATATCGATCATGGATCGATTCCAATCAACATCGGATCGAACTGGTGGTCCTACCCACATGTGAGAAGGAGTCTTCCTAGATTTGAGCCGGATATTTACAGCCTACACCTATAAATAGCGACCCTGGACCTACAGAAAAGGGACTGTTTTGGCTTCTCTACGCTGATACTCTGCCGAAATCATTACTGCACTTTAGTTGTACCATTGTAATCTCTTATAATCAGTAAGTCAAATTCAATAAACATCAATCATTTCATAGTGGACGTAGGAAATAAGTCGAACCACTCTAAATTTGTGTGTTTCTGTGTTTTTTTATTATCTATTGATTGGTGTATTTTTTAAATCTACCACATTTTACATTTACTTTCTTTATTTTATTTCTTTAAACACATCCGAAGAGTGTTATGCCCAATTTTGGTATAATCACTTTGGTGCTTTCACTGAGAAAACCCAGCTTTTCTCCAACTCATTAGATCTATTGTCGATATCACATTTCGTGAATCTAAGGGGAAGATGCAGATCACAAGCCTAGAATTTCCTCCATCCTATTCAGATTTAGACCAAGTTTAGGAGAGAACTTCACTATTCACTATGGTCGCTATCAGGACTACCTCAACCGTTGTAGATCAAGAAGGATGGGATAGGCATAACCCCACATAACTTCCCTTTGCAGGCCAAAATGTTGTTGGACCTTCGGATCCATAAGGCCTTGTCACCAGGGAGAAGTACCAACTATTGATGCAAGAGCTAACTCAAAGCTGCCAACAGCTTACGCAGTAGCTCTGTGCCAACCCGAAGTTAACCAATCAGCTGAATCATGAAAGATGAAGGAGATCTAGAAGGGATAAGGCTTCCTACTCATCCACTGAAAGTTCAGCTTCTTCTGATTACAATCATGGATCCACACATCCATGGTTGGATGGAAGCTATACACAGGCTGCCGGACATTAGCGCACTTTGAATCTTGGGCAACCGAGAGTTGGTCCATCAACCAGCCACTAGACCGGCCCTCCTCCAGAGGAGGGATGGCTCCTTATCACACTACTAACAACCGCACTACTCCCGCTACTACCGAGTTAGGAGCTGACGCTCGAAATTGAACGCATCCGAACCGTCGCTAGCATGATTATACTCCTGAGCCTTATGTTCCTAAAGACCTAGAGGCAAGGAGGAGAGATATGGACCATCGACTGTGACCGGCCTATCCTTGCATTGTGGAATACGACCACACCTTGGCTCAGCATGCCCGGAATGTCTAGATGTCAGACATCTCGATAATGATCCATCAAATGATCTGTGAAACCAATGACGACTGGGGAATCTCCCGGAGTCATACCCCTTTCACCAATGACATCCTATGTGCTGAACCGCCTTGACGATTTAGAATGCTAACTCTACCAATTTATAAAGGGAGCTCTGACCCTAACCAGCACATTTTAAAGAATGAATGGTTGATGAATGTTGCATGGGCTGATGATGCCGTCAAGTGCCGAAGTTTCCTAATCTCTCTGGGTGCATCGCAACTATATGGTTTACTCACCTACCACCCAAATCTATTTCATGTTTCGACCAATTGGCAATGAAGTTTGTTGAACAGTTTCGCGTGCATGTCACAAGGCCCAAAGATATTAATACCTTGTCCAACATAACTCAAGCTCTCGGAGAGACACTCAAACGTTATCTAGAGAGGTTTCATGGTACGTGCATTGAGATTAGTAATCCTAATGACAATTCCACTCTGATGGCACTGACTAAGAGAATCGATACCGATTCTAAATTTGGTAATTGGTTGGCCATAAAAACCCTTGCGTCATTGGGTCGTTTCTATTCCAAGGCAGCTCAGATCATGAGAAGAGTGGATGCGAAACAGTCTAGGAAAAAGGATGATGTAGGCCCCAATGTGGAGGGAATCCAAAGCAATGTCACTATGAAACAAACAGTGGAGTGTTCCAGAAAGGTGCAGTTAAACATACAGAATAAGCAGAATCAGCAGAAAGGCGATGGAAATCAAGGTCGGAAGCGAGATCTGAATCGTGAACCACGACATAGGGCTCCCATGTTTAACACATATACTCTTTTATATACATCTCTGGAATATGTGTACTTGCAAATTATATACTATCCAATATAAGAAACCTTCTCCGAAGCAATTGTCAGAGAAACAGATTCAAACAGGGAAGTTTTATAGATTTTATGATAGTTATGGCCACAACATGAATGAATGTCATCATCAACTGGACATTATCGAGAAGTTGATCCGAGAAATAAAGTTGAAGCGGTTTGTTCGGGCACCGCAGTCTAGAGGTGGAAATCCCTCAAATCAAAACCAAATACCGAATTAGGTTAGACCGGAGAGGCCCGCTCATACCGGTCGGAGGTTAGTGATTAACACTGTTAGCGGTGGTCCTCATCCAACGGATCAAAGCTGGAGGGAAATGGAGTCGTATGCCAACTCTATTAGGCATGCAAGCTTCGAATGTTGCAATAACTTGAAAGATAGGGCTCTGACTAAACAACATAAAATGATGGTAGACGACATCGTATTTCGAGATTGGGATGCCGACAGAGTCGAAGCCCCAACCATTGATCCACTAGTCATTTCATCTTAGATATATCTTTCTTGGATGAAGAGGGCCTTGGTGGACAGTGGAAGTTCAGTGAACACACTCTTTAAGCGAGCCTATGATCAAATGAAGATGGAAGCGAAAGATTTGAAACCTTGTTAGTCTCGTATTCATGGCTTCAATGGAAGTGTGACTATACCCATTGGGATGGTGGAGCTACCAGTGGAGTTGGGAGTTGGAGAGCGTTGGAGAGTCCGGATATTGCATTTTATTGTATAAGATATTGACTCACCATACAACGCTTTCTTGGACCGACGGGCCCTAGCTGAGTTTAGGGCCACTATCGCCCCTTGGTGTCTAACTTTGAAATTCCCTACCAGCAATGGATTCGGAGTCATTCAAGGAGACCGGGCTACGGGACGAGCTTGTTATGTTGCTGAGTTATGGGAAGCACATCAAAAAGAGAAGGGAAAGGGCGTAGAGGAATCTCTCTGCGTCCGCTTTGCTGATAATTGATAGTTAACGCCTGGGCCCAGCCAGGGCATGACAACCAATTCCCAACAGGTCTTGACCTAAGAGATACTGAAAGCGATGACGAAGTCAAAGACAGTCAGGCTTCTCCGGCAGAGCTGACGATCGATGTTTCGATCGATAATGATGATGATTCTAAAATGGTAAAGATTGGATCTCAACTAAGCCAACAGATGATGGAGGAATTGGGAGAATTTCTCTAGTTGAACATGGACGTGTTTCCTTGGATGCACTCTGACATGTGTGGGATCTCGTCGGACATCGCTAGCCACATATTGAATATTGACCCGCAGCATGTCTGGGTCAGGCAAAAAAGTGTGGTATGGATCTAGAGAGATCTGCCGCCCTTAAGGAAGAGGAAGATAAACTTAGGTCAAACGGGTTTATCCGAGATGCATTATATCAAGAATGGCTGTCCAACCCTGTACTTGTCAGAAAACCTAACGCGAAATGGAGAACATGCGTTGACTACTCAGACTTGAATAAAGCTTGCCCTAAAGATAGTTTTCCACTTTTCCTGATTGATCAGCTCATAGACTCAACGGCCGGACATGAACTCTTATCCTTCATGGATGCATATTCTGGCTACAATCAGACACCGATGCACCCAGCTGATCAGGAGCATACCGGCTTTGTCATCGATTTGGAAATCTATTGTTATAAAGTGATGCAGTTCGGACTTAAGAATGCCCGGGCAACCTATCAGAGGCTCGTTAACCGAATGTTCGCTAACCAGATCGGAAAAACTATAGAGGTGTATGTGGATGACATGCTTGTGAAGTTATAATTCTCCACCAATCATATCAAAGACCTGGAAACGATGTTCAACATCCTCCGAGAGTACAGAATGAAACTCAATCCATCGAAGTGTCACTTTGGGGTTGCATATGGAAAATTCCTTGGATTCATCGTTAATGCTTAGGGAATTGAAGCCAATCCCGAGAAAATATGGGCAATTAGAAATCTTGAAACTTCGAAGACTATAAAGAAAGTTCAGAGCCTCAATGGGAAGGTAGCAGCACTGAGTAGGTTCATTTCAAAATTCACTAAAAAAATGCATTCCCTTCTTCGTTCTATTCAGAAAAGGGAAACAGAACTTTGAATGGAATATAGAGTGTAAGGGCGCATTCCAAGCACTGGTTCAACACTTGTCCATACCACCAATTCTGTCAAAACCTATTGATCGCAAGAGACTGTACATCTAGTTGGCGGTGTTAGAAAACGCAATCAGTGCTGCTTTGTTTTGGGAGGAGGACTGGGTACAATGGCCAGTCTATTACATCAGCAAACGGCTGACCGGAGCAGAGATAAATTATCCAAAGTTGGAGAAGTTAGCTTACTATCTTGTCATTGTCTCGAGAAAGCTTCATCCGTATTTTCAGGCTCATCCTATCACTGTCTACACCAACCAGCTGTTACGACAGGTCTACGCAGCCTGAGACATCTGGTAGGTTACTCAAATGGAACATCGAGCTGAGTCAATTCGATATCACTTACACACCAAGGCGAGATATTCAAGTACAAGTCCTAGAAGACTTCATCGCTGAATTCACTATGTCGAAGGACTTGCCCGAAACCAGTGAATCTCCCAAATAAGTTTGGAAGCTACGTACTGATGTCGCATCAAATGACCATTGCTCAAGCGCTGGTGTTATGCTTGAAACTCCTAAGGCCGATCTATATGCTATCCTTTGAAGTTTGATTTCCGTACGACCAACAACGAGGCCGAATACGAGGCCCTTCTCGTTGATCTAAGTCTTGCTAGAGATTAAGAATTGTTGCTATGGATATTTACTGCAATTCACAATTGGTCGTATGCCATGTTCGGGGGAGGGGGGGGTACCAGGCCAAAGACCGAAGACTGACCGCTTATCTCGCTCGGGTCTAAGAGATATTGAATCAGTACAATTATTATTTCATTTATAGCATACCCCGAGAGCACAATCAAAAGGCTAACTCCTTAGCAAAGTTAATCAGTACCGATAAGGCACAACAAGTTGGCATTATTCCCATTGAGACATTATCTTCCCCAAGTATTGATCAAATGGAGACCGACTGGGTACTTGAAGTCATACCCGATAAGGAGTCATGGATGACTTTGTTCCGAAACTATCTTGAGCATGGGACCTACCAGAGCATAGGAGTGAGAAAAGACAAGTTCTTTGAAAGGCTTCGCAGTTCACTATTCAGAGTGGAGTCATGTATAGAAGAGCGTACTCTGTTCCTTTACTCCAGTGTATCGCCAATGATGAAATCAATCGAGTATTGCATGGTGTGTATGAAGGAGAATGTAGCTATCACACTGGGGGGCAAGCTCTTGCTAAAAAAGTGCTCCGATATGGTTATTATTGGACGAATGTAAATCGTGATGCATCAGATTATGCCAGGAAATGTGACAGATGTCAAAAACATGCTCGGATTCCAAGAGCCTGCCTATTGAAATAACTCAGATGGTCAGTCCATGGCCGTTTGCATTATAAGGCACCGACGTTATTGGGTCTCCACTTCTAGGTAAAGGTGGCATGAAGTACACCATCATTGCAGTTGATTACTTTACTAAATGGGTGGAAGCCGAGCCCCATGCCACTATCACAACGAAGAAAGTCATCAACTTTATTATACGCAACATTATCTGTCGATTTGGTCTCCCACATACCATCATCGCTAACAATGGAGTCCAATTCGATAGTGTCGAGTTCAAGAATTTCTATCAACGATCCCATATCTAAAAGAAGATCTCTGCAGTTGCACGCCCTCAAGCGAATGGATAGGTCGAAGCTGTTAGTAAAGTAATAAAGCCCGTTCTGAAGAAGTGATTGAAAAATGCCAGGGGAAAATGGGTCGATGAACTTCCTATGATCCTATGGGCTTATCGAACAACCCACAAATTCGCGACCAGCCATACTCAGTTTTCACTTTCTTACGGTTCAGAAGCCGTTATTCCAGTCAAGTTGGAAGTGCCTTCTCATCATGTGACACATTATGATCTGAAGACTAATGCTATACTTGCTGAATCTCTGGACTTATTGGATGAGAAGCATGAAGAGGTTGATTTGAGGGCAACCGTGCACCGAAGTCGAGTCTCCCGATTGTACAATGCTAAGTTCCGACCCCGAACCATTGAACTCGGCGATCTTGTCCTCAAGAGATTTTACCCGGTCCCTTCGCATATGAAACCAATGTGGGAGGGACATATGTCATTGAAAGAAGACTCGAAGATGGCACATTCAAATTATCGACCATTGATGGGCTCACTTTGCCAAGAGCCCAGCGAGAGTCTTCGTCGCTACTACACATAACAAGCTTTATTTATTCATTCAGTCTGTTTTCATTTGCAATTTTTTTATGCATTTCAAAATTTAAATTCGTAATAAGGCAACTGACTTTGCCATATTTTCTTTTTTCAGCAATAAAATGCATTCTCTTTGAGCCAGAGTAATGATTCTTAAAATTCGTCATGTGACCATTACAATGCATGGAGAGCTAAGTTCCACACTATAGTGGGACCTATTCAAATAGGGAGTGACTGTGATACGACCAGTCACTCGCTAAGTGAAACCTAAGCTCGAAGGCAAGTCATCACACTGAAGCCAAAAAGGGATTGATACATGGCAATCCTCTAACTAACTCCGGCTCCCAAAGTGTGAGCTGGAGTATAAACTTACAAATGCTGGCTCGAAGAGGGTAGAACTGTGCACCTAACAACTTTGCCCGTGTTTAAACCACCCGAGGAGGATGGATCCATCCATTTAACGACCTCACTCATAAACTCATGGTGGATGCGACCGACCATCCACGATATTGATAAGTCTATCGCTCCTAGAGTGCGAATGAAATCCTAAAAATCAAACTGATGTGATCGACCGTCTATTAACCAACTCCAGATTCCCAGAGCATGAACTGGAGTATAAAAATCAAAATGGGTGTAACCGACCTCTCATCGGCTAACTCTAAGTCCCTAAAGCATGGGCTGGAGTATAAATACAAACCGGATGTGTATCGATCATCCGTGAAAATACTCCGAGTCCCCGGAGTGCGGACCGGAGTATAAACATAAATTGGGTGTGATTGATCACCCACGAATTAATCTAAGTCCCCAGAGTGCGGACAAAATTCTGAATATCAAACGGGTGTGACTGGCTGCTTGTAAAATACCTTAAGTCCTCGATGCGCAGACATATCTTTGAATATTAAACGGGCGCGTTGACAGCCGATATGCAAATGCAATCCCCAGAGTGTAGATGCAAGTACCAATAGATGAGTGGGTGTGATCCGACCACTTGAACTCGTCTTGTTTCAACTTCGTTCCGATTAATTTAAACTTAATTTATCGAAGGAGGAAAGCGACCGCCTAAAATTCAATTACCAGCTACCGATCGAAACAGTACAATATTGGGACTCGGCTTAATAACTAAACTCAGGTCCGACTCAAAGACTAAGGCTTCATAAGTACATTGAATGGAAGTTTGAGCGCTAAAAACCTTAAGTAAATAAACACAAAACTATGTTGGAAACAAAATGGAATTTTATTTTGACTATTCTTTGAAAAAGAAAGATAAGTACAAAAATCATTCCAAGAAATCCTACTAGCAGGGGTCGAACCCGAATCTATTCATGGCCTACAGGAAGCAAAAAAGAAATTCCTATCTATCTACCAAAAAGGAAGAAAGGAGACATATTTATTCTCTCGATTTCTTCTTCTTCTTCTTCTTCTTCGACGTTGACCCACTGGAGCTACCGCTCGGGTGCCTCTTCAAGCCTTTGCCTTTTGGTGGTTGATCTCCTGCTGGAGAAATTATGGTGACCTCTTCCTCCGAACTCACAGGAATTGAATAACTTCTAAATGCAGAGTCGGAGGGATATGAACACTCTTGATGTTGGAAGATGAGGGAGGCACGCCAGCGTTGACAAACATACCATCGGGAGAAATCATTTGCAAAGGAGCTGGACCAGGACCTACCATACCACCTCTAATACCACTGGCCTGTGCGACTGCTTTCATCTCGGCATTAATCTCGGCTATTATCTCTTCTTCATGAATTGTTTTAGCGTCAGCGGGGATGCTACCAGTTGGGCCCGAAGAGCTAGCCATGAATGCGCCTTCACCCATGACGAATGGCAGGTCAGTAAGTGGGTCATTTTGATGACCAAGGAGTTCCTTCATCATGTGCTCATCAAAAGTAAAAGCGTGCCCCTGCACTCCGTTAGTTGATGTAGTGGCCGTTATTGTGGTTTCCTCCGTCATAAGGGCTTCGTGTTCATGATGCGGCACTTAGGTTGTAGGGTGCACGGCCGATGTGACTCCTATCACTGAATAAAGATAAGAGAAAAAGTGTTAGTGACTACTTCAAACAATGTTCCCGAATTTGAATAAATGTGGAAAATTTTCAGAATACCTTCCTCAGATTGGCTCGTGGGTGGAGCTGGAGTAGCTTCAGGGGCATGCTCGCGAGTTGGAGACAACAATGGTTGATCAGGATTGTAAGCAGGCACAGATAGAGGATCTACCGTGGGAGTAGATTCGGGCTGGGTTGGCTAGGAATTTTAGAGTCCGAATCATGATGCTCAATGCCAGAACCCTCTCCAACCTCCTGATGCTGAGTACCGAGTCTCTCTTTCTCGAATATGATAGTGGCATTGTGGAGAACTCTTCTCTCATCCTCATTCAGCATCCCATTCTCTAATTCGAACTCATCAATGGATTCAGTATGGTGCTCTGCCTTTTCATCTTCAACCAAGGGCACCATGCATTGTATAGATGGATGGGTAATCTTCGAGCCAGCTCAGATTTTGATGCTTCAGAACATTAGCATCATACGTAATAAGGATATCTTCTATGTCACCCTCCAACCTAGCCTCTTCCACTCTCACTTCACCCTCAACGCTGGCTTCGGCTTCCTAGGCCCTTAGCGTTGCTGCATCCCTTTCGTCCCTGAGTGCCACAGCCTGCTCACATGCTTCCTAAGTAGCTTTATTTGCATCTTATTTTTATTTAACAACTTCAGTAAATTTAGCTTTAAGCTATTCAAGCTCTTTTAGCGTTGTATCTCTCTCAGCCATAACTGTGGTGGTCCGGTGCCACATTTCCTCGACCTGGGCTAAGTGTGTTCGCCTCATCTCCTCCATCCTTCGGGTTGCCTCGTTGGCTCTTTTATTAGCCACTGTTATTGAATTTCTTGCAAACTATTTTTCATCATTAAGCACCTAAATTATGTGGTCCTTCTGAGAAATATTAGTTCCTAGCTTCTCGATTGTCTTCGCTCGCTCAAAGGCCACCGCTGATACTTATCTGCGGCCTTCATCTATTCCCGATATTGGCTATGAACATCGTATATGCAGTCATGCATCGCCTGTTCTGCCTCGTTGGGGATTCACTTTAAGTGCGGGGGAAATACAAAGCCTTCAAAACAAATATTTGAAAAATCCTTTTTTTAACTTGGCGATTCTAATCGCTTATTTCCCAGTGGGTTCTATAACGGCTTGTTCAGTGGCGATAGGAGCCTTAATTTCAGTCCTCCGACGCTGCTGGTCAGGCCTTAGTACTTAGGGAAGTGGTATTTGATGTGAGGATTCAAGGGGTTGTTTGCTAGAGTCGAAATATTGTGTTGGACCCTTAGGAGGCGGGGAGTGCGATCGGGAACGAAGACTGTACTGCCTCTCTTTCTCCCTCTCCATGTCTGTTTCCCTCTTGTAGCACTCTCTCTTGATTGGAATAGCCACGATCGCGGTCTCTATTGGCCTCGTGTCTGCGAGACTCAGAATATGAGCTTGTAAAAAAGTGCACAAAACGAAGGCTACCAAGCATAGATTCCCACGTCGACATCGTATCTGTAAAATGAGAAGAGAAACAGAGTTGGTAATCTCCAGGGATAAATAGCTTGTGACTAGAAATTTGTGGTGTCGTGAAGTGTATGTATGCATATGCAAACCCACAACCAACCGGTTGTAATAGCCATACTTGGAGGAGTTGGCTCTCTTATGTCTAAGGCTCTTTGAAGCCCCTATAATTCGGTATCTTGGTGCAAAGACAAGTCATCCGAAATGGAGATGTCAGTTAGTCCCGTAAAGGAGCTCTCCATCTGCGAGAGAGGAATCTCTTGGCTAGTAACAGGAAAAGAGACTAAGACGGTACTGCGCCTAATAGATTTTTGGGCAGTGGACTTTCCTCTTCTTTTCCGCTCTAAAGATCGAGGACTATGCAAAGGTCCAGCTGCGAGCTCATCTCTAGCGGTCATATTCTCATCACCGCCTTGTTCAGTAATTATTATCCCAGAAGCTCTCCTTCGAGCTTGCCGCACCAGGACCGTCCGAAGAACTCCTGGCAGACCAATGATTTGATCTCTATCAATGAGCCCAACGACAACCATATTCTCGTCCATAGGGACTTCATCAATTTCTATATGTTCGGCAGGCACCTCTTGAAGAACTCGTACTATCTCTTTAAACTGAGCGCCTTCAGGTTGTGGAATTTAAGCTGTAAAAGGAAGAAAATGTTAGACTCGACATCAATTACTATTACTAGTTAGTCAGCAAGGAGGCCAGGGGACTTACGTCTTGCTAACCACCGTCTGGCGAACCCCAATGGACACCGAATGTAGAACCATTTGGTCTTAAAGTAACTCAGCTTGCTCCAAGCCCCGGCCACAACTTGGCAATTTCTAACTGATTCTAGAAAAGTAAAGGAAGGGTTGTCCCCGCGACTTTTTATATTGAATAGGTATCTAATCTCCTCTACCGTCGGAGGACAGAAGAGGTGCTCCATGAAGATGACAAACAAACTATTGAACAAGGCATATCCATTCGAGTGCAGCTGAGATGGGGAGATCCTCAAGAAAATAGAACTTTTCAAATGAATTGGTTGAAAGGAGGAAGTGTCCTGGCTGCACACATAAATCTGTTGCAGGCTTTATACCCTTTCGGGGGGTTATGGGCTCTATCTTCTGACCCGTTAGTAAAACATTATCCAGTGGCAACCCATGCCTTAAACAAATTCTAGACTTATCTTCAGAAATATTAGAATGGATAGAATCTTATGGGTGTGTGATGAAGACTTCTCCTGGTAGTTCGTCTAGAGTAGGGCTAATAATGTCGGCTGCGATAACCGACATTTCGATTGTGGGGAGAGGCAGACTCTGAACATCCTACGACTGTGAACTTGGAGGTTCCATAGCTATTGAACTCATAAAAATCATCATTAGATGACAATAAGCCGGTATTTCCCCCAATGTGAAGTGCGTGAATGTGTTTGTGCAGCCCAGTGCTACATAATATTTAGAATTCTACAGAAGTGGGAAGATGTTAAAGCGATAAGGCTTCAAGATTCAATTGGACTGACCGTAATTGCTAACCATCACAACCATGCCGACCCGACTCCGGAGAACGATCCATGGTAAAGTTCATTATGTTTGCCAGATAACAGTTCCATCGACGAGCTTCGAATGGTAGTCATGTATGCAGCTCAATGGTCAAATCCAATTATGAAAGGCTGAAGCTTGTCGGAGTCAAATGTTCAAATATGCAAAGCTTTCATATCCATCAAAGTTCAAATTTGGATTGCTCCTCAAAAGCCAGCGTCATGTAGATCATTTTAGTTCGAATTTCGTATCGATCCAAGGATGGAACTTCGTATCGATCGTTTCGGATCGAGTACACGATCGCCACTAGAGATTTCGTATCGATCATTGGCTAAAATTTCATATCGATCGCTCCAGATCGATACGAACTCCAACCACTCCAGATTGATGCGAAGCCGCTTCCCTCCATCCATCATTTCAAGATCAATATGAATCTCTATTGCTTCTAAATCGATACAAGTTCCTACGTTCTCAGATTGATACGAGCCACTTCCATGCGTTCCAGTGTTCCCTTCATAACCATCAGCAGGCCTTCTTCCCCAGGCAACTTAAACGTCGTTTTCCTCCTTCCTTAACCTTTCTCCAAACCAACTCTGACACCAGAAATGCCAGAATAGGCCGCAACATTGAATGAATTGGCGTTAAAAATCAATTTTCATCATTTTGAAGTTGATTTGATTGGTCAATTACCTAGTTTAAGGGAACAGTTTGAGAGATTGAAGAGTTAATTTGATTTAGGGAGGAAGATAGTTCCTCTTTCTTAGGTTCTCTATCGGTGAAAAGGCAAGTATGAAAGTAGAGAGAAAATGAAATTCTTTTAAGTCCAAAGCGTATTTATATTGATACGAAACCAAAGGGAAAAAGGCGTTTCGTATCCCAGTTATTATACCGAAATAACAGTTGCCTACATCAATACGAAGAAGGTCCTTCGAATCCATCTACCCACATCGGTCAATACTACAGCAATTCGTAACCATCAACTCGAGTCGATCCAGGACATGACTGTTCGTACCCATCGGCGACCGATCGATACGAACGATGCAACAAAGGCTTGTTTGAACTATTCGGAACCATAGCACGGCTGTTCGTATCCATCAATGATTCATCAATACAAAGTGATTGTTTCGTATCCATCGCTTTAAAGCCCACATAAATTTGTATCCATCCATACTAAATACTTTGAAAAGACCAACTAATTCGTATCGATCACCATCGATACGAAGACGATTTTCCAACTTTTCACATCGATCCAGGAGAGGATTGATACGAAGAGATACTCAAAAAATGACCATCAAGCGTCGTTAAAACTCGAATTTCACATCGATTCAGAAGAGCATTGATAGAAACTTGATTTAAAAAAAAATTGACAACGACCCGTGAAAATGCAAGCGCGGGCAGGAGTCAAGTTAACATACGTGCATATATGACGGACTATCATTCAATTTTCAAAATTTACAGAATTTCAATGCTTACCTTATGTCAATCACAACAGTGAACGACAAGCTACTAGCACTCGACACTCAGTTACGACTATGCACTGCATATTCATTGGTAGCCAACAGTTCAGCATTTATATTACTGAAAATTGATCAAGGGTTACATCTTTTGAAGAAAAAGCAACGACTCGTCAACAAAACTTTTCAGATTAAAGACTATACCTTTTCAAAGCACGTCATATTCACACAAGATGTACTTTAAAGGGCAAATGTTATCCCGCCTTTTGGCAAGGTCGTGACACTAAGAAATTAACTAGAAACCAAAGACAGTTCGTCTCGAGGATCGGTTATACATAGGTTTACTATGGATACTGGTAAATTTTCTCGAGTCCAGATCGAGCTACAATTGATATGACACGACAAGCAATGCTATGAGAGCCAACGTTTCAAATTTCAAGTCAATCGGAGTTCTTATGCTCAAGATATTGATCGATCAATGTTAAGGAAATCAACTATATCTGTATCCATACAAGTTCGTATCCATCCCTTCGGAAAGCTATATTTCATGTCCATCAATCATCGACTGCCTTCGTGTCCATCAAAGTCAGACTACTTCGTATCCATGGAGAGTTGTCATTTCGTATCGTTCATGTTTGCTCCACTTCGTATCAATCAACAAACAACATTTCGTATCGATCTCATTCATACATGATTTGTATTGGTCTCTTCATCAACTCAGTTCCGTAGTGATCGGCCATTGATCGATACAAAACACGCCACTAAAACGATCGATACAAAACAGCACTTAGAAAACATTGATATAAAGTCGGAGTCTTCAATCGATGAGAAGAGCCTAAATTCATATCGATACGAACTGAAATGGAAATTATCGATACGAAGTAGCCTTAGACATTGATACGAAATAAAGTCAAAACCATCGGTACGAAAGGAATACTCAAGATTGATACAGACAAAGCATGTAAAAGCAGAAGACTCGGTTACTATGCATGAAAAGTGGATCGGTCCTAGAATATAGCACCACGTCACCTAATCGATTCGAACAAGAAGCGATACGAAGCCATTGATACGAATTGTATCGATACGAACTCGATAGTGTTTCGTAAATGCAAACTTGGATCGATCATAACTCAAAATCTATAAGTTCAAATCCCGGCCCAAATGGATGCGTTTTGGATCTATACGACATGAGTGTGTATCGTTCATGGATCGATCCCAATCAACATCGGATCGATCTGGTGGGCTCATCCATGTGAGAGAAAGAGTCTTTCGATATTTGAGCGAGATATTTGTAGCCTATGCCTATAAACAGCGGCCCTAGACCTACAGAAAATGGACTTTTTTGTCTCTACGCTGATACTCTGCCGAACTCATTACTACACTTCAGTTGTACCATTATAATCTCTTGTAGTCAGGAAGTCAAATTCAATAAACATCAATAATTTCATACTGGACGTAGGCAATATGTCGAACCACTCTAAATTTGTATGTTTCTACATTTGTTCTTATCTGTTGATTGGTGTGTTTGTTAGATCTGCCACATTTTACAATTACTTTTTTCATTTTATCTCTTCAAACACATTCGAAGAATGTCGTGCTCAATTTTGATACAAACACAAACACTCTTTTATTTTTACCTGTTCATATAATCTGACACACACACACTCTCGTTTTGCTGTTAAATCTATTATAATAGGTATTCACGCATCTCTTTATTAGTTGGTGAACATTGGATGTTCAAGGCAATATTATAAATCGAATATAGTTTATTTAATTAAATTAACTGGTTAAATAAATTTAGGATACTTCTAATCCAAATTAAGCTATAATTTATAAAACAAATTTAAAATTCAAATCCCATCATATCAAATTACATTAAATTTGATGTGATGCAATTATAAATTATTTATGAGGACACTAGACTTTTAATGAACGTACATCGAATTTTTTCTTTGAAAAAAATTGCTTATTTTTCTTCTGGATCTGCTGATCCAACAATTTAGTGTATTTCTTAATTTAAAATTTGACAGGGCCATTATGCAAGCCAGACAAGATGCTCTTAGAAATTGTTATATTCAATATTAGATAAGGAAAAACATAGGGCAAGTTCGTGAACTCAGTATGAGTGGATGGATAAGCTCATTGAGTTCATGAAATGCTACGGATCAATAACCACATATAAATCTCGTATTGGATCACTCAATTTGATCCGTTCATATTGCATTACAATACGAATTCGCTTAAGTTGCAGATGCCCTAGATATGTAAAGATTTGTACAGTTTGATCCATCCAATTTTTGTTTGATTAGCTCTATCAGTAGTCGATTTCAGCGTGATTCATTCAGATCTTCTTGTTTATTTTATGTAGTAGCCTTCGCTATGCATCATTTTTCTCCCTGCTTTTACTTCTACTAACAAGTAATAATTGATACGGCGAGTTGCTTTAGTTGAGTTGTTTCAATCAACTCTTGAACGAGCTACCGACAACAGTGCCCCAAACAAATCAAGGGCTATCATTCAAACTTACACAGCATCCTTATCCGTAATCATGTTTTCTTGCTTCTTCTGTTCCACCTCAACTTCGGTTTACTGGAACATGCACAAACATAAAAATATTACTAGAAACGGAATTATTCTTCCAACTAACCATGAACGGAAATGCATCGATCATCAGCCAAAACTCAAATACAACATCTGGTTAGTTTATTTGAACTCGACACATAAAGAAACAATAACTTTCCCACATTGAGTAAATCCGTTACCTTTTTATCCAGGATCAAGAACTGTCTTAGCGTTTACATATGTGGAACAATCATATCCTCAAGTTTCATATCATTCAATCTCAATGCTGAAGCTGTAAGCTACCCCTGCCAAAATGTTCAGGATTACTACTCTGGAACTGAGGGCCTGAGCGGCGAAGCACTGAAGAAGAAATTAGGCTCTATTGTCTATAAGCACAATTCTCTGCCTTATAAGTTGGTAACACATCCAGCAAACTACTAACTGACTAATTGCATATCATATACTTATGACATATATTCATGAGAGATGTAGGTATGGGAGGCTCTAAAGATTCTTGATTCAGCTGACGTTAACCATCCAGAAGCTGCATCAGAAGTGTAAGTGTCATGCCTTAATTGATCGTAATGCATGAAAAATAAATACAAAAATATGGACTATGCAGTTTGCTATATTGACGAGGATGACTTTCAGGATAGAAATATATTCGCAGAAATCTGTATCAAAAGAATCGGCAGGAAAGCCGGATGGGTGGAATAGTAAGTTATATGAAGTACTATACATGAAGTCCACAAATTTACCTTGATATTCCAGTTTTGATCTTAATCACTTTCTGATAGGAGAACATTTATGGCCACGGTCATATGGTCTAAAGAACGCTCCCTCCTTAACCGATTTACACAATCTTCGTCCAGCAGATGCAAATGGTAAGTGATGCCGTCTGCATATATGCTTCAAATGTGTAAATGTAACACTAGAAAAATGATCCTGTTTTTGAATTTGCAGTGAACTCGTCACGAGGAAACAAATATTATGGAGAATGTACAACTAATGTATCCACCCGTTGTTTGAGACCGGCATACAAGGAGGCCGCTTCGGATACAGAAACAGATAAATACTCATGGGCTCCACCCTTGCAGGTTCGCCTTCATACCTTCTCTAGCATGCATATTTAGTTCTGTTATTCAACCTTATTAATAAAATTTTACAGGTAAGAGGAGACATAGCCAGGTCTGTGTTGTACATGGCTGTATGTTATGGGTTCATCCAACCCCATTTGCAAGTTTCTGATACCCCAAACCTCCGTAAGATTATCTAGCCTTTTAAGAGGTCAGTGTTTTGACCATATGGACTATTCTTTGGTTCGACTTCACTTGATATTATTCTTGCAGGCAGAAGAGAAATGGGTGTACTGTCAACGCTAGTACAATGGAATGAACTCGATCCACCATCAAGAGAAGAAAAGTTAAGGAATGATAGAATATGCGAACTGTATCAGCACAACAGAAACCCATTTGTCGATCATCCTGAATATGTTAATCTCATATGGACTAGTAATGATTCCAAATCGGTAGTTCTGCATACAAGAAGTCGTCAATAGAAGCTTGGATCAATTAGTTTTGTAACAATATTAATGGCGAAAACCAAAAATGATGTGTGTGCATATTTAATTTGTATAGTCAATCATTCCACATCCTTACTTTGCTGACTTCTTTTAAATTTTCTTATTTGTGAAGGAAGAATGCAAGCAGTTGAACCACCTCTAATATCTGTTGATGAAACTACTAAAGTCTCAAAAACAAAATTTGTGAATGTAGAAATGTCTATCAAAATCAAAGGCTAAATGTCAGCTGCTGCATTACAACTGACAGCATGGATATTACTACATAAATAAGAAAGCATAAAGTTAAAAGGATTCTAATCCAAAGAATGTGTAACTGAAAGAAATGATGTAGCTCAAGGTTCTTTGTAATCATTCATCATGTTATTTGTAACTTGAAGATAAATACTGCAAGTAAAGATCGCAAAACTGAAATGACTAATTTAGCATCAACATTCGAATTTTGAACTTCAAAGTGGGAGAACAAAGATGATCAGAATTCAACTTTCAATAGATGAAAATGTTTGTGCTTAATTAAGTTGTAGCTAACTTGTAATAACCAATTCAAACTTAAATGGAGAAATTATGTTACGGTATTGAAAACAGAAATACACTGTTTACATTGAATGGTGTCACAAGTAGACGATTAGTAAAGAAGCTCTACTTGTACAGTGAGTACTGAACGCAATACAGAAATAAACAATGATCGAACCTTTGCATAGTGACATCTTGTTTTTCCAACAGTTTCATAATATTTAGGAATAGAACTTCATTATTTCAACCATATCCGTTATTCTTATGTTGTTGTATTTGTTTCATTGATAGTTGCCACTTGAAAAACATAAATTAATATATACCAATGGTTCTGTACAAGGAAAGCATCGCTTTTTTTACCATTCTTATTACTTATTAGTACCAACTAGTAGCGCTAGTATTATTTTCCATCATGAACAAACAGTCATTGTTTTGTATCTTGTACTTCCTACAATACAAGTTCAAAATATTTATAAAAGGAACGTTGGAAGATTTATGTTGTATAAGCTCGAACACACATTTTTTTTTTCTTTCATTAAATTGATTTGTAAACTTTTGGACAAACAATCATACATTCCATAATTCCAAAAGGTTAATCAATGTTTTAAAAAAAGAAATACTGTTTGTAGATCATCATGATTCACTGTATGTCATAAGCAGATCTCCACCTGGAGATTGGTAAAAATATATTGATGATGTTGTGGTATAAAATATGTTAGCTCTTGCATTTTTAAACTAAACTAACAAACCAATAGCCGTGCAATTAGATTTGTTTTTATTGTCCATTGTTAATCAAATTATCAGTTAACAAATCAACTAAAATTTTATAATGCATCAATAGTCCATTTAAAATGTTATTTCATTTATTCAGTCTTGGTAAAAATAAATTGAGATTGTACAGTTGATTATTAAATGTAAGGGTAGGCCAAAATTTTAGAAATAAACAGTATTGTCTGTTTAAACATACTAAGCTCCATTAGGATCAACAATTTTTTTGTCAAACGAATTGAAGGATGTAATTGATGTCATGAAAAATACCTATAAGGCTTCAAGTCTTCAATGACATCAAAATATCAAAATTTTAGTAAAATGTTGTAGAGAAATTTACCTGCCAATCGGCAGAAGTGAGGTAAAGGACACCTTTAAATGAATGAAAGTGTTGTGCCTGCTTTTTCTTGCAGGGTTTGAACAAATTTCTATATGAATTCGTTCAACACCAATCCATCATCATTACCCAATTTTAAAATACCCCTATCTATATCTATGTAAAACCTATACTCACTTTTTCCATAGCCTGTGTTACATTCAATATTTCCCTTTTCCCAACAAATATTTTACTGAACAAAGTGCTCATATCAAATGTCTATGTTATGTCTATCATCAACCATCAGCTCCAAATTCTAACTACCTTCTACATTTCCTATAGTAACAGTTTGATGATTCGATTAACGCGTGTAGGAGATTATGATTTTAATAAGATTTACGTCCTCGCACATCAAAATCACTAATTAATTCTAATATAGCACTCTGAATGTACAATAGATATTATACTGAGAAAACACATTTACCTATCACATGTTTGATATGATACCTGTCTGCTGAAGCCAAAATCTAGCAATTGAAAAACAAGTACACTGATAAACACTACCTTTCGTCGTCACTTCTGCCTGTCCACCCATTTCCAGTACTTAAAAATCTTATATTTACTGATCCTGCAAAAGCAAACTTACATTTCACCGTATACTCATAAAGCCTGCAGTATCTTTTCTCTTTGTACCTTCACCCCACCTACCAATATTTACTGCGTTTCCTCTCATTATAAGCGTATTTTTAATTCGTTCGCCTTATAATTAGCCTTAATTGGGATCAAATTCAAGCCTAATCATCTTGTGATGTTAAGTTTATGTTTTATGATTTCTATTGGTCTTCATGTTTAAATCAATTCATTTTAAATCTTGGCAGCTTTGATCATACAATAGCAAAACCTATCCAAGGAAAAAATAAATGCAAGAAAAGGAAATAAGAATTAACAACGTAATAAATAAAGACCCCAAATTCACGTGCTCCCCCTGGAATAACTTTAATTTACGCCCAACATCGAATAAATAGCCAAGCGTTTTATTCGCCCCACCTTTCAACCCTATTCCCCAAACTACCCTTCCCAAAACATACCTGTCTTTTCTTTCTTGTCATTTCCACATACAATTTCCATACAAATTCACATCGTCACTTTCTCCCTTCTCAATTCGACACTTCGAAATCCCCAAGTTACCCCCAATTGATCCATGTCTCTTCCTCCTCTTCCCCACCTCCTACTCTCCAAAGACATCGCCACCTCTCCCTTCCCTTCCCCTTCTCCCTTCTCCTCCAAATCCACCTTCCGACCCAGCATCCTCATCATCATCGGCATTCTCGCCTCCATGTTCCTTCTCACCCTCGTGCTCCTTCTGTACGCCAAACACTTTAATCGCTCCACAGCCAATAACCGTTCTTACAACCAGAATCAAGCATCGACGTCCGAACAGTGCGATTCAGGCGTGGATCGCGCCGTTGTGAATTCCCTCCCGATCTTCAAGTTCAGCTCCTTATCGGGTCCGCATAAGGACGGGCTCGAATGCGCCGTATGCCTCAACTCCTTCGTCCCATCCGAGCTGATGCGCCTCCTTCCCCGCTGCAAACATGGATTCCACGTCGAATGCGTCGACATCTGGCTGGAGGCGCACTCCACGTGTCCACTGTGTCGGGTACGGGTCAACCCAGAGGACGTCCTTCTCGTTTTAGATAATGAGTACAACGACAACGTCGTGGTGGATATTCCGGAAGCTGAGGAAAAGGAAAAGAATAATGTGGTGAGCTTACCGCTGGTGAGGAGGAAATCGGGGAGGCACTCTTCGGCAGGAGAAAGGTGCAGCAACCGGGAGGTGAAAATAGCGTTGAATCGGAGGGTGTCGGAAGGAGGTGACAATAACACAGCGGTGAGTTTAGGGTGTTTGGAGAAGAGTAGGAAGGATGGGTTGCTGTTGACGGAGTCGACGAGTTTTGTGCAAAGGGAGGAGTTTGAGAGGAGGTACAGTCACCGGATCGTGGTAGATGGAGGCGAGGGGAATCAGGAGAGGTGGAGCGATTGTAAACCGTCGGATCTGCTGCATCTACGGCCGGAGGCGATCATAGCTGGGAGTGGCAGGGCTAGGAATAATATGAGAAGCGTGTCGGAAATAACAGGGCTGAGTAGGTTTAAGGAGGTGGTGAAGTCGAAACGTACGAGCTGGTGGCATGGCAACGGGACTAGGAGTTAGATTGGAAATTACTGGAATGCCCATTGATTTTGGTTGAATTTTACGGTCGGTGAGGTGGAAGAATGGGTAACGCACATGGTGGTAACTGATTGGTTAATATCACCGAATGTTTACGAGACGTTGGAAGGAGGGTAATTCTTTTCGTGAATAGTGGGACGTTGGATGTGGCTCGTAGAACAAGAGGACGGACGTGATTGGAAAATGGTGAGGTTTTTTCAAACTGGGTAAAAATGGCGGGAGGAGGAGGATGAATTCATTTAGATCAAATTTTACTTCATTTCTTAGCCGTAGAGACTTGGAAACTTAAAAATCATGAAAATAGAAGTATTAGCGGTTTATAACGGTGTTGGATTGCTGTGGACCCAAATAGTTGGTTAAGGATCGGAATGTGGACACAAAACCGCTCATTCAACTATTTGACGTGTTGGGTGTTCTGAACAGGACAAAGTCCATTTTGAATAATTGATGAAACAAGAGAAAATTAATCTGTTTATTGTCAAATTCCAACGATCGTTTTTTTTTTCTATTGATTCACAGCTTCTTAATAACTTCTTTCACGTCAGTCTCGATTTATTTGTAACTTTACCTCTTTAAAAATGCTACAAAATAGATGTAGAAGCCAAAAAATAATGGTCTGTTGATATTTTACATTTTCTACGATGCGCTACAGATATATATGTTGTCGTTGGAATCCAAAAAAACGATGTGCATAAAAAATGGACAATAGCTCTCAATAGACATTTGTAAGAGTGTCCCAAAGAACCAAAAACACTGATTACTCTGACAAAGTTTGTGCAATAAAACCAAGTTAAGATATAATTCTATTAAGAAAATTGTATCTGCCACCGAATAATGGCGGGATGATCATGTCAATGAGTTAAGAAGTAAGCCAAAAGAGAGTGCAAATTTTTTACAAATAACATTTCAAGATTCACGTATTAATGGATTCGCTGCATTCTCGTCAATTAAACAAACACATCAATCTTCCCCATGTTCCAATGTTATTGAACCATAAATCGATCAAATCTCAGCGTATGATATATTGTACGCCAATATAGAAGACGTTCAGGCACAACCTATCTAATTTTTTTTGTATGATACCTCCTACATTGGAGTGAGAACCATCTTCTGGTACTAAAAATTGTCCTAGAGGAGCCTGAAGACGTCGATAAGATACCCAAGAAAAGGTGAATAATCTTATAGATGTGAAAAATGAATGCCAAATGAAAAAATCTCAATCAAAAACTGAAAACTCATATATTACTGCGTACCCAAACCCAATGATCAATAAAAGTAGAGCATATTTTATGGGATCGACTTCATCATATATTGCTCTTGTTAATCGTGTGAATACGATTGGATAAATTGACTTTGGCGAAGCAATAGTTGTGATGGAAAAGGAGAAAAGATAATTGTTCCATGTTTTCGATAATCAAACTACACAAAGGTTAAAGATTGATATAGAACACATGAGGCCCAATATTCAATACCAACAGTATTTGGTCAACAAATATACCCATAATCCGTAGAATTTGTATTGTTTTTCGTATTTCTTTTATTTGTATTTTTTTATTACCGATATACCAATTTCTTTTCAAATGTATTTTTTTTTTAATTTTCAATTTTTACATCAATTTATAAATTACTATCAAATGTTAATGTTTAAACAAAATAATTAAAACAATTTAAAACAAGAAAATATACAATTTCTTATAAACAACCGTTCCTTTTATCTGTCCAGTTCACGGTACAAAAATACATTCCCGTTTCGTTGAACTTCCCCCCTTTAGGATCCCCTTATCGAGTGCATGGTTCGTTTAGTAAAAACGTTTAACAAAAAAACACGACCTAAGAATGTTAACTCGCACTTCGGCGGGTCCGAATTTTTGCTAAATTGAAAACTAAAGTCCACTAAAGTACAAATCGTTGATGTTGGCATCGTATGCATACCAAAAGCATATCCAAATATTATCGATATAAACTCTCAATGGAATAGCAAAATATAATAAATATATAATTATTGACCAAGTTCAATACTTCTTATATCTAATGTCCTTGTCAGTGCCGATCATGCATAGAAAATCTGTCCTTCCACCGTTCCTGCAATGTTTCGGTACTTATCCCTCTAAGTCTATTCTATGAAATGTAATTAGAAGAGAGTCAGAACAACATTTTGGTGACTGATAAATTTAGATACTTTATGTATAACACTAATTTATGTCGGTTGCTTTCCACTTTCATTTTAAGTCTACTTTTAAAAATAGTCGTCTTAACTTCATATACGCACACGATACACCCCACCTACTGGACGTATACAATAATTACATAAGTATGTATATATGTATGTATGTGTAAGTACAGCAGTCTCTCATTTGAAACAAGATGCTTTCCCACCAGTATCTGTAACTCTACACTTCACCAGGACCCATCGTCAACGCAATATTATGTCCTCGTCACCGTGCATACCAAGAAACTTTCATAGTGCATAATAACGACATTACAACTATTTAACCATATTTCTCTCATTCTTAAAAACCTCCATTTAAAATATTATCCCGCCTTACCTTCTAACAACAAACAATTATGAGGCGATGCATGTCCTAAACATGGTCTGCACTAGTAGAAGGTGTAGCTCGTTTAGGCGTAACTCTTATATTTCAACCGACTGCTCAGGACCACTAACGATCTTGACATATGCAAACAGGTCCTACTACTCACGTATATGGTACAACTTCACTGTCATAGCACCGAGCCTATGCTCACCGTCCCATTTAGATTGCCAAAGACAATCTAAGAAAATGCCTATTTGGTTACTTGACACGTAACCCCTAAAAGGTTGAAGCATACTCTACTTTTCTTTTGACACTTCTACTGGTATGAACCATCCTACTTTGGCATATCTCTTCACCTATAGGCGAATGTATAATTCCACGGGTACTACATTTGGATATGTCCCACATCAGTATAATGTATACACAACTGTTGACGATCCCTTGCAGTAAGTAGGCTTTTGTTGTGTAACATATCGCATTCCAATCCTTATTAACGACTGTCATATTTAATTACTCTAAGTTATTGACTACATTCAGTAATGCACACTTGTCATAAATGCATACTTGAGGCTACATAAATTTATTTAGTTACTATGTATCCTATGTTTCAACCATTGGTATTTAGTTATTTCATCCAACTTGTTTTTTGTTGTATTTACATCAATTTAATGTCTTACCACTTACTTTTAACTTAATAGATTAAATACCTTTTCCTGTTTGACTTCCATCTGATACTATTTGGTATCCAACCGTTCCTTTTCAACTATTGCTATCTTTCTTTGATTACTATAACTCTCTTAGCACTCATTTCATTTCTTTACATACATTTCATCACTTGTTATTTTTCTAATTCATCGCACATATTAGATTTATAACTGAATTATCGTTAAATCTCTACTCAATACTTTGGTTTATACACAGTACTTTGGTTTATACCTAGAGATTTCTGCATTTTATTGTATTAGAATCATATCTTTCCAAAAGGAAACGTTAACAATATAATTTTCCATAAATTATCTAAAAGAAGACTTGTTGTAACAACCCTAGATTTTCGCCTATATATTTTAAATTTGACTTTATTTTATTTTATTTTTAATTATTTTTAAATTTATTTTATTTCAAATATTTCATTTTTAAATATAAATGCTGATTATTAAGTGATCTATAGTTCAAAATAGTATAAATTGGACATTTTACTAAAAAAGTGAATTTCTACTCAAACTGTTCAAACTTTGACTTTTAAAATTCAAATTTAAATTATTTTAAATCTTAAATTTTATCTTTTATTATGAAAATAGATGCAATAACTTGAACACTGCTTTTCATTTCGTTGAAAATGGAGTTAAACAGTAAAAGTTATGTATATTTCAAAATTGAGTGCAATTTGTTTATTCTGCAATTTTGTTATTTTAAATTGTATAAATTATATTTTCTTGGTCATATTTTATTTTAATATGTATAATATTTTATTTTATGTATATTTTTGTCTTCTAATATTTTAAAGTGAGGTAGGAATTTTTCTAGAGTTAGTAGTATTTTTCTTGTAATTTGCATGCCCTGTTTTCAATTTTTAAACATTTTCTTTAGTTCTTTTTCTATTTTTCTCCAATTTAATTATTTATTTTATTCTAGAAATGATAAATAAATTATTCTATTTCAAATTTTTACTCCATAATATTTTTAAAATGAAGTGTATATTTTTCTAAGGCTAGTAGTGATTTATTTGTAATTTCTGGATACTGTTTTGAATTTTTAAGTAATTTGTTTCATTCTTTTTATATTTTCTTTAAAATTAATTTTTTTTTTATTTTCTTATATTTTCACTTAGGTTCGGTTTTTAAAAGTATTTGCCGATTTATTTTTGTTTTTATTTGATCTTTAGAAAATGGAAATGTGAAGAGTTTAAGGCGTTTCATTTCTAGACGTTTCATTGTCCAAAAACGTTTCAAATGCCATAACCATCTCATTTATTCATTTTGGCTGCCAATTTTCAGTTTTATAGCCGTGTATTCGCTTCTCTTTTCACGTTAAAAGTTTCTTCCTCAATTCATTTGCACGGCTAAAGCAAATTATGGTAATGTCTTCTTCTTCTTTTTCTACTTTCTCTCTTCATTTTATTGATTTTTCCATTGAATTTTCCCTTGCCTCTTCCTTGTATTTGCCCGGCCTAGCCTCCTCCATCACCTCCACCTTCCTCCTCCCCTTCCACGGCTTCAAATCCCTCTCTCCTTCTCTGACTAGATCAGGCCATGTCATTTAAATGAAGACAAACACCTTAAAAGTTGCACAAAACTCCTTAAAAGCATGTCTAGCCACCTAGTCTTCATCACCATCACCTTAGATGACCTTGGCCACCTCCTATTGCTACACCACCACCTTGACACACCCGTAACCATCACCTTCATCCTCTGTCCATATCTGAAACATCCCATAGCCGAGCAATAGATCCATGTAGCCGAGCCCAAAATGAACCAAAAACCACTATTTTGCATAAGCCTATTCATATTCATGCGTAGTAACTCCTCCACCACTTCAATACCTTGTAGCCATGCCTTATAGGACCCAAACTTGAACCAAAGTATGTCCAAACCTGAGCCAAAACATTGCCTAAGCCATGCTAGCAAGTGTAGAAAGCAAAGCAAAAAGTTGTGTATTCATATTGCTTTTCAATTCAAAGTTATTCCTATTCAATGTTGTATTGAATTGTAATTTTATTTTATATTGTTTTGTTTTGGGTTACAACACAAGTTCTAAGCATGGATCTCTTCCCACTTGAACCTATTGTTGTGTCATCGTGCCTTCTGGAATCCGTTATGTCATTTGAATTGCAATCTCCAGCCATAAATGTGAGTATATCTCACCAGACTAATATGTACTTATATAACTGATAAACTGACACCATTTGAATCTGTAACTATTTATCACCATGCTATATCTGCTATATTATTATCATATGATGTTCACACCTGTTATTACACTTTTTATATCATATGTTATTGTTATTTCATGCTACTCTGTCATTTATATCAGTTATCACCATTGCAAGTTCTCTGTAGACTAGAATCACTATGGGTTGAAATGATACATACCCGAACGGACTTTAGAATAGGGGAAAAACGTTATGGGCTGAAATGATAGGCCTGAGCAGTTTCCAAAATCATTCATTTTACTTGGGACTGCGGGTTTGAAATGATAGAACCCGGTTTTTTTTTGTAAACTGCGGATTGAAATGATATATATCCGTATCACTTGACCTAGGCTAGAAAACTATATACAGGCCCGTGGTTTATGTAATATTTTTGAAAATGTTTTAAAATATTTTAAAATGTAAAATTTATAATATTTTGATAATATTTTTATTTAAATTTAATTAAAAATGATTTTGTAGAAATATTAGTGATTTTCTATAAAGAATTAAGTAAACGGTAAAGTAGAATTTGAACTATAAGTAAATTTTGGAATTTATGTTTTGTTTTAAAAGGGAAATTATGTAAAGTAAGAAAAATATAATATTTTGATTTAAAAATTTATTTTTAATGATTTTATAAAAATAATAATGATTTTTTAATAAGTTAAAATGTTAAACAAATGAATGTTTAAGTAAATTTTGAAATATAACTTAAATGTGAAATTTTAATTTTTGTTTTTAAAAGTGAAATTTTAATTAAGTAAAATTTATGGAAATAAGTTAATTTTTTGTAAATTTAATCCTAATTGTTAAGTTAATAATTTAATTAAAGGAATGAAATTTAATACTTGAATTTAAATAAGAAATAATGTGAAAATTTGATTTTTGGATGAGATTTAACTTTTATAAAAATCATAAAAATAAGAGTATTGAAATGATGATTTTAAAATGTGAAATTATATGATGTTTATAAGTTAAATAATTTAAATTAAAGATTAACTGTTGGTGAAATTTGTATTTAAACCCTGAATTTGATTTAACAGCATTTTTGAAGTGTAATGTAAAGGATATTACAGCATTTTGTAAATGTTGTAGTTGTTTTAAATGAACTAAAAGTTAATTTGAAATAAATGCTATTATAGCACATTGTAAGTGCTATAGTGGTTAAACTTAACATTTAAAGTTTATTTGAAATTTAAAGAAAATCTATTATAGCACTTAAATGCTGTATGAACTGTTTTAAACTATAACTTTTGCGTAGCATTTTTAAGTGCTACGGAAAGTG